>CM069443.1:44489887-44876145 GCA_035610835.1 Ophiura sarsii | reverse complement strand
CAAGTTTTTCTCTCGATTATTTGGGGACAAAATGGAGGCTTACTGGGGGTGGAGGGCTGAGGATCGTGACCGAGGGGAAATTCCCCTCCCACTTGTGTGGTGCCGCCACTGGTAATCAAAGGGGCCTAATCCATCAAACAACAAAGTTCCTCATCATAAGAATTGGACTAAATCATTGTAAAATTGGTCACATGCTCTTATTTACACAGAGAACAATAGCATGATGCCCACAAAATGTCATGGAATTGTGCGCGTCAACCTGCCATAAAATCCCGGATTCTCAGAGCCATCAAAAGTAATTTGTAAAGTTCTTTCATTTGCTATTATCCATTTATCACAGAGTATAGGCTTATAGTCGTTTTTTTCTCGAAAATTGCAAAAATCAGCATGTTACCGGGCCAGTAGTCAGGTTTTAGGCAATGTGATGATGCTACATGTAAATTTTTTGGAATATTCGTATATGTCAAGTGAAAAGTACAACTTCTTACAATACTAAGTTTTCTTGCGAACTTTAAGATTTTATTTGTGTAAGATACAGGGCGTTGCAAAAGAGTGTCCCACGAGAAACAAAAAATAATTAAAAATACATCCCATGTTGTTTTGTTTTCAACAAAATTGATCATCGGTAATAAGCTCTATTATGTTTATTTTTTCTCTATGCGTACACTGTAACCATGCAGTCGGCGCGCGTAACACTACGCGTCGCAGTGCGCCATGCAAAATAAACGCGCACACACACGGGGACGACAGGATGGGCGGGAACGGCGGCAGGTCAGGGGAGAGGCGGGACGGCTGGGGGCGGCGGGCGGGAGCGAGGGGGGTCTAATGAAGAAATGTTGTTTGGGAGGCAGGGGGTAAATGAAGAAATGCGATACTAAATTGCGTAACACTAACAGGGAGGGTCACGAGGTGGAGGGTCGAGGCGGGTGGGGGGGGGGGGGGGGGGGGTAATGAAGTAATGTTGTTTTGGTGGCAGGGGGTTCATGAAGAAATGTGACACTAAATTGTGTAGAGGGTCACGAGGTGGAATGAAATAGTATGGTTCCTTAACTCATAAATGAATTCTTATCAATTTCGCGATAAATAATCGTATAGGAACTTCAAGTTATGTGTTATTTCATTTTGTAGGTGTTCTATCTGGTAGGCGCTACTTACTATCGGCGTCCCGCTAGTATCATACTATAATTTGCCGTATGTTGTATGTACTAGCGGGACGCCCGTCCTTCGGACGGGCTCTCCCACTAGGGAGTAGGGCCTACCAGATAGAACATCTACAAATGAAACAACACATAAAGTGTTGGAAAATTTACAACGAAACACATAGGAATAGAACAATATTTAAAACATTTTTGTTTTAATTCAAAAGTTTTCAAATTTCAATTAAAAGACCCCCCGCCCGCCCATGCCCGTGGCATATTTTAACTCCAAGGCCTAAACCTTAACCATCTCCCGTACCAACCATCCCATCCCGCCCCGCCCGCCTCGTGGCATATCCGTTACGCAATTTAGCATCACATTTCTTCATTAACCCCTGCCTCCCAAACCACATTACATCATTACACACAACCCCCATTCGTCACCGCCCCGCTCCGCCCCGCTCCGCCCCGCTCCGCCCCGTGGCATATCTCAACCCCAAAGGCCTAAAGTTCCCCGCCCCGCGGCTTATCTCAACGCCAAGGCCTCGATCACCTTAACCATCTCCCGTAGCGCGGCGTATTTCTCCAATATTTGTCCGCCCGCGTGTCACATACAGTATCAAATCCCACATCTGACACCATGTTACGTAATTTAGATTCACCATATCATGTTTTGTTCTATCAGAAACCACATTATTTCATTACCTTATGATCCGCCATCCGCCACCCCCCCCCCGCCCTGCCGTCCCCTGCCGTCCCCTGCCGTCCCCTGCCGTCCCCTGCCGTCCCCTGCCGTCCCCGTCACCGTAACCAACTCCCGCGTGTGGCTCAGTGTATTTCTCTAATATTTGCCCGCCCGCATGTGTATGGGTGCGTGGCGTGGGTATAGCGCGTGGGCGCATTTATTTTGCATGGCGCACTGCGGCGCGTTATTTGCTACGCGCGCCGACTGCATGGTTACAGTGTACGCATGAGAAAAACAAACATGGCCCGTAGAAATAGTCTCAAAAGCCGGGCTGAAAAGGCTTTGGATTTCCCGATATCTCGGTCAATTCTATACGGTTTTCAGCCATTTATAGCTTATTACACTCACATTATAATCATTTTTTATCAGTGCAACGTTCACGGCGTTTAGACGTAAAATGAGGGAGCCTTTTATGGATACACACATACATACAACATACGGCAAATGATAGTAAGACTAGCGGGACGCCCGTGACGGGCTCTCCCGCTAGGGAGTAGGGCCTACCAGATAGAACACCTACAAAATGAAACGACACATAAGTGTTGGAAAATGTATAACGAAAGGTTTTGTATAATTTTAAAGTTTCAAATTTCAATTAACAAATTTAAAAAGACCCGCCCATGCCCGTTGCATATTTCTAACTCCAATGCCTAAACCTTAACCATATCCCGTACCCCACCAGTCACTCCCCGCCCTTCCCTCGCCCCAACCCCGCTCCGTGGCATATCCGTTACGCAATTTAGCATCACATTTCTTCATTAACCCCCTGCCTCTCAAACCACATAATCATTACACACAGCCCCTATTCGCCACCGCCCCCGCTCGCCCGCCCCGTGGCATATCCCAACCTCCAATGACGTGCCTCCCAAACTAAATGTCTTCGTTAGACCCCCCTCGCCCCGCCCGCCGCCCCCAGCCGTCCCCGTTTCCCGCGTCCGCCCCCGCCCCGTGGCTTATCTCAACCCCAAGCCCTAACCGTAACCAATTCCCGTGGCGCAGCATATTTCTCCAATATTTGCCCGCCCGTGTGTGTAGGGGTGCGTGGGTGTAGTGCGTGTGCGCGTTAATTTTTCATGGCGCACTGCAACGCGTTATGGGTTACTCGCGCCACGCGCGCCGGCTGCATGGTTACAGTGTACGCATAGAGAAAAAACAAACATGGCCCGTAGAAATGGTCTCAAAAGCCGGGCTGAAAAGCCCTAAATTTGTGTTCGTTTGCCCATATCTTGGTCAATTCTGTACGGTTTTCGGCCATTTATAGCTTATAACCTGTCTCAAGACATCTTCTATTATCAGTGCAATATTCACGGCTTTAAGATGCAAATGAGAAAGCCTTTTCAGGATACATACATCCACCCCTACACACACACCCCATACATACAACATACGGCGAATTATAGTAAGACTAGCGGGACGCCCGTCCTGTTCCAGATATATAGAACACCTACAAAATGAAACAACTTAACGTGTTGGAAAATCTATAACGAAACACATAGGAATAGAACAATATTTAAAACATTTTTGTTTTAAATCAAAAGGTTTTGTATTGAGTAGGCCTAATTCAAAAGTTTTCATATTTCAATTAAAAAAATTGAAAAAGACCCCCCGCCCGCCCACGCCCCGTGGCATATTTCAACTCCAAGGCCTAGACCTTAACCATCTCCCGTACCCCATCCATCCCTCCCCCGCCCTGTCCCCGCCCCGCCCGCCCGCCCCCACCCGTGGCATATCCGTTACGCAATTTAGCATCACATTTCTTCATTAACCCCCTGTCTCCACACCACATTACATCATTACACACAACCCCCATTCGTCACCGCCCCCGCCCGCCCCGCCCCGTGGCATATCTCAACCCCAAGGCCTAACCTTAACCATCTCCCGTACGCGGCGTATTTCTCCAATATGTGTCCGCCCGTGTGTTACTTACAGTATCAAATCCCACATCTGACACCATCGTTACGCAATTTACATTTCTTTATTTCTTTATTAACCCCATCCCAAACCACATAACCCTAACATAAGCTAGGCCCTAAGGGTATCATTACACACAACCCCTAACCGTCACCGCTCCCGCCCCGTGGCTTATGCAACCCCAAGGCCTAAACCGTAACCAACTCCCGTGGCGCAGCGTATTTCTCCAATATTTGTCCGCCCGCGTGTGTAGGGTGCGTGGGTGTAGCACCCATGCATTTTAAAGCCATGAATATTTCACTGATACTAGATGATGACCTGACACGGGTTATAAGCTATGATTGGCCGAAAACCGTACAGAATTGACCGATATATGAGCAAAAGGTGTCAAATTTAGGGCCTTTTCAGCCTGGCTTTTGAGACTATTTCTACGGGCCATGTTTGTTTTTCTCATGCGTACACTGTAACCATGCAGGCGGCACGCGTATCACATAACGCGTCGCAGTGCGCCATGCAAAATAAACGCGCCCACGCACTACACCCACGCACCCCTACACACGCGGGCGGGCAAATATGAGAGAAATACGCTGAGCCACACGGGAGTTGGTTACGGTTTAGGCCTTGGGGTTGAGATAAGCCACAGGGCGGGGACGGAGACGGGGACGGGCGGTGACGGCAGGGCGGACGGGGGGGGGGGGGGGGGGGGGCGGGAACGGCGGCGGGTCATAAGGTAACGAAATAATGTGATTTCTGATAGAACAAAACATGATATGGTGAATCTAAATTACGTAACATGGTGTCAGATGTGGGATTTGATACTGTATGTGACACGCGGGCGGACAAATATTGGAGAAATATTGGAGAAAATGTGATGCTAAATTGCGTAACGGATATGCCACTCCTATGTGTTTCGTCATAAATTTGCCAACACTTATGTGTTGTTTCATTTTGTAGGTGTTCTATCTGGTAGGCCCTACTCCGTAGCGGCAGAGCCCGTCCAAAGGACGGGCGTCCGGCTAGTAAAAGATAATAACCAATGCTGCTTCTGCAACTCAAAAATTGAAACTATTCTTCATCTACTGTATACCAATGACTTAATTACAAAATATTGTTGGAAAAAATTGTATATAAAAAGTAAAATAGCATCATATAATTTTAGTATGCCAGTTACTTTTTAGAACCCCTAATGATGATGCCGAGATGGAGGTGTTTGTTTGTGTGTCAGTTAATATGCATTTAAACCTTTGATTTGTGTGTAGATTTTGTGTGGGTGTGCAATCCCTGAACAAGAGTTCATGCAATAATATTAGGGACATAGTGTGAAAGATTCCATTGATCTATCATGGATATCATCTTGGGTCTACACACAAATCAAAGGTTTTAATGAAGAACTGACACACAAAAACAAACACCCCCCCCCCCCCCCCCCCCCCCCCCAGTTATGTAAAGAGCAGCCCGTAGAAATAGTCTCAAAAGCCGGGCTGAAAAGGCCTTTGATTTCCCGCTTTTGCTCATATCTCGGTCAATTCTGTACGGTTTTCAGCCATTTATAGCTTATAACACTCACATTATAATCATCTTTTATCAGTGCAAAGTTCAAGGCGTTTAGTTGCAAACTGAGAGAGCCTTTTATGGATATACGATATTTTTATTCAAAAATGACCATAAACAATATTATGAGCCACAAAAGCGGCATACATCATTACATGAACAAAGCATGAACAAATTGGTGAGGTTAACACAATACAGAATTAATTATCTTTGGTGAGTCTATTTCTAATTTTCCATATGATGTTAGTGCCAATCATGTAGCACTAATTGAGGTATATTTTGCAACGGCCTTAGCAACTCTGATGGGGAAACCAAGTTTCCTTAACCCACTGCAGAAGCGGTAGTGAACATGTCCGAGTGACCCAATCACGAAAACGAGGATTTTGCAATCAAAACCGCAGATGGTTAGCATATCGCAAAGAGGCATGTACTTCTGGAATTTGGTGTTGTAACACATACAGGGTGTCCCAAAAAAATGTTAACACTCCGGGCACATAAGATATCTTAAAAGGACAGGAACACACGGGTCAAATCTTGATGTATTATGAAAGCTGAGTAAATAAGCTTTCATTTGCATTTTATGGCGTTCCAATTGGTTATTTAGAACGGGAGATATGCTTCAGCAAACATGAGGAAGCAAAATCGGCTTGGTCCAATCCTCTCAGTATGAAAGTAAAGCTTTTAAAATGCACGAAGCAAGAAGCAACATGATTAAGTCACACACACACATCAGTTAATCTCTTCTTTGTTCTTTTCAACGCATTCTTTCGATTCTTTTCAAGCTTAAATTGATTTATGGTTAATTTCAGTGCAATACTAGTTTTATTTCAGTGCAATATTAGTTAATTTATTTAATTGGATGGACCATTTCAACAAAGAATATGAAATGTTTCAATTTCAATTTTAAAGACTGCTTTACTGACAGCTACCCATTGCACATGGAAAAAGAGTATAGAACTTGAACTCATGACAAAATACCTATATAATTTATGTGGAATATATTTATTTATGTCTTTTAAGCTTGAAAAGAATCGAAAGAATGCGTTGAAAAGAACAAAGAAGAGATTAACTGATGTGTGTGTGTGACTAATCATGTTGCTTCTTGCTTCGTGCATTTTAAAAGCTTTACTTTCATACTGCATGTACCTGAGAGGATTGGACCAAGCCGATTTTGCTTCCTCATGTTTGCTGAAGCATATCTCCTGTTCTAAATAACCAATTGGAATGCAATAAAATGCAAATGAAAGCTTATTTACTCAGCTTTCATAATACATCAAGATAAGACCCGTGTGTTCCTGTCCTTTTAAGATATCGTATGTGCCCGGAGTGTTAACATTTTTTTGGGACACCCTGTACATACATACACCCCTACATACAACATACGGCAAATTATAGTAAGATTTTCATTTTAAAGAGCAATGACTATTATAGTAGCTAGTATGTTATTTATCACTTTGAACTGAAACCAATATGAAGTTTTTGTATCTGTGACTGCATAGATTGGCAGCATTTATTTCGTCAGTCTTTTTCGTTGATTGTAATTTGTTTATGTTGTGTATACATTGTTAACATTAGTTTATAAAACAGTTTACAATCCTTTTTTATCCTGAAAGTGGTTCATACACCATAGGTTTGAATAAATCAATGTATAGGCCTACTAACAATTTATACTCGTTCATCATACAGATGTGTATAAATATCTCACAGATTGGTTCCAACTATTAAATGTTATCATTCCACCAATAATTTCTTGTATAAGAGTTATAATCCACAGTTTTATATCTAATTGCTTATTTTCCCCCATCCGTTTATTCCAAATTTGAATATGTCATTTTTTGGGCAAAATCTTGCAAAAAGAAAGAGGTGAAAAAGTAAACCCATTTTTGATCTCCGTACTCAATACGTCTTAGCTAATTTATTATTTAAATCTTTCAAATGTGATATTACATATATATAGTAAATTTACTCTTCCGAAATGGTGGTCCTGTATTACTTGGCCACATTTTAGTATGTTCATTATATCAGCTTTTCCATTCCACGTGAATTTAAATGTTCATTTGTTTACATCTTTCAGATATTCATCTGAGGGATTTGCAAGCATTCGACCAATATGAAGGATTTAAAGACAGTCTCCACTGGAAACTGTTATGAAAATTTGTTTCAATTTGCAAACCCATTTGGTGCAATCTGATGTATACTTTTGAAATGAGTCCACTAAAACATGATTTTTAGCTTATTTTGGACCTATTTTTTTGCGACACGGCAATAGCCGTGTTATTTTGTCAACTGTGACATGTAAACGGTAGACCTTTTACTTTGGCAAATACCCATGCTCTCTCTCCGTCTCTCTCCCCTACCCCTCTTTTTCTTTTTGTCACAAATTATGTTGTTCAATTAAACATTGGAATTTGATCTAATCTTGAAAACAAATCGGGTTATTTCTCTGAAATATGGCACTGATTAAATATAATTGCCAATATACGGCTTAAGAAATACCGCGGTGGATCCCGGGACGCATTTTTGTGTTAACGATGTGTTTAAAAGATACCAAGGGTCTTGCAACTATGATTTTGCGCGGCCGCTGCACTATCATCTGACCCCCCACCCCCGGCTGCGCCTAACGATTCCCGATCCGAACTAACCACTGATGATAAACATTTATTTTTTGGGGACTTTCTTTCCTCTTCCTTTCTCTTTTCTTCCTTCCCCTTTCTTTTCCTCTTCCCTTCCCCTTTTTCTTTTCTTCCTTCCCTATTTCCCCCCTTCCCCTTTCTTTTTTCCCCACCGAAATCATGCCCCCCCCCCCCCCCCCGTGCCCCTATTATGCTACGCCACTGGTCTCCACCACAGTCAGAGAACGATTTGACCACATAGCTATCATATTTTTAATAGAATCCAGAGCTTTTGTTTAATTTGTATTAACCATCCTTAAGGTTTGCACTAAAGTTTCAGTTGTTTTGGTTCCATATGCATCAGGTATGTGTATGCACGAACTAACCAGTTTTAAGCTTGACGCATGGGTTGATATATTACAGTAGCCATTTTATCTATAACATTGCGATCATGTTATACTGAAGAAAGCATGTTATCCATTCCATTTGTTTGCTATCTACTGAAGATAGCAATATTATGTAACAATAACATACCGTATAACGAATAGTATCACTGTTATTCTATATATACTGGAGATGGGAATCTTTGTGAATTTGGTATTTTGCTTGTTTGTTGGCTGTTTTATAAATAAATATGCCAAATATCATGTAGGCATTATTGGAGAACTATGAACAAGGTTGAATTAGTTTTCCCTTTATACCACGCTCTTGACCGTAAATATTTGTAGCGGTATTAGTCATTACTATTTTTACTAGCGGCGTACCCTCACGTTCCCGCTAGATGATAATGCCACATTACATAGGCTCTGAAACTACATAAACCCTCTACAACCCCCCCCCCCCCCCCCCACCCACCCACCCACCCACCCACCCACCCACTCAAACCAGTTTGATTTATAATCATAACCCTCCTGAACCATTTACTGTGGCTACTTAATTAACCCCTACCTCTCAAACCGCACGAACCACATAAATCCCCTACACCGCTCCCTCCCCCCTCACACCAACCAGATTGATTTATAATCATAACCCTCCTAAACCATTTCCCGTGGCTACTTCATTAACCCTCGGTCCCTTGGATTGTTTGGCATGCCAATTTTAAGTAAAGAGATCAGGTTGCTCTATTAACCCTCACTAAACGTTACTTGTACCACATCACTATAAGCATGATAACCCTATGCCTATTCTAAACCATTTTCCGTGGTTTTACCGCCACCCGACATGACACCATAACCCATAACCAACAGGCCTATAACCATTTCCGTGTGGCTTATGTGCCATGTGTAGGAGTGCGTAATGCCGCGGCAGTGAGCCCTTCCACAAACATGTACGCGACGCGTTACCACACGGTATATGATTACGTGATAGTACGCGCAACGCACAAAATCGTGCACTTCTAGTGGTATTTGTGAGCAAAATTCGAGAGGTTTTATTCCGTTTTTTTGGAGCCAATTGTTGACCAATTTCACTGGAATATACTTAAAAATCACACGTCCCGTTATTTCCTCTATCTTACATGCAAATTAGGCGCCACTTTGATCAAAACTAATGGAGAAATAAGTTAACAAACGCACCCCCACACACTCACTGATTTGCACTATCCTCACCAAATTACACCGTGGTTTTGCCTTAAAGTTCCTCACCAATTTACCCCGAGTCCCGTCCACACATCCTTGCCACTTCAATGTGTAAGCCCCACCCTCTCAACTCTGCACTATGTTCCCCTCCCCCCTCCCCACCCCCTTCCCACCCCCTCCCCACCCCTCCAACACCAAAAAAGTACAACACCCCTATAGAAGGCATGGGAATTCCCAATTTTTAAAACAAAAAGCAGCCTGGGAATTCCCAAAAAATAAATTGCATGCCTCACATCCCTATAGAAGGCATGGGAATTCCCAATTTTAAAAACAAAAAGCAACCTGGGAATTCCCAAAAAATAAATTGCATGCCTCACATCCCTATAGAAGGCATGGGAATTCCCAATTTTAAAAACAAAAAGAAACCTGGGAATTCCCAAAAAATAAAATGCATGCCTCACACCCCTATAGAAGGCATGGGAATTCCCAATTTTAAAAACAAAAAACAACCTGGGAATTCCCAATTTTTGAAGCAGTTTTGGTCACACCCCTATAGAAGGCAACACAATTTTGCAGTGGGAATTCCCAAAATTTTCGGTAAAAAAAAGCTTGCCTTCTATAGGGGGTGTACCATTAATAAATGGAATAGCCCAATCAGTGACGCCAATGGTATTGAGTTCCAATGACAGTTGGTTAGAATCTCACGCCATCCGAGTTCCTCTTCCTATCACCATTATTTCAAAGGTCGTTGCCTTCGTATATACCACTTATTAGCAAACCCGAGATATGTAATAACAGTATTCAGTTACAGAAGTTACAGAAGTCCATCAATAGTGTGATCATTGAGCTTTCGTTTTATTAAAAACCAAGGCAGGTTTTGTCACGGGGCCAATGCTATAAATAGGCTCCTGTGTTCAGTTTATGTTTATACTTACACAGTTTGCCAAAATGATCTACAGGGTGAGTAAAAAAAACTATATTCAAAGTAAAATAAATACTTAAAACATTTCTTACCAGAATATGAAGGCCACCAATACTTGAATCAATAGCTACATAATTTATTATATCATGATAGGCCTAATTTCAACCATGTGATAGTTTTTACTATCATTATGGCTGGACATGAATGATGTGATATCATGATATAAAACAAATATTGAATGCCTTTTGTTTGTGAAATAGTAAAACTATATCACTCGGTCCAATTTGGATTATTCCATTACACTCGGCTTCGCCTCGTGCAATGGAAAAATCTAAATTTGACCTTGTGATATAGTTTTACTATTACACGCTCAGGCATTCAATATTTGTATACTATTACATTTCATGGTACCGTTATCCAGTTATGACTATTTTGGTGAAGTTAATGCATTTTGAACACATTTTTTTAAAACTTAGTGATAGTTCCTGAAATCACCAATGTTTTGCCTAGGAGCAATAGCGCCCGTTAAGTAGTCATTATGTTTTGACCCTAGTAACCCCTGTGTGACCTTTAACCCCAAACTGTGAATACCCTATATGAAGGCCAAGTAGAGGGTCCTACTAATGAAGTTTGGTGATTGCAGCTTTTAATTTGTGGGAGAAAAAGACCTAGTCCGGGTGAAATCAGATCATGTATTAAATTTTGGCCTCGTAGTATTAAAAAGAAAAAATCACATTTCGACTTGCTTCTTGTACTTTATAACCTTTGACCTGGTTATGATGATTGACATTTTTGTTATCTCATCAAAATACACAAGATGGAACAAGTCCTGTCAAAATCGGAGCATGTATTGACCCAGGTAATTAATCAATGATCCCGCCCGAATGACCTTTCACTTTTAATCGCTGACGATCGTTTAATAATATGTGCATGGTTCTAAGGAATCTTTTGGCCAATTTTGACGGTCATCAATCAATTCCTCTGAGACAAGTAACATTTTAAGTGAAAGGACCTCTCTCGGACACGAATCAATTTGCCTCTTCAATTTGTTTTGTTTGAAAATGACTCTGTGCTGTGTCCATTCATAGCTTCATAGCCTTCATAGTCTATTGTGCGGATTAGAGTGCTTAAGGAAATTGATATTGTGCTGAATGTACTTGAAATGTATTGGAATAGTTACCTTGAATCCTTTTGAACATTTTGTGATCATTTTAATGATATTTCCATGTTGTTATAATTATTTATGAGTGGAATTTGTCATGTATGGATACCTGCTATCTACTGAAGATAGCAAAATTAACATAGCAATATTACATTTTGTGAGGACAGCTACAATCCTTTTTAAAAGAAATGCTTGTCAGGACAGCGTTCATCCTTTTTAAAGAAATTCTTGTTGTATTGAATGTCTAGGTGTGTTTTTACTGACAGGGGTAGGGTACATGCACTGTATTGTTGTACAAAAATAATCAAAATAGATTCCAAAATGATAACGTTGGTGACTTTCCCCACCAATGTTCAAATTTGATGAATTAATCTACAAAATAACAGCAGATGTACACTTAATCAGGTCAGACTTTGTTTATCATTTAACTTACCTGTTAAATGGTTTTGCCTCCAGAATGCAGGCATTATACACAATACCTTCATGGATGTGACCCTCACATCTTAAAATAGTTTTACAACTTGAGCTTAACTTAGTAACACAACATAAGCTTAAGCCTACTCCATCCATCATCAATGCATGGAATAATAAAAAAAATAAAAAAATAAAAAAATAAGCTTACTTCATAGATATTTCAAATGTGGCCAAATTTTACTCAAGGCTTCATAGTAAGTTACTTTTATGCTCCGTATCACCCCCCCCCCCCCCCCCCCATATACCCCATTAAAGTGCTTACTTGACATTTTTTACCCAAGTCGTGCACCTTAAAACTGTGCAGGTACTGCTGCATTTGATCCGACATTGTCCGGTAAGATGAGATGAAAGGCAGCGGTTTGTTTAAAAATCATCCTTTTCTCTCTAAATAGCATAGAATTACAGTTTCCAATAGGCTTACTTACAAAACACGTCAAAAGAGGTCAAATTAAGGCAACAATTGGATCGAAACAATCTCATTCTGGTCGAAAAATCCTTGTTTTACAATATTTGTCTCGAATAAAATTCAAACTTTAACAGCTGATATCTGACCTAATTTTACTTAATAATGGGGTCAAGGGTCAAATATGGCCGAATTCCCTTAAGGGGTCACACTACTAAATAGAGCTCCATAGGGATGTGTACAAAAACACTGATATAAAACTCTGTGTTAGACCACTAAATTGCGAAATTGGACCTTGTAGAGTGATTTTTTCTGAAAGATGATTACATTTTCTCACCAAAAAGTGAAAAAAATAGGTAGGTGAACCTGCTCGATTTTTCAAAATACGCCCATGGAGTTGACTACCTCTCTGACGAGCTTGGAAATGCCGCCGTAATCGTCAATGTTTCCAGTAAAAAACACAAATTTGAAAGATCTCTCAAAATTTATCTAGATGATATTCACAGTTTATAGTCAGGGTGCATGTAGGTGATGTCCCATTAATCATAATTAATCAAAAATCATAGGCATTTACGCAATTGTATTACCGTCAAGTTTTTTTAATTGAGGATTTTGCCATGCATATTTTCCGATTCTAGCTTTAAACACCGCCCTTAAGGTTAGGGGATACCCCATTTAGTGTAGTGCACCCTTTATCATGTAATAAGAACATGTCTATCAATGGTTTTCTGATACTTGGTGTATTTTGTTCCTATATCCGCTGGATTAATCTTTTTACTTGAATATTTTGATGATTAGGCCTATAACATTTGATGAGAACTCATCATAAACCGATGAAATGAGATGTATAAATAGATTAGAAGGACATAGTATTAACAAGTGCACGGTTCTTATTATACGCTAGCGTTTAAAGGCCTTTCCGGATCTCAAGTGTTTGCCCTGGGCAAAAGTCACATGACACGATACGAACCCGAGTCGACACTGTCCATCTAAAATCCCATGGTGCAATGTATGATAAATCACGTGACATAATACTGGCTGTGATATGTTTGACAAACCTTGCGTTGAGATCACGTACGAACAAAATAAATGGTCTAAAATTATTTCCAAAAGTAGGATTATTCATTACATTTCAATCATAATTAAATTCTTTTACGAAATAGAATCAACTTTTGGGCGAGAACATCTGATAAAAATGTATAATAACCGAAATTTAAGGCATTTTATTCCTCGAATGTAGCGGGTAGTGGGTATGGTCAACAATATATAGATTTGTTTCAGATTATTTACCGTCGCCTCGGCTAGCTCAGTGGAAGAGCGTATGGCTCTGAATCAGCGGTCACGGGTTCGACTCCTACCACGGGCAACCATTATTATTTTGATTTTTTTAGTAGTTGTTTGTTGAGATCGTATATTATCTATCATGAACCCGATCCTGATACTTATTATTTGTCCATATTTTCTTACTTTAATTTGGAATGTAAAATTATTAATGATTTCAAACCTACTACCTTCCTGGTACCAGTCAATATTACTATCAGACACTCGCACGCACGTACTGCAGTTTGTACATGTTGTAAGTGTTGTAATCGATTGATTGCAAACCCAATTGTTGGTAAAGAAATCAATCGGCTAATGTTTTTCAATAGACATTCTTGATACGGCTATGTTCTAAACTTTTAAAAAAATGAAATGGAATCGTTTGTATTTTTTAAATTTAATAAATGGCGCGGTTCATTGATTTCGCGGTTAATGACACGAAAGCAGTATTCTTTTCGGAATTAATAATTCTATGTCAGAACTGTATCTATAACTTATACTTTTTGTCTTTTGCATAAATAATTTGCACAGTAGGCCTACGCGAACCTTTTAACATTTTTACCTATACAAAGGTTTGTTTGTCGTTTGTTTGTTTGTTGGGGGTGTTGGTTGGGGTGTTTGATTGTTTGTTCTTGTTTCACCCCATAATTATAATAATTTCATTACGAAGATAATCACATGTGATTGGACCGCGGTGTTATGATCGGTGTATAATATCGGCTATGTTGTCTAGTTTTTTTCCAAAACGACTAATTGTTCTCTTCAGTCAATACCCCCCCCCCCCCCCCAGTAGCGTAGCCAGGGGGGGGCAAGGGGGGGCAAAGTGCCCCCCCTGAAAAAAAATTGACCGGGAAAATCGGGAAGACAGCGAAAAATCGGGAAGGAAAAGAAGGGAGAAAAAAAAAAGATAAGATAAAGGGGAGAGAGAGGAAGGAAAAAAGGAAGAAAAAGGGGGAAAAAGTACATTTTGGTTATAAACAAGCGAGAGAAGTTTGCATTTTGGGAGACACATGCGCGCGTAGCGCGCGATTTTTTTTTGTACAACGGGATGAAATTCCAAGATCGGGAAGAAAATGGGTTTGCCCCCCCTGACAAGGAAAGCTGGCTACGCCACTGCCCCCCCCCCCCCCCCCCCCCCCACCCCCCTCTGGTTACGCCGCTTGGCAAAATAGTCAGTACGCATGGTAAGTTGGGTCAAATAGTGGTCAAATTCAATTATTTCGTGACCATGCTTTTGGGGAGCGAAGTTTACATAACCATTGGTATGATCCTATCTAAAAGATCTAATTAAAAGTGTATGCGACAGTGTCCCTCGCAAAAGCATGAGCGGGAGATGTAAGGTGCTATCATCTTAAAACAGGGTAAAATTCAAAAACTGTGGAAATCTAGATAATTGCCACACCTTTAATACATGATAATAAGTCCAGTCTTTGTATTATTCATAAAAAGTATATATTCAGACTTATCTTGACGTACCGTTTTCGAGTTATACGCATGCTAAGGGCATGCACAATCATTAGCCTCCATGGAAAAGTGTGCAGGACCGAGGGTGTTATCCTTAAAAAATCACAGATTGCAGCTTCAAATGTGAATTTTTACGCCGAGTGTATTAAAATGTTGTAACATTCACGTTTGTAATCAAACACTTGCGAAATATTCTTGGGCAAAGTCTTGTTTACACGTGTGAAGAGGTATAAGTATTAGGCCTATGTCGGGTGGGGGTTGGGGGGGGGGGGGGGGGGGGGGGGTGGGGGGGGGGGGTTGGTCTAAAATTAAAATCATTATTGAAAAAACTGAGATTGTCGATCGTATGAAAAACAGATGTATTGAAAGGATCAACACGAGGTGTATTCTACAAAACTAATAAGGTCCATCCACCAAATGAGATCATAAATAAATGCACAGGCCAGGTACAATCATCCTGATAATGAAACCAAATAAGAATGATTGAAATCATTTTCATCAAAATCGAAGCATTATTTCACATTTGACCTATGTAGTGAACGTTGACCTTTTTGCTTATCAGATTAAAGATAGGTCAAACTATACTTTTCCGAAACCTAATTTTTGAATTTTACCCCTGTATTAATGTTGACCGCCCTAGTGGCTTCCGCCCAACTTTCGTAAGGGACATCCCATGACATTGTCAACCCTTTTAGAGGACAAATCAATTGATGAATGAACCTTACAGCTCTCCACGACTGGTCAGGGTTACCGGATTTGACCCAATTGATTGAAGCAGGGTTGAAGTGTACATTACATCTTTTTGCAACTGATGACGTAAATAAACGGGCACCGTAATCTTCCATCACCACACTGGCGCCGTCAACCAAAAAAAATCTACCAATGATATTCAGAATTACATTATTATAGTTGGTGATGGTCCCGGTATTAATGGGAAAACCCTTGCTATACTCTATTTTGCTTCCTGGACAGTGGCGTAACTTATCAGGCGCAGCTTCTTACGCACGCGTATGTATCAAGGTCACAGGCACGCGGTTTTGGCCACACGCACGCGGCCCTCATGTGCATGAACAGTACGTTTATGTAAACCTCGCTGCTGATGCTTGTTGCCTTCAGGAGCGCTCGCGTCCATCTGTACATCACTGCTGTAAGAATATGAAGCAGGCTTTGCCAATTAGGAGCTGATCAAACTATAGTTCCATTGCAACTTGTTTGATGCATGGGTCCTCGAGGTCCCGTTGCGCGTTGCACAATACACAGAGAGTATTAATTCGTCAAAAATGTGGTCTTATTTGACAAATTAAAAACGTGTCATAAGAAATGGCAGGTTTGCGATTCAAGAAATATTCTGTAATGGTACACATTTATTTGTGATGCTAAAAGAACAATTTAGAGTGTTTCTAGTTAATTTTCATCGTAACAAACATTTCCTTGACTGAAATATGTTTAACTTTTAATGACAAATTAATAAATGACAATTGAAATAACAAATTAAATGACTAATTATCAATGAAATAACAAATTAAGATTAGTCATTTTAATTTGTCATTCACATTAAATGACGAATTATTGAGTAAAATTATTCTTTTAATTTGTCATTCATCCATTTGTCATTGAAAGTCAAATATTTATGAGTCGTGTAAATATTTGCTATGTTAAAAATACTACTAATTGGTAATATATCATTAAAATATAATTGTTTTGCGTTACAAACTATTTTTTAACTGACGAACCTTCCATGGCATATGTTTAATTTGTCAAATAAGACCCACAGCTTGAGTAGCCAGGTTTCTAGAGTTCAGAAGCCTACAGGTCGCCTCATATTATTTGCATGGGGCTTTTCCCGACACCTTGGTTTGTGACAGATCCTGATTTGTCGACATGCTGTCGAACTTCCCACGAGAATCCTCCACCAGCCGTGTATGGGACATAATATAAGTGGGAATAACATTATCAAGCATTCCTGGGTTACCATTACTATTTGTCGGGCTCGAATTATACAAAACGATTATTAGCCTTTACATAAGCAGTCCATTGTTGAAATCTTCATGGCTATTATTTGTCAATTTGGGAAACAAGTTTGTCTTTCCCAATTTATTTGAGCTTGGTATGTGAAAGTTCTCATAAGTAGGGGAGATGCGGGAGAGTTGAGCCAATTTTTATATTTTGTGTCACCATATGCGGAAGAAAAGTACAAACCTGTAAAATATTAGTGTAAGTAAAACTTTAGAGTGTTGTTTTCGTTGTGAAACAATAACAGTTGGGATAGCAGTTAAGGCTTATTTATATAAAAGGTTTGAAAAAAATTGGTAAAGTGGCTCAACTCTCCCTATAGTATGGGAGAGATGAGCCACCATTTCAGGAGAGTTGAGCCAGCATGATAAGTCAATGGCTGGTGAAAAAAACAAAATCATATTTTTTCAACTTTTGATTTATTAATCCTTAAAGTAAATATGGTGCTCAATTGTTATTATCATGGCACAAAATATCATTTTCTCTAATTTATTATACATTTTTCACCTTTAGTCCAAACATCAAAATGTTACTACATCTTTTCCCTATGCTCAACTCTCCCCATGACCAATGGCTCAACTCTCCTCATGGTGACCATTTTGTAAATAACCCAATCCTGTCCGGTGTAGAACTTTTGATAGTTTACAATAGTTCTCTAAAATAATGGTCATATATACCCCCTTCAATACACAAATTACCGCCATTATAATCTAAGTCTTGCTATGGGAAAAAAGACAAAACATTTATTTGTCTATTTTTCACTCAAAAGTGAAAAAAAGAGATTTATTTTTAGGTATCTTTGATACTGAGCACACATGACAGTAGAGTTTAACACTGAGAATGTCTCATTGATGCTATATAACAATATATGCCAATATAAATTTTAGTAAGTTACTACTTTTCGAGTTTAGTGGGTGGCTCAACTCTCCTTGTGGCTCAACTCTCCCGCATCTCCCCTACAATCCACTCCGTAATCAAATATGTCAATGATTGTCAACTGTTTCTCACAATGACTTTTTATGAAAATATAGTTGTTCATACTTGTAAGATAAATGTAGCGGAATGGACATTTCATCAGACATGCCAGAGACAATTGTACCACTAAATGATATAAAACCAATATTGGTAACATCCATTTCGTCTTGTTGGTGAACAAAAGCAAATTATTGTTGGTGCAAATATTTGTGTTTGTTATAATTTCATTTGTATTTCACCTGCGCGAAGAGGGAAACTCTCTCTTTTATTTTCCATTATATTCCTTTTTTTGTTGATTTATTTTTCATACACTACCAATTTGTAAATAAAAGGTTCCAAAAAGTCACTGAAATCTTCTCTGTTATGTCATGGTTATATGCAGTAATGGGCTAAATACAATGCAAACAAAGTTTAGAATTCGTCCACAAGAGCACGTGCCAAATTATCCTGAAATAGAAATAACCATTGGATTGAAGGGCAGAATCTTAAACAAAACGTGAAAACATCGATGACGATAAATACTTTATTCGCTTATCAAACTAGGCAAAACCATAACTGCGTCGAAAATCACGAAATTGGTATTTCGTGTTGCATTTTAAATATGATCGCTCTGTATAACACTATAACCTCACCCTTATCTACAATCTTTTTGATTTAATTTAATTTAATTCAGCCTGCGTGTCTTCAGCCTGTCCCGAGCAATTTGCTTGAGTCAGATCCCATAAGATCCCACGTGTCTCCATACAGATCGACCATGTAAACAAACAAACATAATATTCTACCAACAAACTATTTTTTGTTTAGAATTGGTTTAATAGATACTGATATATGTGGTTTCTGCAAAGTGAATAGAGAAACAGTAAAACATCTCATGTGGGAGTGTAATGTAACAAAAGATTTTTGGAGCAATACTGGGCTAAATATCTTTTTCAATGTGAATTATCAGAATATATGTCTTGGCTTATTTAATGAAGATTTCGACTTTTTCAAAAATATAATTATTCTTTTGGCAAAACGTTATAGTTATAGATGCAGAGTTGAAGAAAAGAAACTTAATATTTATGTCTTTAAAGCATTGGTGAAAATGACTGAAAAATCAGAGAAAGTTATTGCAGAAAGGAATAATAGAATGGCATCCCATAACAAAAGATGGGGGATATTGTTTTCATAATATTGTTTTCATAATGTTTTCTTTATAAAAAAGAATAGCATTAGGCCCTATGTGCCTATATAATAGTAAAACTTTGTCTGGCACTTGTGGCGTCTGAATGTTGATGCCTTGTCAGTATTTGATGTATTTTGTGTAGTGTTATTTTTGTATTTTGTTAATCTATTGTTGTATGTCATAAAATAAAAAAGTCCCTATCAACGGGCTGGAAAGAGAAAAAAATTCTTAAAAAAGGAATGTCCTATTGGTATCATAATTATGTCATACGTTTTTTTGGGGGAGGATTAGTATCATAGAACAATATACTATAATGTGTCTTTCATTTATAATACAACGGAGGTTTTCATTTTTAATGTCAAAACATTGTTGTCTCAGCTGATAAAACGCTTCAGATGTCATTCTCATTTTTGTCTGAATCTAATTTCCAACTGGTGCTTTGGATATTCGCCTTGCAACCGCGAAACCCGTGAACCGCACAAATAATTTAGATACAAAATGATGATTCCACGCCCGGTATTTCAACGAAGCTGAAACAGATAATAATGTTGATACAAGAGTATGACCGTACATGTACACGGAAAATAAGAATATCGATTGACTTGTTCATAAATGGCACAATTGGCCTTGGGGTGTACAGCTTATTGTGGTCTCAATAATTCAATTTACGCAACGCTGAACAAGTAAAAGTAGTAGGTCTACATTCAAATTAAAAGCTCATTGAATTTGTCAGATAATCATTCCAAATAAAATGAAAAGTTTCGTGTGGATCAACAAAGATTATGGGGGAACGATTAAAACCAAACCAACATTGCTAAATGTAATATGATACTAACGGGAAAAATAGGTTCCCGGTGGGATTCGAACCACAGGCCTTTCGATCACAAGTCGGATGCGCTACTGATTGAGCCAATGGCGCACTGTATAACAATATGACAACAGAAATACATTGTAATATCCTTTGTGAACATTATTCCATAAATCGGAAGTTAAAATGCTTTATATTTATAGTTTGTGTATGTTTTTAAGATGGGGTTCTCGCCCAAAAATTGATTCGAAGCTGCTTTATATTGTAACCCTGGTTTCATTGACATGAATAGACTGACTTTTCGAAACATTTCTAGACATGGATTTCGTTCATATTTGCTGTTTGTAGCCGGTCGGTCTCACTTCGGTATTATATTGCATCATGGGTTTATATTATGTGTACGCGGAGTTTCGGGTGTGTAGCGAGTCATGTGACTTTTGCCCAGGGCAAACACTTGAGATCCGGAAAGGCCTTTAAGCCATGTGATTAAAGACATCTGACACATTCTGGCACTTGCGCTTAAAAGCTGCATTATACATGTTATAAGAGGATTAACCTCCGATATCACTGCACATAGGATGTACAGCTTCCTCATTTTGACAGGCCGATGACCTTAATATTAGTCAGTGCTATTTATTGTGTAGTCATGGGAACCAGGTAACCTACAGTCACCTCAAAGTTGGTCTCGATTAAACATTATTAAAGCGACAACATTTCAAATGTGCTACTAATGTATAAGGCCATAACCCTGTCAATAAATTTCAACATTAATGTTTCCACAAAAGGAATGTACTTGGGTTAGTTGTCATTTACTCAATGCATGATGTCACTTTTGACATTTATTCAAAATTGCCAACATAATGTATATTTCCTTATTTTATAGGGAAATGTAATATAAAATCTAACTGCGCCGTAGTGAAGTCCACCCTGTCCCTCCAGGACCATTTTATTTTTAAGCATAGCATAACAAATCCTGGAAATACTTTTCAGTTGGAAAATGGGATGAAAAATCTGTTAGAATTCACTTTTAGGGTTGGACACAAGAAATATATGTTTTAGTCAAAGACAAGACACCTTGGTTATTTATGTTATGCTTATGAACATGGTCCTTACTCCTAAGGAAGCCTTTGACCATTTTGTTCGATCATTAGTCAATGATTCATAGTGACCCCAAATCACCTATCACTTTTAATCTCTGATATTACCATATGATATGTTCATGGACATAAGGATCTCTTGACCAACTTTGATAGTCATCAGTCAATTCCTGAGTCAAGTCAATTCTGAGTCATGTAGCATTTAAAGTGAAAGGAGTGCAAATTAACTTTTTTAGCCCTAGTGACCCCAAATAGGGTTTTTTTCCTTTTTAAGCCCAGAGTATTATATATTATGCGTATTGTCATAAGGAATATGTTGACAAATATTGATGATACTAGCGCGTTTCGGCTAGGAGCAATAGCGTTTTGTGAAGTCATTACGTTTTGACACCTAGTAACCCCTGTGTGAACTTTGACTCCAAACTGTGAAGACCCTATATGAAGGTCTGGTAGGGGTCTTACTAACGAATTTTGGTGATTGTAGCATTTAATTCATGAGAAGAAAACCTAGACCGGTTGAAGTTGGAGCATGTATTGAATTTCGGCCCCGAAGTAGAAGCGAATAACATTTTGTCTGACCTCTGGTGACCACTTATTAACCTTTGACCTGGTTATATGATTCATAATTTTCTGGTCTTACCAAACCACACAAGATTAAGTCCGGTCAAAATCGGAGAGGGAGAGAAACCTCAGGAAAACAGAATAAGTGTTAATTCATGCCGATATATAATCCAAACAAGACCTTTGATCGTTTACCGACATTAACATTTGATCGTTTATCTATTATACATCCCTTTCACATATAAATGTTTCCAATGTTTCATCAGGCGTAAATGCAGCAGAGGAATACGTCACACACCGGTGTATGAAAGTCGTATCAGGTCGTGTGCCACGAATTGGAACCCCGTATTTTGAGGAGGTGTGACATTTTTACACGGTTAATGATGTTTATGATATCACCGTTTTTATATTGCTTGTCATAAAATAACCAATTTGGTGTCATTACAAAGCACAATAAGTGTTCTTTCCATACCATTCAAAAAATAAAAAGAGTAATACACGCGCGGTTCTCAAAAGAATGAGGCATATCATCAGGCGGGAGGAGGAGGAAGAGGAGGAGGAGGATCCAATCAATATACATACTAGGTGGAATGTCAGAGAGATCGGGCTGTTGTGTACCGATTAGGAGTAAACACGAGTGCTGGAGAGGAGGATGAGGAGCTAATCTCATAAATACGCAATGAAATACTTTATTCACATCACTCATTGACAGTACATGCTAGGTAGAACGTCAGAGAGATTGGCCGTTGTGTACCGATTAGGAGTAAACCGATTAATTTATTTATACTGATAACAATTCATACACTTATATCTTAAAATAAATTACCACTTCATGGAGTGAAACAGTATACATATTGTGATACCAGCCCAACAAGTCCCTTTTACATTCTGTACGTGTGGTATGCTTACTTTGCTATAACAATACAAATGACAGCTTACAAATTACAAGCTATGCACGCTCTACTGCATGCATGCCGAGTGAGTTCAAAAAGCCCGCGTGTACATACCTCGTGCTTTAACGTCCCAATCGATACTATATGGTGTGCATATTGCATGCGCGCAATCGTGAACTTTTTCCAGAATTTGTGACATCTTCATCAATTTTGGAAGATTTACGGCGTGTAACGAGATGCGGGAAGGGGTGGTGCTTGAGTCCATCGGTGTCATCGTTAATAGTCTGTTGATCATTGTCGGACAAAAGTACTTACATTGCATCTTGCACAATTACCGAATACTAATTGTTTTTACCCATGCTCAATGAAGAAAATAGATTGTTTTCAAAAATAAGCGCTCCGTTAGATCGCATGTGGTTTATTTTGTAACACCCTGTATATGATGTTATTGGCCATATTAAATTTAGTATGTATATCCAGGCAACATTTCTAATTGTAACATGATCAATTCATGTGTGTTTTATTTCATCTCATTATCATTGCTTTCATCAAAAGTGAAGAAACGTGTGGATTGAGGACTCGATCATACATGTGCATATCGCTTGTTACACCCTGTAAAACATGGTGATTATTGGTCATGTTTGTGTTTGGTGCAATATTATTACAAAGCGTCAATTTGAAATTTATTATGACACTAAATTATGATAACGGTTAACTTTATTTCAGAAATACGTTTTCACATACTTATATTGTTACAAATTTTGACCACCCTGTATAAGGTATCCTTTATAACTAAAGACAAAGGTGGCAACATTTTTCTTTGTAATATTAGTGTATACTTTTGAATTATGGAGCTTAATAAGTTATAATTTTATCTTCAAGGTATGTAAATGACCAGTGAAAATTTTGTATTTTTAGTGCATTTCTTGATGTTTGCACCCTATATAATATCTACCCACCCTGTATAATGACCTTGATATTGACATTGTGAGATTTGGAAATGTGTATGCTTTCAGGAAATGTATACTTTCCTTATACTCCTATGTATAGTTTTAATGCTTAAAATGTTTTAAGCAAAATCCATGTGATTTTTCCATTTTTAGCATATGTCACACAAAGGGGTCCCAACTCAAGGCACACGACCATCTTTGTTTATTGTTTATGAATGCAAGTCATTGATCCCAGATAGGGCTATCACTTGAGAAGATAAATGGGGATTTCCGTTTACTTATATTCACAACGATCAAAAGAAAAAACCGACTAAACAATCAAAATGATAAATAACATATACAGAATATAAAAGTAATTCAATGTAAAATCTGAGTGCAAACTGCTTATCTATAAAAATAGCCTGTGTAAAAAGTAAATGTAATAAATATAAGGCTAATGAAAGTTGATTCCATGTTTCCCGTAACATTTGGTTCAAACCATAATGAGGTAACTTTTTCATTATTCATTATTCATTATTTTGCAGCAGTTCATTATTTACAAAATAACGACCATTTCACCAATGCTTAGCATGCTCTATACCCTTCAATATAGTGATAAAATACAACACAGATCAATAATACAATTACACAAAGTACAGATTCAAAAGAAACACTTTGAACTTCACAGTGCAAGTAACTTTTATTTTTGTATATTAAACATTTTCCATGAAGATCAAAGCAACGATTTTAATAGGGCCTAAGAGCCATGTCCGACTGACGAATTCAGCAGGTAGAAAGCACGGGTTAAAAAACGAATTAATGTCAAAATATTCCCGTATTTCATAATAATTTATAAAAATGATTTTTCATACCTAAAAATTACGTCAACAATGAATGAATGTTGTAATTATATATATTTTTAGAGCAACATTTTATAAGAAATTTACGCCATCCAACTGTTGCATTTTTACATGAACTGTTCCGTGTTTACAGCAGCTCCAACACACCAGCTAAATTGCGCGGATGTATACGAACAAGCCGTACATGTAGGTGATCATCGAAGTCGATTTCTATTTTTAGGTTCCAATTGATTCAGAATGTAAACAAAATGCGATGTTCGATGAAGGAAATTAAGGAAAACACCGAAAAACTTCGACAATATCTCAAAAACGGCGGAAAAAAATGGAAAATATCAAATAATGAATGATTTCGCTATTTTGGCATTCATAATGCGGTCGAAAAAACCAAACGCGGGCGGGTTACGGGAAACATGGAATAAACTTTCATTAGCCTAAGAGGGTCTGACGTAAAGATCCTAACAGAATCTTTATCAAAGGCAAACAAAGAAGGGCTATATCTTGCTAGACGTCCCGTACGGAATAAACCGTGTACTACGACAACACATTTTAATTGATATGAGCATGTGCACATCAGTTACGGGACGTCTAGCAAGACATTGCCCAAAGAAGAAAGCTTCTGTTAATATCGAAACGTCAGGCCCTCTTATATTTAGTAAAAAATAAAAAAATAAAAAAGCAACATTGATTTTGTTGAATAAACCCAATTAGTCTTGTTGGCCATCCAGGGTCGAACCCGGGACCTCGCGTTCACCAAGGAAATGATCTCCCAACTTAGCTATCGAAGACAATGTATAGACGCGTAATGAAATAAAGATATAGGGCCGTATTCTCGTACTAAACACGGTTTTAGCTTAAAATCGTGTTTAACTATTAAACGCGTGTCTAACTTAAACGTGAGTTTATCCTTTAAACGACGTGTGTAACAAAACACGATTTTAAACTCTGCAGCGCAAATATCTTTCCCAGAGTGGTCCTGCGTTGATTGTATACAGGTATTTAATTCATTGTGTCCCTGATGAGTTACAATAGATATCGATCGAATGCCTTAAATACACGGTACTTTTAAAGACTACACAATTCGCACGTCAGCTTGCACCGGCCACGGTTGAGTGATCATTCAGTGCATACAGTTGGTGCGCTAGTTTAGTTAAACGCGCACTAAACTACCCCGTACCCATGTTTAAAGTTAGACACATTTCGGCGAGTTAGACGCGTGTTTAAAGCAGGTGTCCCGCAAGCATAAAAGTGTGCATTATATGTTAGAAAAATAACAATCGAGCCTAACTTTTGTAATTATATAGAACAAAACACCACACTTATGACAAAAACAAATAAAAAACGCAATCTCTCAACATGCACTTTTTAAAATTCGCGGCGATCGAAAGTCCCAGTGTCGATGATGTCATAGTTATACAATGCACATGCGCAAATTTTAGCACCGATACCCATGACGTCATCGACACCGGGACTTTCGATCGCCGCGAATTTTAAAAATTGCATGGAGTGAGTGATGGCAGTTTATATTCTTTTTTGTGACTAGTATGGTGTTTTGTTCTATATAATTACGTAATTTCGGCTCGATAATTATTTTTCTAACAAATAATGCTCAATGTTGTGCTTGCGGGACACTTCCTTTAAGTACGAGAATCGCGTTTAGTTAAATGCTGTGTCTAAAGTCAAAGTTAGACGCGTGTTTAGCTTAAAACCGTGTTTAACTACGTACGAGAATATTAACTCTTATAATTCAAATATCAATCCTGTTTCTAGAGACGCATGATGCATCATTTATTCTGTCAAATAAAAAGGAAATCACATTTATTATTTAGTTCACAAGTTGGAAAAGATTTTTTCCCTCAAAAAGTGTTTGTCCTTATGCACATAGTCTGCAATCCGCAAACACAGAGATATAATCAAAGCAGAACGCGATCGCACATAAATGGACAAATGGACAAAATACCAACGGTTCAAAATTGCGCTCTCTCTCAAAATGTCTTTTTATCTACTTAAATGGTCACGTCGTAAAATCTATTTAGGAAATACTAAAGGGGAAAACCCTAATTTATTCAAGTATGGGAAAATTGTGCAATTTCGCTATTTGACAGGTGTTTGTCACATCAATGTAGACACACTCTTGCAGCATTTCACTTTCGACTTTCGATGTGAAATGCTCTGCTTGTAGATGTCAGAGACTGGTTTAAATAAGTTAGCAAGACATATCCTATAAGTAGGATCTCATTTCAATCAATGACTTTAGAGGGGGGGGGGCGTTTGGCCATGAACTTAGGATTAGCCCTCCTCGTAGGGCCACTAAAACCAGCCTATCCAGGGAAATGCTATATTGAGATAGAATATAGAAACACTGAGTCAGCCATTCTCTTAGCTGAGTCGAAAGAGACGGGACGGTTCTCGGGTTGATAGCGGTTCTCGGATTGGGAGCAATTTTTCTAGGCTTAGCGGTTCTCGGATTGGGAGCAATTTTTATAGGCTTATAGATAGAGTAGTCCTAACTAAGGGTGATACGACATTGCGTTTTTGAGTTATGCTTGTTTGAAATGTTCTAATTTCGCATTTTGACGTTTTAAGATATCGGTCTTTGAAGTTTGGGTATCGGTTTTGACAATTAACGTTGATTCTTTTATTTGAAATTTGTAATTTTGTTGTTACTTTCAGTTGTATACGAATTATTATTAATTATAAAAAAAGAATCATAAAAATTGACTCATTCGTTTTCCTGCAACAATAACATACATAAGATACGCCGAACCAGTGATACTTAATGATAAATCGTTACCAATTTAAATAATATAATCATACAACTTAGTTTCAATTGAATAGATGCTTCAAGTAGTGTGTAATTAATATTACGCTGATGGTATTGCCATACCCGATAGTGTGATATCATCGTTACTAGAACCACCTCATCAGAAGCGATGTCCATACAGGTGATTTGTTTCAACGCGGCACTTTTAACAATTTTAATCTACGAATGTGGTCTGTATAATAATAATGCTACATATCTGAGCGCTAAAGTTCCCTGAGTTGGATTTCCTTTAATACTGATATGCACTTGCAAATAATGTCTTGTGCTGTCTCTTTAAAAACTGTCAATCACAATTGTCAAAAAAGTTATTTACCACGGGCTTCTATTTTTGGAATATACAAGATTGTATTTGGGGAATATGCATGGCCGTTTGCAGTTCAAGATAAATCGAGGGAGGCGGGGCTATGAAAGCACTACGCCTAAACCCCCAATAAGAACCTTGGTTAGATGTGTGATATGAGGCAAACAATTATGTTCGCCTATGGAATAAGTCATTGGCAAATGCATATAAGAAAAGATACCACAGCAGTAGGCCTAAACATTATTTTTATTGAATTAAAAGAAAAGAAAATCAACAATATTGGTTAATATGATATTGAGCAACTGTTACGAGTAAACATTAACTATCGATGCTCATTCCCGAAAGTTTGAGTTCTTCAAATTCAAGAACGTGATTGATATCAACCAATATTACCAAGATGAGAAAATACATGGAATTTACTCTTGCATTGTGTATTTGTGTTCTAACATTTGCTACTATTGACGCTAAACATTACAGAGGAGGAACTATTTATTGGAGTCCAGTGGATGATAACCCCGAACAGGTATCTATCAATTTTTGTGTAAATCACCACCACCCCCTTTTTGATGACGAGGAATTGTATAACGATATCGGAACCTGCGTAGCATGGAGGTAGATGAATGATCCAAAGGTATATCGTCTCACTTTTATGACATTCAATTTTGATTTTTCTTTTACTAGTGTAAAGCGCCTCTACATTGAGTAGGCTTAAACCTTGCCTAAGTTCAACTTTCGTTTAACATCACACATAACTTAAATCGTTTTGTATTCTTCACTCGTATCCACGTGTTAAATTAACCCTTACGTTTGATATTGCTCACAAGGTTGGTTCATAACTTCATAACAGAAACGCACTGATAACCCGGCTCAGTAATGCGCATTCAATTTTTAAAACATATTGTGAAAACGGTTAAAAAGAAGATAAAACACCCAACCAAAC
Source organism: Ophiura sarsii (assembly GCA_035610835.1). Classification (NCBI taxonomy): domain Eukaryota; kingdom Metazoa; phylum Echinodermata; class Ophiuroidea; order Amphilepidida; family Ophiuridae; genus Ophiura; species Ophiura sarsii. The sequence goes on along the minus strand of CM069443.1, from coordinate 44,847,505 downwards.
GCAAAACTCTTTAAAGTGGCACTGCGAAATGAATGCGCTAGGCCCAGATTACCTTTACTCTTTACTATAAAGATAACACCAGAGTAATCTGGTAATTAGGTTACATCAACCAGTGCTCAACGTTTACAGAGATTGGTAACAGTGGATCTTTTCCGTCAAAGCAACAATTGCCTGACATGCCTGACGCTAAGTTCAATTTTTAAAAAGTATTAACACTTTCTACGCGGTTATTAGTTTTACCATATACAAAACATATTTTTCAGAGACCTTTCCCAACTTTCAAAGTCTTATCGCAAGAATTACCGAACCAATACTAGGCATGTTTGTACTTATTGTAATGCAATTCTCATGGTGATGAAATTCAATAATTTATGAAACATTTTATGACATTTTGAAAATGCCGTCTGCAGACGAGCGCCGCGTGGAAAATGTTAAAGGTATATGACCCGATCACTTTTTTGGGGCTAATATTTTTTTTTTCACATCAAGATATTTTGGTATCAGAAGAATCCCCATATTTTTCTCATTATGTCTGTAAAATATTAGGGGCCAGAAATGTTTCATTTGGAAATTATATGCTAAAATGTGGTGAATTACTGCCAAAGGTGGTTAACCACCAACCAGTCTGTGTACTACTCAATGGGCACATGTCTTTTGACCTTGCGCTTCTAAAAATAGAACCATTGGAGTTATGCAACTCAAACTTTGGAATGCAACAATTTTAAGGATGACCTTTCATGTAAAATAGAAAACATTAAGTTGAAAATCGGGTCATCTACCTTTAAGGTAATGCATGATGCAAAACATTACTCAATGTAAAAAGTAAAAGTAAAAGTCACTTTTATTCCGGGGCCCAGCGTATTGTTTCCACACCGCCTCCTTATATTATAGCGGCTGCTTATATTAGCATACTCAAGATTTAATAGCGCAACGGATCCCCTCAACACCTTAAAGACGATTCTGATAAACGCCCAAGTATACCTCCAATTGTATCTCAGTGTGTAAGCTCACTAATTTTCTGCTTTGTAACTGTCGTTCCGCGTTTTTCCGCTTTGTAAATTTGCATTTTCTGTGATGTAATTTTCCCCAAGAAAGCTTAAAATGTATGATCTGTAAAACCAAAATAAACACACTTTACAGAAAAACACATCATTTTAGATTTTTAGGCTTACCTTATTACTGTAGCGGTAGATTTGTTTTGTTTTATTACGTATCGTTTTTTAATATTTATATTGCTTTATTCAAGACTATTAATAAATGTTGTGTTTTGGACGTTTTTTGTGCATTTGTTTTCTTCTTTTCATCACAATTTCGTTTTCCGCGTTTAACCTCAATTCCGCGATATTCGTAAAAAAAGAATAAGAAAATGGAAAAATTGAAAGTATTTTGATAAAACAGATCAATATTCTATTCTCAGGTGAAGATAACCTATCGTTTGGGTATAAAACTAAATCACGTTGAACCAGGTCATGATGATTGCACTGTCAGCGCTCATCAGAATGGGGAAATGCTTCAAACCAATGGCGAGCTCAAATGCGACGAATGTAACAATGGACAGGACGATAAGATAAGGGATTTAGAATACGTGTGCACGGATTATGACGAAATCGCCGAATGGGCAATGGGACTCAACTCTTTCGTGTATGACGTTCCAGGAACGCAGTTCAATATAAGGTATGTCGATCACGGGTTTGGGGCACTCAATTATATCTATGGTCATGTGTTTTAAGCTCGCCTCCTTTCGCGTTACACACGGATTTTGGCTTTCGCGACATGATTTTAACTTTACACATTTATACTTGCTTGTATACCCCCCCCCCCCCCCCCCCCCCCGAGGTAGTAAAAGTATACATTTTCTGAAGGGAAATTGCATGAGGAAACCAAATATGCCATTGAAATTATAGTACGACCAATAACTAAAATGGTATGATCGGAAATATTCGGGAAAATATCAGAGTTTTTACATTTTTAATTTGAGATCTATATATTTTTATACCTACCCCTTTACTTTACAATTACATATTTGAATTTCTCATGAAAAACTCTCTCAGAACAAAATTGTAACCAACACAATATTGTACCCAAAGATGTTCTGCTTTAAATCTTTAAATTACTTATATTAAGTAATTGGCAATATAAAATAAACCCGAAGAAATAACTTCAGAATTTCGAAAATTATACCCTTGAACTTACAATTTGTCTGATGAGTCTCAATTTTACTTCTATTTTTGTGACCTCTTTACTGACAGCCATTGGATCGAGTGATCGTCGAAGCGGAGTAGCAAAGAATAGTGCCTGCGATAAACAATAAAAATTAGTGAAGCTCATTAAATATGTATTTTTGAAAAAGTTGATATTCAGGATGTTACCAAAATAATTTTACAATGCTAAGGGGTTATTCAAGATGGCGTCCAAAATGGTCGCCAAAACTGGTCAAATCTCATAAAATGACATAGCAATTAAATTGTACGGTGAAAGTATAGTTTTAATAGTGGTATGTATGTATTAGACCACTAGACACTCAAATCATCCAGAACCTTTACTTTGTTACCACATCTAAATCCAAGATGGCCGCCAAAATGGTAAAATTCAATAAATTGGCATATACATGTAAACCAACATGTATGATCAGAGTATAGTTTTAACAATGGGATGTATGTGTTAGACCACTAGAAACTGATATCTAGTATTTTTGCTTTGTTAACATACTTTAAAACCAAAATGGCCGCCAAATTCATGGCCAAAAATAGTCAAAAGTGGTCAAAATTCCATAAAATAGCATAATATCAAACGAAATGTATGATGAAAATATAATTTTAGCATTGCTAAATTATTTTTGGTAACATCCTGAATATTTACTGGGGGTTGGGTGCACGGTAACCCTTTTACTCTTTCTACGAATCGCTTATTTTCTTTTTCCTAACAAATCCAAAAGATCTTGGTTCGTGCCACTATAACTGAAGCAAATATATATAATAGACATTTTGTTTCTCTCAGTATTTGTTTATATCTATGTCTCAATATTCAGTTATGAAAACTGTTGCTGGGTGGATTTAGTCAGTCATGGCAGAGGCACTGGGCGTGGTTGGAAACTAGCAGCAGCTATAGACCTTCGTAGACGTTCTGATACGGGTCACATAAACTCATCTCCGATCTCCGAAGCATTACCTGTGCAATTTATGGAAAAAGGCTGTTCTTACGCACTGCAGATACCAGGTAAGCCTAGGGAAACGAATAACAATAGTGGCTTGTGCCGAATACTCACGTCACGTTTCACGTTCTCAAGTTTATAAATCACTTTTTAACAGGAATTTGGTATATCGATCGCTGTGATTTCAATTTTCATCACTGAAGATTGCGTACAAATTTGATAGATTTGAGTGTATTTTAGGAAACTTGTTCAAAACATTTGGGCACAATGTGTGTGTTTTTAAAGGGAAATCGGTATCTCGGTCAATTCTATCCACTACGACTCAACATCGAGACTCGATCTCTCTGCAGCTGTTTTATAGCATTGTCATGGTCGTGGTATTTTCAGATATAGGGAAATTCCCTTTGCGAGACGTCAATCAAAGTAACTATATGCACCAATCAGGCTATGTTTTTTTAATCAGTTAATCTTAAACTCCGTGAGAGTTCGAAACGTTAAACCGACTTGTTAAAAATCAAAATTCGACGTTGTTTGTTGTAATATTTTCTATACAAATAAAAGAAAATATAATCATAAGGTACTGTCTCTGCGATTAATTCGAGAGTTTTAATCGTAGTTAAAAACTTAAAAGCACCGCTTGGCGACACAACTCATCACAGAAAGAAAACAAAAACCTCAAATCCCAGTTGTTTTAGTTAATTTAAAGACTTCACATTAGAGGAATAAATGAATGAGTGGGTCTTAAAACCTGCTTGGACCAAGCGAAGATCTTTTATAATCAAATTATAGCTTTTAAAACATTGCAGGCTAATGGTGAACATAAATTGAAATCATGTTTAATTTCTTTCAAAAGTGATTGACCCGGATGATGATAATGTTCGATGCCGATGGCCTGATATGGAGAATGAGTGTAACCAAATTAATAATGGTGCATGTGGACTAACACCGAAAGCAAGACTGAAACAGGTAATTCTTCAATTCTCCAATGATATGATAATAGACTGATGAAAAACTAATCTTTAATTTCAGCCGGGCTTGAACCGGTGACATTCCTTTTATGATATATTTCAATGGTTTGACTCAAATCAGCCGAAAAGTTCAGAATATATAGAACTGTGGTTCGAATCCACCTGCAATCAACAAAAAGAGACCTAAACACACAGTGATAGCTGTCCGTTTTACAAGTGTTAAGAATGAGCAAGTTGATCATTTGCATAATTTATTTTTGAATTGATTAGGCAACATGTATACTTTTCTTTTCAAAACATTTTGCAGAGCGATTGCAGCCTGAGATTTGACACCAGAAAGATGAAAGTCGGTTGGCACGCTGTCAATCTTATCATCGAAGACTTCTCTAGTACGGAATCTAACGTACCACTGAGCAAAGTGACTCTTCAATTTCTGATCAGTGTCCTCGATTCTTCCAAATGCAACAAGCCAAGAGTAATATCAAAGATTGCTGGAACTTGTAAGACTATTCCCGTAGGAACGTTATATGAAAACCCGCTTATTGTTAGTGTTACTCGAGGCAGACGGTAAATATATTTCAATTTTTCAGAATATACACCTACTGAACCAAATAGTTTATAGAACTGTATTCAAAATCTATAGATTTTATCAACATTCTGAAATGAAAATTGTTTTGGCAAAACTCTATCCTATAATTTGACACATTAGCCATACAAATTGTGAAGATGATGTTAATGTTAAAATTGTTTGTTCACCATGACGTCAGTTAAACTGACTAAGATTCCAATGGGATTTGTTTGCATTATTCTACACTCTGCGCTATTAGAAACAGTCAGGCATGTGTGGATAAATGAGTCATTGGGAATGGAGATATACATGAGTGCTTTTCACGTTGGAGCACACTATACAATGAAATCGCTATGATAAGTTTCTTGTATTTGCAAAACCAGTTTCGAATCGCTAGCCGTACACTATAAGTTGTTGAATTTTGCACACCAGAACATCTTGAAATACGTTATTGGCAGCGCCCATTTAGCCATGACGAATACAAATGTTCGATTAGTTTTATTCGTGAACATTGACCATGTTGATTATTTATGTAAACATTGTATGAATCATTCCTTTTTATATTTTTATTAGATTGCATTCCTTTACAACCATGAAACCGCGAGGAATGACAGCTTCAGACGTGACTCCTCTACCAGGCACAACTGCCGAATTCTACTCCCTGTTGTCATGGACACCATCAATAGACCAAATCGGCAAACACACCATGTGTTTTCAAGCTATCGATAACATGAAGTAAGTGACGTTTTCCCCTTGCACAGAGTCGTACCGCGGCATGTCAGTCAGAGGGTGGGTGTGGGAAGATATATTCCGACCCGATGATTTGTATCAACCCTTACAGCCCTCAACCCCATGAAATCCCATTTGAAAACTATGCTGGCAGCACGTGTCGCAACGGTCTATCTCGCCGGGCGCTGATGGCGAGTGATAAATTCGCACGGAATTGTTAATTGTGGGCGCGTGACCCACTGGCCGAGTGGACTAAGACACGGTCATCCTTGCTGGAGGACCCGGGATCGAATCCCGTCGTCGGCAAGTCCGGTTTTTCCCGCTAAATTTCGCTCATTTCCACCCCGGATATTTTTTTCAACATTTTCATCGCAAAAGGGTTAGGGTTAAAGACATTAGCATCCCAAAAGTGTTAGGGTTAAAGACATTTGCATCCCAAAAGTGTTAGGGTTAAAAACATTTCCATCCCAAAAGTGTTAGGTTAAAGACATTTCCATCCCAAAAGTGTTAGGGTTAAAGACATTTCCATCCCAAAAGTGTTAGGGTTAAAAACATTTCCATCCCAAAAGTGTTAGGGTTAAAGACATTTCCATCCCAAAAGTGTTCGGGTTAAAGACATTTCCATCCTAAAAGTGTTAGGGTTAAAGACATCAGTATTTTCGAGTAAGAGTGGCGGGAAATCGGTTAAATATCAACAAAAGATATAATACAATTGCGCGCGTAGTGCGCGAAATTTTCAACATTTTACCTACAAATTGCTAGAAATAGTCACCAATGTACTACTTGTTTAGGCCAATGCATATTTTTGATATCAATGACCTCTCACTGCTCGTCTGCTCCTATACCTATTTATATCTGTGTGGTACCATACACATCCTTATATAGCTACCCCAAGGGCCATATCAGTCTGCTCCAGAACGGGAGCGCGTTCGGCTTGAGGGCGTGCTATTTAGTGACGCACTGCCGTCATCAAGTGACGGGAGTCATCTTCCGCTGAGTGGCGAATAAGCCTTCGATATTTCAATAGAGAGCGAGCTTAGAAACGGGACTTTCAAAGAGCGCGGTTTGGGAACGGGACTTCGCTTCCAAGGGAACGGCTTCCCGTCACAGTAATTTTCAAGATTGAAAAAAATAACTATTATGCCGATTTCAACCATAAGATAAGTCTCTTATCTCTGAGATAATGTTAAAAATGCATAACTATATAATACTACAGGGCTTGTATTTGACGGGAAAATTATCACACTTAGCTTAAAATATTATTAAAATGGTGTAAACTTGCCTAGACAATGGTAGTCTCATCACGGTATATTTGAGTCAAGAGGAGATAAAAATCGTTGGATTAGCTGCCGCGAGTAATTCTGGTACCTAGGATGCCTCAATTTGTTAAGATGATATTTTTTATGCAAACATTTTGGGTTGAAAAGCAAAAATGCAATGATTGCACAAATTGACGGGTACACGTTACCAAGGTGATGCACAACCGTACATGTTTAGCGCCCTCAAGAGAAACGGGCTCTCGTTCCGGAGCTGACATAACAAGGCCCACCATGAGCAGCGGCAGCCCACTGTTGGCCAACGTAAATTATTTCCTTATTCTCAGTCTGTTGGCCAACGTCAATCATTTCGTAAGTCTTAGTCTGCACTCATTACAAATAGGTTTACACTTCGTGGTATCTTGCTCTATTTTTGCACATTTTACAATCTAGGGAACCAAATTTTATTTATGTTTCGAATATTAATATGGGAACCCATGGGCCCAGCCAGAATTTCCCATTGTACAATACAAGGATTCCCATAATGCCCCGTTGTACACACATGCAATATGCATAGGGCCCCAGTGTACATTAATATATTATAAGTCTTTCCTTTAGTTTATCTTTATTCTTTTTATATTTTTATGCATTTTTATGTCTCATATTCTTTTCTTATTTTTGTTCCCCTTTTCACTCACGGGGTCCATGGAAATTGTCCATCCATTGACACCCGCTATTTATATGGGCGACGCCCGCTAATGGTTCGGGTTCGATGCCTGCTGTGGGCAATCTGCCATGCACTGTTATGGGGGTAATGTTTAAATCATGTTCCTCGATTGATATGTTCTTGGGAAAATGTCGGGTGTTGGTACGATCCACGGGGATCCTCTTTCAAATGTAGTTTGTGCCAGATTATATCTAATCTTGAATATACGCCGATAAAGCTTAGAGTGCATATGTATTATTTATTTTAAAAAAATTAACTGACACAGAACATTCCGGTATGTTCAATATTAATTGTATTACAGTTCACCTACTGCTATGACATGCATGATTTTCAACGTGATGGGTAAGTTCATACTATTAATTCCATATATTTCTATTTTGGACCTGAAAATGTTCGTCAGATATTAATCTTATTTGGTGAATATGTATTCGATATCATTGCTGAAATTAAGGAGTTTAAATTTCAGTTCAGTCGATTAGAATATAAATGGAGAATTTAATACACGCTCAATATTTAATCCATGCAATGTTCAAGATTGGTAACATGCACTTAATAAAAGGTAACCATGGTTATAATGGACATATATGTTTGTATCCATGACTGATAGCGGAGATTTCTTAATAATGATAATGGATCATGTTTGTATACATTAATAGGCTACATATTTGTATTATAATATTGTTCCAATTAAGCCGATTGTCTGCGATGACTACTATTACAAATTGACCAATATTTTATTGATCAATTCTGACCGGGATTATTTCTTATGTGTGAATTTATCATAGTTTAGGTTTTATTTAGATAAACACACTCTACCCGCCGATATCTACTTTATTCACGATAGCTCAGTGATATTAATGACTAATAACAATCTTTGTATATTGTTAGCGGCAGATTCAATCGGAACATTAACTGCAGAGCCTGTCCCTTCTGATGCGCCTGACGTCAACCACGAAAGGCCACGGTTTATATTTAATGGAGAGGTAAGGCAAGGTTTACATACCGTATGGCAATACGTTGCGCTTCATACAAGATGTGTGATCTCATAGACGGGTAAGACGACCCCGCGAACAACTGTCTACAGTGGGTTTTAACAATTTCCACGCGGCTATTAGTATTAGTTTACCATATACAAAACAGATTTGTCAGAAACCTTTTCCAACTTTTAAAGTCTATCCCAAGTATTTCTGAACCAATACTAGACAGGTTCGTTGTACATGTTTTAATGGATTTTGTTTTAATGGATTTCTCATGGTGATTCAAAATATGGTAATTGAAATATGGTCTGCATTGAAACAAATTGTGAAAGTGTCGTCTGCAGACGCCTGCCGCGCGAAAAGTCTTAGAACCAGATAAATCAATAAGCTGACTTTATTGCATTAATTGATCAAATTAACACTATTATCTGTAATTTTAGCACTTAAATACTTGAATCCAGTAAATACTTGAACAGGTACTTATCAAAGGATGTTTCAATATTAATGGCAATTAGCCTTGACAATAACAACGTTATCACAACCCACACACAAACCAAAATGTTTCTATTTTGCATCGCGTGTAAGAGGTTGTCTACTTGATTGAAATCTCGCCTAAATAACAGTCATTCCTGGAATTCATGATATGATACCGACATTATAATCAATATCAACAATTATTCTAGTTGTGTTTGTTTTCTAATTTAACCAAGTTCTATGTAACATGAACACCATGCGGCAAACGTTCAATACGTAAGGGGGAAAAAATCATCGGTTGAGATGATTTTCTTTTGTACCATTAAGTATAGACCTTGGCCATGATCATGCCAGAGTTAATCTTAATTGAATGGGAGGTGTAATGAATACTATTAAAACAACATTATTATGTATTGATATGTTTCCAAGGTAATGCAGATTCAGAAATACAACGTAGGGTTCGTTAAATCACGTATTTGACCCACTGTTAACAATAACTTCAAATCCGGTACCGATTTTCATTACATTTTTACTTCAAAGTTTATATACGAGGGTCATTCAATAAGTTCTACCTCCTCACATATAACATCGCTAATATGAATGTCAGCCTCATGACATTTGTCATGATTTGTCATTATAGCTCTGAATCATAGCTACACATTTATAGTAAATGCTATACCTATTTTCCTTTTTTCATGATGCAAATCATGCAATCAAAGCTAGACAGAGATTTCGGACAACGGACACGGAAAATTACCCCAAAGATAAATACATGTTTTTTCGTTTTCTCTCCGTATTGATATGATTAGGTAACCGCCCGATTTAAATACTGAAAATAGAAAACAATGGATGATTTCTGAATATAATGCTATACAATCATGTATAAATCAGATTGGCAATATTAACCTTTGTAGCTTGCAAATAGTATAATATCAACTCGAATGTATTGAGGGCTGTCCTAGTCTGGTTCTGGCTAATTAGAGGGCATTTTCCGCCAATAAATCAGTCACTTTGTATTGTTTAAAGTCTGTTCAAAAGATATTTGTAACTTAGAACGGTTGTAATTGACCGAAAGGTACATTTTGTCTTTTAGAATTGGCCAAATGAAAAGCACTTAGGAGACATTTGGCTGTTTTTACCCGTTTCCGTCGCACTAAAAGGAAGTTTGGTTTTTACTGTATATCCAGAAAAGTACAATGAGTATTCAAACCAATCTACTATGATTTTGTAGCTGAAATCCATAGCTTCAATTGTGGAATATTTCATACGACTGGCTTGTATAATAGCAACGTTATGAGGTAGGAGGTAGAATTTATTGAATGACCCTCGTAGTTCCTTTCTGATGAATTTCCTACTTCAAATGTATAGTTTGCGATAAGACTGGTGATCGCCGGGTATCCAGCTTTGACTAGATTGCTATGTGATGAATGTTTTCACTTATAATGTTTTTGTTTACTAATACGAAGTTATGAATAGCCTGACTATAGCCTGACATTTTATTTGTCCACAGATCCAGAAACCGTCGTATTCAAGACACATTACCATTCTTGATTCTTCTGGAGTTGAAATAGTCCACATTGATGTGACCAAACGGTCAGCAGATGTCACATATGAAGGGCGAATACTTGAATTCGGGCTCCCGTGGGATTTGCTAACCGACATGGATTCTGGGTACCAACTTGTATTTGACGCGGGTGTGGCAAAAGGTGCAACAAAGTGTGGCTTGGAATCGGAGCCTAACGAGTGGAATTTACAATCTCTAGGTATGTGTTTATATTGACATTGCCACAATCGTTATATATTCGTACTAAAATTAACAGTTTGCCCTGAATTGTTTTCACAAAAACCTTTAAAATGTTAAAAAACATTGTTCCGATTGTTAATTGTTAAAATATCTATGAACAGGTGAAAACGTGTAATGTGATGAATTATAGTTGTTGTATTTAAAAAGCTCAATTTAATGCTTCAAACTTATCAAAATGTTCTGTATTTTTGTAATTTTACCTTTAGGATACTTTGCAAAAACTATTACAACTGAAGAACCTCCAACATCCGAAGAACCTCACACAAGTAAGGCTTTACCTACAACACCCACAGTGAGATCTACCACACCCAAAGTGACAACTTCCAGACCAACAACCTCAAAACCCACTGTAAAACCAACAACACCCAAAGTCACAACTATAACAACCACAGTGACACCTTCAACACCTAAAGTCAAAACTGCAACACCCACAGTAACACCGTCAACACCCAAAGTCACAACTGCAACACCTACAATGACACCTACAACACCTAAAGTCACAACTGTAGCACCCACAGTGACACCTTCAACATCCAATGTCACAACTGCATTACCCACAGTGAAACCTTCGACATCCAAAGTCAAAATTGCAACACCAACAGTGACTACACCTTCATTACCCGAAATCACTCCATCATCAGCCAAGTTCATACCTACAACGCACAAGGTCACTACTCCAACATCCAAACCTACACCTCCAACAACCACAGTCACATCTTCAACACCGAGAGTCACTACACCTTCAACACCCGCGATAACACCATTACCACCCAAGTTGACACCATCAACACGCAAAATGACACTTTCCTCAACTCATCCATTTTCCGGAGCAACTACTATAAGAGTGCTTCCTGGCAAAATAGAGGCTAAAATAGTCAACCAAGCCGCAGTTCAAGAATGCTTTTCAAGCTCTATGAGATTCTACATATCCAAAAAGATTGTTGGAGAAGTGGATCCAATTGATATGCATTTCATCGATCCATCGTGTCGAGGTGAACGACACAACGACACCCATTACGTCATCGGTACCAGTTACGGAATGTGCGGGACAACTTTTCAGGTATGTCAAGATGAGTTACATGATAATATATAAGTGGGACGGTTGTAATGATTTTTTATATACATCACACTTTTTACCTTGCATTGTTTGTTAATCTGTATGATACATTAAATATGTTTGCAGCGTGGTCCAAGTGGTAGAAAGAACAACTACAACATCATGGGGAACATTATCTACCTCCCAGCACTTCCATATAATAATAGCACCATCACAAGAAAACATAACAAAGAAATACATGTCAACTGCACCATTTCCTCGAACCACCTCACGCACGCAGAATTTGACCCGGAAGTTAAAACAATAATCTACTATGAATCAGGATATGGTCATTTCAACTTCTCCTTAAAGATGTACAAAGGCGATAGTTTCAAATCATCTTTTGGTAAAAGAGACTTCCCGGTTGACGTTAAGCTCAAAGACAGACTTTATTTTGAAGCTCGATCCTGGGCCCGACCTGGAACTGAATTGCTTTTAGATTCTTGCAGAGCGACCCCAACGGCGAACCCATTTGACGAAGTTCTGTACACCTTCATACAAGACGGGTAAGTTATTGCCTTCAACGGACGCAAAGGAAACGCAGAATTGTGTTGTGTCCAAACATCGGACAGATTAAGAACAATGATAATGTCCAGTTGCTCGAGTTGAACATTTGTGTGTTCTGGTTTTCTTAGAAGATGTATGGATTTAACCGCAGGTGGTACAACATAAATAACATGACATTTTCAAGATTTGTCCCAAGGCGATTCAGTTAAATAAATGGCCCTTTTACCTTATTGTCTGTTGCAGTCACACCACCATCTAAACACCATCATCTAAACTTGTGATTAAAACGAGACGTGTCTGATGCTTGGTACAATCCGAATGCTCTGATTGTATACAATAACTTAATAACTTTCTTTGTCAAATGAATGCCAGACACATTGCTAATAAAATGCATATTTCCTTTTTTCACTTGCCAAACATGTGATACCGTATTTCTTTACGTGCCATGCATGCAATTTATTTTGACAAATTAATAAATTACTTTATAATATGCTTTAGCTGCCATGTCGGCCTATTTCATAATTTCTCACAAATCATCTGTTTTTGTTTCGTGTCCGCAGATGTCCAGTGGACCATACAGTCCGGATACATTTGGTTCGGTTTTCATTAAGAAAACGCTTTTCCGTGTCCGCCTTCTCTTTTATAGGCCACCTTATGGATGACTCGGTAAGAATAGATGTAAGAGATAATTTATACATGTAGTGATATTGGCAGATTAAAGTATGAATTAGTGTTGACAGATGATGACGGTTACCTTATACTATTAAGTAACACTTTTAACCATGGTATGACGAACGTTCTTATACATCTATTATGTTAAATTACATGAAGAAAAAAACCCGTAAAGAAAACTTAAGTTAACACACCATAAATAAATAGCGTGGGTGAAATATATTTATGACGCCTAATAATTGTAATAATTATAGGGGGGCAGTGTGGATGGTAAAAGTGTTACTGCATCATCCGTATTATCAAGTATTATTTGCTTGGCGTGGTGTCACTTAATATAGTTTTATCTCTACTACCATATCGACATAAGAGTACAATGCGCGCGCGCACAATTCAGGAGGCGATATAGAATAGCCAATCTGTTATTTTGACGATTGACGATACCTTTTGTTAACATTTTCAGGTTTTCGTACACTGTGGCATGCGCATTTGTGATTTGCTGGATCAAAATTCAAAGTGCAAACGTTCATGTCCATCAAACGGCAAACGAGCCAGACGTGACGTCATAAGCGCCGGGAATTCATCTGCAACGTATCAGGACACTGATGGGCCAATCAGGCTCATACAGCTATATGGTAATGCTTGTAAACTGTTACGTTAATATAATAATATACAAATGTTTACTGCTCTTGAGGGGGATCTGGTGGAATATATTGGGCCCGAGGTGAACTGGAGACCGTGGGGTACTATTTTCCCGAGATCGAATAAAGAGCAGAAAATATTTCTTTTATATCCTTCATCAATATACCGTATTTCTTGTTCATTAATTTGTTAAAAGTAGATTCTCAAGACTGAGCTAAGCCTAGGCCTTACTAGGCTAAGACTAAGCTTTGTAAATGTTAGCCTAGGCCCTAACGAGAAATATATTTAAAAAAATTTACTCACCACTTGGCACTAGTAGAGTAGCTGCAATATGTTTCAAAGTCAAAAGCTAACTGTTCAAAAGTTTCAAAAAGTTCCAACTCACGAACTGTTCAATTCAAATTTCATTCGGTATCCAATGGCAAATGCAACAAATTATGTTCAATCAAACTGTTCAACACAATCCAAAATGACATTCAAAGGTCAGACAACAATTCTCGTGAAGTCCACAGGCATTGATTTCCTTGCAAAATTCGCGACAAACTGACATCCCATATTTTATTTGTTTTTTAGTGCTCTCGCTGTCTGCGCTGTCAATAAATTGAGTAAATTGATTCTCGTTTACACGCCGAAACCGTGGAGTTTCACCAGCAGCCCCCATTGTTGAAACTGTTGTCGTCTGTTTACGTTTTGTCGTCTGGTTTTTGACAAGATTCTTGCTTTTGAAAGGCTTGTCAATCCTAAAGTCAACTGTCATAATTTTAACATAAAGAGAACTTTGACACGTAAATTGAGGTCATAGGGTAATAGTAGACTATTTCATTCTCCAAATAGTACCACTCTTCCTCGTCAATAGCATATTTGGTCTTCTTGCCTAATGGTAAGACTATTTTTGATCATGTGACACACTTTTAACCAATTAATGAACAGGAATATTATTGATGAAGGATATAATAGATGATATTGATCCAAGTGATTGATATTTTCTTCTGGAGGTCGTAGAGGATGATTTAAATGAATGACCCTCCGTGCAATAGCCAATTCATTTATCGCACACTGAATTGCACGTACTGTATAATACTCTGTTATACTCTACATGGCGCAGTAGTCAATTGCCCTTCGTGCTGATAATGCTATATTGAGTTCTTCAGTCATTGGTTCGAATCTCTACAATGTCAATTAAGCATGATATCGATATTGATTAAGGCATTGGAAGTTATTTTATATCTTTGTATTTTCATTTTAGTTAGTTGATCATTCATTAATTTGATCAATCTTTTGACATATTTTGTTGTTGTAATTCTTATGTGAAAAAAGGTCTTATCATCATTTTATTTAAGAATGCGCGTTTACATTTCAGACCAAGTATATTTTGGGCAAAGTGTAAAGAAGTGCCTTATTCCTGCTTTGTTTTTACCACATTTATCTCTGTAGAATTAATAATAATCACATTGTAAAACGGAAAATGATCAATTCCTTACTTTCGACGATTTCTGATCTTGTTATATAACACACATAGCTTCTAGCAATACCTATTAGCCACCCCGTATTGATAATCTATGCTTTTGTCCCTTTGACCAGTCAATGTGCACGAATTAACATATTTGCATATCTCATTCGAGCTACAATACCAACGGCGCAGCCATAACGTCATTCTAAATTCTTGCAATCAGCATTGTCTATATAAGCCTATGTGAAATATTATTTGTCTAAATAAAAACATTTTGTTTTGTTTCAGAATACGAAAGATCAGAGGGTACCTTCAGTGTTAATCCAGACCTAATGAATACTGTGATGATGGCTGTCGTTATCCTGCTGCTGATTATACTGATAGTCTTACACATGTGCGGAATCACCTGTAGAAGAAATCGCGATGTCAGCAAATGAACTATAATACTATTATAAGAAGTTCGAGGAAAGTGACACACCGCACTTGCTAAAAATGTCCTGCTCTCGGAAAACAGTATACTATACATCGAATTATGTAAATAATGAATTAAATGGACTGATGGTCGTAGACTGAGGAAGAGGGTTTTGGTACTTTAGGTCCCAGATATTGGTATACCAGGAAATATATTTTAAAAAGTGCTCGATACTGGAACATCAAAGTTGCCAGTATTATGGAAATTGTTTATGTATCGGGCGATACTGGTACACGTAAAACCAGTGAGATTTGTCTCAGTATTGAACGATGCTGGTACATAATTATGTTCTAGTATCGCCCGATACTGAAACATTTTATATGAGCCATTATCAGCCGATACTGGAACACTTACTTTGTACACTGACTTTGTACCCGTATCGGACGATACTGAGTGTTCCAGTGTTCCAGTATCGGACGATACTACACAGTTAAAAAGGGTGGTAATTTTTCGAGCGGTAAAGTGAATGGGGTGAAATATTGTGCATTTTTTACCCCAAAATGAGTGAATAAACAATTTTTGATTCACAACACACACCGGTAAACTTTTACCGTGGCAGATGAGTGACGGTTTCCCCGGCAACGGGGTAAAAGCAACCATGATGACACCGCGCGCGGCATTTATTGCCAAAATGATGTGCGAAACTTGACTACACGAACGACACATGCTGCAAGGATGGCGTCGAAGACGGTCACGGTGTTCCTGATGGAAAACGACATGAGCTTTTTATTGCCATTATTTCAAGGTATGTGTTTCTATTGATATCCTAAATATGTCATTATCAAATTTAAAGGTGTACGCTGACTCATATACAGGCTGGTAAAGCACGGTACATGACGATAAAAAAATGACCTGCATGCATGCATTGCATGTGTTTATAAAAGTTTAAGCTTACTTCAATCAAACATATGAACAATGTACTTGGTTGGTATCCTCCGTATAGTACTCAGACCGTTTGGAAGTTTTCACATGATGCATGCAATGATATGATAATGACATATTTAGGATATCAATAGAAACACATACCTTGAAATAATGGCAATAAAAAGCTCATGTGTAACGTTGAAAGAAACATGTTCAGAATAAAGGCTTTTGCAAAAATTGAATAAATGTATTCAGTGATGTTCATTTCATTGTGATGTGTAATTTATTTCCTGCAGGTTTCATCATGTTTACACAAAATTGTGTAAATATCTACAACAAATGTACACATACAGTTGTAAAAATATTACACAACTCTATGGGGTAAGAATATTTAACCCCATTTATGTGTAAAATAATACACAATTGAGGGGTAAAACTACTACCGCTGTTGAATTTGGTAAAGTTTACCCCATTCAGCGGTTCTGGGGAAACATGCGAGCAATTGTGTAAAAGTTACCCCATTTTCGGTAAAATGTTACTCCGAACTGGTGTAAATTTGTTACTCCCCTTTGCTGTGTAAAGCTTACTCCAGTGACGACCATGTTTCCCTAGAACCGCTGAGATGTGTAATATTTTACACCATACTGGGTAATTATTTTTTACAGTGTAGTACAGTACAGAATCTTGGACATAAAGTACACTTTTTCCAAGGTTTTCTATAGATAACATTCCGTTTCTTACACCGACAAACAACCGGCATTGTATGATGATCACCACATTCAGTCAGGGTAATGTCTGCAAACCTTGAATATGGAACACGATCAGGTTAATAATCAATCATTACACATTATGTGGACTTGAAATAACCAGAAATGGAACAAACGCGGAACAGGCGATGGTAGCTAGGATTTCGTCAGCCCGGCTCAATTTGATATTAAATAAGTATGCAATTATTACGAGTATGCGAAATGAGACAAAATATTTAAATGATCATTTTGAGAGCATTAAAAAACGAAATCTGAACATTGTTGGAAAACCTTTCAATTTGAATAATCATTTGTTATGAATAATAATTTGTGCAGGTTTGTGAACACGAGGTAGTGTAGCTTTTAGGCTAATCACGAAGAATCAGATGTATATGTCACTGAAGGGATGTTCAAACCGTCTTAATATAATATTCAATCTTTAAAATTGAGATGTCTAATTGTTGTTTTTATGTTGTTTTTACAAGATTTGTTTCATAATGATTCGATAGGTGCTATACAGGGTGGTTAAAAAAAGTTAACCCACATCTGACAGCCTATTTATTCTATTTACTTATACATGTACATGTTTATAAATCTCTTTGCGTCTTATAAGAGCAGTTGTTATTGAGAATCACTGGGCAACAAGTCTAAGGTCTGGATTATTTTTGTTTTTGAAATATGAGTGTTCAAAATTGGCTTGTCCACAGAAGTCACCATTGGTCAAAATACTCGATTTAGGCCATTGCAATCTTACCAACTCCTACGTTTTGCTTATTGATTATTAATTTAAAGACAGAAATGTTGTCTAAAAGTGCTATTTTTCAATTCTTTGAATCCTGTGTCAAATGGACTACCGTATGATGAGAAGGCTACTGTGGACAACCCAATTTTGCACATGTTAACTTTAACGTTCCATATGTCTTAAACTGAATCAGCCAAGTCTTAGATATTTGGCCCAGTAATGCTTAAAGGTAGATGTTCCGATTTTCAACTTGAAGTTTTCTATTCTACATGAAAGGTCATCCTTAAAAAAGTCGTGTTCCAAAGTTTGAGTTGCATAGCTCTAATGGTTCTTATTTTAGACGCACAAGATGCTGTGAACTGTACCCATTGAGTAGTACACAAACTATATCGGTGGTTACCACCATTCGCGGTAATTCGACGTTATTTCATCGATTTCTCCGTAATTATACCGATTTAGGCCGTCAAATTTCAGTATGATGATGAGAAAAATACGAGCTTTCATATGATATGAAAATCTCCGTATGTTTGAAATAATTCTGTGTTTCGAAAATGTGATCGGGTCATCTACCTTTAATATAGCCTCTACTTTGATAAAATGTAAAGATATTTACCAAATACGGTATTATTATTAAGTAGCTAAAAATGGCTGCCCAAAATGGGTGAACTTTTTTTAACCACCCTGTATATTGTGAAACTGCCTAAGTATAGTATCTGGTCAGTTTATTTTGGGTTAGGTATATTATACAATAATCAACTTTTGGATTAGATCTGATAATAGATCATCTGACAACCCCAATACAGTGTCCAGCATGGGATGCAGTCCCGACAGCAAACTAAGGGATGACTTCAAAACTCAACCGCCGGTTGCCTGGCGGTTCCACGCGGTTCCGCCCGGTTCTGGGCGGTTAAAGCCGGTTTCTTTTGTTCTAAACAATGACAAGCGGTTCAACCGCAGACCGGTGGTTGAGTTTTGAAGTGACCCCTAAACTACATGTGGGACAAATCCCGAGACAAATGCATGCTCATGATGATGACACAGTGCTCATTATTACAGTATGATCATGTAAGCTTCTTAGGCGGGGTTCTTAGGCTGGATAGGAGGTGTAGTGATACATCTACCATTGGATATGATACGTGATTGATAGAGAGAATACTAATAATTAAACCACACCATCGCCCTCATATGTGATATTGCATTTGCTTATCTATTACGCACGGTATCATGGTAACAATTTGAAGGTACAAAGAAGGAAATAACAATAGCGACACGTCCATATAATGTCATGTTATTTCGCTATAGAAGGTTTAGGTCAGCAAAACCTGTCGTATTCGAATAAAACACTAATAAAAGTACAACAATGTGATTTCAGAGACACAGTGTCTATTGCTCAAAAGCTAATGCCGAATGACGGTTGCTACAACTAAATGTGTGACGCAATTGGTGATAATTAAAACAATAAGAATCCGTTAATACACATTTAAAATCGTACGAATGTTAGCCTCGTACGCACCCGTTGCCTTGTTTGCCATACTGAACCATCCTGACCGCCGTCATTTTGCTCTAACATTTATTGCAACACCCTCTTTTTCATTAAATTGGTTGGGGCCGCAGATTTACCATCGGCGAAATAGGTAGATTGCCCGTGCTGATTTTTATAAGGCCCCATGTTGCAAGGGGAAACCGGGGTGCGCATAAAATACGCAAAATTGCATTAAGGACTCATGGCCTTTCTCTCAACCGCTCTAAGCGCGTTCTTTCATCGATCTTAGTAGCGCGATCGCGCTTTTTAAATTCGATCCTTCCACGGTCGTAACATGTTTATGTTCACCGCCGTTCAATAGCTAAACAATACCAAAGGCCTCAACATGTATCTGGTCGTCTAGACATATCAATAAGGCTACCGACCCATGACGGTTGTGGAATGCTGTTTACTCTCGCTCTATATTGACAGCTCTAGAAATAATCGATATTATCATCCCAGTGTTCGTGTTCAGCGCAGTATTGCCATGGTCTGGTGAAAGTAGCCCATGTTCCCTTTCAATCCATTGAAATCAATGATGAAATCATTTGGGCGAGAGGTCACGTAAAATATATGTATAATGGAGGGGTGATAACGAAGGGGGCGTAATATATTTATCATCGTGTTTGGTGGAAGTATTATTCTGGGATTTGAAAGTATTTATTATTTTACTGGGATGGGATGCATACCGAAATGAACATTAATCATATATAAAACCTGGCAAGTGTACTAGAAACCCGACAAGTGTACAATCTGGCAAATGGATCGCTCTTTACATCACAGCGGGGGTCGGGTAATATTAATCACTGGTCAGCTTTGGTATTTCTTAAAGAAAACAACCCGATCCTTCCTCGCGCTTTCATCTGTCTGGTTCACTAATTGAGCCGTCGACAGTACTAGAATAGTTCTATTGTTAAGTAGAGATAAATAGAGAGGCGGCTCAGCGGGGTGTTAATCACCGATCCTTTTGCGATCCTTTTAACAATAGAAAAAGGATCGCGCTATGATCGCGCTCTCCCCGCACTTAGATGGGTTGAGAGAAAGGGCATGAGCCCTAAGTACAATTTCCGCAAAAAAGCAACAACAAAAAACTGATAGTAACATTAAATTTTGCTGTTGTTTATGCAATTGTTGCTGACTTTCGCTGTTTTTATGTAACTTCACTTAACTTTCCTGTTTGTTTATGCAAATTCGCCGGTTTGTATTATGTATCTTTGCAGATTTATATGCGAATTTGCGTATTTTCTCGGGGTTTTAATACTTTGTTTAATGTAGCTTCACGGTTTTTAACTTTGCAGATTTCTATACGAGTTTGCGTTCTGCCCAAGAGACAAGGGGCGTTTTATAAACATACAGCACGGCTCCAAATCCTGCCTCTATACTGAACTTATGAATATATTCCCTGGCCCGTCATTCAACATTGACTTGGAAAGGGATCATTTAGTATTAGTATATTAGTATTGTGAGTAATTGAAGACGTGAGCGCAAGAAGTGCGTAAGTCCATATTTGACATTTTGAGATACAGGCATTTAAAGTTTACAAAATATTGTAAGAATCAACATAAAAGTTCAATTTGGCTGTTACTTGGTGAGTATATAGGTTATGTATCTGAGATTTATATTCTGCACAATATTAGTACTTACGTTGTTTATTGATCAATATTAATCAATTTATTGATTTTGAACTTACGCACTTCTTGCGCTCACATTGGCACCATAGGATTTGTACAGAGTATTTCATATTACCAATTCATAACAAATCTTGCAAAAAATAATTCAAGCCTTGAACAAGTAATACTTACATTTATTTCAATTACATTTCTATCAATTATTATGTAACTCAGTGAAATCTGAAGAATGTGTGAGGGTGAATTAGCCCCATTTTTTACCATGGACACTGATAGTGAAGACAAACAGGACAAATAACAGGAAAATTGGCTCGATTTTGTGGAGTTACCAGCAGTGTTTCCAGACTCTCGTATAGCATAAAACATATTTTATGATAAAACGACATATTGTTCCCATTTAAGTTGTTGAATATGTAGTGGGAAATTAACGAATTAATATATTTTGACTTTTAAGTGCAAACAACCAACATTGTTTTGTGCAGTAACGTTGATAATTTACTTTGGTTCATGTTATAGAAACACCATAATGGGTGGACTTACATTCTTCTTGCACTCACATTGCTGACAGTACTAAATTGGACCCCCCCCCCCCCCCCCCCCCCCTGAAAAACAAGTTTAAAAGTCTCAAATTTGAAAATCTGTAATATTTTCATGTTTCTTGACCCTAAAGCTGCCCAAAACCATGTTCAACTCAATTTGGCCAAAAATGGACTTATTGACTTCTTGCGCACACGTCTTCAATTGTAAAACAATCTTGTCATCTAATTTCTTTGTCTCAGTTTTTCTAATGCTACAGTATAAGTTGTCGATTCATACAGAATCAATTATGAGCATTCATCTAACCAAGATTGCCGGTTTCAGTGAGTATTAATACCGGCAAGTCATTCAAACATGACATTTAACTCCACTGATACTGGTGTATATCAGATGACACAACCCAGACGCCGTGAAATTTCGCCATTTTGTACGCCGACAATGACCTTCATTTAGTCCAGAGGGAACGGAAGTCATGCTGCTATCTTTCCAATCCATGAATGGTCAATAAAATCCTTGTCCAAAATGAAAATGCAAATTCATCACCATATCAAACCACACTATTGCTCCTGGCATTCAACGAGCCTTCTTCAGATGAACTATGACAGAAATCTAATATTGTTTATCTTCGAACGTGATACCTATAGATTACAATCTTGCGTTAATCTGCCAATTGCCTCTAAGTAGCTCTGTGGATCTGTATACAAAGGTTGACGGTTCGAATCCGGTAAGAAGCACATAGCTTTTTCAACGATTATGTGCTCTAGCAACTTTAACTCTAACAACACGACACCTGTAATGTTTAGAGGGACGTGCTCCCCACAAGAATATTTAGGGGACGTGCTCCCCACAAGAATATATGGGGACGTGTCCTATGCTTCTGTATCACTATAAATAGTGTGTCGAACGATTCTTATACGAGCTCATGTCAATCTAATTATGGCTATAACTATTCGGTTAAATGTCCATATATACCTCTACCAATTATTTTTGTAAATGGGTAGTCAGAATGGAAATAACATTATTGTGAACTTTATTTTCTCCTTCAAAGTCAGCAACCTCTAAAAGCCACTAAACAGTGGTAAATACATAACAATTCATAATATTTACACATGCAATCATCGATAAAGTGGTGTCGTTTACATGCTCTAATATTAAGAACTTCTTTGGCATGCAATATCTTGGACTCTAACACTTCTCTGCATAATTCTTATTTTTTAGGTGGTGTAAAAAGACACTCAACAATATACTATTTTAATTTTATTGTACCAACCATCTATAAATCGTGTGAAAATGTGCGTAAAATCACAATAAAAATATACAGCAAGATCCCAAGTGTCGAATGAAATATAATGTATTACAAATGTTGAGATGACATGGCATACCCGTTTTAATATCATTCTCCGTTATGTCACATAATGTCTTGTCTACATTTTATTTGCCGATTTGCATATATAAACATTGCAAATCCAAACAAAATCAAAAACGTTTTCTATTTTAGATTCATTTTTTGTGGGCAATATCATCTTAGTAGGAAGTTTTCAGTTGTGACTTTTTATTTGTAGGAGCTGTATTATAGATCCAGTGCTCATTGGAGTGGTCATGACAAGATTCCAGATTTGCCTTTTGATCAAGATTTAAGCTTCTGTAATTTTTTCTGCAACTCTTCTAATACATTCTCTATACATCTAATTTATTTTGTATACATCTAATTTATTCTGTTGCTGCTTTCATACCTGTGAATCGATGCGCTTTTAACTGCGCCTGTAATGAGTTGCAATAATCATTTGAAATTTTGGCTTCAAAATCCAATAAGTTAGTAACTGTTCTTATTTAGCAGTATATATTATACCGTATTATATACAGCCTTACCTTTATACACAGGTGCAGCTACAATTGCAGAGATTAACTTTATATGTACGAAAACATCACAGTTGTTTGGCATAGTAAATTACAAAAATGTGCAAGTGATAAACAAATAGCAACGTATTGCAAGTACATAGGCCAACCATGGAATTATCTCTGAAAATGCGAAATGCAATGGCAATAATTTTAGACCAAAACTGAAATTCCTTACAGAATATTTTTGGACGATTTTACGACATGTACGATCTTTATAAAGGAACCCCCTATTATTGAATATTGTGTATTTCTAAAATCAGTGCATTTTATTCAGTGCATTTTCTTGTCGGACATATTTCAATGTCCCAGTAACTCATTGACAATTTTACAAGTTGGCTTTGTCAACCAAAGGTAGTCCGGTCCCTAAAACGAAAATTGTGTAATTTTTGTTGGTATGGTCAAGGGTATTGTAAGGTCCGTGTAAAACATGATATTCTCCACGTTTTCTATGTTAGATATACAGAACTATCTTGAAATGGGTTGTTACCTTTTTAGGGTCTGTTAGGGAGCAAAACCAATATCTGTTATCTATGATTGATCATATATATATTGTCTCATGAAACATTACATGCAGTGATACTGATAACAAAACATATATTAAAGTGTATGCTGCATACCAAATTTGGTGCGTGAAAGTTACTACGTAATGTTACATTGACTCAATCAATAATCATTGATTGGTAGGAGTACAATACACTGCATAGGTGATCTTGACCAGTTGACTTGAGTTAAAATATTTAGGATAGACTTGGGAAGCATGTTTTAAAAATCCAGGATTACCAACTTTCCAGTGTAGTATGGCAATCAAAATTACATGAACATGTACAAGGAAATATTATCTTTAAACCTCACCTCTATGTGTTTTCGGTCATTCCATGTAAGGGCGAGTATGGAACATTCAGTTTCGGACAAACATTGACTTATTAATAGAGCTGCTGAACTCTCAAACATGATCGCTAAAAACCTTGATATTCGTTGATTTGCGGGAAAAAGAAGAAATTCAAACCATTGTAGAGGACTTTGTAACAACAACAATTTGTGTTTTGTCTTTACTACGTGCGGTGTAACAAAAACATGCTTTTACCGAAAAGAGTTTAAAATGATTACTTATCATGCTTATAATATTACAATGGTGAGGATTTGTTTAACTTGTTTCCAGTAGTACTTGTTGACTCACTTTTTAAGACGGATTTTACCACTTTCTTTTCATTCATTTTTGTTGTTATGTATGTTGATATAGTATACAGATAGGGATTAACAGATGAATTAATAGGTAAAATAAATACCACGGTCCAAACATACATCGACAGTGGAATTACCGCGAGTCCTGTTTGGGACACAATCCCACTGATCACAACAGGTATCCAGCAACAAAAATCGGTACCGACCAAGATCACCATTTTTATCGCCATTTTAATCTCCTCGTCATCATTCTGTCGGCTGCTTCTCACCTTCTGCCGAGTTTTCACGACTGCGATAAAAATCACCACGTAGCAGATGACGACTACCAAGAACAACACGGAATTGACTCCAAGAAATAATATAATCGAAAAAATCCAAGCCGATTTGGTGGCTTCTGGTACAGGGATGTTAAAGGTGCTTCCTGAGAGCTGGTTACCGACTTCACCCTCAATTAAAGTATAACTTGTTGGTCTTGTTATCAATGGCAGTCCAATACATACATCAGAAAGACCATAGAAGTCGGAGTCTGCATCAGCAAGGATATTGGCAGCAAGACTCAATGACGCAATCACAACCCAAACGATAGCAACGGCAATACGTGCGCTTTTCAGTGTGAACTGGACTTTACCAAATGGCAGAACCAGAGAAAGAAATCGCTCGATTGTGATAATGGTAAGAAAACTAACAGACGCCTCACTTGACAGTAAAGAGATGAAACCTGCAACTTTGCAAACCGCGCTTGATTGCCAAGATTCAGAAAAGAGAAAGTACTCCTCACCATAATACAAATCTACACTTGCTATGATCAACATATATACCCCCATTTGAAAGTCGGATATAGCTAGATTCATAATAAGAAAGGACTGCACATTTGCTTTTTCATTTCGCTGGGGTTTTTCAAAACATCGGGACGCAATAACAAAGGCATTGCCGAAAACGGCACTGAGGCCCAATACCCACATACTTATTCTAAGAAAAGTGTTTTGCATGAGGCTACCACATGAAAAAAGTGGAGATCGTGGTTGAAGAGTAATACATTTGTCCAAGTTGGTAAAGAGACAACAGAGCCGATGATCATCTACATATCTATAGAGAAAAAAAGAAAATAATAATGCAACAATACTTGAAATCATGGAAGTATGGCACATCAAAAACATTTCCAAAAACTTCAATAGAAACAAATGAGTGGACATTTTCTGAATGGAATAGATTTATTGAAAGGCACAACTGACCAATGATGTGTAACTGACCATAACCTCATTGATTTACTTTTTAGGCATGACACTTGTCACTCAATCATGTCTACCGCTGACCACCGATGTGTAACTGACTATCATATAATTAGCTTCTCGACCATACTCCTTACCATGTTTACAGGTTTATCCATTCAGTTAATCATTTGTTCTGATGATGACACTTGCTAGAGTTTCGAAAGCTAAGCGCTCCGATATGGACCTCTCAGGGGAAAGACCAAATTCTAAACATGTTTATCATCCTAAACTACCTAGTAGTTTTAAATCACACTTCCCCTCTTTGATGATATTTAAGATTGAAAGCAGAACTAATAACACTGAAAGCTTCTTTAGGGCTACTGGTGATATTAATAACGAAATACACTTCACCGCATTACATGTAATTTCAATGGAGTACAGTATATAGCGAAAGAACTCTTGTTATAAATCCCAGATATTTTTTTCTAATAGATATTTCACTTGTAAATCATTAAGTTTTTTTGCTTTTCAACTCACATCTTTCGAAGTGACCTTAGACCAGCAAACGCACCGTCTTCTACCGTCAAGTCTCTATCGGTTTTTCCACGCGTTAAGGCCCTGTGATTTGAAATGTACAATTTCAATATTACAACAATAAGTGAAAATATATTTGTGACATTCATGGTGCTTGAAACTAATCACGGTGTGTTGGATGTCAGAACGCCTTGTTTTCAATTGGGATGCATATTAGATTATGATTTTAAAAAGCGAAGTGCGAGGTCTAAAAATATACGGTTGAATTTGGCAACATTTTTGCAATTGATTAGTATCATGTCAGAGATACGTTAGTACTCCAGAGTACAGTATCTCATGGAAGTGTTTATATTTTGACACCGCCGAAATGATGTTCATGAACAAGTGTATGTCAAAACACTTAGGGGTTGGTGGTCGTGGAGGTAAAAACAAGGATGGCCACTAGCTTAAACAATAAATATGGAATATCTTACATTCTTAAACTATTTTGTCAGTGTTATTGCGCTTTATTCCGTTGAGGGCGCCAAGACGTATAAATCTAATCATGAGATATTGTACTCTGGAGTACTAGAGTATACTAAATTTATGACATGACACTACTTATGTGATACTGTATTAAAGGGACACAAGAGATGTGTTGGAGGCTGCGCCCTCAATTATGATAAAAACTGGGATTAGTATATTTTTTATAATTGTATTACATGTATGAACTTACACCTATAAGGATTAAGAAAAATCAGCCCTCTTTGTACAAGAAAACGTTGATTCAAAAATGCTCGTACAGCCGCGACTAGCATTTTACGTCCGACAGTATCCCCCTGCAGTACGCGTGATACATAACGCAAACCATATTTGCATAGAGGGCGTTTTCCGATAAATAGCGATGATATTGTTTTAATCAAGTTTTGCTGTGTTTTTGTTAGTAGAAACAACAATAATCGCAATTTTTAATGTTCATCTTGAATTCTGAAGTAAATTTTTAAACATTTAAAATTTTCAACACCACTCAATGTCCCTTTAATATCCCATGTTATTTTGCATGTTCTACTACATATATAGATTAGGTGCACAGTTTGGGTGATCTGAATAGAATATTAGTACTATATCGTTAACCAAAGACTTATAATTCACAGTTTCTATGCTCATATGCCAAGACCAGTCCCCTTATTTCATGATCAACATTGTATGATCCCATTTGAGAGCACCCTAATCGCAGATAATTGCAGTTGATGATTTCGACCAATTTCTTTCTGGACGTTTAAATGCTTCGGCTAATCGTAGCAGTATTTTACATCCAAATTCAAAAAAGACAAATCCCAATATTATTTTTGGCACTGAATAGGTTTAAACTCCAAATATTAACTGTGTCACCTAAGTTTAAATGTTATCAATTGTCACGCAACTTTTAAATCTAAATGTTATAAATGCGTCATACGATTTTAAACTCATAATAATATTAACTGTACATGTACCAGACATAACTTACAAAGTTTTTAGATTGGTCAAGCCTTGGAAAGCCCCGGAATTAATTGTCTTTAACAATACGTCGAACAGCGACCTATAATGGAATTAGCAACACTTTGTTAAAGCCTTTTATGTACGAGAACCTGCATACAACTAAAGCCAAACGTTTCTAATCAGGTTGTCATCATATTCATATGACCAATAATTTGAGATACACACTTTGCGGACAAACTTGTTCCTCATAATTTGATGCTTCGTTCATAAACAAAAGTTGATGCATGATTGTTTGTTTCACTAGATCTGATGAACAGAGGTTGCATCAAGTAAGATTTTAATTGAGGTGTCATTTCTCAGTGTGCTCGATTGTGAACATCACTCATGTAGTCATGCACATTGACAATGACACCATGTAATTTATAGATGCCTGACTGCTTACAATACCACATTCACAAGTTATTCTACTTACATTTATATTTTGGTTAACCCTTTTATCATACAGTCAAAACACGGTCATAACTTTATGAATGAGTATTCAAATTATGATACAAATAGGATATTTGCTGCAAATAGGATATTTGCTGAAGACGTGTACTTCTCAGATTTTCAGATGAATCATATATTTGGATGAAATGGTACCTTAGTACCCAGTTTACGTGTACATCATCAATATCCTTACGGTGCATATTATTTTACTGGATAATTGATTTGGTTAAATTATTTGTTTATAATTTTTAGATAAATTTATCTTAAATTACAACATTGTCTTACAAGCCTTCTAAGGATGCCAATTCCATAAATATCATCGGTGTTAGTTCTTCAATTGCATTAGCCGAAAGATCACTGTAAGATGATAATAAGCATTATTGTGATATACATTTGTTTCAGTTTTTCGCAGATGACAATAGCTGTATGAAGTTGGAACGGTATTAGTTGTAATAGTGGTGGTGGTGGTGGTGGTGGTGGTGGTGGTGGTGGTGGTGGTGGTGGTGGTGGTGGTGGTGGTGGTGGTGGTGGTGTTAATGGTGATGCTTAAGGGATGATATATCACTAAAAACTAAAACATCTTTCACAAACTCAATAAACTAGCAGATATTACATATATTGCCTTCATGTTTTATGGTTCTTACAGCCAAATCAAGTTCCGGAGTCCATCAAAGGTTCCTAGTTGTATTTCACTGATCCCATTATCACTTAATGATCTGTAAATTAATAAAAACAATCATTAAAAAGCATAACTAACTCTACTAGGGAGCAGATTGAGATATAAACACATCTCAAATCACATGAAAAGTCACAATCAGCCTCGATAAATATAATAATTATATAGGGCCTACTAGTTTTGCGTTATGATTAACCGCATGTCATTGAAACAAGTTAGGGGGTACCGATATGGTTGTTCTTTACGACAGATGTGATGCAGCACATCAAAAAAAAAGGGGGGGGGGGGCTTTGCAGGCAGGTGAAATCAAATTTGAGTTTATTATGTGTGCTCTCAGACTCAAAGCATTTTCAAATATATCAAAATGTATCAAGGCATTCAGATTTTACTAGTGAAAATGACTCCTACATTCTTATTATTTTCTATATTTTTTCTCTCCGTTTTCATCTATATCTTGAAAAACACATGTTCGTGTTGATGTGTGGCATCACATAGGGTCCATTTCGGAGGTTGGTTTTTGTTATAATGACATAGTGTTAAAGTGCGTCTTACAAGATACTAAGGTTCCCAAAACTCTTGAAGGTTCCCGGCGCAATGGATGATATATTGCTAGAAGACATTTCCCTGAAACACACAAAAAAGAAAGTCATCCAGGTAATGCTGGTCCTCACTAAAACACCAAGTATAATTCACATATGGAACAAAATCAACGTCCATAAGTGGTTACCTATATAGATGGATCTATTTCACTCATCCACAATCTCAAAAATTAACTAAAACGTAAGTGGGAAATGGTTTTACAAATGAACCACATATAGATCCATCATGGATTTACTTTTTGCTAAGCATATTTTTAGAACAAGCACACGGTAATGATTTATTTTTACTATCGCATAATCAGTATCGATTTCGCAAAGTGGGGGAGAGGGGGGATTGTTCGCCCCATTTTCATTTGAGGAGGTCTAGAGACGCCAATTTTGAAGATTGAATGGACTTATTGATATAATGTGAAAGATTGATATCTTGGCTACATACGACCATGATCTCAGTACTCTAGGCCTTACTGTAAAGACAAGAGTAAATGATAAAGACAAGTGTCTCAAAAGGGCGAACTTGCCCGACGTCGGGGTAGGTTCGCCCATAAGCCGGGGCAAGTTCGCCCTACACTCTTAGAAGGTCAGGATCAAATATGAGACGAAAAGGATCAATTTTGATCCAGAAGCGGTATCACATATGAGCTTACCCTTTCCGGATCAAAGTGATCCGACAAGCAGGATCAAAAAGTTTGATCCGAAATGGGATCAAATATTTCTGTCAAATGATACTGAAACGGATCAAAATATTGATCCTTAATCGGATGTACCTGTAGCTTATGATCCTACTCCAGGATCAAACTAAATCAAAGAAAAAGTGAAAACATAGGGGGTCATCGGGTGACAGATTGTAAAAACAAGCATGCATGCAAGGGTCTTTCAGTGACACCGGGCCAAAAAAACTTGGGGGTATTTTTGATGGAGCCTGGTGTGAAACCTAATATTGATTGAGTTCCCCCACCCCCGGGTGCACACTGCAGACTATATATCGAGTGCAGTAAGCTTACTACATCGTGTAGGCCTAGTACATCGCAGTGATCGTGACATTTTGTGAGGAGCATTTTGACCGAAAATCGTACTGATGGCACTGGTCAGGTACAAGAAATTTGTTCACAAGAATAGAGCATGTTCAAACATAAAAAATAAAACTACTTTACCGACAAAATCATGTAACATTTTACAGATTAGACTGGATAACTTACCGCGGTATTTCACCCTTGTTTCAACTGTGGCGACCGAATTCAAAAGATCGTCTGCTTGTCGTCTATCGGTTTGCGAAAGAGTGACGTCAGTCACTCATTGACCAATGAACTGTTTCATCGAATTGATCCGGAAATCAGATCAAAGTTGATCAAGGTGAATTTGATCCGTTTGTTGATATCTATCTGGAAACGGATCAAAACGATCCGAAAACGGATCAAAACGATCCGAAAACGGATCAAAACGATCCGAAAATGATCCTTAAAGGGTCAAAACAAAGTGAGCCGGAAATCTACTCATGTATTTGATCCTGACCTTCTAAGAGTGTAGGCTCAGCATTAGGCTACACAAAGTACCATAATATCCAATACATATAGATTCGTTATTCATCGTTATTTTATTCCGAAATAAAATGTAGGGGTCCAAAATATAGGCATGATAGGGGTGGGGCACTTTTGCGGAACATACTTGTTCAGAATTTAAAAGTTATAAGATATACCACATTTTGAAGTATTTTCCTCTAATATTAGTGTTACTCCATTCCTGATACCTATTTTTATAATAACAATTATCCTGTAAGAGGAAAATTACAATTTTTAAATTATGCAAAATCGTAACTATGTAAATCCCTATTGGCGAATCTGCCCCATCATCATAATATAGCGCAATAAGTGCATTGACCTATACCACGGATGTCCCACATACATTGATGGGTTGTTAACTGCATCAAATCCATAATCAATCCCATACCTACCTGAAGATAATTTACATTAAAACCTTTTCTGAGAATATCTTTGGAAAAAATTCAATATGAAAAATGGAAGAAAATTCACTTTTGCGAGGCAAAACTGGTTTTCGGATGATAAGTTGACAAACATGTTACGGTGATCTGTCACGTTAATGTGTGAAGCTTGCAACATACTACTGTATCTATTGTGTGTTCGCCAAATTCAACCAGTGGCCGAAAAGATGAGAATCACGTGGTGGGCGAACCTGCCCATAGGGCGTACACTCCCCGCTCTCCTCTATACAATGTACATCGATAATCAAGCGCATGAATTAATTCTCAATAAACACGGAAACCTTTCAACAAATGAATTATAATCTTCCATAATTGTTCAAGTGATATAAATTAAAAGAGTAATGTCTGGTATTTTAGGGCACGTTTTGGTTTTGATTTGACAAATTGGCCTCGGTATGCAGTTATTCGCTGATTTTCTTATTGATTGTTTAAAGGGATGTCCAACTACTCCGGTGTGGAATTGGAGAAATGGATACCTCGGACCTCAAATAAAAGTCACCCCCAACCCATATCTGTGTTGCAATATTAACCCCCCCCCCTCCTCCTTGGATGTTGAAAGTATTAACCACCTCTCCTTGTTTCTGATTGACTATATCAAAAACCTGCACTATTTAACCTCGAATGAAATTCCATTTATACCATAACAAAACCCCGAGTTGCTAGAAAGTTGCTAGATATTTTGAGGAGTAAGGGACGAAGCCGCCGGAAGCTCTTGGCATTCTCATTTGTCCGCAATTCTCCAATTTCGAGGGTATCCTCGACAAAAATCACAACATTTACATACGTACAATGCATATGAAATGCTGGACGTTTCAGAAAGCGTTGTAACATTCCAACCACTCTGGCAACGCACAAATAAGTTGTTATTATCATAAAAACATTCACAATCCGCTGGGCACTTTTTCTTATCTGTAAAAAAAGAAATTGTTATCATGAATGTTATTTTATTTGTAAAATGATTAATCGGGACAGATACACTGAAAATAAAATGAGGAATACCTTAATACCTGTGATTTTGTTTTATTATTATTATCCCCAATAGCATACACATAGCAACGACGAAAAAACCAAATGAGCGACGGACGGAATGACCCAACGGAATGCGCAGATGTATCGACTGAAAGCGTTAAGCGACTGAAACTTGGCGTTGACACAACTGGTTGCACATAACTCATGAGCGATTCATTACTTGACATTCCATATTGTCCTTGAAACACGAGCCAAAGGGATTTACTCAACTTCACCTGAAGGGGAACATTGACTTTGGACACTGATCTTGTTCGCATGATCCACAACAAAACCCAATTCTTAAAGTCAACTATACTTATTCTTTACAAAAAGTTTGTTCCGCCGAACAGATTACATTATTTCCCACTTAATTTATCATTCTATCCATCACTGCCCTCAAACGGTCACTGACAGTGTGACATTATTAAACACCATTTCAGTATAAGGCAAATAAAACATCACACATACCGCATTCTGTCTCATCGTCTCCCAGAGGGCATTCAATATGTCCGTCACACACCACGTCCATGATAACACAGCTACCAAGTTCTGTGAGACTAAATCGATTGCATGAATAGGCACCTGGGCAGTTGATACTTTCTGAAATCAAAGTAAGGTCTATGTTATCAATGATTATGAATTTTAAATTTAATTTA
This sequence comes from Ophiura sarsii, assembly GCA_035610835.1. NCBI lineage: Eukaryota > Metazoa > Echinodermata > Ophiuroidea > Amphilepidida > Ophiuridae > Ophiura > Ophiura sarsii. The sequence continues at coordinate 44,814,268 of CM069443.1, read as the reverse complement.
GGCTCCTACTTTACCATAAGTAGTCATAATATACGAAATGAAAGCCAATATTTTCCAAGATATGAATCTTTCTTATTAATTTTTTTTTTAAATGTCCGATAATTCATTACCAGCTGTCTAATCGGTTCGCTTTTAAGCAGTGGTACGCATAGCATATCTTTCCCTGTATAGACATTATTTGTTATTGGCTCTTTCCTGTTGCATGGTGGTAAACATAATGGGGTTATTTATAGCTCGTCACCTATCCCGTTATAGCTTGTCACCTATCTCGGAATAGCTTATGACCTATCACGCAACAAAAGCGATGCTTTTCTGGGCTCCTTCGATCCCGGTATGATAGGTGACGACTTGTGAATACGGCCTAAATGTGCATACGCCATAAAAGGTAGGGTGTAAGAGAGGAATTTTAAAATAGCGCTTATATTAAAACACAAATCGAATAAGATACCAGCATGATCAGTAAAGTCTTAGTTGAAAGTGGGCGTTTGTATCTAGGCGCGCTTTTTATTACTTTATAATTAAATGAGATAATGTTATAACCAGGATTACTAAAACAAACCAACAACAAAAATGTGAACAAACCACACAATAATTCATCGGTGTTGTCAAAGCAGTCATTAAATCCGTTACACTGAGCATCAGGAGAAACACAAAACCCATTCCCGCACTTTGGTCCAATGCCATCACAAATGGTATCTGAAATGAAAAGGTCGGTATAGCGATATTAAGATATTAATTAACTTCCTATCACACCGAACTTTGGTGAACAGTCGTTCGTTAAAGGTTGTCATGCAATTCAACTACTAATAGAACTGGTATTTTCTTGAGTAAATAACAAGCATTGGACAAGCTTATTCACGTATTCATATCATTCAGAAAATCATGCCCATAAAACTATTTAAACTATCAAAAATACCTGAGTCTAAATTTTCAACACGCGAGAAACTAAAAAAGAACCCCATCTGACTGCCTGTAGCATCTGTCACCATCTGTATCCAGATGCTATCATGGTTTGATGTCATCCTTACAAGCTTGGTATCCCCCGTAAGCTTAGCAATAATAGTCGAGGTTTCTTTAACATCTTCCCCTGCACCGATGTTCACGTAGTCATATCCTTGCTCCACGTCGAAAGCTATGATGTCGATAATGAGTTGATTGGCATCGACGATAAACCATTCGCAATACAAATCATTAGGATATTGGTTTGGAAATCCAAAGGACGAGAAGTTGTACACGTAGTTATCCGGAAAGAACAGTTGGCTGACACCGCAATACCCTGTACAAGATAACAATTACATTACGATTTATTCAGAAAGTACTGTAGCTGGTCGGTGGTGTAGCTAGGTGAGAGCAGACTAAACTAGGGACGACACATTCGGCCGAGTGCACCAAACTGGCGTAACTTAATAGGGAGGTAAGCTACCTCCCTAGTAGTTATGCCCTAACTGTAGCGTAACTTACTAACGATGTAATTCTGAGAGCATAACTGGCGAGTAACAACAGAATAGTAACAAGCGAGGTAAATATCCACATTAATCAGCATCGTTCCCTTACAAAACTAGAGCGGTTCTCGGGTTTCGCGGTTTTCGAGTTTCGCGGTTGATGGGGTTTAGCAGTGTCAGATTTAGTGGTTATCAATAGGGCGGTTATTGACATTGTATTGGTTTTAACATGATATGTTAGGATCTGACCAGAACCATGGAGGACGGGCGGAGAGTGATGGTATGAAAATGAAATGATTATGAAGTGGTTTAATAATAATAATAATAATACATGGCATTTATATAGCGCTTTTTACATACATCCATATCTCAAAGCGCTTTACAATTTATTCCTAGGATAGTCAGAACCACGGTTGCAGCCTATTATGGCGCAGGGTCCTATCAGTACAACGACTGTGACTACCTTAAATGCACAAGTAACAGACCCGGGATGATCCCCTACTCTTGGATTTATTGTGTGGGAGATAATATTTGAAACCCGTTTGTTTGTTCTAAAGGGTTTGCTTTGTATTTGATTCAACCATAAGAATGAATTGCTGACAGAGCTGCCGTTGGTGTTTGATGTGGCCTGTAGAGTGTATTCAGGTGTGAAGGTAAAAAGTTTGATTTTATTAATGTACTTTCCGGTTGCAACCTTGGCCCTGTGGGACCTAGGACTTAGCGGGGACCATGCGGGCAAGAAAAATGTTGCCTTTCTACGCAGGGACAAGAGTCAGTACTCATAAGTGGTATATCATTACGTTTTGTCACCAATACAATTGTAGCATGTAATTTATATAGACATGCTTGTCTATTAATTAGCAAGAGTTGAAATGCAAATTCCATTTAAATGGAATGGGGCTGGTGAAAGTTTGAGTGAAGTGAACATTTGTACACAAAATGCACAATATACAAAGAAGAATAGACAGAAACAGTAATGTAATAATCTTTACATAAACAGTTTATTAAGATGAACATGGGTCCTTCCACGAAGTTGCGTACACAAAGTGTGACATGATAGTCAAATTTGAAAGTTGCCTGATTGAATTCCAAAACATCATTTTGAACTTCCTAATGTATGCATAATGTTAAAACAAAATAAACAAACAATCCTCACAAACACGAGGGCCGAGGGGCTATCTTATTCGTTACGCCATCACCGACGAGAGATGAACGAAATTGATTAGAGCATGCGCATTGTGTTCTCTCAACATCGATCAGCTGATCGCCCGGGGGCATATGATATTATTGTTTACATCGTAAAACAAGGCATTACACACATGCGCTTTTTGAACGGAATAGCCGCGATCGATTAAAGTTAATAATTTTGTAAATTCGTCTTTGTATACCGACAGTCCAGGCAAACGCTAATTGAAAACTTGGCTTAAAATTTCTTTAAACTGAATAAAGAGGCAATTTAAAAAAGCTTTGCGGTAAAATGGATTTTGCTTTCGATTGACAGCGAATACGCATAATGCGGCAGTCTCGCGATGTATTGAATGACTGAGATTAGTTTTCGTAGTTGATTGAAAACAGATATTTCGCCCGTAATTTGATCAGCATGGATATCAACATAATGTAATCTTAACTCTAGTGTGATTCAGTGGCGTAACTAGACTTTTTCATTTGGGGGGGGGGGGGCAAGAAGGGGCAGTGACTTGAAATGGGGGGGCTGCTAAGATTTTTTTTGATTAAAGACTTTGATTAAAAATTTTCGGCTTTACAGCTATTTTTTGGACGATTGAGCTACATTTTGGCTCTAAACAAGCATTGGAAGACATATGCGCGCGCGCGAAAAATTTTCATATGTGTACTTTTGACCATCATAATTCCATGATTCCTTTCGTCAAATGAACCGACAGTGCCAATCTCAACCGACACGATGTCATTATTGGGGGGATTTGGTGTGTACTTTGTTTGTAAATTTCATTTACAGCCGTACTTGATTTCATTTGGGGGGCAAGCGGGGGGGGGAAAGGGTTCCAAGTGGGGGGGGGGGCTCCCCTGCCCCCCCCCCCCCCCCCCCCCCGCTGGTTACGCCACTGGTGTGATTATTTACTTTTGTCAAAGATTCGATCATTCATCTTTATTTACTTGTTTTGTTACTGCCATTCACTTGCACTTTACAGTTTCATTCATTGATTGTTGCATTTTGTTGTTTTATCACCTTTTTAGTTACCTATGAGATCAATTTGACGACAACAATTATATATAATATTATATTCGCATAGAAATCATAAGGTTTATTTTAATTTGCCTGACCGCCAAATGTCGAAATTTGGAAAATGGACCCAAATATCATTATATGATTTTTTTAATTTTTAAATTCGTATGACTATGAGATCCATGATACAAAAAAGTCAAGCCGCAATAATTTGGCGACAAAAAAGTCATTCTCATAGAATTTTTTTTATTTTTTTTATTCTAAAATATCAAAATTTGACAAATTAGCCCAAATACCATTATTTGGTTAAATAATTCAATTTTGTCTGGGTACGTATGAGATCGATGATGCAAAAAAGTCAAGCCGCAATCAATTTGGTGACAAAAAAAAGTCATTCGCATAGAAATCATAATTATTTTTTTAAATTCTAAGCTTGACCGACAAATATCAAAATTTGACAAATTAGCCAAAATACCATTATTTGGTTAAATAATTCAATTTTGTTTGGGTACGTATGAGATCAATGATACAAAAAAGTTAAGCTGCAATCAATTTGACGACAAAAAAGTAATTCGCATAGAAATCATAACATTTTTTTTTTAAATTCTAGGCTTGACTGACAAATATCAAAATTTGACAAACTAGCCCAAATACCATTATTTGGTTAAGTAATTCAATTTTGTCTGGGTACGTATGAGATTGATGATGCAAAAAACTCAAGCCGCAATCAATTTGGCGACAAAAAAGTCATTCGCATAGAAATCATAATGATTTTTTTTTAAATTCTAGGCTTGACCGACAAATATCAAATTTTGAAAAATAGCCCAAATACCATTATTTGGTTAAATAATTCAATTTTGTTTGGGTACGTATGAGATCGATGATACAAAAAGTCAAGTCGCAATCAATTTGACGACAAAAAAGTTGTTCGCATAGAAATCATAACATTTTTTTTAAAATTCTAGACTCGACTGACAAATATCAAAATTCGAAAAATTAGCCCAAATACCATTATTTGGTTAAATAATTCAAACATTTTTTGGTACGTATGAGATCGATGATACAAAAAAGTCAAGCCGCAATCAATTTGACCACAAAAAAGTAATTCGCATAGAAATCATAATTATAATTTTTTTAATTCTAGGCTTGACCGACAAATATCAAAATGTGAAAAATTAGCCTAAATACCATTATTTGGTTAAGTAATTCAATTTTTTGGGGTACATATGAGATCGATGATACAAAAAACTCAAGCCACAATCAATTTGGCGACAAAAAAAGTCATTCGCATAGATTTTTTTTTTAATTCTAGGCTTGACCGACAAATATCCAAATTTGAAAAATTAGCCCAAATACCATTATTTGGTTAAATAATTCAATTTTGTTTGGGTACATATGAGATCGATGATACAAAAGAGTCAAGTCGCAATCAATTTGACGACAAAAAAGTTGTTTGCATAGAAATCATAGGCTTAATGATTTTTTTTTAAATTCTAGGCTTGACCGACAAATATCAAAATTTGAAAAAATAGCCCAAATACCATTATTTGGTTAAATAATTCAATTTTTTTTGGTACGTATGAGATCAATGATACAAAAAATTCAAGCCGCAATCAATTTGACGACAAAAAAGTAATTCGCATAGAAATCATAACATTTTTTTTTTAATTCTCGGCTTGACCAACAAATATCAAAATTTGACAAATTAGCCCAAATACCATTATTTGGTTAAATAATTCATTTTTTGGGGTACATATGAGATCGATGATACAAAAAAGTCAAGTCGCAATCAATTTCATGACAAAAATGTCTTTCGTATAGAAATCATGAGCATTTAAAAAAAAAAATTAAGTAGGCCTGAGTCTGACCGACAAATGTCAAAATTTGGAAAATGGACGCAAATATCATTATTAATGTTTGGATAAATAATTTATTTTTTTTAAAGAACCAATCGTTTCTATGTGCGAGTCGATAATATAGATATTTTTTTCAATTAAAAGGTATAGCCTATGCTAGGGTAGGGATGTTCATATCATTGACTACAGAGGGCGACATTTTTTTGAAAATTAGTTGACCAAAATATGTAGAAAACTCCATGTTTACCTAGATGAATACACCGATGTAGTAGGATGTGGCTAGGATGTATTCACTGATGTCTATATAACCCCGCACAAGCAACTAGACATCATGAAAGTAAACCTTTTTTTACCTAAAATGGTTTAAAATGTGCATGATTTGCCCAGTTTTCAGCAATATGAGGCAAACTACTTTTGGTTATAACTTGTTTATTATTCAGCCTGCAGACATGGTTGAACCATCATTTTTTCGACATTCATGAACATGATCGCGCGACTCTGTTTGTTATATAAACATAAAACAAAAATATGCACGCGCGCATCGATTAGCTCATCACTATCGTCACATCCATGTCGAAGTCATGTATGATACGTGATCACTATTGTTATGTAAATGTCCACACTCTTTCCATGTAATGGGCCGAGGCGTGATTCAGTGAAAAGGCATCCAATTGTTACGTAAACATCAAACAATTGATTATCTATACAGCAAAGATTCGCCCTCATACATCAAGTATGGTGACGTAGCAAGTATTACAATGGTATAACTAAAACTGCGACAAGTTGGGGACTCTGTTTGTTATGTAAACATCAAACAAAAATAGCAACGCTCATGTATCCCATGTATACTCAGATTTGGTTTGGTCGGGGGTGTGCCGCTGGAGATTCAAAGCCCCTACCCATTTCTAAGGATGATTTTGGATAGACCCATGTCTAAGGATTTTTCAGTTGAAAAGCCTACCCATGGCTAAGGATGTCTCATGAAAAAACGACCACTGGAGCGGCACATCCCCGTATGCCTTACATACGTGAGTACCACCCCCGAGCATGAATCGTTGTATTTTCCTAAGAAAAATATGCTTCTCAAGGCAAAAAAATATTTTTACTCCTATGAGGCAGATTAACCCCAACTTTGAACTCGTCCAAGTTATTTGCGATTCGTACATGCTCACAAAATCTGGAATCCATTGATGGATTAATAAAGACGAAATCGCAAACACAATTTTTTTCTGAGGCAATATCTAGGGGTGGTACCTAGCCTAGAGCGGTGAACAAATGGGAAATTACGTAGACGTTGAGGTCGTTACAAAACGCGCTCGTTAGTTTAGATACCATACTCTACAACGCTCACAACTCTTTCCGCTCACACACATGGGTAATAAACTACGGCGCAACAAAATGACGTAGACTACATCCCCCATTTTTTGACGCCCCTATCTGAAATACGGTGATCAACGCTTGCGCTCAGCGACTGAGCGTTACGGAGTATATAAACAATTACGGGTGTTATACGGGGGTACACGAACTAGAATCACCGCCATTTTCTATGATGTGACGATATCGGATACTGGGAATAAATATCCCCATCGTGGGAACATTTTCCATCATGATTGTCCAAATAACCTTTCCCTCGAACTTAGCCGAGGTAAATACTGTACCAATATCGTATCCAAAAATCTTACTCATTCAAGCTGTATTTTTCGAGATATTTCACACACAAACTTTGATTTCAAAATCTTAGGATGCCGGTACCCGTCCTCCAATAAATTGTCGCATATGTCAAGTGTTCAACTATACTTTATTGTAAAATTCTGACATGAATGGTCCTTCGTAATATTACAAATGTGTCGTCACTCGCTAGGTCATAGGTGAGTGTAATAAAGAATCACGTTGAATCGGCTATCGGTCTGGACAAAATGACGCCATTTTTGTGGCCAAAAAGTTATTTACCGCTTTTTCAAAAATAAGGACTATTTGTCACTGGGTTATTTTCCTTGTGATCAATTTGGCTCAATTTATCTAGTAGTCTATTCATTCAATTTGACAATGCAAAATTGTTGTATAATATCCGTAAAATAATATAGATTTATTTGTAACAAGTCTCCTTTCTCCTCTATCTGTCTTTCTTCTCTCTGCGTCTTCCTTATGACAATGTTACAAATCTTACTTAATATATTTAAAAAATAAGATCCTTTTACTGGCCGGCAATATTGACACAAAGTTGGATATTGTGATTGTCGCTCGGTTAATTATAGATATCTAGATGTATAAGTATTAAGATAATTGGAAGTCTGGTACGTACCTCAAAATACGACTTTTAATAAGGTATTTATTATGTTTTACCAGATAATCGGCATCAACCGCATGTCCATGTATCTTATTCTATAATATTTAATCTCAGTTCTTAACATTAATTCCGTGGTATAGAGTTCTGTTCTGGTTCTAGAACTTGGTTGGTTATCTTCACGGATTGTTGATAGATACGTCTGTCCGAAGGATCCATCCCTTCCCAAAGTAAATTGTAACGCAAAAGGTAGTATCGGAAAAGCTTGGTACGGAACCAAAAAAGGTGGCACTATAATAAATAGAAAGATTACCAAAATACGTTGTGATAATCTTTCCTCATGTGCAAATGATTAATTTTTAAAGCATTCTTGGATGAATACATAAATAATAAGTTTCGTGGTAAACTTTTATGATATTTCAAAATTATATACATTCGTCATGCTCATCCTTTTTATAATATCAATGTAGAAACTATTTGGGATCTACTATTTGAAAAATCAGATCATAGTTTGTGAAATTATGCTTGCCTACATTCTGTAGCTTGCGCTTAATTGTTCCTTCTAATCATCAAATATTGTTACTTGTACGGAACAATTATTTTGGATTATAAATGAAAATATCTTAATTTCTCAAGTCATACAAATTACACATTTCAAATATAAACTATTACAAACTTAATAATACAAAACAGTACTTACATGGTCCGCTCAAATTATAAAGCACGTTCAAAAACAAATCTCCAAAGGGTGAGGTCTGCACACTGAAGACATCAGAAGCGTTGGTCCGTTTCTCCCAACAACAAGTATGGTCGACATTACTGTACCCCCAAGTACAATGTCAAGACTGAATACATTATGTCCTTGCTAGCACAACAAAATCACATTTATTTTCTGTGCAACAGCATCCCGGCTTATACAAGTTATATTATTCTTGCGCCATGTATATCAAGTCAAACCATGATGTCTGCAGAAACCTAAAACCCTGATTTGGAGTACATGCTATATATACATGTCTACTCAATGATGGTAAAGTGAGGAATGGTTAAATTAACCCAGACCAACATCCAAGAGAGAAATTATACAATTCAACAGGTGATACAATTCTACACCTGGTTTTGAAATGATATAATCATATGCCATTGATACATCCACCAAAAGTTTGTTATGACTCTCTAGTCAATAGTCAAACTTAAACCATCCCGAATTTACATATCAATATACCCTCTATAGTTCATCACAATCCTATTGTCCACATCTATCCAACTCTTGATCCCACTCTGAGTTAATGCATGGGTGAATATCATACTTTACATAAAATGTAAAGGACGTGGTCATATTTTATGAGAGTGTATTAAGGGAACGGTCAAGATTATAACACATAGGGTTTGAAGTTATCATAAATCATTATTCAATATCAGAATAATTTATAAAATGGGTTCTAATGTGACACTATCATGTAATTACAAACATTTTTGGGCGAGTGTCACATACAAATGTTGCACTAAAAGGTACAATTTTCATTATAAAAATCCGGTTATTGGAATTGAATACAGCGTGTCCCAAAAAACTGGGTTCAAATGTTTGCGAGCTTATAACTAAAAAAGTAGGAAACATGGAAAGTTCATATTTAGGGATATCAAACCTGACCTTTATTGGCTAAACTCTGTCATCAATCCAATATAAACTTTTTGAAATACAAAGATTTTAATAGAGCGTGGTCAAAACCCATTTGTCCCACTTTTCAAGGAATAACCCAATGTGTTGCAATTGCGCATTGTTGTGACTTTATCACAGTTTTGCCTTTGCATTCATTCTTTACAAAGGCTTGGGCAGTAAACAAAATTATCTTGGTCATATTGCAATAATACAAGTTCATTATTTACATAAACATTAAAACAAAATGTTCTTTGTTATAGTCCGAGTTATTGGTAAGTTCTTTCGGAGAATAATACTGCACATAGCAGAGTTTCATGCAACGCACGGATGGTTTATTCCTTAAATCGGGACAAATGGGTTTTGACCACGCTCTATTCAAATCTTAGTATTTCAAAAAGTTTACTTTGCATTGGTCTCTGAATTATCCCAATTAAGGTCAGGTATATTTTGTTTGATATTTTTAAATATGAACTATCTATGTTTCCTACTTATTTCGTTATAAGCTCGCAAACTTTTAAACCCAGTTTTTTGGGACACGCTGTAGTTTCCAATCTCTGTGGCGTGCTACTGTGATCCTGTTTTTTTGTAAACGGAACACACGGGTTCGATTCCCGAAATTTTCATAAGTTTTATTTTTTTAAACATGATGGTGACTTAATGAAATCATTCAATATATTGGCCCAGGTAATGACATACACTCTCATCAAAAAAGGTTCAACTTAGAACCATAAATGGTTCCTCACGTTGTCCTCCATGGGTTCTTCCCAAGAACCATTTCATTGAAGAACCCTCTTGAAAGGTTCTTTAAAGAACCAAAAAAGGTTCTTCAGTTTTGTCCTCTATATGGAACTCTAAGGGTTCTTCAGGGTTAAAGAACCCTCTTGAAAGGTTCTTTAAAGAACCCTCTTGAAAGGTTCTTTAAAGAACCAAAAAAGGTTCTTCAGTTTTGTCCTCTATATGGAACCCTGAGGGTTCTTCAGGGTTAAAGAACCCTCTTGAAAGGTTTTTTAAAGAACCAAAAAGAGTTCTTCAGTTTTGTTATTATAGAACCCTTAGGATTCGTCAGAAATATTTAGAAATAGATTGTTTCAAGCACCATTTTATTTTGCTGTTTGCATACTTTTCTAATTTACTTCATTAATATAATGCAAGTATCTGGTTTGTGAACAATCACTAAGTGAGTGACGTCTTGAATTATTCATGTTAATAAAATGGATATTATATAAATCCTTACGAATCTACTCTCCATGGTGTTAATTTTAAAGAAGCCGATGCACACCCCAGCCAACATCGACCGTGGGCCCTCATGGAACCTTTTTTTCTCGTATTTTAGGGTTCTATAAGGAACCATTGACTCAGGACGAACCTTTCATTCTGGGGTTGGAACCATTTGTATCCTTCTTAGAACCATTAAAAGTTCCTTGAGTGCAGAAGGTTCTACATCGAACCCCGAGCTTACTCAAAGAACCCTTTCCGAACCATTTTTGCTGAGAGTGTATGGTACTTAAGTATTTATTTATTACCAATCAATTGATTTATTAAATGTGTATGTATTATTATTTTTTATCCATCTTTTTTATTTACTTTTAATGTATTTATTAATCTATTTATAATTTTTAATCATTCAATCATCTATTTATATAACAAGGCATACCGTATGTGTTTATTCATTTATTTAATTATGTATTCGTTTATTTCAATAGTATTTGATTTCACGTTAAATAATTAATTAATTAATTTGATTGATTGGTTGGTTGACTGATTGTTTGAAATTATTTCAACAATTATGCATTCATCATTGTGGATAGATTTAGAATATTTTATAATAAATTGGTAATAAATGTATCATTCAGTAAATAATGCATGATTTTGATAATGAATTGTATGATAGAAATCTCCCATTTATCATCATATCTATGTAATCGTCCATCGGGCAAATCAGAAATTATCTATAGTTACAGCATAAACAGATATGCTTCAACTTACTCTTGGGTCCGGTCATGTATAAGATTTAGCATACATTACTCGCAAGTTACTAGCCCAGTAGCTCACCCCGGTTTGGTGCTCTCAAAATGTTGGGTTACGCCTCAGTTATTAGCGAGGCAGCGCTATTCTTCAGCTACCCGCCATTGGTGCACTCGGCCGAGAGGTATGTTTAGGGTAAGGATTAAGGTTAGGGGTATAGGGTTACTGATCAAGATCAAAGATGGAAAAGAAAAGGTGAAGAGAAAAGGAAACTTTACAATTTAGTTTAATATTTTACCACAATCCCGCTCATCTGTTACAACTGGGCTCGGGCAAGATGCAATCCCATTGCATCTGAAGTCCTCGGACACGCAAATGTCGAAAAGATACGGGAAGCGATGCCAACACTGAATGTCGCAGGAAACTGGTGATGAAATACGGGAGAAATAAAATCGAGAATCATAACAGACAGTGGACAATAACACAAAGGAGAAGTCAGGTTTTCGCGTGGGGGGGGGGGGGGGGGGGGGGGGGGGGAGGCGTTGGTGTTATCATGAGGACGTTATAGTCCAAGGGATCATGGTATTATGTTTATTCTTGTGGGACGCCTGATTTCAAAAACTTTTTGAGTACCCCCTCGTATAACTCTCTCTCTCTATCTGATATCCAATGTAGAGCATAGCAAGCTGCACATCTTAGACGTTTTGGCGTGATTTCATGGATTTAGCCCAATCACCAAAACCATTCTCAGCACTACAAAATATCACAGCAACCGTATGCCCCGTGGTGGTCGTAGCACTCATTGATTGCCCCCCCCCCCCCCCCCCCCCCCCCCCACGTCCAATCCCCCTCTTTTTGGCCCATTTATTTGTACCTAAAACAAAAAACCAATCGCAAAGCTTTATGGTTAGTGACAGACGTCAACATGGTCAACCCACCTTGTTCCGTGTCGTTTGGTTTAATGACGTCTATTCTAACCGAAAACCGTTTCTTTGTAGCAACTAGATTGAAGTAATTGCCAAATAGAATTACTATCGCATTTGTATGTGATACATAGTGCGTAGGGTACTCAGTGTTATCCTTTGTGAGAGTGTGACGTCTTCTTCCTCCCGTGTCGAAAGGGTTGACGCTGCCAAAGCCTATTGTGAAATAGGCATCATCCTCCAGCCGTAACTCGTCCACAAACACGTAGATTTCGTCTTCTAAGTTAAAGCTAGAGGATTTTGAGATTGCCCATACACATGCTAATTTACGCGTGTAAAACGATGGATAGTTAGGCGAGACGAGACTGTAAGATGTTGTATTCAATGAAAGGATAATGTCACCTAAGCCACAAGGTACTGAAATCAAAATGATATTAAATGTTATCCAGATTAATATAAAAAACCCACTGAAAATCGTTGTGGTTAAAACTGAAATTTGAATGACGTACAGGGTGAGTCAGAAAGAACGGGCACTTTTTTCAAAAAATAATTTCTGGAATTTAAAGCGTGCATGCTCAAAATGAATGGTTATGCTGGAAAGACACATTAATTCGCTTTAATTCAAAAAAAGATTGTTTGAAATCGACTATTGCGTTAAAATGTTACATCAGTTTTAGTAGAGCCCACTTTTTTAAGGCAAATCCACAGGATGTCAACAACACATACTACTTTTGCACCCGCTGGCCTATTTATGAAAGCCCGCTACACTTGAAAGAATGTAGAATGGCATTGTAGTCACAGTAACATTTGAATATCATGGTTGAATACGAAAACTACACAGCTCTGAATATGGTTGAAGCAGAGGGTAATTCTACCGGACCTCCTCCAAGTCTGCAAGTGCTGCAACAACGTATAATTAACTCTGTACAAGCTCTGCGTCGCACAAGGAGAGCAATTCAGCATGAGAGACAGAGTAGCCAATTGCATTCAACTTCAAGGTCTGATTGATTTTGAACACTGGGTAACTGTAAACAAAGGATTCTCATGTGCCAGCTAATTAAACTATCATTTTACAGGTGTATTGTTTTTCATTGAACTGTTTGCGAGCTTTATGAAATAAACCAGCCGTAATCATGGTAATAGTATTATGCATTATTGACATCCTGTGGATTTGCCTTAAAAAAGTGGGCTCTACTAAAACTGATGTAACATTTTAACGCAATAGTCGATTTCAAACAATCTTTTTTTGAATTAAAGCAAATTAATGTATCTTTCCAGCATAACCATTCATTTTGAGCATGCACGCTTTAAATTCCAGAAATTATTTTTTGAAAAAAGTGCCCGTTCTTTCTGACTCACCCTGTATCGTATATACATAGTGAAACGGACGCTCATGTTCGTAGTTTCTTGTCTGATTTCCACTAGAGTAAATGACCCAGGACTAGGCAGTCAACTATTACACTGTATCCATACGTGACCACGCGTATTAAGAGTGCTTTTCTTTAGATTGGGTGCGTTACGCCCGTAAAACGCGTTTTTAAAAGGAGTCTTAAATCGACCATTTACATGAAAAAGGGTATGAGAGTGTTTGATAAATCGTTGGACACGCTTGCGTACAGCATGATTATTTGACTGCTCCCTACCCTGGGGAAAATTATGACTGTGACACCTATTCTACCGCTGAATACAGGGCACATGCAATCAAAATTCATAATTGCAGGTTAAGCCTAATACTCAGTGATAAAACTGCATAAAATAATGCTATAGAACCAATATTTTTCATATTTTCATAATAATACGGAATCGCCCACTTTCAACAGGGCACGAGGAGGCAACAGCATTAAAGTCAATAATATAGCCAGGATTATACAAGAACCCCTTAAGGTTGGTGTCAACCCTGTTTGGCGCCAAATTTATCAAGCACTGTAACTTTTAAATTATAAATATGATGTACATAAAAGTATACATTTTATGTAATGAAATGAGTCAGAGAATCCATTTTTGGTATCAAATTTTACTAAAATTAATGATTTTTACATTTTTTGCCCAAAAATCACCTTTTTGGCGTCACAAATTTTCAGACAACCTAACAATATCAGTTTTTGATTAAAAACCCGTGTGTTCCGTTTACACAAAAATGTTTTTTATCTCAAAAATCTCATTTTTGGCACTTTTTGGTCAATATTTTTAAAACAAACAAATTTTAAGCCCCAAAAAAAAATTCGCTCCTAGATAATTGACTTTACATGATTTTGGTGAAATTTTGGAATTTTTAATCAAAAACTTATATTGTTAGGTTGCCTGAAAAATGTTGACGCCAAAAAGGTGATTTTTGGGCAAAAATGTAAAAAACACTAATTTTAGTAAAATTTGATACCAAAAATGGATTCTCTGACTCATTTAATTACAAAAAATGTATACTTTTATGTACATCACATTTATAATTTAAAAGTTACAGTGCTTGATAATTTGGCGCCAAACAGGGTTGACACAGCCTTAATGAAGGAACTGGAAGCAAGGCCTACATCCAGAATAACATGTGTTACGAGTGGCATTATGCCAGTGCCTCAACCCATCGTGGACCATCCACATAAGAATAATACAAGAATACGGATAGGCCAGAAAACCGCGATGTCTTTCAAATGGGAATATAACAATAAGGACCTGTTAAATAAAGGAATGGTGTGAGCAAATATTATGTATGGTACTGATATAAATACACTTACATTTAGGCCTACATGCCTACTGGAGAAATAATTTAATGTCAATAGGCCGAAAAAGGAAGAAAAAACCCCGGATGGCTCACAGTGCACTGGGTACAAAGTGATCACGGTGATAGACCACGCCTCCCTATGAAAGACCCACTATAAAACTAAGAACCCATTATAAAATCAGTGGCGACGCAGGCATCATAATTTATGGATCGGGGAGGGGGTTCTATTCTATGGGAGACTTGGCAAATTTTAGGGGAGGGCGTAGAGAGGGTCGTGAAATCTAGGGTCCCTCCACCCCCGCTTCCGACGCCTCAACTAAGACCCCATTGTAAAACTAAAATCCTAGGCCTATGAATTACCTGGATATATAGTATGTGCACATGGGGTAGGCCTGCCTGGAATAGTAAGGTATTAAGCGCAAACGGGGTACCTAGTGTCGCGGGGCGACGAGCTGCTGTTAGTGTGTTTGAACACAATCTGACACCACCTATTTTTTTCTGGGCACAGGGGTTAATAGGAACCTGTTTCTTTAATTTAATATTAGGCGCCCGGGTCCGTTGTGGGGATAGAACCCCACGCACTCTGACGAAACACAAGAAATACAAGAAGAGTCTTTAAAACAAATAACTCGCCCATTTTGGGTAAATAATTGATTGATTTTTGCAATCCCGTTACACAGCCCCCCACCAAGCGTTTGACGTCCCGTCAAAATAAGAGCGATAACAAATAACGGGATTACACACACCTCGCGCCATCTAATCTCATAGCATCCAAATCCAACATGTCCCACCATCCAAAATTATGTACAATTCCTACCCATGTCATTGTCTTACAAGGATTACAAGTAGTAAGGGTCTTAAACTACTACATTTCAGTCTTAATCTACTACAAGTAACAAGGATCTTAAACTACTACATTTCAATCTTAATCTACACGCGACGCGAGAAATTATCCATCTTCTTTCTTCATCCATCTTCAGTCTTCTCTGCACCTTCTTTGGTCCCCCGTCTTCCAGCGTCCTCTTCAATCGCTCGCCGATAAGTACAATATTAGTAGCACCACGACGTATATACAGTTTCTTGGTCTCCATCATCCTTGGTCACCTGGCTCATCATTCCCTAGCAGTTGCAACCCGGCTTGGGTTCGAAGAGACGACATTCTTTCACGGCGATCCTTCATCTGATGGAGCTCTAGAAGCGAGCTCCCGCTACTGCCCATAGGAGCTGGTGTTATGGCCGCGTAAGCCATTTAAACAGCACAGCAACAACGGATCGGGCGTAGCCTAAATATTTCGGACAACTTTTAAGAGTTACGTCGATCTGTTCTTCCAACGTCACTTCTTGGTCATCTACTCGTCGTCCCATTAGTATCTGTAACCCGCTTGGTTCAAAGAGACGACATTCCTCCCCGGCGATCCTTCATCTGATGGAGCTCTGGAAGCGAGCTCCCGCTACTGCCCATAGGAGCTGGTGTTATGGCCGCGTAAGCCATTTAAACAGCACAGCAACAACGTATTGGGTGTAGCATCAATTGCCAGGGTTTTCTTCCACGTCACCTGTCACACAGCTCATATCGTCAAGTACCAGCCATCGTCTGTCAGCCAACATCCAGTTATTAATCAACACGACGAATTCGTCATTGCACAACTCTAACAGCACTGCTACTGGAACTTTTTATTCTAATTTATTTTTTATTTTTTATTTTAAACAAGGCCAACTGGAACTTAAAACAACAAGGCCAATACTGCAACTCCCGTGACTTCATCCTTCTTTACAACAAGGCCAACTGGAACTTCTCCCACTTCCTACGCCATATGCTCCTCCATTATTACATCCACCTGATCCATCACCCCTGCATCCCGTCGTCTTCTCACCCCGTGCCGTCCTTTCTGCCTTCGCCTTCGTCGTTCGATATTCACTCTAGATTCCTGTATGGTCCATCGCGCCACAATCCAGTTGAAATTCGCCGACACCCTATTGGCCCAACCACCTTGCCTCTCCCACTCCTCTCGCTCAAATCGATTCCCCCCTTCAATTCGCCATAGAAGAAGTAACAGCAACCCAACCACAACTAAGGTCATGCATAACACATATCCGTAAATCAGCCAACCGACTTGCATATACTCATCCATATTTTGTTTTCTTCCTACAAGTAACAAAGCAAAAGAGAACGTCGATTAACACATCTCTCACCATCTCACCCTCCGCTATTCCACATAACCCCTCCAAATTCAGTATCCGGTTGGACTTATAGCTTGTCACCCGGAACTTCTTAGTAGCAACACCCAACGAGAACCCCTAAACAATTCTGCTCCAACAGCAATTCCTCCTTCAACTCCTACCAGCCGTCTAATATCCTAGCCCACCGAGACCTACGCTCACACCGTCATCTGGTGGTCGCTTCTCTATTTGTTCGGCAAGCCTTTCAATCACTCCCAACCAATGTTCATTATTCTTCCTAATCAGATCGTTCACGCCCTTGAAGGTATGCACCGACGTATCTGCTGCAAAATCCGACCACTTTTTCTTTTGCTCAGCCAGCCCCTCATCTTTGAATTTCGCCAGAACCTTATCCCGATTACTCAGATCCTCCGCTCTCGGTCCAAACTGTTTAGCTGGCACAGCCCTAATACTGCCAATTGTAGCTACTTTTGCCGGCTGTGTACGTATACCCTCCGCCGAAGTTTGGATAGACACATTTGTCGACCTCGCCTTGGCCCCGTCTACATGCACAGTCTTTGCACCCTTGTTCAATTTGCCTCCATTCATTTTCTTCTCCTGCTCCTCTTTCGCCAGCTTCTCCTGCTGCAACTTCAACTCTTTCCTGCAACGAGCCTCATCCTCTCTCTTCAGGTGCCACTTCTCCTCACTTATCTCCTCCTTTCTTTTCTTACGCTCTTCATTTTGCCTCAACTTCTCCTTCTGCTCACGCTCTTGATCCTCTTTCACCTTCCTCTCTTCCTCCCAACGCTCGGTATCTAATCTAATCCACTCATCTCTCTTCCGACGCTCCTCCGTCACCCTAGCCTCCTCCTCCTTGCAACGCTCCTCTTGCATCTTCATTCTTTTCTCCTCCTTCCGACTCTCCCCGTCCTTAACCCTCTCTCTTTCCAGACGCTCCTTCTCCGCCTTTATCTCTTCCTTTCTTTTCCTACGCTCCTCATCCTCTAACGCCTTTGCCGAGCTCTGACGAGATTGCTCCGCTCTCACCGACATCACCCTCTTCCAATATTCCTGCTCGCGCTCGCTAAAGCTACGTTCCTGATTCATCCTAATTCTTCCATCCAAACCTTGACCCTCCTCCACCCTAACCTTCTCCCTCTCCAGACGCTCCTTCTCAACTCTAGCCTTCTCCTTTTCAAGGCGCTCCTTTTCCACCCTAACCTTCTCTCGTTCCAGACGCTCCTTCTCCACTCTAACCTTTTCCTCTTCCTTCTTCCGCACCTCTTCCATCTTAACTTTCTCCCTTTTCCGACGCTCATTATCTCTACACTGGCGCTCCTTTTCTATCCTAACCCTCCCTTCCTCTTTACGGCGCTCCTCGTCCCTTCTCCAACACTCCTCCTGCTTCACCTTATCTTCTCTCCTCTGACGCTCCTCCTGCCATCTCGACCTTACACTCACTTCCGCTCCCGCACCATTCTGACCTTTTCTCATTTCTGACCTCCTTACCCACGCCTCTCTCTTACCGACCCACGTCTCATGTTTAACTCGCAAGGTCGGGCATTCCCTCTTCCAATGTCCTGGCTCTCTACAATAACGGCAATTAGTACTATCTGGCTGCCATCCGCTCACCGGCTGACAACTCCCCAAAGCATTCTGACTGCAACCTCCCCCGGTCCGACCAATATCGACCCCAACCTGGCCACTGCTCATTCGTGCCGTCGATCCTCCTCTAACCAACTGCGACCACGTATATCCTTTCCCCATACTACTACGACTATCCTCGCTAGCGACAACAACCGGACTTTTAACTTCCACCTCCTTCCCAACCTGCTTGAGCCCAGCACTCATCCTTTTTACTTCTTGCCTCGTGACATTAACAACCGCCGATGGATGTGGTGGTACATCTACGGCCTCCCAGCCCCTCAACTGCTCTATCTGCTTATACGCGTCACTGCGTTCCGCATGGTGTAGCATCTCTACTAACGTACCAGGTGCCCTGTCATAAAGCTCTTTTCGAAGTACTGGATCAATAACGGCATCATAAAATTGTGTCCGCGCCACCATTTCCCTACTTTCGTCATCGGCACGCGGCATTGCCCGAAGGGTTAATCGCCTGATGTCCTGGGCCAAGTCATAATAGCTCTCCCCTAACTTCTGCTTCCGCGCTGTCAACTTTAAGAAACAGTCATCAGTTGTCTCTCGTAGCCCAAACTCTCGCGTCATCACACTAACTAATCCATGGTAGTCCATTTTCAGTGGGTCCACCTCAGCAGCAGCCAGTATATCCAACGCACACCCGCGGCAGCACATGTACAACTGTAGAGCAGCCTCCTCGTCTGTCCACTGATTATACATCCGACAAGCTTCAAAATGTTTATGAAACACTCCCCATGCAATACTCCCATCAAACTGGAGCGGCTCCTGCTCCCGCCTCGACACCAAACGTCTCCGGCGTTCGTCTATAGCAGGAGTTGGTCCAGTGACTCCATTTTCATAACTCTCGCTTACTTCCGGCTCGTTGACCGTGGCCACTTTCCTCCTCTCGTCTACCTCATACTCATCCCGATCTCTATGCTCCCGCCACTCTCCTGCCTTCGTTCTCTTCTTACCCGCCATTACCACGCTCTCCATCAACTGACCAAGTAATTCCAGGGTTTTCTCCTCCCGCGTCGAAGCCAAAGTCAATCTCGTACCAACTTCATCACACAAATTCTCGTATTTTTGTTTCTGTTCACTCTCTACCTCTCCTAACAGTCGAGCCCTATCATCGAGATCTGCCTGTTTCCTCTCATATTTACGTTTCTTCGACATTACTTCGTCATACACCTCCTCATTCCTCTGCTCCCCTTCTGCTACTACTTTCTCCCGATCAGACAGCTCTCTCAGGTTACTCTGCTGCACGTTGTCGTCTGATTCTCGCACCGACTCTCTCTGACTCAACTGTTGTTCTTTGGCCTCCAACTGGCTCCGAAACATCGTCACCGCTTCCTCGTCACCTATAAGTTGATCTTTCCGCCGTTGAAGCTCAGCCACCGATCGCAACCTGTCAACCTCGAGAAGCAACTCATCAATCAACGTCCTACACATACATTCAGCCTCTTCATTTACCAAATCATTCTCCCGTCGGTCATATTCCTGCAAATCCAGCTGCTTCCTCATCTCCACCTCATTTTGCTGTTGCTCTACTGAAGCTTCCCGTCGCATCATATCATTCCCTCTCCGCCTCAAATCTTCCTCCAACTCTGCAAAATCTTTCCCATTAACAGCCAACACCTCCAACGGTTGTTCCTTTTGATACAGTGCTAAACTCCGCTTTAACAATTCACCTTCTATCTTGGCTCTTTGCACTCTCCAAGTCTTTTTCTCTTCTTCCCAGGCATTCCACCAAGTAGACAATTGTGCCTCCCTGATCGTCAGAGTACTTTCTTCCTGGGCAACCGATTCCGAGTCCGTGGTACGTGATCCTAACCCCGAATCATCGCTGCAGTTACTTCCCTCACTATCAGCATAGCAACCACTACTTAAACTACCAATCGACTTAACCTCCATTTCCAGACACAACAACATTCCATCACCACTGTATCCACCATACCCGTCATCCGTCTCATGCCCAGCAACGCCGTGTTTACCACCGGGACCACATCTACCAGTGACGAGTTCGTCAAGTCCGTCTCCATCACGTCTGCCTGGAATAACACCCCCATCGTCACCTCCACTTCTCCCTCCACCATCAGGCTCCCTTCCGTCACCACTTCCTGCTATCCCTCCATCCGTTCGTCTTTCTTTTCGCCTGTTCTCCCATTCCTCCACCTGTCGTCTGATTCTTCTGTCCATCCGTCCGTCCATCTGCCCTCCTTCCGGTCCAGTACTTCTGTTCAGTCCTGCCTTCCGTCCGTCTATCTTCCCTTCTTCCGATCCGATACTTCCGTCCAGTCCTGCCTTCCGTCCGTCCATCTGCCCTCTTCCCGGTCCGGTACTTCTGTTCAGTCCCGTCTCTCGTCCGTCCATCTGCCCTCCTTCCGGCCCACTACTTCTGTTTAGTTCTGCCTTCCGTCCGTCTATCTGCCTTCCCAACTGCCCATCCATCTTCCTCTGATCTTCTGTCAGTCTGCACTCTCCTTCCGGTCCGGTTCTTCTATTCATCTGTCCTCCCATCAGCAAACCAACATCCTCCGCCAGAAAATTTCAAACACCAAATTTCACCAACAGTTGTTCACCTCAAAAGCAATGAAGCCACCAACTCCAACAACAACAATATCCGTCGCTTCCGAAAATTTGAAGTCCAAAGTAATATCAAGTCGTCACAAAATTTTGAGTATCCCACATCTGACACCACTTGTCGCGGGGCGACGAGCTGCTGTTAGTGTGTTTGAACACAATCTGACACCACCTATTTTTGTCTGGGCACAGGGGTTAATAGGAACCTGTTTCTTTAATTTAATATTAGGCGCCCGGGTCCGTTGTGGGGATAGAACCCCACGCACTCTGACGAAACACAAGAAATACAAGAAGAGTCTTTAAAACAAATAACTCGCCCATTTTGGGTAAATAATTGATTGATTTTTGCAATCCCGTTACACTAGATTATGGGGTATGGAATATTAATGGCACCTGTGATAACTTGGATTTTAGGGATGCTTATTTTTCTAATAATATTACGAGTATGGGTAGAGGCCTTATTAAGAACACATCTGGGGTAGGTCATTGATTTTAAGGACATGTGGGGTATCTGGATTATTAAAAGTAAATGGGTGGTACCTGAATAATAAAGGGCACCAAGGATACATGGAGTACCTGGATTATTAAGGTCACATGGGGGGGGGGGGGCTTGATTTTTAAGGGCAACATGGCGTATCCCTTTATTACGGGCACCGTGGCACTGATATTAGTATTAAGGGCACCTGAAGTATCAAGGACATAAACTCTTGCTACTTCACGATAGCCTAGGCCTACGCTTGGATAACTCAGATTTCTTTGAACAAAGCAAGTCAAATTTAAGAATAATTCAGGGATCTACAATATTTTGAATTCATGTCTAATCCTAATCTTATGCCCATTTTGCTACAAACATGCTATAACAGGAATCTAATTTATATTAAAATACTTCAGCTAGAAAGGTCACGCGCGTAGCGCGGCTACCTGCTAGTATTTTTATAATGTGCAATGTGATGAATTCACCACAACAAAAAGCAGACCCTACTTTTACCAAATTACTCAGCATTTTCAATAACAGACCTTTTTTCGAACATACGTCACCCAAAGACCCAATTTGGACTACTTGTTGGTATTTCCCTTTCTTTTACCGAATGATCCAAG
Organism: Ophiura sarsii; assembly: GCA_035610835.1. Taxonomy (NCBI): domain Eukaryota; kingdom Metazoa; phylum Echinodermata; class Ophiuroidea; order Amphilepidida; family Ophiuridae; genus Ophiura; species Ophiura sarsii. The sequence continues at coordinate 44,791,743 of CM069443.1, read as the reverse complement.
GAGTGCACGTTTCTGGGTGGGAAGTCCCTGTCCTTGCCCCCGTGTCCATTTCATATAGAGTGCCCGCCCCCAGGGAGGCAAAAAACACTGCCAAAAATTTAAAAAACCTACCACAATTCTTTTCGTCGCTATTATCGTAACAATAAGCAAGGCCATTACATCTCTCTTCCAGCTGGTAGCAGTCATAGACCTTGTCACAGACAACAAAACCTTTAGGACATTGAGCTGGAAGTATGAAGATTAAAGCAAACATTATATTGGAATATTAAATATTTAGAAATTATCTAAAAACATGTGGGGGAAAGTTGCCCTATTTGTATTCGAATAATTTAGTGAGAAAAATTGAACACAACAATGCTTCTTTTGCAAAATAACCAACATGTCACTGACGACGTGCTTGCATTGTACCACGACGAACTATATAAGTCTCTACACGATAAAGACCTGCTATTAAATGGACAGTTTCGTCCTGACAAAGCGTTTCTTTCGCCATCATTCAAGAAAGTTCATAAAGATGGTATTGGACAGATACAATGTCATCATAGACAGAGGAGTTTCAGACTAGCTGTTCGCCCGTTCATACTTCTGCCATTGCGCGTCCGTCGTCGACGTCGATGGATAAAAGTCGGCATTGCTTCAACTCAATCCAGAATGTTCGGCAATAATCCAGGTGTATCTAATTATTGCACATTGGGCCTGCCATAGACGTCAGACGATGCCCAATGGCGGTAGTATGAACGGTACCTTCAGACACACATACCACAGTCACTTTCGTCCGTCAAATCTAAACAATCCGCTGTGTGATCACATAAACTGCTTTCGCTGACACAACTTAATCCAGAGAGACATGCCTTGGTCCCCGATTCACATACTGTTATAAATAACATTAAAGGTATATTATGTGATCTTTCCAGGGAACGCCCTCAACATCGAAAAAAAATAGAAAGCAGATTTTCTTGCAGATTTACATTTCTGATCATAAATCATGCATACATTCCAAGTTACAGGGCGATACGATTCTTAATTACTTCAAAATCATGGTTTTAGAGTGAAAATAAACTGTCTGGATTCCGACAGTTTATATTTTTTTCACTCTAAATTCACTCTAAAACCATGATTTTGAGGTAATTAGGAATCGTATCGCTCTGTAACTTGGAATGTATGTATGATTTATGATCGGACATGTAAATCTGCAAGAAAATCTACTTTCTAAAAAAAATCATGAATAGAGGGCGCTCTCTGGAAAAGATCACATAATATGCCTTTAAGTACACAAATTCAATGCATCTAATCTGGTGGGGGGGATATACCTACTTTTAACAAGTGGCAGTAAGAGTAGGCTAAGTTGATTTGAGTTACTCGCAATGTTTAAATACAATCTGTTCCTCTTTAATTTTGACCTTGAAGACAAGGGACAGTTCCATCTAGCATGGCTAGCTTTAATACAGTCTTTCTCGGCCACTGACGCGGCACGTTGTATATCATTGTGCTCTAGAGAGATGTCTTGATGTCAACGCTTTCCACGCGGCTATTATTTTTACCATACACAAAACAGATATTTCAGAAACCTTTCATAATTTTCAAAGTCTATCTCAAAGATGACTGACCAAACACTTTGCATGTTTGTACTTATTTCAATGCATTTCTCATGGTGATTCCAAATATGCTAATGAAATACAGTAATTTTGACATTTTTGAAACATTTTGTAACATTTTGGAATGTCGTCTGCAGCTGCCTGCCGCGTGGAAAGTGTTAAGGAACTTTCAAGTTCCTTAACATCACTCGATATCTCTTTCGTTTCGTTTTCAGTTCTGCCGATGAATGAAGGTAAATGCACATGATGAAATTACCGCCATGTTATCTTTATTTTTCCGCAGAGTTGCCATCCTGACTTTGGTGCAGCATCCCACGGCTTTTACTTCATACTTGCCAATTGCACTCAATTTAGACGTACCCGTTACACTTAGTATTTTTTTCAGAAAAAAAGGAAAGAACGAAGAACGACGACATTTGAACAAACCTGTTTCTAAATATTGCGAAATACTGACACTAAAAGCAGACGGCTCATTAGGGTTGGTTAGATCCGTTGTCATCCAAGCTCTGTGCCCATCTGCAGATGCTACAAGTGCAATTCCAAAGCCACTCTGGAACATTAGTCGCGTGGATTTGTTACCCGGATTGTGACCGTTGCCCATTGAAAAATAATCGGACTCTCCGATTGAAAAACTGCGGAATTCAAACGACACCCTTTGGGCATGTTCCACCGTTATAATCCAAATGCAGTCCACATTATCTGAATGTTGAATAAGAACCTCGGGTGAATTGGTAGTAACGTCGCCAGTGGTAAGGTTTGTAACTTCGCCGTTACAAAATCCTAGTGGTAATTGACGATAATGCATAGAATACGAATTGGTGACATGGATCAAAACAAATAGAATACTGGAAGAACATTGAGAAAAGTATTGGTGTATTCCAAACAAATTATATTCTTTATCAAATAAATTACTTCAACAACATCAAAACATTGTCAATAATTGATGCTGCATTTGAAAGTTAATCTCTCTATTTTGCCCTTAAAAAGGGACGTAATATACTACTCATCAAAAACTAGCAATGGCAAGTGAATGCTGAGACCATTATTAAATAGTTTTATGAATTTTAAATATAATAACTATAAAATGATCAAATTGTTATTGCAAAGCGATAATACATGTAAATTCGGGTGTGCGGGCACAATCTGTACTTCTCTAGGGAGAGAACAAATTCAAATAATTTTAATAATTTAGCCTGTGTTTAATATTTTGCTGTGTGTAGTATTAAAGTTGTTAATTCGGAATATTGTAATTGCAACAATGCACATTTCACTCTTTTCTCGTGCTTTAATATTGATGCAATACTGATTGTGCAATATGTGTTCTGTGTGTCACGCTTTTTAACTATTCCCATTTTTACTTATGTATATTTCGCAGTTATCCCGGCATATGTTCTTGCTCTTCTTATTTAGACTTAACTATGCAATATTCATACAGTATCTTGTTGTTATCGGTAGAGTGTGTTTTTAATATTGTATATTTATTGTATTGCTACCGTGACGTATGCTTTACGCTTTTGATGTATCGTTGTAAAGCGCCTTGAGTTCTTTTTGATGTAATTGCGCTATATAAGAATAAATATTATTATTATTATTTATTAATCACACCTACCACATGCTTTTTCGTCAGAATAATCGTCACACTGCGCATGTCCATCGCATACTTGTTGATGTGTTAAACACTTCTCTCCGGATTCACAGATGAATTCATCTGCTATGCAAGATGCTGCAAGTGTAAACATACATTACATATCATGATAATTGATTAAAGATATTCAGTAATGTTAAAACAATGTTTCGTCCGAATGTCCGCACTTTCTATTAACATGATTAATTTTAACCCGAGATTGTCCTTTTAAGCATTCAAGGTTTTCGGTTTTTGTTTATGTATAGGCCTATTCATTCTTGCACGTTAATTGTAAAATACACTGTCCTTTGATTCAATGGTAATGTGTATGTTCATTCCCGAGAGTAACCCTCTAAGTTTTAAGCCATTTCAAATTTTCTTTCCCTGTCAATCGGATTGAAGACGTACTGGAGATCAGAGTTTATTTCAGAAATATGCTTTACCTACGTCAAAATATAACTCAAGATTTAGCAGACGGCGTTTAATAACGAGGGTAAAGACTGATAGTATTATTTAGATTGATCGCCATGACCATTAGAACAATATTCTTCACAATATATGATGCAAATTTAAGCAAGGGAGACCTTTCAGTGGCGGATACAGGGGGGGGGGGGGGGCGGAGGGGGGGGGGGGGGGGGGGGGCGCCCCCCGTAATTTTTTTCAATATACCTTTAACGTGTACGCGCCCCCCGTAAAATTTGACAATATACCTTTTTTGTGTACCACTTTACCTTTTCAGAGACATAGGTAGGTTCCGTTGGTACATTTGCCACTTGTACCATGCGATTTTTTTTAGCCGGTTTTGGGACAACCACATCGCTACCCCCCCCCCCCCCCCCCCCCCCCCCCCCCCCCCCCCCCCCCCCCCCCCCCCCCCCCCCCCCCATCCCCCCACTTAGCAGAATTTCACGAGCTGACGGCAAAAAAAATTGGGGACCTTTTACGATTTTTTGGGTTTCAGCCCCCCGTAAATTTTAATCCTGGATCCGCCACTGCCTTTATACAAACAATTAATCACGATCAGATAAATATTGTATTATTATCTTATGTAAGGCCTAAAAAAAAAGGTTTGATTGCGTAATTGACCCTATTTTAACCCCCGACCCTAAACAATTTTTTTTTTTTTTTTTTAAATTAAAAAAAAAAAAATTGTGTGTGAGAAAAAGAAATAAAGACAGTGAAAATGTGTATTTGTGCCATTTGTTTATGTCTGTATGGTATATGTGTGCTGGTATATAAAATTTCATAGACGTTTTACAGATTTAAAATAATTTTAAAAATTAAAAAATTAAAAAAAGATCCGACCTACCTACCCTATTTTTTTTCTATGTTACGCCAATCAAACTTTTTTTTTTAGGCCTAATGTGTTACCATAGCTACCACACCGCGTCTGCTCGTGATTTTTTTGGTTATGGGACTTATGATAGACGTAGGCCTATACACATAATACCTTATTGTTCAACTTAATTAATACGCGGTTACAGCTTACTGGGGATTAATGAAGCCGTATTGTTAACTTAGGGAGCGTTCATAAATACTTTGGTTGGGGGCTGGATAATTATAGGGGGGAGGCAAAAAGTTTTGATACTCTGCAAAGGGGGGTCAAAAAAGTTTTTGAGAACCCCAACAGAGGGGGGGTCAAAAAGTTTAAACACTTATTAGTTTAAATTTTTTGGGGCTTCGCCCCCAAACCCATGCTTTACCTGTATGCACATTATTTACGGAACGTTCATAAATCAACGTAAAAATAGCTAATTTTTTGGCGCGCTACGCGCGAATATGTCCAAGGACCTATGTTCGTGTACTAGCCCCCAGCTAAAAAATAATGAAGGCCAAATTCATATCAATAGCAGACAACAATTGCGCGCACATTGTATTCAAAGCCAGGATATATAATTGGAGGGAGCATCCTAATTGGTTTCATGAACAGAGAGAGATCCGTGCATAAATATGTGAAGTTAGGGGATTAAAGACCATGGCACTTAACCAAAGATACCCAGAGTGGGAGTTCTGATTCACTATCGATTCTACAACCTGCCCTCCTAGATGTGATGCGTCCATCAAAATAGAATATGATACACGGTCAAATTTTGTAAAAAATCCCATAAAAGATCTCCGAACTTGATAACAATGAACGGGGGGGGGACAAGAAAGTTTCAGGTGCATGCGCTGCAGTAATACAGGGGGGTCAAAAAGTTTGTGGCATGGCGAGAGGGGGTCAAAAAAGTTTTGATATACCAAAAATGAACCCCACCAAAGTATTTATGAACGGTCCCTTAATCCTATAGCCGGGAGGCATGGGTCCGGGGGAGGGGTTGGTTCGGTCGGCAGCTGGCACAGGGAGTTATATACCAAAACGTCTCTTGACGTTCGGCTATTGACCCTTAAAAGTATATCACATTGTTGGGCTGATTGGGCTGAGTGTTTAGAACAAACTAGTTAATGACAACTTTGATCGTTGATCAATAGTTTTTGACCTATCACCTTTTGCGAAATGACAAATCGGCAAAAATAGGATTTATTTTATGCAGAAAAATCGTATTGTATCTTGGTCACCGGGACAATGGATGTGTGTGTGTTAACACAGAAAGATCCCGGTTGTATATTGGCCACCGGGATGACATTTGACAGTTAAAAGCGAAAATACGCCGAGTGCCTCTAATGCACCTCGACGTTCCTGACTTGGCGAAAACAACCAACCCTCTACGATCGACCATATGATGATCTCATGCATTGGTAGTAGCATTATTCTTCTTATTATTCTTATTATTCTTATTATTATTCATGGTATGATTCATTGTCATCGCGGCCAACCGGCTAAATTGGCAGCATTACATACACAAGTATTTACAAAATCATGACAAACTATACATACACAAGGCAATGGCAAACAATGATTAAAGCTCAATGTATTTACCGATAAGGTTAGACTCTTTGATATTTCCTAAAGTTTATCATTCTTGTATCAGGTGATTTATACCAAAGATATAAAGATTCATTATACCAAATGTTGGAGAAGAAGAATGTGTCTTCTGACAACGTATAGGCTTATCAGTAATCAAATGACTTGATTACAATGGATTGCCCTCTATTGTCCAAACTGATTAGATTGGCCGATTGGCTAAATCACTTGTGAAATAAGTAGATGACCCCAGCTTCAAGGAGACAAGTATTGATATATCCCCAAATGTCTATCTATTTGCTTCGATCAGTAGAACCACTGGAGGAATCTGAATCAAACTTTGAAATCTCAGAATGCGACTTCATTTAAAACATAGAACATCTCGTAAAAGAAAATACGTAGTTTTAATAATAAACCAAATACCTACTCCTTTCTCGGTGTTCGCTTATGGTCACATTGAAACCTTCTCCAACACCATACTCGGGTTCATATAAGGTTGGAGGAGACGAAAAGACGATCCACATCTTATTACTCGAAGAAAGATATCGTGTACCAGGCGCCGCTGATTTGATGCGAGCTATCACTGAGAACTTAACACCAGGGTTGTGTCCACTTCCTGTAGTCATGACGTCACTGTACTGACGAAACAGCAAATACACTATTTCTAGTTCCACCGTGGTCCCTTCTTGACTCGTCACAAAAAAGACACACGTAATTATATATGGATACTGATGAGGATACTTGGGAGATAAAATTGTTGCATTTTTTACGTCAGATATATCGATCTGTGACGCACCGCAAGCCGACCCTGTAGATGAAGATAAAGCACATTCCTAAATACGTAATAGCTCGGGAGCGTAGGCCCATTTTTAGGTTTTTTTGTCCTGGTATGCTGGCACAGGGAGACATATACCAAAATGTTCCTTGAAGTCTGTAGCATACAACCTAGGTGGACATCCTTGCCAACTCGGATGTTAAATTGACCTTTGACCTCGATTTAGGGTCAAAGTTCACATGTGTTTCAATAAGACATTAAAACTTTAATTTATCATGGGAAAAAAATTAAAAAACAATAAAATGACCATACAAAGTATATCATATTGTTGGGCTGACTGTTAAGAACAAAAAAGTCAATCACAACTTTAATTGTCGATCAATACTTTTTGACCTATGCCCTTTTGAAAATGACATGTCAGCAAAATCGACCATTTTTTACCGTTTTTCACGAAATTGGCCAAAAATGACATGTAATCATTATTTTCAAAATATTGTTGGGCTTGGATGATCGGAATACATCTAATATTGCTGGTTAATAGACCTACTTTGAATTTAAGACAATTAATAAAATCTACCGGCAATGCAGTTTCCATAGCAACCACCATTTATGTTTAAATTTTACTCCATTTTGACCAATTTTTGACGTTTTTTAGAGGCCATTTAAGTCTGTTGCCATAACAACAGCACACCATTGATGTTCGAAATTTATCTTAATATCAAGTACATTGATATACCAACCTTAAAACATGGTTTATCATTTCTCAATGAGTTACAATATTTTTTTTAAAGGAGAAAAAAGTGGAATTTTGGCCGAATTTGTGAAAAATTAGCCAAAAATTGCCTATTTTTGATGACTTGTTATTTTCAGAAGGTCATAAGTCAAAAAATATTGATCGACGATCTAATTTGTGATTAACTTTTTGGCTCTAAACAGTCAGCCCAAGAATATGATATACTTTTTGTGGTCAATAATTTTTTTAATTTTTTTTTTCCCATGTTAAATTAAAGTTTTGACGGCCATTGAAACACATGTGAATTTTGACCCTAAATCGAGGCCAAAGGTCAACTTAACATCCGAGTTGGCAAGGATGTCCATCTAGGTTATATACTACAGACATCAAGGAACATTTTGGTATATGACTCCCTGTGCCAGCAGACCGGGACCGAAAAACCATGCGCGCTCCCCAGCTATAAGGAAGATGAGGGGTTCCCCTGACCATTATATCACGACGCATTGGTCTCCGGCTTCCATAGACATTACACGGAATGACGCGTAAAACTAGTGTGTTGTGTGTAGAGATGCCAGTGCCCGATACCATGTATACTTTACTGTAAAGGCCGGACTATAGCTCCAGGGGACTATATCTCCTACAACACCAACTCGCGGGAAAGGATTTAGAATAATTTGTTGGTAGTGGTTATTTTTATGACTGATACAAATGTCAGTCCTTACATTTTTATATCGGACAGCATCCGTATCAAAATCGTGAGTGAAAAGTTTTACATAAGACTTAGTTTGATCATTAGATGAGTGAACAAGAAAATTGCTGTTACATTGTGCCTCTTGATAAATGTACAAGGAAGGAAGCGTTTGTCAGAAGTTATTTGTCATGTGTGGGTTCTCAGTTCTTCACTATTTTACTCAGTTGAACTTACTACAACGAAATTCATCAGAAACATCACCACAATTTGGAATACCATCGCAGATGAAATACCGTGGTATACACGTGTCCTCGCTTAAGAGACAAGAAAACTCCAGATCTTTACAGGACCCTATTAACATGATAAACACGTGATGATTAATGATGGCAAATAAGTGTATTATACAAGTACACCATCATTTCCGAAATTAGAAATTAGATAAAGAATGAATGATTAGCGACAATTCGACAATTTGTGTTAGGGGCCATATCCAAACTCTCAAGTGATTTTATAGCGTTTTTATACCGATTTTACCCCGGTATTAAAACGGTATTTTTTTCTATTGTTAAAAGCATCGGAAAAAGATCGGTGATTAACTAGAGCACTGGTCAGCTTAATAACACAACCTTCCTCGCGCTTTCATCTGTCTGCTTCACTAATTGAGCCATCGAGAGTACTACAATAGTTCTATTGTTAACGCCAGATAAGTCGAGGCGGCTCTAGTTAATCACCGATCTTTTTCCGATGCTTTTAACAATAGAAAAAAATACCGTTTTAATACCGGGGTAAAATCGCTATAAAAACGCTATAAAATCACTTGAGAGTTTGGATATGGCCCCTTATATCTTCTGCAATTATAACTGCGATGGAATATTCATATTAATGCACAGTATAACTAATGATTGATCTTACAATTTATATTCACGAGAATAAGGAGAGTACATGAAAGGTGATCACTTTAGAGAATAGGCAAAAATACCATACCGCAGGCTATTTCATCCGAGAAATCTTGACAATCCACCTTTCTGTCACATCTTGCTGAACTGGAAATACACTGTGTCTTTGATCGACACATATATTCGTCCGTTGTACATGAATCTGTTATGAAATATGGATCAAAGATACAATGCTAAGTCTACATTAACGCTCCCCGACGCAATAAGCTTAAGCGCAATCCTCATTTGTGGGTAAACACAACTTCATCTCGTAGGGCAAAGTGATGTCACGAATTACAAAAGATTTGGTATATATGGTGCTCTGATATATGATGGTACGGAAAAGGACCGGAGATATGTAAATACAAGATTTATTTTGTTCTATTTAATTACCCATTTTGAGACTATGCTTTACTCCAACAAAACCTGTGAACCTGTAGTATTCATGACTTGTTGTCGTATACACATTGTGTGGCACAACCGGGCTTGTTGTCGTATACACATTGTGTGGCACAACCGGGATATTAGTTTCAGAGCGTGTAAGAAGTGATGAATACATGATTGATGTTACAATTTTTGCGTATGGATATTAATGGCCATTTTAATATCCAAATTTGAAAAAAGGAAATATCTGAAAAGAATTTAAACTAACATGGTACTACACTTAGTACTTACCGACCACGGCCATTTGTTTTATTAACATGAAAGCCGGGAACGGAGCAACCCCATTCCGAATATTATCAACAATCACATACAGACGATTGGTGGATGCAAGAACATAAAAGTGTGTGACTGCTCCATTGAGTCTCATAAGAGCGGCACTGTCCCCGTGAAGGTGTCCTTCGCCAATGGTAAGCCATATCCCATTCAATTCTGCACTGATTATTTCTACAAGAGGTCTAGTTCCAGGCTGTGAGGTGACAAGCCATAAGCAGCTAGTTGCCCTCATCAACGGTTCGATAAGATGAAATTCAAAGGCGGGCGTCTCTGCTGATAGTTCAATAAGAGGATCGCTACATGGTGCTGAAATGATAGGAGAAACGTGACCAAATTTACCCATGGTATTTGAAACCATTGTCAAGTAATTGCAAGTCGATTGCAAGGAAATGCTTTTTTCGAAACATCCCTCAAGAGTGTCATAATGGACAGGGCAACACCAGGGGAGGCAAAACTGGTGCAAACCTCCAATAAAAATAACCTTACAAGACAATCTAAATCAATCATCATGTGTGTCAAGGGTCACGAAGAGGTCACTAGGGTTCATTGATTAAAACTGGGCAAAAACTAGGAGACATTTTCTGATTTCAAACCGAGTTGCTGTATCTTGTGTAGTTTAATAATGCAAGAATCAATTATCCCTTCCGTGCCAAAGGTCATGAGGAGGTCATTGACACCGGAATAGTTGCATCTTGTTTGAATATGCAATAAAAAGTTAATCATCATTTCCGGTTTTCGGGGGTCATTGTTAATATAGATCCAAAATGTAATAAAAGCTCTAATTTAACCGGTCCCGTTTCACCCTGCGCACTTTGATGAGGCGAGAAAAAAGTCCAACATGACATTTGAGTCAAACATTCAAATGGCAAGAAAGGTCACCAGAGGTCAAAAAGTGAATTGTCACTGCTTTCGCGGAATATTCTTTATTAAGGAATACGTCTATCATCACTTCAGATTAAAGGTCAAGTAAGGGTCATATAATAGGTCACAATATTGAAACACGTTATTACTTAGGACATGATTACACTCGAAAATTGTGTCAAGTGTCAAAAATCCATGGTTATGTGTGGAGTTGTATGTTCCATCGCACACAACATGGTCTCATCCGTTATGGAATACTCGCCTTAGCAGATACATTTTATTACCCGGTTCTTCAACTCACCGCATCCAAGTCGATCATAATAGTCAGGGCATTGGTCAAACCATCTTTTGGGTCGATTGCAGACAGAATCCATTAAAATGCATACGCCTTCTGTTTTGCAAGAGAAGTAACCATCGCTGCAAGCTCCTTGATATGAGAATAATAAGTTTATTTTGAAATGATTAATGCATATTAAATGATAATATCTTTCTTAGGAAGCACATCTTATGTTGGATAATGTATGCGCTTGATGTGGAACAAAGGTGGAAGGGTATATAGCTAAATTGACAACCAGCGAAACTGTCAACAATATGCAATTTTACCAACTATTATGCCTTTGATAGTTTTGATCTACCATTGTTCTGGTCACTTTCCAACTACATTATGGTTACTATAAAGGAAAAGGTGTACTTTAGGTCCCAGATACTGTATACCAGTATCGTTCAATACTGGGATATAAAAGTTGCCAGTATCGCTCGAGACTGGTACACATTTACCGTTACAGTCGATACTGGAACACCAAATTGTGTACCAGTCTTGAGCGATACTGGAATGTTTTTATGTTCAAGTATCAGGCGATACTGGTACATACTCTACCAGTAGTGATTTGTCCCAGTATTGAACTATACTGGTACATAATTATGTTCCAGTATCGCCCAATACTGGAAAATTATGTATGCGCCGATACCGGAACACTTACTTTGTACCAGTATCGAACGATACTGTGTGTTCCGGTAGTGGACGATACTACAGTCTGGGACCTAAAGTACACTTTTCTCTTGAAAACCTAGCTATTGTCGTATGAAAAATACAAAATAAACTAAATGTGTTTATTCGCCCCCCCCCCCCCCTTCTCTCTCTCTCTCACCGCATCCCTCCTCATCAGTATGATCCATACAGTGTGGGAATCCGTCGCACACCAGCGACCTATTTAAGCACTGCAAGCCACTGCTGCATGAAAATTCATCTTCGTAACATTCTGTTGAAATATAAAGAAAACTAAACTCACCAAAGGTTTAGAGTTATGTTGAATAATGAATGTGACGGTGTGTCAAAATAATATGTTCCCATTCGGATAAGAATATATTAAAACAATTGATGTTGGCATTCGAACTAATGTCATTTGACATTTTAAAATGTTTAACATCCATTGATATTGGTATACGAACGATGACATTTTTAAATGTACCAAATTTTGTGAGGCAGGTGGAGGCGAGTGTCTATCTACTGATTGTTTGATAACTTTCCGCTCTGAATTTTCTCAATATTATTAGATACAATGTTGCGACAGTGACTTTGGTTGTTTAAAACCTCATTAATATACGCAATACTTGCGACCCAATCAAATGCTGTCTTTAACTGGTACTCACAAATTAACACAGGTCACAAACAGCGAAACAATTACCGCCACGTTAACATTAGTCACCCCGCATAATAATGCGTATCAAATTCGTTCAGCAAAACATTTCGCGCAATGCCACGACGAACCCATGGCGTTTAATTAAAACGCAGTAGTTATACGTGTGAGTGGTTCGCTTGCACCATTTTCGATCAGCTTGATCGATTGGTAATGGGTGAAGCATTGTTAAATTGTCGTAAAGTGTAACTTTAAAAATGGATAATCAATAAAGTACAAGTGACGTCAGTATCATTAAATGACGATTTTAATTGACGGTTATGAATCAGGATAATGACTTTGATCACTTGTTTTGTCGGTAACTGCGAAGAATCAAAACATTTTACTTTGGGTCCTCGGAATTCGGGGTTACGCTCCTCGTGCAATTCCTCGGTTCCAAAGTGAAAATGTTTTGATACGTCACAGTTATCTCTATACAACTGGTACGCAGTCATTATCCTTTAAATTAAACCATGCTCTGATATTTTATTGATCCGTGTCTGTGTAGACGGGAGCGGCTATCGGAAGAGACCAATTCGCGGGACAGCTCTCTTTGCTATCTCCATGAGTGAAATTTGGGATCCAAGAGATCTCACCAAAATAGTTGTGACCATTAGATCTCTGCGGTATTGTATCCTGCTAGAGTAATTGTAAAACCTGTCGGCTTGCACGGGGAATACTTGAATAGGGAAACGTGCGTTATTGAATGATCTTCATGGGAAAAGCTAAATACGTTATTAAGTGATCTTTAAGGGAAAATCTGAAACAGGGAAATGTACGTCAACAGTATTCGTTAAAGGAAAAACTGGAGGAACAGGCAAACGGGGAAGTTGGAACATGTAAAAGTTCATTATTGAGCGATCTTTAAACGGAGCGCTGGAACATGTATACCACGCTGACGATCAGGAAGAAGCTGATGGCAGAAGTGAGCACACTTGAAAGATGTGGACAGTTTTAAGAGGCATGCACTGGACTGAACAATACCTTTTGCAATGTGTTGCGAAACAGTTGCACTAAATCCCTGGGTGTAGTACTTGGTGTCGTGACCATATTGGAGCGCAATCCACATTAAGTTGGTATTTGAAGGAGTCTTTAGTGGAGCAGATGAAAAATAGGTGTACATAAGACGAGATTCTGTAGTCGGGTTCCCGCCAAATCCCACAGATAATATATCGTCTGGTCCGTACAATCTTGCCACTGTCATTTGTAAATCATGAATGGTCAGTAGCACAAGCTTAGTACTCTGTGCTTGAATCACCCAGTAGCAAAGAACACCCGGGTAGTGATAAAAGGGGTTGGACCCCGGTACCGCGAACCACGGTGAAGCAATAGGGATAGGATCAGCGTTTTCGAACTCAATAAATGAAGAGCCACATGGAACTATAAAGAAAATATAACAATGATTAAAATGTAATTATCTGACATTCATTCGGGTAGAATGGTATATTAAAAGACTATATGAAATACAAGCGTTTCAAAATAAAAGGGAAAATGTATACAAATTATAAAGGTTTTATTATTTCTTTTTTGTATTTGATGATATACTTACAATTAGCCACCATACGTCATTGACTTCAATGTAAACAGTCTTGTATTGGCGGCTTATCATGCTTTGTTTGATATTCATTTTTATGTTTTTTGCAAACACCATTTATGCTACTTGAAACAGTTTTTTAAAGATAAACAAAATGTTTGAAAAGGGAATTTCATGTGTTTAATTTAACAAATGTATCTTGATTACATAAGATACAATAGCCAGACTTAGTACAAGATGCGCTTCTTTAGAAGAATGCGCCCAAGAAGTCATCACATTAAATAATTGGGCCATTGATTACATCATTTGATTTCTTAAACCAATAAACAATTATTTTCTCATCTGCCGTGTACATTATTTTACTACTTCAATTGTTTCAAACGATTTCAACACTTTGTGTATCTACCCCATACTTACGGCAACTAAACTCATCCGTCCCGTCTAAGCAATCAATTTGGCCATCACAAACTGATGACTGACCCACACAGTCACCGGACCCACATCGGAATTGACTCGCACCACAATTATCTGAAATATTGTAATTTCTTCACAGTTAAAAGTGCAAAAAGATGAGAAGATATCACCAACATATATCTTCTTCCTGGATCACATTCAGTTACGAATTATATCAAGTATAAAGTGTCCAACGGTTTAGTGCGTCCTAACAATGAGTTCCATTATGTGTACCATACTCTTGAAATGTTAGACAACTTGCACCTGCGATTACAGACAAATCACTGGTCATAGATTATTTGCGCAAACAGTAACACTCATGTAAACTCCTCAGACACATATATTTGTGACCAGTACGAGCAATTTTCAAACAAAGCCTTGGTACGTCGCATCTCATATTGTCCCTGGTAATTGTAAGCTATATATATTTATCAGTTCTAAATTGGCGAGAAATAATAGGATTTGATCTCTCCGCGCGCACAAGAAATCCAAACGTACGTGCGAGATTATAGTTACACACGCGATTTTGACCGCACTCACATGGCACGCAAACTACAATGTCCATATCGAGAAGGATACTTATAGTATTAAATCCTACTCAAATGTGTCAATTGAGCCTATTTCTTTTAGGCAATGTACACTAATGCTTGGTATTTTCCCTAGTAAGCTTACCACATTGAGTTTCATCTGTTCGATCTAAGCAATCTAACCACCCATCGCACTTTTTTGACACATTTAAACATCTATCACTGATAACGCAATGTATCTCCTTCTCACTGCACAGACCTATCATAAAGTTAAATCATAACATAGTTGCATATCATTATCACGATAGAAATAAGGAATTATTGAATTGAATAAAATTGGATTTTCATTATTTGTTATAGAGGCCCTGAATAAAATCATCGATCGGCTTTACAAAAAAAAATCAACCATGCTTCATTCACCGGAATACAGTCCATTCAGTTTATTCTTAAAATGTACGCGGGATGATTGAAAGTGATATAAACTCGCTTGACTATGAAGCTTCTTATAGTTTTGGTGAACAAAAAAAGTCCAGTAGTCCACCATGATTCCTGTAAACTACGTCATAAGCAGGGCCTCCATTGACATTTTAACTCAAATTGAATATCGCACAGGCATCCTGTCAATGATAAGGGCGTATCATCAACATGATCAAATCAAAAATGGCAAGGATATACTAAAGATCTATGGCAAATTGTACTCAGCTGACAATATTTTACAAAGACATTTGGTTGGAAAGGGTTTTGAAACAGATCACTTCCTTCTGATCTAGTGCAAAAGATGATCCAACAATAGTTAATCATAATACGCTAATGATCGGCTACACTAGACATTTTCTATTACTATACCTGTTGAATTTACTCGTCGAATTACAGCCGAGAATATCGTTTTCTTATCACCATCCCCGTCAGTGTTAAAGGTCAACCAAAGTTTACTTCCGGTTGATATCAAATGAATTGGAATGACATATCCTTTTCGGGACAGAATCATTGATGTTTCCTCTTCCGGGTCGGCACCATTACCAATCAATAGATAATCATCTCCCATCAGCTCAAAGTCTATTATTTCTAGGGCAAGCAGACTCCCAATATGTCCCTGCACCAGCCAGAGACACGACAGGGATTGCAAATACTCAGACGGGTAAGTTGGTGACGCCAGACTCCATGTTGAGATCTTTTCATGGTACACAAGACTGCGGTCACATATATCTAAATGGTAAGTGCAAAAAAGGTCATTTACAAGGTGCCTTGTGAAATAACATCTCATCTTTCTAATGAAGACACATTTTCGAAACGGAATAGCCGCATACCCAATGCCGCCATTTCGGTTTCAATGTGGAGAGCACTATGTCTTGATTCAATGTACCATTTATCATATTCATCATCATTGTTTATTGCTGAGCTTTGATGAACCCTATACAACACGTAATCAGTTATGAACGGGTCATAAACTGTTGATTTGATCATCCATGATGACGTAAATCATATGTTATAGACCATTTGGGAATTTGGTTAGATACATTTAGATACTTTGCTATAGTTTGATCCGCCAAAACTTAAGAGGAACGAAGAACTCTCTTTATGCGTGGACTTGGCAGGGCCGTAAGACACTTTTTTCAAAGGGGGGGGGGGCGTTTTAAAAAAAAAATCACCGGAAGATTTTTGTGATTCAAATATGCGCGCGTAGCGCGGAAAATTTTTCGAATTTGCACCTATTTTTTGCACGATCGAGGTACATTTTGGCTCTAAACAAGCTTGTAGCAAAGAATATTGCATTTTGGGAAGACAAATGCGCGCGTAGCGCGCGAAATTTTTTCATCTGTGTACACATTTTCCGGGGAAGATTATCAAAGGGGGGGCGATCGCCACCATCGCCCCCCCCCCCCCCCCCCCCCCCCCCTTCCTACGGGCCTGCTTGGTTTATGTGTGTTAGTTAAAAGCTGCGAAAATAGATAGGGAAGCTGCAGCTGTGTCAAAGTATTTATGGCATGCGGGAACAATTGTTAATACATTGTGTACACTTGTTCTCAAGAATACACCACATACCACAATTCCACTCATCTTGTCCGCCTGGACACTGTGATCGTCCGTTACATTCAATATTTGGTGGATAGCAAATAATGATGACGTCATTACTCTTGTTGCACTGGAAATCGTCATTATCACATTGAATCGCTTAAATAAATACAAATATTACGAGCATGTGTTATTATCACTAATAACCTGAAATAGGAACGAATTTTCGATTAATGGCACTCAATAAAATGAAACGTACGGTCAACTGATTAGAGAGGGCGCAGTGCTTGAAAATGTCCCAGTGTGAGACATTTTACAGTACCCTATCTCTGTACTGTGTGTCCTAGCTTTCGTAGACTTACATAAGACGTGACCTTGTATATATATTATATAAACCTATTTAAAGGTAGATGTTCCGATTTTCAACTTGAAGTTTTCTATTCTACATGAAAGGTCATCCTTAAAAAAGTCGTGTTCCAAAGTTTGAGTTGCATAGCTCTAATGGTTCTTATTTTAGACGCACAAGATGCTGTGAACTGTACCCATTGAGTAGTACACAAACTATATCGGTGGTTACCACCATTCGCGGTAATTCGACGCTATTTCATCGATTTCTCCGTAATTATACCGATTTAGGCCGTCAAATTTCAGTATGATGATGAGAAAAATACGAGCTTTCATATGATATGAAAATCTCCGTATGTTGAAATAATTCTGTGTTACGAAAATGTGATCGGGTCATCTACCTTTAACACAATACTGCGTGCAGTATAAAACACGTAAAGTTATAAGAAAAACTAAGACTCAAGTACTAGGACTTTCTTATTAATGACACCGGGGCACAGTATCAATGTCGACTTTGGTTATTGGTGAATTAGAATGTTTCGATACGAATGTCAAATTTGTTAATCACCAAATTTCACAAATCCTTGATTGATTAATATGTTATGACCTTACATTTATTAGAGAATTCAAATAGGATTGCCGAGTGTTTTGATCAAAATCGATCGCACCAAATTTCTGCAGAGAAGATAATCCAATGATTTTAGCAAGACTTAGAACTAGGCCAGGAGTCTATAATTATGGGAGAGGTCACTCCTCAGACAAAATTTCGCCCATTAAAACCAAATTCACGGGTGAAGGTTTTGTAGGGGGGCGCACTATCAAGACGTGGTTGATTTTATCGCTCAAAACATGATTTGTGGCACAAAAATAGTACATCAATGTAACAAAAAGCTGATTGTGATTTAGAGTAGAACTGATTTGCTTTATGATGGCAGAATTTAGTTCTTATATGACACGAAACATTCAGAATTGGTTATTTGAAATTAATTTACGTAGAACAAAATACGAATTTTAAATTGTGGATGGCTTCGTCTGGCAGTGACAGAGGAGGGGAGTGGCGTTATTTGCATTTTATGAATATTGTAATCAGATCAGTTGGGAATGACGCCGGATCGCGACGATCACATCGTGCGAGGTCATGAATAGTCATGACTGAATATTCATTCACAACGAATGATTGACAGTATACGCTATAACTTCCGGGTGAAGGATTGATAGAGTGCGCTATACTGAACCAAATCTCAACAATGGGCAGATAAGAGAGTCAATCCCCTGACTAGGCTTTGTAGCAGAGCAACTTTAGTCGGTCAGTCAACATACCTGATTCATTCGCTACAATATCGACTACGATTTCAAATCTTGTGGTCTCTGTCAGTGATTCCAAGGTAAGTGACACCATAAGAGATGACGACGAAGCATCGTCAATGAGATACACGTAATCAGGTGGCAGAATGCTCTCATCATTCAGTGACAGACTGGCGTTCATAGAGGCGTTACCACTGCCATAGATGTTCAAGGCATCCATTTTCCGGTTTATAGTTATCTCGTGAACGGTAAGCTTCGCAACCGTTTCAGTAGGTTTCTTAAATATCCAGGAGCACGAAAGTGGTAATCCGTACTCACCACCAAGGTCCGCTGATGTTATGCTCACTTTCGATGTATCATTGAGGTTAAAGATTGTGGTACCTACATTAACAGATATGATATCGAAATAAAGAGGGGAAAAATTATTCAACAAAGAAGTCACCTCAAGGGTGCATGATAACCAAAATTGTTGTTCGTGTTTTTCTTCCTTGAAACACCACATTAAGCCGTGTTCTCATATAGAACAAATTCCCGAGAAGTCTAGATTATTCCGGAGCCGTTCGCTACTAAATCGTTAATGGGGACGCGAATCAAGTGTGTTCCGGTCAGGACTCAAAGCGGATTTTATTATTTTGTAGAGCACCTTGAAAGGTAGTGTCGGACCTGAGTGGACATTTATTTGTGCATGTGGGAACACGATTAATGCTCGAATCATACTAGCCGGTCGCTGGTCGCAACAGGTCGCGTAGTACTCGCTAGCTCAAAAGTATCTCGGTGCGACTTTTGGTCGCATCGAGCTACTAAATCGCGGTAGTCGTAGGTATTTCCCGAACACGCAGACGACATCAAACCGGGATAATTGCTGCTGATTGATTATGCTAATTTCGAAGCAAAATAACTTCCCCCCATTGGTTGAAAAAGTATGGTGTTCATTACGTCATGAGCGACCGATCTTTCGAGTTGAACTGAAGTCAACTGGTGGCGACTGGTCGTTTCCAGTCAAGCGATCTCTTGATCGATGTATCGGGTTTTTTTATATAACGTAAAACTCGTCATAGGAGCGATAATCGCAAAGCGACCTTAGTATGTTTTCAGCATTACTGTTCCGGGAGTGAGAGAGCAATTACTGCGCCTTGTGTATGGCGCGAGCGTTATCCAGAGAGGCGCGCACGTTCTAAAGGAAGGCAGGAGCGTTATAAAGAATAGGACGCAGTGATCGACATGATTTAGGTAAACAATTTAGAAAACACAATTTCAGGACTATACGGTAGTCGCATCCTGTTTTGTTTAGGACCCGTGTTTTTAAAACACGCGCCAAAGCATTATAAAGGGCAATAAGTCATAGTGGACAGTGTTATGGTCATATCCTGTTCCCTCAATCATGTATCGACAGTCTAGTCCCTTCGACCGTTGCTTTTGTTAATTAATTCTGATCATATCATCTAGTTGGTTTTGAACGCAACTAATTTTTGCAATGATACATCGACATACTAACTCATAATATTGCAAATGATTATTATACAATGTAATACAGTCTATGAGCGTGTTTCTACTGAACCATTAATTCGCGGTAATTTGCGGTGCTGTAAAAAAGACGGTGATGGCCCCAGCAGAAACAGATCGATTGAAGGTTAATTCGGGGTGTTCCGCGGCGTTCCGTCGACCACCTTTTGAGGTGGTTAATTCGAGGTGATGCGAGGCGACATTCCCAGCAGAAACAGATTGAGTGGCTATTTACGTTCCTTACCGGAAGGATAGCAATTGTCATAGCAGTACTACAATCAAATGTCACGGTTGGGTTACTGTTATCTGAATGTATATGGCATATTTTAGTTGAAAACATTGCATAGCATTTTTGGGATTTTGGTATAACTTGTAAGCAGAGGACATTGAAATATATATATTTTGGATAAAAAGCAGCAAAAATGCAGCTAGCTAAGCAATTGTCATTGTGAATCATGGGCGGTACAATCAGGTATTCCCACAATGCAACAATTTGACCTGCAAACTGATCTCGGGTCACCGTAACTCTTCGATCCGTCCGTTCAGCAGGGAAGTAAGAGAAGAGAGCGTGTATTGTCACCGCGCATTTTACGGCAGCAGAAACAACCCGGTTGGCGGTGACACCCATTTTAAATAAAATAAAAGCGCGGTGATTCCAGTTGTCCGGCAGAAACACGCACAATATGAATCCATATCACTGACACTAATTTTGATTATCACCAGCTTCTTCATTGGAATCAATGTCAACGATTCTTATATAGTGGGTGTGGTTTTGGTTTTGGTGTTTCATACTTTAAAGTGTTTATGGTCATCGCATGCATTAATGCCCCGTGTATAAAACTCGGCGGCCCCTTACGGACGGCGGCACACACGGTGGGCTGTTTCCCGTCCGTTGAACACGTTCAGGGGACTTTTCCGGTCATCCGCGCCCGGTAGGAGTTTTGAGACGGTACAATTGCGAGGAAACGGTAATAGGATGTTACGGAGACGTTATGAGACCGTCAACACGTTAACAGAATGTGACTCAGTCGTTATGTGGCTGGTACCGTGCAAACCCGTACGGTGTCACACCACTGCGAGCGCCCGGTGAGAGTCTGTTCCGCGGACGGTTATCCAGACGGCGCATGCGCCCGTTTCAGCCAGCATCCACTCCTCAAAATATGGACAAACCCATCCCGGATCACACAATAGTCAGGTGACCACAATTAAATTTCCATATTTTCGCCCGTCCATCACCGCTCTGCAAGCGTGCGCGAAACGGGTGCGCCTCTTTATAAGTTCCTCATACCGGGCTCTCTCTGTTCGCCGCCGCTTTTACTCACCCGGCAGGAGTTTTGAGCATGCTCAAAACTAGCTAGCGAGTGCAACAAACTAGCATTTTACCTCCCTAGTAGTTATGCTCTATTGTAGCGTAACTTACTCAGTAGTAACGATGTTTTCTTAGAGCATAACTGGCGAGTAACACCAGCATAGTAACTAGCGAGGTAAATATCCACATTAATCAGCATCGTTCCCTTACAAAATTAATTGTCACATGCATCAAATGTGTGTACATGTATCAAACAGCAATCATATTGACACGAATGGTGTTCCGTAGAATTATAAAAATGTGTCGTTAGTCGCTACATCAAGCGTTGATTTAAATAAACCGTTATGCTCCAATTTACTCTTGGGTCCGTTGAGGTATAAGATTTATCGTAAATTACCCGCCAGTTACTAGCCTAGTAGCTTACCCCGGTTTGGTGATCTCAAAATGTTGGGTTCCCCCTTAGTTACTAGCGAGGTAGAGCTATTCTTCAGCTACTCGCCATTGGTGCACTCGGCCGATAATGTATAGGCTGTACCATATTTGTGTCGTCGTGTATGGCCGCGTGCGGCGACTATACATGACTCCAAATACAGCCTATACAATGAGACCATCGTATAAAGCAAAACAGCTACGAACTATTATTTTAGTCTCTAAATATACATCAGCGGTTGTCGTTTTCGTTTAATATGTGTGCTGTTAACGTATTATAACTCCATTCCATTATTTCCATACTAAACGAGCATACAGCAGAGTGAAATGAGAACATTTTATCTGTAGAAATACAGCGTGTCCCCGAAGTTCTTTACATCATTGAATTCAATTCAGTTTATACATTCTGGAAACCTTAGAATCTCAACATTTTATTATTGCAGTGATAATGAAGATTATTTGATTGATTTTCAAATTTTGTGTGAGTAAGGAGATATACACCTAGCAACAAAAGTCCCGGACCAGGTGCTTTGAGGTTGGCTAATTCAAAATAGATAATCGGTACCAAAAATCTGAGAGATACTTTAAATGAGCAAATTTCTTCTCCGGAGTTTGATACCTCATTCAACAAAATCGAATGAATACTTTTTAAGTTATGGCGGTTTCAATGACCACGCATAACAGCAGAAAAGTTGCACTAGGTATAGGAAATCATTGATGTGTGTGTGATTACGCACTGAAAATGTGTGTGTAAAGATAGCAAAAACTTTCATTCTTCACAGCTAGACACACCCTTTGTCCCGCAAATTGCAGTTATCACTCCAGACCCATTCATCCAGATACCTAGGTGGCTCGTTCAATTCAGATAGCACAGAGTTATGACATGCAGTAATCACACACAAATCAATGATTTCCTATACCTAGTGCAACTTTTCTGTTGTTATGCGTGGTCATTGAAATCGCCATAACTTTAAAAGTATCCATTCGATTTTGTTGAATGAGGTATCAAACTGCGGAGAAGATATTTGCTCATTTAATGTACATCTCAGATTTTTGGTACCGACTATCTTTTTTGAATTAGCCAACCTCAAAGCACCTGGTCCGGGACTTTTGTTGCTAGGTGTATGTCGAAAACTAGTTCAACCGACTGACGGAAGATAACAACGCTGCTATGCACCCTGGTTTATAAACCGGCGACTACATTTTGACGAAGCTCTAATTTCACTATTAATATACACGATGGATTTGCCATTATGACAGATTTTAAATCGATTTTCATTTTACTAATCATGTATGTTGACAATCAGAACCTTTTAGTTGGTAGAAATTATGTAATTTTGGGTGGGGTTTAATTCATTCGAATAATAATGCCTTCAGTGCGTATGGTCATCGCGTTAAGATGTTGCTAGCGGGCTCTACACAAAGTTGCCGGCGTATGCGTTATGCGTTTAAGACAGCGTTGCCATGTGTGCATTGATAAAGAACGCGATTATTCGAAGCAGGATGTTGATAAACAACTCGCTGGAATCGCCGATTTTATAAAGGGGTAAATTTGTTGCTGTTTGATTAGAATAAATCTAACAAAAAGCGTTATTTGTATGATAAAAGATACAAATTGTGTCGCCGTGTATGGCGCGACCATACACGACTCCAAATATGGTACAGCTTGTACAGTATGAGACTAACAAAACAGATATCCGAACTATATTTTATTCTCTAAGTGTCGCAACACCGCTGATTTCTTTTATGGACGACATACCATCTTATCCCATCCTCTTCTTCTATTTCACAGTAAGATTAATAAAGCAGCAGGTTCTGACATGTCTTTCTTTCGCATAGTTTATGGTATTTTCCATTAGACATCGGCTTATACAACAACAAAGCTTTTTTGTATCGAATCATTTTAATTAAAAGTGACGTATATTATTTTACTATTGTAAGAGCTGTTTAGATTATATATTGTGTGAATTATTTATCTTATTATTTAAAAGACAATTCAATATACCCACAGACTTATAATGTCTATAAATATGCCGTATGTATAAAATAATATTTCGTATTTCATATACTCATATTAACAAAAACTATCACTTTGGCTGCCACAAAGAATTTTGAAATAAAATCAAACTATTATTTTAAGGTTTTATACGTTGAGAGTTGATGTTGACCTATAAATGTAGTGCTGACTGCTGATTAAGAAGAACAAAAATCTCCTACAGTTGTAGACGAAAACTGAATATAGAAGAATTGTATTACATGTATAAGTCAAAGAAGATTTCTTGATGTACCCCATAATGCTTAGCGCCCCTAGAGTACCAGCAGGACTTATCACCAAAACAAACAGTACCACACATGTGTTAAAGTAATTAACAGCTGGAGGTCGTCTGACCTCTACCATCTAAATGCATGGTGCAGATAGGGTAACTTATATAAATATTAAAAGAAGTTGAATCCCAACTAAAACTTGTATTCAAAAAAATAAAGGGTCTTTAAGAAAATCAAAAGAGGACTGTATTAAATACACATCAATCATATTACTTGCAAAAGGATTTTCTTAAAGACCCTCATTTAACAATTTTATAAGCATTTCCTTGCACTGTAATGTCAATGGGAACCAGTAGACACTGGTGACAGAAATCCTGTGGTCATGTGATGAAAGTGAAGCATCCTGGGGTGCATCAAGAAATCTTCTTTGTGTATAAGTACTTTCAGTTGGTATGTCAAATGTTTTTAGATCACTGAAAATATACGGGAACACTACATTTCATTTTCAAAGAATGCGTATCCTCGTTAGCAAGAAGCTGATAGTTTACCCCTCCCCCCCCCCCCCAAAAAAAAACACCCCACCAAAACACATACCAATATTCCAACAATCGATGCGTTTGTCGGATGAGCACGTCACTTTAAAGGATATAAAATAACACTAGAAGTTATCTACATGTACATACGAGGGTCATTCAAGAAGTTCTACCTCCTACCTAATAACTTTGCTATTATACATACAAGCCAGTCGTATGAAATATTCCACAATTGAAGCTTTGAATCTCAGCTACAAAATCATAATAGATTGGTCTGAATACTAATTGTACTTTTCTGGATATGCAGTAAAAACAAAACTTCCATTTCGTGCGACGGAAACGGGTAAAAAAACAGCCAAATGACTCCTAAGTGCTATTCATTTGGCCAATTCTAAGAGACAAAATGTACCTATCGGTTAATTACAATCGTTCTAAGTACAAATATCTCTTGTAAAGACTTTAAACAATACAAGTGACTGATTTTTCTTTTTTTAGGGGGGGGGGGCGGAAAATGCCCTCTAATTAGCCAGAACCAGACCAGGACGATCATCAATTTTAACCATACCCTAGAGAACCGCTGCAAAAGTCATATTTGCTTTTCATAAGAACTATAGAAATCTTCATTATACAGGACTAAATGAATAATATTAATTTTTCAAGTCTCTCGAAGATATATTTTTCTATCACTGACTACCTGATTAACTTTTCTAAATGTTGCATATAAGTTACTATTATGTTAAGATTTAACATTCGAAGCATCACAGTGGCTTGACTTGTAACAACGAACATTTGACTGAATATCAATATTCCAGTATGCTAAGGGCGTGTCAATACATTAGTTGATATTATACTATTTGCAAGCTACAAAGGTTAATATTGCCTACAATCTGATTTATATATGATAGTATAGCATTATATTCAGAAATCATCCATTGTTTTTTATTTTCAGTATTTAAATCGGGCGGTTATACCTAATCATACAATGCGGAGAGAAAACGAAAAAACATGTATTCATCTTTGGGGGTAATTTTCCGTGTCCGTTGTCCAAAATATCGCTCTGGCTTTGAATGCATCATGACAAAACTGAAATAGGTATCAATTAGCATTTACTACAAATGTGTAGCTATGATTCAGAGCTATAATCATGACAAATGTCATCAGTGACATTCATATTAGCGATGTTATGAGTGAGGAGGTAGAACTTATTGAATGACCCTCGTAATAAATGGTTGAACATGGGGTAATCAAAAACAATCTGATTCATGTTTAGAAGCTGAAGAAAGTTTCGGTGGTAGTCATGATTTCCCAAATTATGTTATAACTTACCACTACCGCATATGCTATGATGCTCACCGACAGGAAACTGTTGATCTGCCATTACAATGGATGTTTGACATAAGAATATAGATATGAACACAGTTCCAATTGATATTATCAGCAGAGAGGTGCAACTGCATAATGTTGGCATGGTTTTAGCTCTACCGCCGGCACAAATGGCCCGTGGATCCAATTCCCCACAAGCAGATCTGGATAATTAAGTAATAATAATAATAATAATAATAATAATAATAATATAATAATAAAAGTTCATAAAACCACATCTGTATAGCGACTAACATTGAGCACGTATAACGTAGAAACAACCATACAAACAAATATAGATACATTCAACCAAAAACAAATATTAGAAAGCCGCAACATTTTCAAGAACTAAAATAGACCAGTTTCCAATTTAACATTTCTTGGCAAAACTTTTATAACGTGTTATTTTAGCTAGACTGGTACCTTTTCTACAACAACATGATCTGGGTGAGGATTACCAATCAATAATACCGTGCTTTCCATAGCACAAAAACCGCACTACTGAGAGTACAGAATGATGTTGCATGCCACAGATACAGATGAGGGAGCGATCACGCCACTAGTTATACTTGATTTATCGGAAGCGTTCGACAACGTAGACCATGCTGTGTTGTTTCAACGCTTTCAGGATCGAATTGGTATTGACGGTATCGCATTGGATTGGTTTAAATCGTATGTCTCAGGTAGATCACAAGCTGTTTGTACCAACAATGACATTTCTGATTCTGCTTAGCTGAAGTATAGACGAGGTTCGTGTGTACCACAAGGTTCATGTGTTGGACCGTGAACTATTGTAAATCTACACTTTGCCACTGGGAGACATAATTCGCCGGCATAAACTGAACTATCACTGCTACGCAGATGATCCCCAATATTTATGTGTCTGTAAAACCTGCGCAAGCAGATGCTGACTCCGCATTTCATAGAACTGAAAACTGCATTGATGATATCAGAACATGGATGAATCAAAATTACCTGAAGTTAAACGACTCAAAGACGAACTTATGATCCTCGGATCCAAAAAGCAAATCACAAAAGTCAATATTCAACATGTTAGGGCGGATGAATCCTTCGTTGTGCCAGCTACAAATATACACAACTTGAGGGTCATGTTTGATCATACAACTCCTGTATTATCAGACCTACACTGGCTTCCGATTGAGCAGAGACTTAAAAACAAGATATGTCTTATTATTTTCAAAATCTTGTATGATAAGACTCTTATTTAAGGAATATGTTAAGCTTTCAAACTCGGTACATATTTTAAAGAAAAACCTAAAGACATATTTGTACTCGGAAGCGTTTGTCTGATGTGACTCTACTCATCTTTGTATATTTTTTATGCATTTTGCTATTTGTCTTTTTTATGTTATTTTGGTTGTTATGCAGTGAAACGATAAAGGATTTCTTGCAATTATTTAGAGTCTCAGAGTTCTAAAGTGGCACAGTATTCCATAACTCAGTAGCAAACGCAGAAAATGAACGTTGACCTTGGTGTATTGGGTGTGTTGATCAGTAGAACTCGTAGTGGACCTAGTACTGCGGTATTGTGTTGAAGTACGGAAGATTACGACAAGAAGGAGGATATTGCTGGATCAGTTTTTGAAGATAGATTTGGTGCAGTACCATAAACACATTTACATGTTTAGAATACATAATGGAAAATAGAGTTTGTTACATTGACCTAAACGAAATGTAATAAAAGCAATGTAATATGACCGAAACATATCAAATTCGCAATTATAATGCATTTCTAGATAGAAATACATAACAAGTCAATGGATTTAACTCGAATACATCGTAAAGAAGCTTATGCGCAGATTGTGGGTAATCTCTTCGTATTACAATGAGCGCGTGTAATTTAGATTAGCCAGGGCCGGGTTAAATAATCCACAATCAACAATGATCAATCACTCCAAGCTTTATCTCCGTGTAAAGCGTTCATTGCAATATGAAAAGATTGTCTGTCGTCAAGTATGACACATTTTTTCGGTCCTGACGGGGGGTGTTGTATCCTAAAAATCCGTGTATTGGCCAAGCTTTTAGAAATGGCTTTCACTTTATCATCAGGACTGTAGGAACACAGGCACATAGCACAAGTTAGAAGGGACGGAAGTAAACATATGCCTGCTCTCGTCTTTCCATTTTCTTCCTTTAGTTCTGAGAAAGTCAGAACCATTTCTGACGAACCTTTACCCCATGGTGTAATTCAAACCCTTTATATTTGATACCTGAATTCGACACATGTTTATCATGTTGATCACTTATGTTAATATTAAACTCTAATGACTGTGAACCCTAATTCAAAAAGTCCCCCCCCCCCCCCCCCCCCACCACACGAAAATTAACTTTTTTTGTCGAGATGCCGAAGCGTCGCGGCACATTGGAGACGAGATGTCTCAGTATTCAGTGTGCTGAGTACCACTGTCGAATTTTTAGATTGGACGATACAGCGTCAACATTAAAGTTGTTATTAGTTTTGGCCAATGAAACGGATTGTATCAACATGTTTTTGATAATTTTATCAAAGACATTCATAGATAAGAATTTCTGATTGGACGAGATAGTCAATAAGACATTCTAGCTTTCAACCAATGCTAATGATTGTTAGAGTCGCGCTTCATGGAGTTGATGGTGTAATATTTGTAATCGATTGCCATCGTTCGATTGAAAAACAGTGGTTATCGCTTTACAGCGAATGAAAATAATCAATTAGTTATAATCAAATTAATGTATGGCCTGAATTTATTAAGAAATTGGGTGGTGTTTTTTTAATTTAAAAATATTTATTAAGAATTATAAATAATTTCTATCGCAAACAAAGAATATATATTATTATAATTAGATTCCCTTAATTGGAATTTTTAACTCTGACGAAAACAAAATAAAATGTCTTAGCTAATTTAATGAAGATTTCGACTTTTTCAAAAATATAATTATTCTTTTGGCAACACGTTAAATTTATAGATGCAGAGTTGAAGAAAAGAAACTTATTTATATTGTGAGATAGGCTTTTACGACGGGTATTCATAATATAAGTTAAAAGTTTAACGGGTTCGCCGTCGGACGAGTTTTAATCTATCAAGCTTTCGTCAGGATTAGCTCTGACTTCTTCAGGACCAAATTATTATAATATTAAACAAAACAATAGAGATTGCCACTTCTCTTGTTATTATCATTTGGGCTGACCCTTGCCCGATGATTTGAGAGTAGGTGCCCTTTCCTACTTGTGAAAGAATTGGTGGCTCTGAAAAGAGCCGTTCAGATGGATTGCCGCTTCCACTGAACACGTAGGTTGCCACTGGCCTACTATATATAAATTTGGTTCTAATAGAACCTCCAAAGGACTGCCCCTTGACCAATGGAAATATCGTAGAGACTGCCCCTTGTCTACTACAGACTACAAAAGTCTAATGCACAGTAGATCTGATCTGTAAAGATCGTTTGACGCTGTAACGAACTATTACGAACTATTACGACTACCTCCATGATATGAGCCCTACTAGTATGTATATGAAACCAATTGTTGAATTAGACATGAAAATAATTAACAAATTTAACCAAAACAAAAGTGCTGGTCATGACAATATTGGAAATTTCATTATAAAATCAGTGGGAAATGTTATTGTAAAACCACTTACAAGTATATTTAATTTATCACTATCAACAGGCATTGTTCCAGAAAAAGCAAAAAAAGCAATAGTTATACCAATCTATAAAAAAGCTGATGCTAATGTTTTTTCAAATTATCGCCCAGTTTCACTTTTACCTTACTTTTCTAAAATTCTGGAAAGACTTGTATTTGATAGATGTTTTGACTATATTAATACTCATGAAATCCTTAATGACAAACAATTTGGTTTTCGCCCCAAGCACTCAACCTACATGGCTATTGCTCAGCTGGTGGATAAAGTCAACACTGCCGTAGAAAAAAATGAAACCACACTTGGAATATTCCTTGATTTATCAAAAGCATTCGATACAATTGATCATAAAATACTTTTACATAAATTGGAACATTATGGATTTCGTGGTGTGGTACTTGATTGGTTTAAGAACTACTTAGGTAACAGAACACAATATGTATCTTATAACAATTGTAATTCAAACTTAAGAGATATTGTATGTGTTCCACAGGGATCTATATTGGGCCCACTACTTTTTATACTTTATGTAAATGACATAACGTATACATCCAATGTTCTTGATTTTATACTGTTTGCTGATGACACCACTATTACTTACTCGCACAACGACATCAATAGCAAAATAAATATAGTAAACGAAGAATTGAAAGAAGTTAGCAATTGGTTTAAGGCCAACAAATTATCAGTAAATGCAAGCAAAACTAACTATATGATATTAGGTACACGTCATATGACATCTTCAAAAACACGGGATTTAAATGTTGTATTAAATGATACCTTTCTAGAAAGAGTAAAGTGTACCAAATTTCTTGGTGTACTAATTGATGAATGCCTAACATGGAAAAATCACATTGATTGTATGGCGAAAACAGTATCACGCAATATTGGTGTCATGAACAAACTTAAATTCTGCATCCCAGGCCGTATACTACATACTCTGTATTGTTCTTTAATCTTACCCTACCTTAGCTATGGAATACTCATATGGGGAAACACGTGTAAATCGTATTTAGACAAATTAGTTAAATTACAAAAATGGGCAGTAAGAACTGTTTCTAAGAGTCATTACCGAAGTCATACCGGACCTTTATTTGCCAAAAATAATTTTCTCACTGTAACTGATATGCACACACTTGAACTTTGGGTCTTTATGTACAAATTTTCAATAAATGAACTCCCCACGTCATTTAAAAATTACTTCAATAAACGCTCTGATGTTCACGACTATCCAACAAGACAAGTTAATGATTTCAATTTGACAAACAATAAGAAATCATTTTCCGACCATGCTATTCGAACGCGTGGTCCCATTCTTTGGAATTCACTTTCAAAATTAATAAAAGAATCAACATCTGTGAACCATTTTCGAAACAAACTTAAGAAAAACATCATCCAAAAATATGAATAATTCGCTTTTTGAGCTCGTCCTTGTTTGTCTTGTCTTGTTTAAGTCGCTGTCAGATTTTGTTTTATTCATGTATTAAATATAATATGTAACATGTACTGTATTGTATTGTATAGGGGTAGGCTATTTACAGGCCTTATTGGCTTTTCAGTCTACTCCTCCATAAGCTTTTTTTGTGTTTAAGTTTTACATTGTTGATGTAGTGTTGTTTTATTGTTAATAAATTTGATTTGATTTGATTTGATTTTGAACTTGATCAGGGTATATAATGGTTCATTGCGGACCTGGCTGAAAAAAATTACAAGACTGTTATCGATTGGCGGGATTGATTGATACTGTAGGAAATAGAGAGCGGCTGATATCTGCAGAAAGGAATAATAGAATGGCATCCCATAACAAAAGATGGGGATATTGTTTTCATGATATTGTTTTCATAATGTTTTCTTTAAAAAAAATAGCATTATGTGCCTAATAATAGTAAAACTTTGTCTGGCATTTGTGGCGTCTGAATGTTGATGCTGTGTCTGTATTTGATGTATTTTTTGTAGTGTTATTGTTACATTTTTGTATTTTGTTTACTTATTGTTGTATGTCATAAAATAAAAAGTCCCTATAAACGGGCTGGAAAGAGAAAAAAGCTGCCGTCTTGGCGAGATGGACAATACAGTCAATACGATACGTGGGATATATCATATTTATTGTAGTTTATTCGAAAATGAAACTCAATCTTTGAAGGTTTGGCTTTGATGGTACGTGATCAAAGATCATGTAGGACATTATTTTACGTCGTATTATTAGGCTACAGTATTTAGAATTAGGTCGCATCGCATACGACACCGTGCACAGATCAGTATTCAGCTTGAATGATATGATATAGTTATTCGTATTATCGGGCATATTTCGCGCGCTACGACGCGCATATCTTCCCAAAATGCAATATTCTGTGGTACAAGCTTGTTTAGAGCCGAAATGTAGCTCAATCGTGCAAAAAAGTAGGTGTAAAGTCGGAAGTTTTCGCGCGCTACGCGTGCATTTCTTGACACTGGAATGGAGCCCACCCATTAGGAGCCCCCCCCCCCCCCCCCATTTCAAGTCACAGCCCCTTCTTGCCCCCCCCCCCCCCCCCCCATAAAAAAAGTATAGTTACGCCACTGACTTCGCCCGCAGTTTAACACACAACAATACAGCTTCGGTGGTCATCAGACATCAGTCACAGTTTGTCTAGTTGATGATAGACCATAAATTGTCTATGATTGTATCTGAGACGAACACCAGCTATATTTGTCTCAGATTGTATGACTGTTCATTAGATTAGAACGCTGAATGGCACGATGAGTTTGCATTATAAAAATATCAAATTAGAATTGACCATACTGGATTCAAGGACACACTACCTTTTCAAATTCTTATTATATATTTCTGATCTGAAAATTCATACGGATGAAATTGTCAACAATTTGATTATATAGCTATCATCATTGTGTGTCACGCCAAAGCCATAGTAAACAATATGATATCACCGTTCGGTTTATATTTGCGGGGAAATTAACGTATTCAGTGGTATTTACTAGTGTTGTGCGAAGACGTGAGCGCAAGAAGTCAATAAGTCCATATCTGACAATTTGAGATACAGGTATTTAAAGTGTACAAAATATTGTAGGAATCAACGTAAACGTTCAATTTGGTTGTTACTTGGTGAGTATATAGGTTATGTCTCTGGGATTTATATTCTACACAAAATTAATACTTGCATTATTGTTTATTGATCAATATTAATCAATTTATTGATTTTGGACTTGTTGGCATCATAGGATTTTTTTATTTTCAGATTTTTTTATATTACCAATTCATACCAAATCTTACAAAATATATTTCAAGCCTTGGACAAGTAATACTAACATTTATTTAAATTACATTTCTAGCAATTATAGTGTAATTCAATAAAATTGGAAGTAAGTTTGGGTAAATTAGCCCCCTTTTTACCATGGATACTGATAGTGAAGACAAACAGGAAAAATGACAGGAAAATTGGCTCTATTTTGTGGAGTTACAATTAGTGTTTCCAGACTCTCTTATAGCATAAAAACATATTTTATGATAAAACGACATATTTTACCCAATTAAGTTGTTTAATATAGTGGGCCATTAACGAATTAATATATTTTGACTTTTAAGTGCAACAAAAATTTATGTTTTGTGCAGTAACATTGATAATTTACTTTGGTTCATGTTTTAGAAACACCATAATGGGTGGACTTACATAGTTCTTGCACTCACATTGGTGACAGTGCTAAATTGGACCCCCTGAGAAACTGAGAAACATATTTAAAAGTCTCAAATTAAAAAAATCAGTAGGTATTCCCATGGTTCTTACCCCTAAAGCTGCCTAAAACCATGTTTAACTCAATTTGACCCAAAATGGACTTATTGACTTCTTGCACACACGTCTCCATATATAGGGTGTCCAACAAAATTCCAACCGACGTTTCAGCGAACAAAACGTTATAAATAATTGTCAACATTTGAGCGTAAATGTAATTATTTCGTTGCGTTTTATTTAAAAGGCATTTTATTTGGTTGAGTATAGTTTGAAAGAAGTGAGTGAATATGTTACAGTATTCAAAGAATAATGAGAGATTAAAAGAAAACAGACAAGAAATAAATCACTACTACTACTAGTTCGTTGACCCCCCCCCCCCCCCCCCCCTCCCTTTATTTATCATCTAACTTCTTCTTTTGAACAAAAAATATATATCTTCTGTTATCCCTTTAAAATTCGATAAATATGAAGAAATGCGACGTTTTGTTTTTGGTCCTTTTGACATTAGTGATGGTCACAATCACGTTAACAATCCCCAATATTGCACGTAAGCATGGAAAGGGCGTAACCTGAGGAGAGGAGGAAGGTTTCCCCCTGCCCGATGGTATAGTGTAAAACCCGAGAAAAATGCTGCCCGTAAGGCATTTCGTGATACCTCCCTTGTTGGAGCATGCGATTTGTATATTCATGTGTATTGTCACCTCGATAAGAATATTGCTGTTGGTAAATTCAAACATTGTGCTAATCATGCTAATTTGCTTTAATTAAAGCAAAATAAAGCACCAATACCTAAATTGAATGCAGTATATATTATTATAGCAACTCTACTCTATTGAATTTACGGCGAACTCATTAATTAATTAATTAGGAATTTCAATTGCCACCATACACGTAAAATAGTGATATGGAATGGGATCGATTAAACGTTGTTGTGTTATATATCAATCGATCACTCTTCATTCGATCAAAATAAATAAATAATTAAATACTTTTTTTTAACAGAAGAAACAAAAGAATGTGTAGGCCTACTTAAAGTTAACGTCCCATTTAAAAATATGTATTAAAATAACCCCCTTTTCAGGGTCAACTATACACCAACTGAAGAAAAAAAGTCTAGCAATTTGTTTATGCTTTTTGTGTCACTTTCTTAGTTATTTGCTACATTTATTCTTATATCAATGAAAGAAGTAATGATTATACTTTCTGGCCTGTGCTCTCTGAATCACTGATTATGGGCAAACTTGGATGTAAGTGTTCGCTGACTAGTGTAACATAATCACTCATTTCTTGCCAAATTAACAGACCGGATCAGATGCGGTTTCATGAAAATCATCAGGTTTTATTGAACACGTTTTGGATAGAGAAACAATTCCCTCCCTATCGCCTCCCTATCGCCTCCCTATCGCCTCCCTATCGCCCCCCCCCCCCCTCCCCTCCAACCCCACCCCTCCTCATAAAGACACACAGCGTACCGCAGTAGCGTAGCCAGGGTCACCTGTCAAGGGGGGGGGAATAGCATTTTTTCCCCGGTGAACACCAGTTCGACCCGGTGGCGTAGTCATGTTATTCATGTAACTTTTTTGATTTTTTGCCACTACGAGTAATAAAATGACAAGTGGGGGAGGGGAGGGGGTTAGAGTCGTTGCGTCTCCATACCGGCGTGAAAAACTGCAATTTTCATTCAAACTAATTTGCCTGTCTTTCTTTCTCCTTTCTGTCCCTTTCTTTCCCGGAGGGGGCTAATCTTTTTTTCATAGTCCCTTTATACCTAACCCGCCATACACTACGAATCCCTACGGTGCTACAATCGTGTGCCGCGCGATCGTCCGGGTTATCTCGTGCCACGCTCCGACGGGCGATTAACTCGCGAACAAATATTAAAGGGTTTTTTGTCACCTCTGACCCGTATATTTATTTTATTTATTTATTTGAACATACGCTTTTAAAACAGCGGCACCCGTCTACCCGACGGTGCGTTCATATACAGAAAATCACAAGATTAATACACAATTATATACACAAATTACAAAGTTTTACCATGAGATAGATACATATTATATACAGACACAAAGTCAATCATACAAAATTGATCTGAAATTATGTCAGGCACACGTGGAAAATGGCACTATATATGTATATACATGAACAAATATATTAAATTCAGTCGTCATTGTTTGCGCATTTCGTCTCTAATCGTGCCTTCCATGCACGCTTGGAGAAGGACTTACAAAAT
Organism: Ophiura sarsii; assembly: GCA_035610835.1. NCBI lineage: Eukaryota > Metazoa > Echinodermata > Ophiuroidea > Amphilepidida > Ophiuridae > Ophiura > Ophiura sarsii. Next base: position 44,756,051 of record CM069443.1, on the reverse strand, counting down.
TTGTCAAATACATGATAAAAGTCGTTAACATTGCTTATATTACAAAATGTGGTGTATGTACTACCTAGCATTAATTTATATTTTACATCAAGATCGCTAGAGATAAATAGCACCCATACATCAATACCATTTAAGTCAATTAGAGCCTTTTCTAGATTATTATATTCATTAGTTCTTATAGCATTAAGTGACATGCAAGTGAAAAGAAAGTGCTTTGTATCCTCAATACCATTATTACATAATTGACAGGTGCCATTATTATCAGGGGTCCATTTACTCACTTTGTACTCTAATGGTAGTGTATTTGAACGAATCTTGAATTTAAGACAAGCCCCATAAAAATCAATGTTATCTAACAAGTATGTCTCCATGCCTGGAGTGTACTTAATACTCAAATAATCTGTAAGAGAGGATTTGGATTTGACATCTTCTTCCCATTCAATGTTAGATATATTATTGATCGCGCGTTTAACTGAATTGGCCCAATGAGGATTCAATGGAGCTCTACCAGACTTCGCTGAATCAATGATGTCAATTAGGTCACACTTGTGCAAAATATTATGAATACAATATAAGAATTTGTATCGAAGTTTAATTGGCTCAATATCCAAACTTAGCATTGTGTTAATAAGTAATTTTGGCCAGCGATGTTGCTCCATGTCAATGATACGTGCGAAATATTTTGCTCTAAAGCCATCTTGAATTGTGGAAATTGGTGCCCATCCGAGTTCACCATAAAGTACAGCGCAAGGTGTGTTACGAGGGGCTTTCAAAATGTAACGTGCCATTTCAAGCTGAAGATTTTCAATTTTCTTTACATCAGCTTGACTACCAGGAAACCACACCGAACTTGCATAATTTATCGATGGAAGAGCTATTGTTTTCCATAGGACATCACCATAATGTACACGGTTAAAGTTATCAAAATTATTAATAATAGACTTAATATATGCAATGAGTCTGTTACCCTTTTTAACTACTTCCTGAATATGACAATGAGCAGAGAGGTTGCGTGATATGTGAACACCTAAATACTTATATGAATCAACCTCAGATATATATTTATTACCCAAGCTCCATAACTTATTCTTATTTATGCGTTGCCCAACAATCAGAACATTAGATTTATCATTGTTAAAATTCAATTTCCAATCAATAGCAAATTTAGCAGCTAATTCGAGCATCCTTTTTAATTCATTCTCATCATTTGCAAGAAGAACCACATCGTCTGCCCAGAAAAGGCTACCAACACATACGTTATGAATTCTTACACCAACTTCATGTTCCTTTAACAGCTTTGTGAATTCATTAATAAAAATAGAGAACAAAACTGGCGATAAAACACAGCCTTGCTTAACACCTTCTGTCACTTCAAAGAAATCAGTTTCTATATTGCCAAATTTAACCTGAGCTTGAACATTATCATATAAGGCATCAATTAATCTCCAAATTCGACCTCTTAACCCCGAGTTCCAGGCTGCTAAAAGTAAGCCCTCCCTCCAAACGGTATCAAAAGCTTTGCGAAAATCCAAAAATGCCATATAAGTTTTTTTACCCTCTGCTAATCGACATGCAGCAATACTTTTTAGATTAAAAATGTGGTCTTCGCATCTATGTAATGGACGAAATCCTCCTATAGCTCAGTCGGTAGAGTCTCTGACGTGCACGCACGCGGCCTGGGTTCGATCCTCAGCGCGTGCGGAGGCTCACTTCCCGCCTCAAATTTGACCCGTTTTTCATCCCTGATAGTTTAATCACAAACACACGCCCGGGGAGTTAGTTAGGGAAGCCACATCACATGCATACATGATCATTTTTATCTTGGTGGAAGATTAAATTGTTCATTTTAAAACAAAGCTACATGAAAACGTTTTATTTTGATGATGCATGTTGGGTTAATAACTGATATTCTTGGTATACGACGAATTGGCAGGGGAAAGAGAGGACGATGGATGAAATAGCAACGGATGAAATGACCAACGGCAGGAATGTTAAACAAAAATTTATAAAACGGGGAAATGTCGGGTTTACACCTGGTTATGAATTTGAAATACAAACTTACCTTTTGTTTGAAATTCTGGTGATAAACCTCATCAATAGTTTGTCCGTTTAAGTCCAAACGCAGTTTCAAAGGCACTTTACAGTATTAGTGCTGCGAATAGATGTATCCACGCCCGGTTTGTGGCGTTGCAGCAAAAAAGGTTAGGCAAGTTATAAAAGCAAGGTCAAATTACGCCGCCGCTCCTGTATCTTACAACGTAACGCGATTTTTACTTTTTCTTTATGGTATAATCATAGAGGAGCGCAATAAACAATATTAAATTGTATCAAGCACCATAATTGGCTCACAAATATATTTAAATGACACGCTCACTTTAGATTTGGGGTGAAATAATTAATCCACATTTCACTATGATTGCGTCGGATGAACTGTCGAGCGAGACTGTTGTCATTGACCACGACGTACCAATTGCGATCACCCTTCCTATCCGATATGTTCATTCTTTTGTGGTTGTCAAAGTAATAATTTAGTTTATGAGCTATATGAATAAAATATTATTTTATACTGGTTATTATTATTATCTTTCAAATACCAAGATAAATAATACATATCTATCTAAAGAGCTTTCAAAGTAGTAAAATAATATAAATCACTTAATGATTGTATGCAAAACGTTTGTTATGGTATGAACCAGCGTCTAATAGATAATACGTTGATTAGTGAGAGTCGAGTGAAAATAAAATATTTCCTTTCCAGATACTGCTGCTTTATTAATGTTATTTCAAACAATAGGGGAGCAGCGTGGGTTAAGATGGTATTTCGTCCATAAAATATTCAGCGGGGATGCTACACTATAGCATAATTTCTACCAAAGGGTTTTGGATTGTCGATCGATATACATGATTAGTAAAATAAAAAATGGATTTAATAATCGGTATTATTATTTCAGAATTTAAACATGTATTTGAAGAATCTCAGACTAGACAAACATTATTGCAATCCATGATGCAAGTGAAATATGTAAATTAGTTGTTGGTTTTTGTGACCGGGGTGCAGATCAACATCGTCGTCATCTCCCGTCGAATCGATTAAACTGGTTTTCGGCATAATGTCTTTTTACTCACATGTAATTTTGAATTCAATCAAATTAATAATCTTGATAATCATTGCAATAATAAAATGTGTCGATTCTAAGGTTCCAGAAATGTAGCTTCGTGAAAATAAGCTGCTGGTTTCTGGGACACGCTGTACATGTATTTCTAGAGTAAAACCTGTAATCACATTTGTATTATGTATGCTCGTTTGGAATGGGGGTAAATTCCCCTTCCTTTGTACACACAAAATCTCACCAGTTGTACAGTGGAGTTATACATGTATGTCGCTATAAATACGTTAATTTATTTTATACGTCTATGTCGCATAGTCACACATTGGATACTATGTTTGTGTAAGATATTCGCTATAATAGCAGCATCTGACAAGACAAAGGACATAATTATAAACTGAACCAATTAGGCATGCTCGTACTTATTGTAATGCATTTATCATGGTGATTCCAAATATGGTAATTAAATTCAATACTGTTGACATTTTCGAAACATTTTGTGAACATTTAGAATGTCGTCTGCAGACGCCTGCCGCGTGGAAAGTGTTAAGGATAGGATTACAAACTATTTGATGAAAGTTCTGTTCTGAACCATAAAATACAGTTTAGGGGAGGATGGGGCAACTGGTCCGGTTAAGCATATTTCATGATATAAATGAAAAGCTCGTGTAAATATTTATGGAATTGCTATGAAAATATCACCCATGTAACTGTTTACATATAACATATAATTAATGTTAAAAAATATCTGAAGAAAAGGCCAATTACCACTAACTAAAAACTTTACTTGGCACGGACCAGTTACCCATCATTGGGGCAACTGGTCCTATACGGTATGTTCCAACGGTTAGAATACACAGAAATCAGTGAATGACAACACGGAAACTAGGCAGTATATTCTTTACAAACACATTTCCATATTATTTAACATGTAAAATGGATACATGTCTCATGAAACCCATGTTTTATACAGTTTTCGTGGTTAACGTGTAAATAGCAGTATACTAATGGTGTACAAAGCAAGCGAAATTTTCGACTGCCCATTTATTAGATAAAACGGTATGAACCTAGTTAAATGGTTACATGGTTGTGATATTCAGATGCCCCATACATATGTCTATAATTATATACCCCTTTCTTTAATGATTTTATTTACTTCATATAATCATCATTTAGTACTTATAATAAACCATCTTGATATTTAGCCAGCTTTTCATGTTACAGGGGAAGTTAGTCAACATGACAATGATGACCTAAAGGTTAATATACACAAAAAACAGTGGATAAAATACATAAATCATGATATTTCGTCATTGCAAATACCTTTACAGACACCATTCAAAATATAATAAAGATGTAATTCATAATACCGAGGTTTTAAACCACTCTAAAGCAATTTCATGTCATATTGTAATCCTTCAATAGCAGAAATAGTGGTATTAGACCCAAAATGCCCCAACATGTCTAAGAACTAGAAAGAATGTGAATTATTTCATATTCTATTCACATTTCAATACCGAGTCATGTTTTATTGACACTAACAACTAATTTTCAAAAGAATGAATTTTACAATTTTGCAGGCGGACCAGTTGCCCCATACCCCTTCGGACCACTTGCCCCAACAAATGACTTAGCACTTTGTCGAGATGAAACATTATTCAAACACGCCTGCGACGTAATAAATTTTACGCCAAATGTTTTAAAACATACCACCATTTGTCATAATAATCAATAACTCCAATACATTTCAGAAAAAAGGCAAAACTGCATTTTTGTTTTTAGCCATTACACAGATTTCTGTAGCCAGCTAGTATCTTTGAATTCGCAAACATTACGGCGTTCGGGTCCTACAAGTAGACGATTGTCTTTAGATAAAATAAGAAATGGTGACGTTTTTTTAGTTTTGCCATAAAATGTTTAGTTTTTTAAAATGTTGACCAAAAGTGCCAATATGTGATTTTCATGTTTTTAGGGTTGACTGCCCCCTTAACTATCTACAGACTATCACTTGGCACGGACCAGTTACCCATCAAAAAAACATGCATTTTCCCCTTGGCCTTGAAAAAACATTACATCGATTACGTCACAAACTCAAATGTGGCCCTTTTATTGCACAACATTTTGTTGGACAGCTTACGCAAACAAATGATCCTTAATATCACACCATGGTGGCAAAATTCGAGGCCACATTTGCACTTTTCAAAGAAAAAAAAGTGGTGCGATACTTTTTTCCATGTGTATATGTCCTGTACATAACCTCGGCGGCTCTGGCAGATTATTCACGTTTAATCGTGTTTATGGAGAACATCACGTATTTGGAGATAAATACCGATGACCCTGAAATGCATTCTAAGTATGAGAGATGTGTTTACAAAACCTTTTAAGCGCCAGTACTCACAGATGGGGCTTGTATATAGTTTAATCAGTTCCAAATTGGCGAGAAATATTCGGTTTGTATCTCTCTGCACTCAGTAATCTAAGTGTACGCGCGATTCTGGTCACACGCATGCGTTTTGGGCTGTACGCACGCATCACGCATATGTTGCACAGTGTGCGTGTTGCATTCATGCGCGCCTGCGACCTTCTGTATTAATTCACTGCTGTAAGGAAGCTTCGCCAATTTGGAACTGATCAGACTATATAGCCGTACATTATTCAGGTGTAAGTAAAATATTGAAAATATCACGTTTAACTATTTCATATTGCGGTGACGACAGATGCATTAACACTTTCCATGCGGCTATTAGTTTTACCAGATACAAAACAATTTTTTTAGAAACCTTTCCCAACTTTCAAAGTCTATCTCAAGGATTACTGAACAAATACTAGGCATAGTTGTATTTACTTTAATGCATTTTCTCATGGTGATTCCAAATATGGTGATGAAATTCAATAATTTTGACATTTTCGAAAAAAATTTGTTCAATTTTGGAACTGTCGTCTGCAGATACCTGCCGCGTGAAAAGTGTTAAGGATTCGAGAAATGAGTGTGACTTGATTTGCTTCAGTCACTGATAAGAAACGGTTAGATTCAGAATACTGAGTGACTGCAAAGCATATCACACCAGGGGTTGCTCGTTCTTTCCACGCATTAATCAGTGAAACAAAACAAAACGTGGATTGATTATTACACCACCAAATGAAAAATGAACGAATCAATCAACTTTTTTATCTAATTTTGACGATTGCATCAACATTGCTTGATTGCGCTCCTCTCTATTTTATTAAACGTAATTGTATTATAAAAAGTGATTTCAGGTAACCTCACCTAAGAAACTGCATGATCGACGCAAAACGTACCAGTGTGGATATAATTATGTACACAAGAGTACAGCTATATCTGCAGCACAATACAACTTTGACTGGATGCAACTAATAAACTGCGTTTCAGTTTGGACTATACCCGAATGGTGGTAGGTGAGGTTTAGGACACGAATTTCGAGGAAAATACTACTTTTGACATACAAAAAGGTAAGAGTTTTAAATCTATATCCAAAGCCCATAGGTCTATATTATTTCGGTAGTTGGTCATTGTTTTATTTTTTATATAAAAAGCTATATAAATGTGGTGAACCTTTCCAGATATATCTGCCCGAATTGTGTGCTGTTATATGATGTGTGAATATATTACCATGACAATTGTTTCCGTCCTATAAATTTTGTTTCACAAGTCCAGTGTTCATGTTTTTGAAACAAACACACCCACCTTTTTCAAAAGTGCAGGTCAAGGAGTATCAGGGTGGGGTGTGTGGGGGTGAGTAGGGGGAGGAGCAGTGGTCTTCAATTTGTGGGACAAGAAGGGGTAGGCTTATGATCAGGGTCACAAGCCGACTAATTCTTGTAAATATACATGATTTGTCATTTCATTTAGGGGCATAAGGGGGAACACGCTCTGGTTACACCCTTTGGGAGGAGGGGCGGAGTCGGACCGTAAGTCAATGTTAATAAAAGGATGTGTGGAATGTAGGCTCGGTAAGAGATTTGGGGCCCACGTTTTTCTCTATCACAAACGTGTTATTTAATCAAATAACTCAGTTCTATACTCTGATGGTGTAAACAACAAAGCCTGATTGATGCATTGTCTCAAAGTCAAGATAATAGTCCTACACGTATCTGTGATCTAAACATGCATTATTTTATGGGGTTATCAACACAACGTGTTAAAAATACAGACAATGGCGGTCACGAACAAATCATTGTGGCCAGACGACGGTGGCCACGCGACACCTACATTTTGAAATCGTATTGGAATTACACGTACTCGCGAATGTTAATCTTATCATTTTGAATAATTCATCATAATTAGAAGAATTTGTTTCAAATCCAAAACCGTTGGGGTTGGCTAATCAACTCCAGAGTTGGCTACCAACTCCATTGTAAATGCTATTTTTTAAATTATTTTCATCGTTAACCGGGCATTGACTGTTAAAAATATTTCAAAATGGTGCACTCCTGTTACCATATTGGGTCGTCCGAGACGCGTGGCCAGCGTCGTCTGATTGTGGCAAGACCCCTGGTTACGTACTGTTATCGTAAGAACACACCGGCAACACGAAGAGGAAGAAAACGCCGTCGCCGTGCTTCTTGAAAAGCCGTAAAACCCATTTATATAGTATAAATTAAATTTCCAATGTTTAACCAAGGAGTTATTATAATAACTCCTTGGTTTAACTGATAAAACAACGTCATTTGTTACCAAAAAAAGTGACCCCAGTAAGATTTGAACTCACGCGTAAAAATATTCTTCGCTAATACAAACCAACCCCTTTAACCACTCGGCCACCGAGGCAGATAACAAATACGGTGGTGAATAATTAACAAAATACATAGTACTTATTTAAATTGTCGTTATTTCCCCAATAATCATAAAACTATAATATAAGGCCTGATTATCGTCAAGTATTATATATTATTGCCTATGACTATCCCGTTTCTACCATTTCGCATCAAAATTGAGGTGTATAATATGAAATTTCGTGCTAAACGCGTGACTAATTTAAAATTACCCGCCATGTTCAACAACTGTATTTAACTTGCAAAAATGAAAAGAAAAGACACTTAGAGTGCAGTTGGTTATCCTACGCCATTAGTTTTAGGATTATTTAATTTAGTTGTACCTAGGAATGTGATATTTAGAATTTTTCGATGGTATTCGCGATTACGTGTTAAACAAATATGAATGGCAAATTTAGGCAAATCGTGACCGCCATCGTCTGTAAAAATAGGTAATTAATCTTTAGGCGATGTGGAAACCCCCGGAGGAAACCCCTGTTTTGCGAACAGGATCGGCTGATCCAGAGGAACGACTTTTCTCGTGCAAATGAATACCGTTTTTTAGTTTTTTAATTAGTTTCATCAGTTTTTTCAGATTGTTGTTTTGACTTTTGTATTATTTTGATAAGCGTCATTGAACATGTACAAAGTATTCAAAAATGTGTTTAACTCACCCAATTACAAGCAGAATGGTGATGGTATACTTTCAAACGGTTTTTATACGGTTTGGGCGTGGCGCAATAATGGTGATAGCTATATATATCAAATTGTTGACAAATTCCTTCGTAGGAATTTGAAACGGAAGTGTGTCCTTGAGTCCAGTGCAATATCAAATTGATATTTGCAGTACATGTAACGCCAAATTGTTCTTTCCATGGTATGAAAATTGCAACATATCTTAGTTCCATATTAGGATATACGACGGCGTTTATGAAGTTTGAAGTTTTGAATTTACGTTGCTTTTATGCCCGGTGAAATACGTATGGTTGATTCTATGAAAATTAGACACAACTAAGGAAACAATTTCATGTATACGCGATACATTTTTCGATACTGTAATTGAGGCTCGATACGTTTTAGGCTCGATAATCCTAAGTTGAAGCTCGATAAAATAGACATTTGGGCTCGATACCGAGCTCTATACAAATGCCATGCCAGCACTCACTTACTTATACCCTGGGTATTTTAATCAAACACACCAGAATATAATGTGTATTTACATACCGCACCACTCGTCTTTCGTTAAATTTAGACAATGGTTATTATGTTGCTCGATAAATAATCCCTTGCTGTTCGATAAGGGACTCGATATTTATTTTCAAATCAGGCTCGATTAGAAGCTCATCGGCCCGATACAGCCTCGATAATTGGGGAAAAGTGTACTTTAGGTCCCAAATTCTAAGTCAGAGTTCCAATATCGGACGTTGCTGGCACCTATAAAATGTTCCAGTTTCGGGCGATACTGGAACAACATCAAACATTTGCTCCCAGAGATTTATTTTTACCGTAATATTGGTCCAAGCACATGAAAGGGCTAGAGTGAAATATTACAACGTTTGGCTGTTATTTTTTTGTGAAAAAGATTATACTCCTCTTAATTTCCGAATGGTAGCTCGTGTTATCGGAATAACACTTTTTATATATATTATTTCTTAAATAATTTGGTTTGAATTTATACCACTTATAATCCTAGAAGTAAGACTCTACGTTGAAATCGATCAATCAATCATATAAATAACCATAACTTCACAATGAGCCATAACAATTCGTAACGCGTGTTACCAAAATCATAATCAGGAACACGTACTAACACCTCAACAGTTTTTAAGAGTAATTTATTTGGTTAAACGTATTATATCTAAATTATCCAGATCTGGCTGCGGTGGAAATCGGTGGTAGAGCCAAAACCATGCCGGCATCATGTAGTTGCACCTCTCTGCTGATAATATCAATTGGAATTGTGTTCATATCTATATTCTTATGTCAAACATCCATTGTAATGGCTGATCAACCCGTCGATGAGCATCACGGCGTATGTAGTAGTGGTAAGTTATTACCTGAAGATTGCAAGGAGCATGAAACACAATGTTGTGACCAGTGCTTAAACATATATTACATGTAAGTTATTGGCATATTTTTTTGGAAATCAGAACAATCCCCGAAACAATCACCGAAACTTGTATTTGTGTGCCTGTATTTTAGATATATATATATGTTATTGTATTAAGCTGTTGTGCATTGTAAAACCGGCTTTTTCAGCTTATGCTGCCTGCTGGTTATTTTTTATACCGTGAATAAATAAATAAGAAATAAAAAACTTCTTATAATTTCTAGTTTCTATAATTCCACACATGGCGCGTGTACGTGCGTAAACCCTCAAGTACGTGTACATCGCTGCTTGTCCAACGAGCATTCAAAAATGAGTGCGTGTCCTGATTGGTCACCACGCGCATGCATAGTCGTTCGCGCGTATCATGTATCTGGACTCAGCACCGGGAACATCAGCAAATCACGCTCACGTGAAATAGCTTGATTTCATCCATAGCATTATAGAGACTATAGTTTCAAGTGACTACCCCATTGAAACTTCCATTATGTTAAGCATTCACTTCAGATTTGTTTGAAGTAACATGCCCATCCGACATACGCATCGCGGGTTTGAGCATTCGCTTTGATGGAGATATGATCAACAATTGCTGAGTCATAAGCTGTACATTTTTGTTCAAAATTCAATCTCACAAATACCGTACCTCCATGATTAACATCGATAATTTTTATCATACAATATTCGTTACGCGAAGACGTTGTATCTAAAATAGTGATAGTATTGTCTATTAATCCTTTCCTGTTCCTATGACTACCGCATTATAAACTGTAATCAATGAAAATATAAAACAACGAAAAGGCAAAGGATAAATGCCGGCTAAAATACCAGATGCTGATGTAGAAAGTGACATGTGCAAAAGGAAGACGTCCCGGAAGTTATCCTTTGTAGGCCTATTTACCAGTTATCGGGGTTATCAATCATCTTGGGTGGTGTGAGGTATAGCAGTAAAATAATCGTTTCCACTATCATATGACTATTCAAAAAATACCAACTTTTTAACGTACCGGGACCATTCAGTCCATGACTTCCAAGCCCCTCGGGTCCTAGCCTTGATCAGGCTTCTAAAATTAATAACGCAGTCCCAGATTGTCCGCCAGATTGTCTGTAACCATCTGGCGTTACTAACACGGAAATCCCACCCTTCTACATAAAGCTGAACATAGCGTGCTAAGACAAGTGACATAGGATTTACGAACTAAGAGCGGTGCAAACACGAAGCCTTGCACATCCTGCATCGCCGATCTAATGTTTCATCTTATAAAATCAATGAAAATCCAACGGTTCTTCGCGGGGGGGGGGGGTGATATTGCCAAAATATGGCAATATAGGTATAACATCCAATTAGAAGAGACAAGCAACATTTGACCAGTAAACATCTTAAATATCCATAAAATTGCGCTATTACGACGCTAGTGGAGGCAAGTCAACATAATGATATTAGTATAAAGTACTGCACCAGTCAATGCAAGTTGTACAAGGCATTCGGGCTTCGCCCTCAGTCGAACTTTGTTCTCCCGCGATGGTATCTTAATGGCGATCACTACCGGTTACACCAGGGCGAAGCCGGCGTGTTCAGTGAGTAAATGGTGGGTCGGTGAAGGGCGGCTGATGAATTTTCACTTCATTTTGGGTGTTTTTAATCGCACTAACTTATTTATTGGACTTGAATTTATGCACTAACTTATTTATTGGACTTGAATTAATTATTTTTTATTAATATTAGTATTACCTTGGTATTACTTAGCCCGGACCACTACTACCCGATACAAATGTTAGAAAGCCTGATCAAGGCTACTCGGGTCCTCACCTTTCTGCGCATGCCCATATGTTCAATCAATGTTTGTTTGTCAACCTTCCGTAAAATGGCGTCTTGGCAATGTGTATCTTTTCACGTGTTCGCGATGTTTTAATAGTGCCAATCAGGTATGGTTGCTTACAGTGAAAATATCCACTTTTATTAAAATGGTTTTCAAAAAAGGGCACCATTCAGATTTAAAGTTCCGATAATAGACATAGCATCTTTGCATTGTGTTCCCTGCACTCACGTGTTCAGTGTTTCGATCAATATAAACAGGAATGGTTACTTACAATGAAAATATACTTCATTAAAATGGTGTTAAAAGAGGGCAATATCTACCTTTAAAATTCGGAATACATTAATAAGGTAGTCTCTCTGGGCGTGCTCAGTGTTTCAATCCTGTCAATGACTGGGATGGTTGCTTAATTTCATTACAGTTGGTGTTCAAAAAGAGGGCATTATCTATAATTATTAACAATTGTGAATAAAGACCTTGTGACGACACGTCCATTACACGTGATTTACTTTAAGGGTGCATATACTATCATGCAATCGTGAAGTGATTTCCATTTGTGAATAAAACAATTATCTCTATTTCGACATCATCTTTTATTATTTAATGCAGGTACAACCATCTTGAACCTCAACGATACAGCAATGGTAATCATGACATCAGCGGTCCTTGGTAGTGAGTACGGATTGCCGCTTTCATGTTCCTGGGTATTTAACAAGCCTCCTGATAAAGCACTGAAACTCTCCATTCTTGAGTTAACTGTGAACCAGGAAATGGATCTTTTTAACGTCTACGCGGGTAGTCATGGTAGTAATAACGCCTCTATGAACGTCAGCTTGTCACTACGGGGAGAGAGTATCTTACCGCCTAATTACGTGTATCTATTTGCCGAAGCTTCGTCATCTCTTATGATGTCACTGACTTTGGAATCACTGACGCAGGACACAAGATTTGAAATTGAAGTCGATGTTCTAGAGAAACACTCAGGTAGGTGGACGGACCAATTATTATGTATTGCATTTGTGGCTTTCTTCATAGACCTGATATAGAGGTAGCTTTTCTGCAAAGCTATTTCTTCCATGTCTTCCTTTAATGTAGAATAATTCCATGTCATCCCTGCAGAAGGTGGGTCTGATCAACTGTGATTAATACACTCAGCAATCCTAAATATTAGAGCATTTTAATTCTCTATTAAATGCAGGTCAAATGAAAAGGTCAAAGATATTAATCAATCAAGGATTGGAATTGTAATAATCAATCAAGGATTCGAAACATTCTAATTCTAATTCACTATTGACCAAAACCGACGTCGATACTTTTACTCCCGGTGTTATGTCATTGAATTTAATAGCGAGTTACGATACCTGAGAGTCATATACTTATCTTTACTGCTCGTGTCTTACACTATATGCATCAGTAGTTTGTTAAATTCGTTTACAAGGTCGTGGATTCAGTTCCTTGAGACACTCAGAGCTAAGATATGGTCGGATTTCGCACACAGGGACATTTTTAACCCCTTTCTTAAAGGAAAGTGATCATGTTGAGGAAAAGAACCGCTGACGGCGATTGTTGGTCCAGCTAAACCTTAGCTAATAACTAATACATCACTTATATCACACGATAGAAAATGCGTTCAATCAAATGAAGGATGGTTGATTGAGCGCGCCGTTCACATTGGGTTAAGAGATAGTTATACGGCCGAGTGCACCAATGACGGGTAACTTAATAGGGAGGTAAGCTACCTCCCTAGTAGTTATGCTGCAACTGTAGCGTAACTTACTAACGATGTAATTCTTAGAGCACAACTGGCGAATAACAACAGAATAGTAACTAGCGAGGTAAATATCCACATTAATCAGCATCGTCCCCTTACAAAATTAATTGGCGCATATGCGAAGTGTTAACCTTTAGGTTACTGTAAAATACTGACGTGAGTGGTCCTCCGTAATATTTAAAATGTGTCGTCACTCGCTAGGTCATAGGTGAGTGTACATAATTAACATAAATAATCACGTTTAGTCGGCTTGCGTTCCGAACAAAAATGACGGTATTTTTTTGGCCAAAAATTTCGAATTTGTTCAACGCTTTTTCAAAAATAAGGACTATCAAGACATTACAAACATATTTTGGGCGAGGGGCACACACAAATATTGCACCAAAAAGCACAATTATAATGAAAAACACAAGCACCCGATGCAAACAATTATATACAATTATAACACACCTCTTTACACTCAAACTTCCGTGGCATGGATACCTTGTCCTTCGCCTGTTAACCGCAGGACCCCGGTTCGATTCCCAGACCACGCACGGCACTTTATACCTTTTTTTTTCTAGTTATACCCTTCTACTCACAATAATGTTGAAACTTCAGTTTTAATTTTAAAAAAACAATAATAAGTTTATTTATTTAGTCATTATTTAAGATCCTTGGACAATTATAGTACATTTTGGTCAAAATATGACCCAAAGTCGGTGCGATTAGTGTTTGAATGGGCAAAAGGAGTTGATCTAAATTTTGACTTAAAAAATCCCCAAATTGCATGAATGGATTTTCAAAATATAAAATATTTCAGCTTATGAGGGGTCACATTCCACTTCAAATATACATCTCCTGGGCATGCAAGCGAAATTGGTCTTTCAGCATCAGCGAATCATCCCCTCCAATGTTCACAACAAATTTACGCTACTGCTAGAATCGACTGACTTGTGGCATAAAATAATATGCCCCAACTTACTCTTGGGTCCGGTCAGGTATAACATTTATCCTAAATTACCCGCCAGTTACTAGCCTAGTAGCTTACCCGGCATTGGCGCTCTCAAAATGTTGGGTTACGCCTCAGTTACTAGCGAGGTAGCGCTATTGTTCAGCTACCCGTCATTGGTGCACTCGGCCAATAGAGTCGCACACAATACCGCTTGCATGTAAACATACGTAGAACAATTACAGACTGCGCCAATGTCCAACTTGTTTAGATTCAAATAGTCGCCGCGCGCTGTTCAATTTTCGTTAGAATCCTCACCATGACCGCTTCCCTTTAATAATCATTTGATTCAGGTTTATTTGCGATAGTAACAATTTTGAATAATATTTTGTATTCAAATTAGTGGTTCAATGTAGTAATGACGATTTCCAGTGCAATGAGAATGATGACGTCATCATTATTTGCTATCCACCAAATATTGAATGCGACGGGCGATCACAGTGTCCAGGCGGACAGGATGAGTGGAACTGTGGTATGTAGTGTATTCTGGCAAACAGGTGTTAAATTCGCTGTAAAAGTGATGATTTATGGTTGTCACAGTGAGATGTTAGTGATACAGGATGAGTTCAAAAACTTTACTCAAAATGAAATCATTATTAACTGTATTTCTAACCATAATATGACAAAAGGGAATGCGAAGAATAATAGCGGTATTTGTTTGCTATTATCGACAAAATGAATCACAGCATTTCAAGGTTTCCATTACCTGACTATAGTAACATTATGATCCCAAACCTCGGTTTTTAAAATGTGTTCTTTAATTTAAATGAGCGTAAAACACGTTCAGTTTGACCATGCCAATAGGTTCGTCTTGTCAATAGAATACCGTGATATGCGCCATGTTGTAAATATATGATATCGAAGCTATAGGTATAATTTCCCCATATTTCCGCATCCGGACCAGTTCACGTGGAAACAAAATGCCCGCCACATTCAAACAGTCACGTGAAAAGTATCGCTGGCAATAAAATGCGGATCTTCCGTTGAATTTAACGATTGCTTGTTTGGTACGTAAATATTTATATTGATCTTACTCGGTACGTGGATACCATTTTACACTGTCTACATAGATATCTGTGACCAAAGTCTTGTGTACCATGAAAAGATGTCATCATGGAGTCTGATGTCCCCATCTTACCCGTCGGAATATTTGCAACCTCTGTTGTGTCTCTGGCTGGTGCAGGGAAATATTAGGAGTCTGCTTGCCATAGAGATGATAGACTTTGAGCTGATGGGAGATGATTATCTATTGATTGGTAATGGTGCCGACCCGGAAGAGGAAACATCAATGATTCTGTCTCGAAAAGGAAATGTCATTCCAATTCATTTGATATCAACCGGAAGTAAACTTTGGTTGACCTTTAACACTGATGGGGATGGTGAAAAAAAAACGATATTCTCGGCTGTAATTCGACGAGTAAATTCGACAGGTATGTACTATTTATTAGTAAAACGTTTGTGTAGCCGATATCATTCAGGTATATGATTATATGTGGTTCAATCAATTCATCGTGTGCATTAGATCGGAAGGATGTGGCCTGTATCAAAACCATCTCCAACCAAGTTTCTATATAAAATATCATCACCTGAAAATATTTTACCATAGATCTTTGGTACCCTTTATATTATCACTGTTGTTTAGATAATGTATTGTTTGATTTACATCTTTAAAATTGTAAAAAACGTCAATTGATATAGCCAATTCAACAACTCCCCCATACCTTAAGTACAGTAACAAAGCGTTGTTGATTTGAGATAAACCCACACTTCATATGCAAATTAATAGGATGGCGAACCTTATTTGGAAACCATGCATCGATGCAAAATTGTAAACAAACAACAAATGTTCGCAAATGTGTTCATTCTTTCGCCCGTTTTTTCGGCGTATAAATGCATTTCGCCATGCGATCCTTAAAGTTAGCAAACAGCTTTATATACCAAAATGTAGCTATATCCCTGAGGAAAATATTTTTGGCGAGGGCCATATGTCACGGACCATTCCTAAAGCCACAATTTTAGCCGAAACGGTCGCTACCCAGCACAAGAGAATTGCCATTTTGCATCATCGCGCGGTGAAATGTGTTCGCTTTGAACTTTGGACCGTATCACTATTGAAACGGAGGGGTGTGTTTTGATTTGATACACATATTCTATAAACATGTATCAAAATGTGTTGTGTAAATTAAACGCATTCTTGATTTAATTTTTCTCTGAATGTTAAAGGTGGTGTGTGAATAAAATGCTATTTACAAAATATTTTAAATTTCACAACTACTTGCGAAATAATTTGCCTTCTCTAATGTTTACATTTTGTAACCCGCCCCATTCAGAAGTTCCCTCGCCTATTTACAGGAACGGACGATGTCCAAATAAGGGCCTAATTATAATAACACGTAAACATTTTGTTCTATTTTTTAAAGAGCAGCTATTTTTTTAATGTCAAATTAAGCCTATTAAACCACGTTTTTTACTTGTTTTCATCAATTTTCCAAAACGCTATTCACATATGAATGATGTAAATATGTTTGGTCGTTGTTGAACGGGGTTCAACAAGGTCTTCGTCGTTGTTTATCTTGAATCGACAACGGTAAGACGGGTTTATTTTGCTCGGGCAGCTTAGCCTCGCAAAATAAACCCGTCTTACCGTTGTCGATTCAAGATAAACAACTCCGAAACCTTATTGAACCCCTTATTAAATAACGAAATCAAATGTTGACATTTTTAATTTGATGATACGTCTATATTATTGCGGGTTGCCTGTGCGATATTTAATTAGGGTAAAAATGGCAATAACATATAACGATACAAAAAAGTAAAAATGAAAAAAATCATTAAACGTTATGTTAATTCAACAATTCCTTATATTCAGATCTGGCTGCGGGGATTCCTTCCTTCTATCATGCAATGTTAATGATATGCAATTATGTTATGATTTCGCTTTATGATAGGTATGTGCAACGAGGAGGAGATACATTGCGTTGTCAGTGACATATGTTTGAATGTGTCAAAAAAGTGCGATGGTTGGTTAGATTGCTTGGATCGTACAGATGAAACTCAATGTGGTAAGCTTACCAGGGAAAATACCAAGCATTAGTGGACATTGCCTTAATAAAGAAATACGCTCAATTGATACATTTGAGTAGTAGCCAACGAGATAGATAAAAGTAGAGCGCCTACTGTAGCTAGGGTCATTGCCAGCCCACTTACAATGCAATTCAAAAAACTCGCGCTCAATTACAAACTCGTGTACAATTACAGATGTTACGCCAAATCTTTCAAAACATAGTGAATTAGTTATACATTAGAAATGTAGAAATAGTTATCAACTATTGTTTTGGATATCAGAATTACTTAGTTTAAGCTACATAAGATATCAGTGTTAAATAAAAGACAGCAAAATAATTCTCTGAAATCAGTAATATTATTTCAGGGCCTGTTGCCGCAAGTGGTCGCATGAAGCCAGTTTTGTGACCAATTGCAGCAACGGTTCATGAATGAATCGATTGAATTTAGTGGATTTGCAAATAGAACGGCAACTTGAATACAATTTCGAGGTGTCTTTTAATTTTGCTGGGAGTTTTGCGAGCTGACGGTACTCAAACAACTGGAAATCAGCCCTTTTTGGTCAATGTTTACAATTTTTGACAGGATCATAACCCCGCGCGCAATTAATTTTTTTTTTTAAAACACTCAGGGATGACGTCATGGCTAATCGAACGACTTCATTTTCTTGACGAGCAGGGCACTCTATCTTTATCTATCTCGTTGGTAGAATCTCATACTATAAGTATCCTTCATGATATAGACACTGGCTAAGAATTGCCAGGGGCAATATGAGGTGCGACTTGCCAAGGATTTGTTTAAAAATTACTCGTACATTCAATAAATATCGGTGCCTGTGGAGATTACAAGAGTGTTACTGTTTGCGCAAATAATATATGACCAGTGATTTGTTTGTAGAAGTTGGCCAACTTTTAAAAGGTATGGCACACATAATGGAATTTATTGTCATTGCTAGGACGCACTTACTGTTGGACACTGTATACTTATGCTGATAGATGATTTAATTCGTAAGTGAATGATACTGGAAGAAGATGAAAGTGAATGATACTGGAAGAAGATGAAGGTCGGTTGATAATTATCTTCTTAACATTTTGCATTTTTACCTTTAAACAAAATACAATTTCAGATAATTGTGGTGCGAGTCAATTCCGATGTGGTTCCGGTGACTGTGTGAGTCAGTCATCAGTTTGTGATGGCCAAATTGATTGCTTAGACAAGACGGATGAGTTTAGTTGCCGTAAGTATGGGGTAAATACACAAAGTGTTCAAATCGTTTGAAACAATTGTAGAAGCAAAATAATGTACACGGCAGATGAGAAAACCGTTTAGGGAGTATAAGGAGCTTGAGAACGGTGGAGGGAACAATATCTAACGTATTACCAGATTTACCATTCTATCCCATAAAATCAAATAATGTAATCAATAGACCAATTATTTAGTTTTATGATGGGATGGGCACAAAAACTTGGGTTCATCCTCTAAAAAGCACATTGTTATCGTATGTCTGGCTATACCCGTCCATTGTATCTTCTATCAATCTACCATCTCTAAAGTAAACAAATGAAATGAGTTTATCTTCAAAAAACTATTTTTCAAATAATGTGAATGGTGTTTGAAGAAAAAAAATCAGAAAAGAATATCAAACAACGCACGACTAATTCACATCGAAGGCCACATTGAAGTCAACGACGTATGGTTGCTAATTGTAGGTATAACAATCATGTACAAAAAATAAATAATAACATCTTTATATAATTTGCATATATTTGTCCTATTATTTTAAACAGTGGTATTTTACACATAATTTAAATTAACCATACTACCCGCATGAATGTCAGCCAAATAAAGTACTTCTTTTATATTTTGTTTATAGTTCCATGCGGTTCTTCATTTATTGAGTTCGAAAACGCTGATCCTATCCCTATCGCTTCACCGTGGTTCGCGGTACCCGGGTCCAACTCCTTTTATCACTACCCGGGTGTTCAGTGCTACTGGGTGATTCAAGCACAGAGTACTAAGCTTGTGCTACTGACCATTCATGATTTACAAATGTCAGTGGCAAGATTGTACGGACCAGACGATATATTATCTGTGGGATTTGGCGGGAACCCGACTAGAGAATCTCGTCTTATGTACACCTGGGTTTCGTCTGCTCCTTTAAAGATTCCTTCAAACACAAACTTAATGTGGATTGCGCTCCAATATGGATACGACATGAAGTATTACACACAGGGATTCAGTGCAACTGTTTCTCAACATATTGCTAAAGGTATTGTCCAGTGCATGTCTGTTAGGTCTGTCCAAATCCTTCACGTGTGCTCACTCCCATCACCATCTGCCTGTTCCAGGGCTACCTTTAAAGCTCACCCAATGGTGAACGTTTTCCTATTCCTATCTTCCATTTCAAGAGCACTCAATAATGTACGTTTTCCTGTTTCAGCTGTCCCTTTAAAGATTCGTTTTCAAATATCGTACGTTTCCCTGTTCCTGTCTCTCCATTAAAGACTACTTATGCATGACGTATGTTTCCCTATTCCAGTTTTCCCCTTAAAGATCACTCGATAACGTATATTTCCCTATTTCGGCCTTTCCTATCAAGAACATATAATAGCGTACGTTTCCCTATTCAAGTGTTCCCATGTCCAAGCCGTCAGGTTTTAGGATAACACAGCAGAATACAATAATACAGAACTCTATGATCACAACTATTTTGGTGAGATCTCGTGGATCTCAAATGTCACTTATTAAGATAGCAAAGAGAACTGTCTGGCAAAATGATCTCCTCTTAGAGATGCTCCCGAATTGGTGGAATATATCGTCGGGTGGAATACATAGGAACGGATGTTGATTTTTTTGTACAATTTTTACAAAATGGAGTGAAAAGGTACTTAACATCAAATTCCTCAAACTTACCAAGTTTCGAAGCTCACAATAACTTAGGTAATTAATAATCTTGGTTATTATTTACGTACGTTGAGAACAAAGAGTGTTGTTTTCCATAGTGACGGATGCTAAGCCCTCTGTCATAGAAGTGTTTAAGTATTTATTAACACGGGTATTTTAAATACTATCTATACTTAAATTTAGTACTGATGCTAACGAAATATGAAATTTATTTATTAATATTTTTACTACGGGAAATTTACACAATATTGACAGTTCAAATTGCGAATCTTAACAGTCGACTCAATATCCGTCCCTATGTAAGAAAAATAAGCAAGCCGATATCCGAAAATCCCCGATTGTTGTATTACATGGCAACGGATACGGAAGTACAGCAAAATTAACATCCATCACTATTTAATAACATTAATCGCCAATGAACGTACTTTTAGTGTGACGGATAGGACGGATAAATTTGTCATTGCATTTTATCTATTTTATCTTACTATAATTCACCGTATGTTGTATGTATGTGTGTATGTATGTATGTCTCCTGAAAAGGCTCCCTCATTTTACGTCTAAACGCCGGGAAAGTTGCACTGATAAAAGATGATTATAATGTGAGTGTTATAAGCTATAAATGGCTGAAAACCGTACAGAATTGACCGAGATATGAGTAAAAAACCATGAAAATCCATGGATACGGGCCGTGTTTGTTTTGTTTATCTTCATGCGTATTGCAACCATGCATTCGGCGCCTAACACATAACGCGTCGTTGTGCGCCGTGCAAAATAAACGCTCACACGCACTACACCCACGCACCCCTACACACGCGAGCGGGCAAATATTGGAGAAATACGCTGCGCGCTACGGGAGTTAGTTAATTTAGGCCTTGAAGGTTTATAAGCACGGGGCGGGAGGGGAACGGCGGTAGGGGCGGGGCGGGGACGGCGGGCAAGAGACAGGGGAAGGCCCCGGGGAAGGGGCGAGGGGAGGCCATGAAGTAATGAGGTTTGGGAGGCAAGGGGTTACTGAAGAACGCTACGGGAGTTGGTTAATTTAGGCCTTGAAGGTTTAGATCGCACAGTACGGGGCGGGCGGGCGAGGGGAGGCCACGAAGTAATGAGGTTTGGGAGGCAGGGAGTTAATGAAGAAATGTGATACTAAAGTGCGTAACACTAACAGGGAGAGTCACGAAGTGGAAGGAAATAGTGTGGTTAAAAGTATAAACCAGTGGATACAGCTTGGGGAGATGGTTAAGGTTTAGGCCTTGGGTGTTGAGATAACCACGGTGCGGGGGCAGCAATTTCAGGTAAGGAAATAGGCCTATGCATTATATGTATTCTTACCAATTTCGAGACAAATTTTCGTATAGCTACTTATGTGTTATTTCACCGGGGTTCTGTCTGATAGGCGCTACTTACTAGCGGGAGCCCGTTCGAAGAACGGGCGTCCCGCTAGTTAGGTACAATTGCATGAGTAAAGGATGATATACACGTTTTCACTTGACTTTCTTTCATCGAATTTAATGATCTAAACCGTGTATGTCGATGCGTACCGACTCTCTAGACTTCGAATTATTTTTAAATACGATTTTCTCAGAAACTTATTTTCATATTTTGTTCAACATCCGTCATTATGTAATACATCCAATGATATCACCTCTTTGTAGCTCGGTGCTGACCAACGTCACTGTCGTTAGCAGTGGCGTAGCTAGGATTTTTTTCAGGGGGGGGGGCAAGATTTCTGAAATTTTCGTAAAAGGTTGCCCCAAAAAAATTCCAGTCACCAACTGATTTTCACGTAAGTGTGGGGGGGGGGGGGGGTTGAGGTCAAATTTTGCCTTATATTTGACTATTTGGGCTGAATATACCCACACATAACCAGTACCCCTCTCGGTCTTTTATCATTTTTTTCCCTATTTTCTTTTTTTCCCTTTTTAATTCTTTTTAGAGGGGGTGGGGGCGGGAGCACAAATGGTTTTTTCCGTCAGGGGGGCATTTCCCCCCCCCCCCCCTTCCCCTCCCCCCCCCCCCCCCTGAGCTACGCCACTGGTCGTTAGATCGTATCTACAAAGGAGAAACTACTGAACTATAATGCCAACTGGTAGCAAACAAACAGCGGATATGATACACTCGTCTTTGTTATTATATTCGGTCTAATGTTCTTGCAGTATCCAAAGATAAATTTATATCGTCCCTCAAGTGGAATGTTAGTCATTTTCTTTAAATACCAGCCATCCAGATATCGACAAACGGGCTAGCTTCAAAAAGATGGTTCCCTATCTTAGCGCTAATCCATCAACATTGTTATACATGGGCACCGCTGTTGATTCCTTGACACGTTTGTAGACCTACTAAAAATAATAGATAAAAATAAAAATGAGGGATTAGGTTGTAAGGATAATCCAGCACCGTTTGGGTAGAGACTGGTAACGTGGTAAGGATAATCCAGTACCGTTTGGGTAAAGACTGGTATAATCGTACAATGTATGGGGAGCGCCCGAAAAACATTGCTATATTATGTACAGGGCGTGCCAAAAAAAGTTTCCCATGGGGAACGAAATTAATTTTTTTAAATACATCCCATGGTGTGGTTTTTTTCTCAAAAAATAGACCTTTGGTAGGCCCTATTAGTCTTCTGTCAAATACACCGTGCGAATCCCAGTTTGGCCACTTTTGAACAATTATTGGATTTCAACTGAAAAAACCTGCATTTGCGATTCCAATGATGATTATAGGATATGTCAATGTATTGTTTAAAATTCATCTAAATTCAAATACCGTATTATGCGGTTTGTCATGAACAATATGGATGGAAATATGATTTCTGCTCAAATACAACTAACTTTTAATGTTTTCATGATTGATTATGTTCATTTACACACTGTATTGAAAACAAAACGATCAACCATGGTTGAAATTGGCAAGCGTATATAATTTAAAACATTTCAAAATATCAAACAACGCTTAAGTAAATTGCCATTTGTTCCAATATCAAGTACAATGGCTATAATAGTTGTATACTGTATTCTTATCCGAATGGGAAATAACACAACTTGCGCATACATTATCCAACATAGCTCTAAACTTTTGGTGAGATTAGTTTTCTTTTTATTTCAACAGAATGTGACAAGGATGAATTTTCATGTAGCAGTGGTTTGCAGTGCTTGAATAGGTCGCTAGTGTGTGACGGATTCCCACACTGTATGGATTATACTGATGAGGAAGGCTGCGGTGAGAGGGGGGAAATAAACACATTTTATGTTTGTCATACGACAATAGAGGTTTTCAAAATGTGTTTTTGACTTTTGATCAATTCCCATGTTAGTCAGTGCTGGAACAATTGATCATTTCAATTCATGACATTGTAATAAGACGATCATTACGGGGTCCTGAAACATTCGAATATCAGTTAAAACCTCAAGAAAATTGATAGTAACGATATATGTAGTTGGAAAGTTATCAGAAAAAGGTTAGATCAAAATTATCAAATGCGTGTTAGGTAAAATTACATATTGTTGACAGTTTCGCCAGTTCACAGTTTAGCTATATACCCTATCCGCCTTTCTTACACACCATTCACATACATTTTCATACATAAGAAACGTTTTATCCCAAGAAATATGTTATCCTTTAATATTCATCCTTTAATACTCATCGGTCATTTCAAAATGAACTTATTATTCTCATATCAAGGAGCTTGCAGCGATGGTTACTTCTCTTGCAAAACAGAGGGAGTGTGCATTTTTATGGAGTCTGTCTGCAATCGACCTAGCGGATTTTATGACCAATGCCCTGACTATTATGATCGACTTGGATGCGGTGAGTTGAAGAACTAGGTAATACAATGTATCTGCAAAGGCGAATATTCCATACCGGATGATACCATGTTGTTCGCGGTGGAACAAGAGTATGATAGCCATTATACACAACAAGATTTGTGAGCTCACAGACAACCCAACGCATGACCATCTCCAGTGGGCTTTTGAAATGAGACATTTCAATCAATAAGCTGACTTTATAGTATAGATCAATCAATATTACGTTAATATCTCAAATCTGAACACTTGATAACTTGAGTACGGTAAATACTTGCACATTAGTACTCACCATAAGATAATATGTCAATTTTAACCTTAAAGCCCTGAAAATACTCCACCAACGCTCCAGCGCTTGCGCTTTCAAACATGCGCAACACCGCTGACAAACATGACTAAACAACGTTTTTATCAGAAAAGCGTTTTCCGATAAATCGACCAGTCTACGCTTTTGGGGAAAGCGGTGAACGCTGGGGCCAACGCTGAGGTTGAAATCAAATCAACTTGGTAGCGTTGACGCTGTCCATGGACCAATCAGCAGGCGGAACACTTTGCCTGACTTTTGCCGTCACGTACATTTTCTCAAGCTCCCATTAATAAAATACGGCACGTAATTATTGTAAATAGGCCAATAAAAACTATTGATGCTGATGGAATAACATTGTGCATTACAAGGTAAGTTTTAATAGTAGGCCTAAGCAAGTTTTTGATAAAATCGATACATGTCATGTGTTAGAAATGGGAATTTACGGCGTTTTGGGAAGCATTTTTCACGGTTTGATCGTCCACTCTCCGTAAGCAGCATTTTTCGCTACGGGAACCTAAACAGCGCCCTCACCATTTTAAATCGATATTTTCGCTTCCTCACCGGTTCCGGCAACGATATCCTTCCGCTGCCTAGGCTCCTATACATGCAGAGCTGTCGAATTCCCATATCGATGTCTGTGTAACTGCTTCATACTTTTTCGCAATAACATCCCATCTTGATCTTCTACCATCAAAAGCTATCGTTTCAGGATGTCATCTATTTCCTTTTTTGTCATTGTATCTGGCGTAATTGCCTTCAAAAAGGTTCACAAATCCATCTAAACTGTCGCATATTACAGGTCAAAATAGTTACGGCGAGTCTGCGACGATTTCTTCGATGGGTAGCCAAGCGTTTCCCCTTTTCATAAACGTTTCAATTCTTCAAAACATGCATTTGTGTGTAGAGTTATGCAAACAAACGTGATCCAATTTTTTTTTGGGGGGGGGGGGCTTACTTATTTTGAACCCTTTATTTAACACGTGTTCTATAGGCGACTTGTCTTTGGGGGTACCCCGCTTCCGCCGCCTATAAATCACATGGTTAGTCTTGAGGGCCTGAGGCCCTCAGAAATCTAAAAGTTTGTCCCATCCTAGTTATTTATTTGATTAATTTTTAAAGTCTCGGTTACAAGGTCACATATTTTACGATATATTTCATGTGTTAGGTAACTGTCTGTACCGGAAGAAAGTAGACCTACATGTTATTAAAGGAACACACATCTCAATTAAAAAAACTGGGAACTGTTAAAATTATGTTGCGCTCATGATCATTTTAATGTGATATTTTGTTTTCCGTATGAATTGAATTTGAAGCTGAAATTATGTGTATTAAAATTAGATAGGTCTACTAGTATAATAGATAGGCCTATAGACGAACTATTTATAATTTTAAGATTATTCCCCAAAGAGAATAAGTGAAGTTGTGACCTGCCGTGGATACCATGGAATCTGTGTATGATTATTATATTTTTAAAATGATAAAAAGTATACTTATATATAAACTCACGTGT
Source organism: Ophiura sarsii (assembly GCA_035610835.1). Lineage (NCBI taxonomy): Eukaryota > Metazoa > Echinodermata > Ophiuroidea > Amphilepidida > Ophiuridae > Ophiura > Ophiura sarsii. The sequence goes on along the minus strand of CM069443.1, from coordinate 44,729,904 downwards.
TGTAGTTTTTGTTGTTGCAAATACCATAGGTTTAAGAAAGCCTAATCTAGTCACGTCTGTATTCTCATTTCAGCTCCATGTAGCGATCCTCTAATCGAACTATCAGCAGAGACGCCCGTCTTTGAATTTCATCTTATTGAACCGTTGATGAGGGCAACTACCTGCTTATGGCTTGTCACCTCACAGCCTGGAACTAGACCTCTTGTAGAAATAATCAGTGCAGAATTGAATGGGATATGGCTTACCATTGGCGAAGGACACCTTCACGGGGACAGTGCCACTCTTATGAGACCCTATGGAGCAGTCACACACTTGTCCGTTCTTGCTTCCAGCAATCGTTTGTATGTGATTGTTTATAATCGAAATGGGGTTCATGCTCCGTTCCCGGCTTTCATGTTGATAAAACAACTGGCCGTGGTCGGTAAGTACTAAGTGTCATGTTAGGCCAAACAAAGAAGAAGGTTTGTCTCAGAAACATTTGGCAAAATAGCTAAGTGCTGTGCGATTATTTTTTTAATTTTTTTTTTTTAAATAGGCTATGGGGTAAGCGATTTTTTAATTTTCATTTGCTAATCTAAGCTTACAAAGAACTTTTTTTAATTTTCTTTTTAAAAATCCACAAAAAATCCACACAAAAAAAATTAAAATTAAATAAATATTTAGGCCTCATCGCATAGACCTACGCGCCCTAGGTCATTTCACATACCAATGCGGGCTGGCTTCTGAGACAAACCTTCTTCTTTGTTTGGCCTTATTTTGATTTTTTTTCTTCTTCTTCTCAAAGTGTTCCCTTTTTCAAATATGCGTATGAAAATGGCCATGTGAACATCTGTCATATCCATACGCAAAAATTGTAAAAACTACCATGTATTCATCACTTCTTACACGCGCTCAAACAGGAAACGTTGCCACATAACGTGTACATAAGTCATGGACATGATTAATACTAGAGGTTCAGTTTTATTGGAGCAAAGCATAGACTCATATAAATGTTGTAATTCGTGAATTAACTAGTATACTAGTATAAATAAAGCCTCGTTTTTACATGTCTCCGGTACTCATATAAATGTTGTAAATTATTCGTGACATCAATTTGCCATACGAGACCAAGTTGTGTATTGCCCAGACATGAGGATTACGCTTAAGCCTATGCGTTGGTGCATAGACTTAGCTCAGTATCTTTGATCCAGTTTAATTCTATATTTCATAACAGATTCATGTATCACGGACGAATTTATGTGTCGATCAAATACACAGTGTATTTCCAGTTCAGCAAGATGTGACGGGAAGGTGGATTGTCAAGATTTCTCGGATGAAATAGCCTGCGGTATGGTATTTTTGCCTATTCTCTAAAGTGATCACCTTAAACGCAAACAATGCTTTCATGTACTCGCCCTACTCTCGTAAATACAAATTGTAAGATCAGTTATTAGCTACTTCCTGTGCATTAATATGAATATTCCATTATTACAGTTGTAATTTCAGAAGATATCTAGAAACTTATGGAAGTGTATGATAGATTTCGAATTCGCTAATCATGCATTCTCAATCTAATTTCGAATCTCTTGTTCCCCGATCTTGAAGGAAAAAATGGTGCACTTGTACAATAAGCTCATTTCCCATTATTTATCATCGCGTGTTTATCATGTTTATAGGGTCCTGTCAAGATCTGGAGTTTTCTTGTCTCTTGAGCATAGACACCTGTATACCCCGGTATTTGATCTGCGATGGTATTCCAAATTGTGGTGATGTTTCTGATGAATTTCATTGTAGTAAGTACAACTGAGTAAAATAATAATATGATTTTTGTGAGGTGAAACATGGATAATTCCATTCACCCGGCTGCGCTTTGTTTAATGAAACAGTTGATATTCACCGAAGTAAGACATTTTTAACATTCAATATTTGTTTTATATCACTCGTATTATCTGTCATTAATTATTTTGTTTACCGGGACAACGAATAAAAACCAATAATATAGCCATACTTTTGTTTCAAATATTATTGCTGGTCGTAAGAACAGACCGTGGGCCTTTGATGGAATAATGCACGCTTTGAGGAATACATTTAGACCGTGGAACCATGCACCCTTTGAGGGATGCCTTCATACATACATACATCCTGTTATACTGTACACAGCGCCCTATATCGGGCATTAACGGTACAGTACATTTAGACCGTGAGCCTGTATGGAACCATGCACCCTTTGAGGGATACATTTAGACCGTGGGCCTGATATGGAACCATGCATCCCCTGAGGAATACATTTAGACCGTGGGCCTGTTATTGAACTATTCACCTTTTGAAGGATACGTTTAGAGTTAGACCGTGGGCCTGTTTTGGAATCATGCACCCTTTGAGGGATTTGATTTGATTTGATTTGATTTGGTCCTACGACCCTGGATAACCCAATAAGCTTATATTAACTTATTTCCATTGGGGTCCGTTAGATGTGTGAACAGCTGCAGACCAGGATGATCCCCTACTCTTTACGAAAGAGTCTGTAACCTTTTAACGTGCTTGGGTATTGCTCTTCCAATGCACGGGACCACCATTTATATGTGACTACCGAACCACTGATTTTTGCTGCCATTAGGAAATCATCACAATCACTTCGCTTCATTTACCAGGCTACCGACACGGCGCACACAATATCAGCACTTAGATTGTAATATCCCCTAACAGCTTCCCCATCTCGCTTGGGTCGAAGAGGCAATTGAGACTAAGTACCTTGCCCAAGGATACAAACACGTTGGTTGTAGCGGGGTTAGAACTCACAACCTTTGTATTGTGCGACCGGCATGCTATCCACAAGACCACACGTGCTCTCGATATACATTTAGACCGTGAGCCTGTTATGGAACCATACACCCTTTGAGGGATACATTTAGACCGTGGGCCTGTTACAGAATAATGCACCCTCTGAGGAATACATTTAGATCGTGGGCCTGTTATTGAATTATGAAATAATGCACCCTTTGAGGGGTACATTTAGACCGTGGGCCAGTTATGGAACCATGCACCCTTTGAGGGATACATTTAGACTGTGGGCCTGTTTTTGAACTATTCACCCTTTGAAGGATACATTTAGACCGTGGGCCTGTTATAGAATTATGCACCCTTTGAGGGATACGTTTAGACCGTAGACCTGTGATGGAATAATGCACCCTTTGAGGAATACATTTAGACCGTGGGCCTGTTTTTGGACTATTCACCCTTTGAAGGATACCTTTAGACCGTGGGCCTGTTATAGAATTATGCACCCTTTGGGGGATACATTTAGACGGTGAGCCTGTATGGAACCATGCACCCTTTGAGGGATACATTTAGACCGTGGGCCTGTTATTGAACCATACATCCCCTGAGGAATACATTTAGATCGTGGGCCTGTTATTGAACTAGTCACCCTTTGAAGGATACGTTTAGACCGTGGGCCTGTTATGAATTGATGCACCCTTTAAGGGATACATTTAGACCGTGAGCCTGTATGGAACCATGCACCTTTTGAGAGATACATTTAGACCGTGGGCCTGTTAAGGAACCATGCTTTCCCCTGAGGAATCCATTTAGACCGTGGGCATGTTATTGAACTATTCACCCTTTGAAGGATACATAGAGATCGTGGGCCTGTTATGGAATTATGCACCCTTTGAGGGATACATTTAGACCGTGAGCCTGTTATGGAACTATACACCCTTTAAGGGGTACATTTAGACCGTGGGCCTGTTACAGAATAATACATCCTATGAGGAATACATTTAGACCGTGGGCCTGTTATTGAACTATTCACCCTTTGAAGGATACGTTTAGACAGTGGGCCTGTTATGGATTTATGCACCCTTTGAGGGATACATTCAGACCGTGAGCCTGTTATGGAACAATGCACCCTTTGAGGGATACATTTATACCGTGGGCCTGTAAAAATAGACTAACATATAATTTATCCTAATCAATCTTGTATAAACATTAAAAAAAGCCATAACACCACTTTCCAAATTACATAATTATATTCTGCCATATTACAAGAAAAACATTTTTAACATTCAAATATCCGACCAGCTCTACTAGGCGTGCCTAGTTTTGGTTTATAACATGACCACTATCTGTGTGTTCAGATGTCAAACCATTCGCTCATCTAAGGTCGGCTACGCAGGAATGAATGAACGTCGTGTTCTAAAACACTCTGAGGCCGCATAGTGCAATGGAAAAACTGCGAGGACATGATCATACACATCAATTACATGGCTAGAATCTATGATTGTATGAGTCATAAAAGAATATTTTTATAAGTTTTATAATGAATCAAATGGAAAACTTATAAAAGAGCCAATTATATCACATTGACCTACGGTAAAATATTCGGCGTTTATAGTAGAATGTTACGAGGGAAATCCCTTATGTATACGCTCTATTTTTTATCTTTACCTACAGGGTCGGCTTGCGGTACGTCGCAGATAGATATATCTGACGTAAAAAATGCGACCATTATATCTCCCAAGTATCCTCATCAGTATCCATATATAATCACGTGCGTGTTTTTTGTGACGAGTGAAGAGGGGACCAATGTGGAGCTTGAAATAGTGTATTTGCTGTTTCGTCAATACAGTGACGTCATGACTGTAGGAAGTGGACACAACCCCGGTGTCAAGTTCTCAGTGATAGCTCGCATCAAATCAACAGCTCCTGGAACACGGTATCTTTCTTCAAGTAATAAAATGTGGATCGTCTTTTCGTCTCCTGAAGCCGTGTATGAACTCGAGTATGGTGTTGGAGAGGGTTTTAATTTGACCGTAAGCGAACACCAAGAAAGAAGTAGGTATTTTGGTTTATCATTAAAAGTGTGGGACCCATTTTGCACGAGACGTTTTATATAACAAAATGAAGTCTCATCATAAATGTCAAAGTTAGATTTAAATTCCTCCAGTGGTTCTACTAATTAAGGGGGGACTCAAGGAAGTTTTTGATTTGATTTTTTGATTTTTGTTAGTGCTGTAATTATTGAACTATTAATCAAATGCATACAAAAGTATACATTTTTGGACAGGAAATGGATCAGAAATCCAAATTTGGCGTCAATTTTGACCAAAAATGTTGAATTTTTGAGAAAATCACAACAACAACAACAACAACAACAAATTTGGAACAAGCTAACAAAATTATTTTGTAAAAGATGCCCAAAATTGCTTGATTATAATGTTATGTAACTAATCTAGGGACGATTCTCTCTCTTTTTTTTACCTAAACTTGTATTTTTTTGAAATTTTGACCAAAAAGTGCCAACAAAGTGATTTTTTTCAAAAATGAGAAAAACATCCCTAGATTAGTGTCTTAATAGTATAATCAAGCAATTTTGGGCATTTTTTTACTCAAAAATAAATTGTGTTAGCTTGTCCCAAAAAAATTGGTCAAAAATGGATGCTCTGACCCAAATCCCATCCAAAAATGTATACTTTTAAATGCACAAAATTCCAAAAAAACTTCCTTAAGTCCCCCCTCATGGATTTTCATTAGATGGTGCAAATCATGGCTTATCTTTGTTTGGTGGCATAACTGGTACCAGATTGAGCCAAAAATGTCTATCTAGCCTGTTTGGTCAAGCAATAATCGGAAGTCACTCGATATGTTAATGTAAACAACAGTCGCTTACACGGCCTCACGCAATCACTAGGATCGATCTTGTGTATGGTTGAGTAGAGTGTAAAAACTGATGTTGTGTCAACACGTTTTGCTATGTTGTCAACGGCAAATGACAACAACAAAAACCGGATGACCAGGGCGACTTATAGGACATAAAACAAAGTGTATGACTTTCTTTTGTTGAGACCTTTATGTACGCTTACACCTCAGCATCTTGTGTGGATAATGAATTCATCTGTGAATCCGGAGAGAAGTGCATAACACATCAACAAGTATGCGATGGACATGCGCAGTGTGACGATTATTCTGACGAAAAAGCATGTGGTAAGTGTGGTTAAAATGTTTCCTTCTTCTGGGTCTTTAACAACGCAGATGTTTAAACGTTTAAACAGGTGTTTTACTGTGCATGACCGCAAACAAAGACGAATCCTAGCACTCTCGCGTAAATGCTGTGCAAATCACTGTATAACAGTTGGTATAAGACGTCCATAGTAGGCCTATGTGAAGTCCGAAGCAATTGGCCCATTCCGCTAAATATCCGCTACCAGGCTATGTGTGCACACAGATTATACTTCTAGTCTATTCTAGTTTATCTTGTATTCCACTTTGCTTTGATCTTCGTCGCTAATGATTTCTATGCATTACCACCAATTACCACACAGGGTTTTGTTCCAGCGAAGTTACAAACCTTACCACTAGCGACTTCTCGAATTCACCCGAGGTTCTTCTTCAACATTGGTATAATGTGGACTGTATCTGGGTGATAACGGTGGACCATGCTCACAGGGTGTCGTTTGAATTCCGCAATTTTTCATTCGGAGAGTCCAATTATTTGTCAATGGGTAACGGACACAATCCAGGTAACAAATCCACGCGACTACTTTTCAAGAGTGGCTTTGGAATTGCACTTGTAGCATCTGCAGATGGGCATCAAGCATGGATGACAACGGATCTAACCAACCCTGATGAGCCGTCTGTTTTCATAGTCAATATTTCGCCATATTTAGAAACAGGTTTGTATAAATGTTTAAATGTTGTTGTTCTTTTTCTTTTTGAAAGAATACTTTGAGTTCAATCAAGGTAACAGCAGTGGGATGTCGCACCAAAATCTGTCTGGCAACTCTGTGAAAATATAAAGGTGAAATATGCATTCACTCTCATTAATCGGCAGAATTAAAAAGACACCTTCCTTGACCCAATGGAATTAGGGGAGCTGCACTGAAAAATGGTGGATGTTACAATCTAAGTGCAGATAAGTTTGCTCCTAAATTGGCTGCACCCTAGTTGACGCGATCTGATTCTGATGATTCACCATGTGGCAGCGAAATTACAGCGCTTTGAACCCTTTGCGCTATATGAATCCAGATTAGTATTATTATTATTAATATTATTATTATTATTTATTTACCTCTCAAGAGATATCGAGTGCTCGGATGTTAATTCTTATATCTCTCTGGAGCATGATACGCGTCAGTGATGGACGGGAAAGACGACATTAAAAACAAGAAGTATAATCGTCCCTTTCCATCAAAGATAAAATTGAGAAGAATTGTATGCATGTATGTATAAACTCGATGCTACCTTTTAACATGTTTAAGTAAGTTTTATATTGTGTCCATTTTCGATATATTAATGTTTGTAAATCAATGTTATCTTATAACAGTATGTGAATCGGGCACCAAAGCTTGTCTCTCTGGATTAAGTTGTGTCAGCGAAAGCAGGTTATGTGATCACAACGCGGATTGTTTGGATCTGACGGATGAAAGTGATTGTGGTAGGCTATGTGTGTCTTAAGGCCCCTTTGTACCATCGTCGGGCATAGCCCGACGATGGTAGCCCGACGTAGACGGATATCGACGATTGAGTTAAAGCAATGTCAACTCCTATCTGCTGACGTCGACGGATACGACTTCAGTAAGATCGGGCCTAAATGTGTCAAACAGCTCTGAATTTCCTCTGTCTGTTGATACATTTTATCCGTCCAATTTCATCTTCAGGAACTATCTCGAACTATAATTGTCAACCAAAGGCCTTGTTGGGACACGAGGAGGTCCCTTAGCACGTCTCAGTGGCGTAGCCAGAGGAGGGGGAGGGGGTAGAGGCACCGCCAAATATTAGAGTCGTGTCGATTGAGACTGGCACTGTCGGTTATCTAGCTCCATTTTTTCGCGCCGTTTGCGAAATGCACACCACAAGCTCCCCCTTCCTCCCCCGTCGCTAGTTTCTCACTCGTCGGCAACGCTCCCCCCCCCCCTCCCCCCCCCCCCCCCCCCCCCCCCCCCCCCCCCCCCCCCCCCCCTGGTCGCCAGTTTGTCACTCGATGGCAACGCACTTCCCGGTCGCTAGTTTCTTTGTCACCTCATTCATAAATGTAAAATGTATAATTATGTAGTTATGATTTTTGTGTTTTCAAAATCACGTGATTGCATTTCGTATGTTGTATCTATTTCCCACGTTTTGTGATGGCAAATAAATAATTTCGAGATATTTGTCAACTATTCATTATGACCATGTAATGTTCTATTTAATCTTCGCTGCTAGTATGACAAAAAGCGCAATCACATCGTATGTTTTAATCAGTATTATGCTTTAATGTTTATACTTCCAGATCAATGTCCTAAAGGTTTTGTTATCTGTGACAGGGGACTTGAATGCTACCAACTGGAAGAGAGATGTAATGGCCTTGCTTATTGTTACGATAATAGCGACGAAAAAAATTGTGGTAGGTTGTTGACTACTGTTGGCTCCTCACCCCCCCCCCCCCCCCCCCCCCCCCAAACACACCAGAGGACGGGCACTCTAGACTGAAATGGACACAGGTGTACGGCTAGGATTTTCCGCCTCGGAACTTCCAACAATTGGTCATTGGGTAAAAAAGGGGGAGCGGTAGGCAACATTTAGGCAACATTGATGCTGGTAAATTATGAAAAAAGAAGGCCTGGTCTACCATTTGTTATGGTGAATTCATAACGTGGCAAATTATTTTTAACAAATGAAAAATATATACACGTATTATGTTACAGTAGCGGATTATTTAAACGTTAACACAGTCATTCGGTAAAGAAAGGAAAACTACAAAACCGTAGGCCAAATCGGATAGTGTTTAAGGTCACATATTTTAGAAAAGAGGAGTCTTTGCTTAAATAAGCTTGGAAATGTTGCCAACATTTCGGGTTTCACTATTTGTTGTGGTTAATTCATTGCACATAAAGACAGATAGATGTTTGGTATTATATTATGTAGCTTATCGTTTAAACTCGTTTAAGTATTATAATTATAATTCCATCAGTTCACCACACGCGGTTTCATTACAAAAAGGACTCTTTAGACACACTATAGCCTAAGCCTGGGAGAAAAATGGCAAATGCAATTCAATCCTCAGGGATGCTTTATTCTCCGTATCACAGCTTCTAGGTTCCCGATCACCTCCAGCTACACACTAGGCGAGTCGATTCTGCAAGAAACATCAGCACACTCCTACCTAGGTGTCGACATCACTAGTGATCTTAAATGGGACACGCATATTAATAAGATCACATCCACAGATAATAAAACCATAGGTTTTATCAGACCAACCTTGGATCATGCACCAAAGATACCAAATCTACAGCATAAAAACCCCTAGTTAGGCTAACATTAGAAAAGTGCTCTGCGGTCTGGGATCCGCATCAAAAGGGACACATACAACAAGTGGGATGGTCCAGCGGAGAGCGGTTCGTATGGTCCATATAACAACTACAACTGGGAATCTAGTGCATCTGCATTCATACAGGACTTACAGTGGGAAAATCTGTCATCCAGGAGGCAAATTCAACGCCTATCCATCTTTCATAAGGCAATAGGGGTCACCTACCCTCAGCGGTTCCTAACCATCTGTGCCCGGCTCAACGCTCTATAAAGAAACACAGATCCAAACTAGTACATGCCACTATCGTGCCACACAAACGCCTTCAAACACTCTTTTTTCCCCAAACGATCAGAGACTGGAACGAACACCTCAACGCAACAGAATTAGATAGCCCAACTCAATTTAAGAACACAATAACCAAACTCTGACCATCACGAATATCACAAGAATGGACTAATTTAACTACAAGGATCGCACAACCACCTACTCGCTTGGTCCCTTATTGGAACGTTGAGCAGTAATCAAGAAGAAGAAGAAGATCAATGTTGATTGATTGCACGTCCCCTGTACTCAGCGGTAGAATAGGTGGCGCAATGATTATGTCCAAACCAAATATCACGGTCAAAGAAGAGGGTGTCCGCACTAGTGGAAATCAGACAAGAGACTGCCGAAATTTGATCCGATTCACTCGACTGCACTTCAGTTTAACCAAACAAAATTAAGAAAAATCACATTCGAAAATGCATACTGTCGCTTTTCTTGGGTTTTCTCGTAGTAATCTCGCTAACATATAATATCGATTTTTGATTTCAGTACCTTGCGGCTTAGGTGACATTACCCTTTCATCAAATGCAACATCTTACAGCCTCGTCTCACCTAATTATCCATCGTTTTACACGCGTAAATTAGCATGTGTATGGGCAATCTCAAAATCATCTAGCTTCGATTTAGAAGATGAAATGTATGTGTTTATGGACGAGTTACGGCTGGAGGATGATGCCTATTTCGCTATAGGCTTTGGCAGCGTCAACCCTTACGACACGGCAGGAAGAAGACGTCGAACCCTCACAAAGGATAACACTGAGTACCCTTCGCACTACGTATCGCATACAAATGCGATAGTGATTCTATTTGGCAATTACTTCAATCTAGTTGCCACCAAGAAACGGTTTTCTGTTAAAATAGACGTCATTAAACTCAACGACACGAACCAAGGTGGGTTGGCGTCTGTCACTAAACCATAAAGCTCTATAGGGTACTTTGGGGTATAAAACTATCAGTCAGGTGGGGGCACAAATGGGGCGGGAAAGCCCTGTCAACGAGCGCTACGTCATGGGGTCGCGCTACAAAAATCTAAATATCCACTGCGAAATGAATTAGATTGAAGCAGGGACTACCTGCGCATGGTGGCAGCTGTAGTGTTTGTAGCGCTAATGACCATTTGGGTAATGGGTTCAAGTCCTTCAAATCACGCAAAAAAAGTCTAAAGATTTCCAGCTTATTAGTATATTACGCTCTACATATCAGATACGGCGAGTCATACATTATCGAGTGTCAGGGGTGACAAAACGTTGGCAACATCTATCGGAATTGCTACATCTATTGCATTGTTGTTATTTGCTTGCCTACCTTTAAACACGGTCATATTCATTCAGACTATAACGCTCTCTGGATCATTACAACACCACCCCTCCCGAAAACCCCATATTTCACCACTGTTTTATAATCTAGTATCTCTTATCATTTTCAATTTCATTTCTCCTATATTCCAACACTAGTTTCTTGCGACATTCAGTGTTGGCATCGCTTCCCGTATCTTTTTGACATTTGCGTGTCAGAGGACTTTAGATGCAATGGGATTGCATCTTGCCCGAGCCCAATTGTAACAGATGAGCGGGAATGTGGTAAAATACTTTTTTTAAATTTTGAAATGTCTCTTTCTCTTCACATTTTCTTTTCCATCTTGATCAGTAACCCGACCTCTAACCCTAACCCTAACCCTAAACATTCATCTGTCGTCCCTATTTAGTCTGCCCTCACTAGCTACACCACCAATCAGCTACAACTCCTTTCAGAATAAATCGTAATGTAACTGTTATCTTGCACAGGGTATTGTGGTGTCAGTCAACTGTTCTTTCCGGATAACTACGTGTACAACTTCACGTCCTTTGGATTTCCAAACCAATATCCAAATGAGTTGTATTGCGAATGGTTTATTGTGGATGCCAATCAGCTCATTATCGATATCCTAGCCTTCGACGTGGAGCGAGGATACGACTACGTGAACATCGGTGCAGGGGCAGATGTTAGTGATACCTCGACCATTATTGCTAAGCTTACGGGGGATACTAAACTTGCAAGGTTTACATCAAACCATGATAGTATCTGGATACAGATGGTGACAGATGCTACAGGCAGTCAGATGGGGTTCTTCTTTAGTTTGATGCGTGTGGAAAATTTAGACTCAGGTATTTTTGAAATGTTGAAATAGTTTTGTGGGGATAATTTGTTGAATGATACGAATTTGAATAACACTTGTTCAATATTTGTTATTTTGTCAAACAAATAACAGACCCAAGTAGTTGTCTTGCATGGCAATTATTGTTAATGGAATAGTCATGATAGTGTTCAACTTTATAACGTCTATCCGCTCTTTTGATTTCAGATACTATTTGTGATGGCATTGGTCCGAAGTGCGGGAATGGGTTTTGTGTTTCTCTTGATGCTCAGTGTAACGGATTTAATGATTGCTTTGATAACACCGATGAATTATTGTGTGGTTCGTTAAAATTGATTTTTGATTTGTTTTAGTAAGCTTTGTTATAGCAGTATCTCATTTTAAAATGATAAGAGATACTAGTTACAAAATGACATTCGTCCACTGTTGATTAAGACATTACTGATTACGCTGGTATCTTATGTACTCGACTCGAGTTTTACCAATATCCTGCAATTCCTCTACATCCTATCTTCTTAATTGCGTAAGCAAATTTACGCCTTATTCACAGCTCGTCACCTATCACGGCGGCGTCCAAGGAGCCCCCACATAATTTACTTTCATTGCGTGACAGGGGCTTAGCTATTCCCGGATAAATAACTAGCTGTAAATAAGCACGCAGCAGGGAAAGGCCAATAAGTAAAGATGTGATCATACGCGTCCTACTGGACCAATTAGACATCGGGTAATCTATAAGCGGCCATTTTCCTATTTCACAAAGTGAAGCGATTCAATGAGCAAGAAGTATCTGTAGGAACTGAGGGTTTTAATGTTGTATATCAAGATGTCTACACTAAAGTCAGAGGTGGGGTGAGTCGAAATCGATATAGAAATACTGTTCACAATCGAAGATAACATTGACCCACTTACTTTGATTTCAGAAAGTATCAACTGCCCAGGTGCCTATTCATGCAACCGATTTAGTCTCACAGAACTTGGTAGCTGTGTTATCATGGACGTGGTGTGTGATGGACATATTGAATGCCCTCTGGGAGACGATGAGACAGAATGCGGTATTTGTGATGTTTTATTTGTCTTATACTGAAATAGTGTTACATTATGTCTGTTTGGGTTGGGTTTGTTGCAGATTACTGCGGATTATGATAAAGGCAACAAGCGCACTGTGCATCATATGCGTGACGCGTGCGTGCAAAAATACCTTGCGTGTGGCCATAATCGGGCGCGTACGCTTGGATTACTTTTGCGCGCGGAGAGATAAAAACCTGATATTTATCGGCATTTGGAACTGATTGAACTATAGTAATAAATCCTTTCAGCTTCAAGGAATGTATATAAATTAAAGAATCGCTAATGAATTAAATTAGCATATAATTTAGTTGTGTCAACGCAATGTTCTGTCCGTTTTGTCTGTGTTTCTACGATGTGTATACTATCGGGGTGCGATGAATAATAAGAAAACAAAATCTCAAGTGGTAAAAAAGGTATTCCTCATGTTATTTTCAGTGTTTAATAAACATAATTCATTGCTTGACTTCATCTCTCCCGATTTTACCTCTTTGAAATAATGCATCAATCCATAATGATATTTCTTTTACAGATAAAAAAAAATGCCCCGCGGACTGTGAATGTTTTTATGATAATAACAACTTATTTGTGCGTTGCCAGAGTGGTTGGAATGTTACAACTCTTTCTGAGGCATCCAGCATTTCATTTGCATTGTACGTATGTATATTATGTGATTACTATGAAAGGCAAAATGGAAGATTTTGTTTTCGTTTTTGAAAGGTTGCCCGTCTTGTGTGAATGTGTGTGGGCGTGTCAAAAAGGTGTCGACATAATAATGTGTTCTTATCCATTTTGGAACTTCGTAAATCAAATTATGGCAAATCTACTCAGGCATGTCAAAATCAGCTTTGGCCACTTTTCATGTGAAGAGAACGCTTTCATTAAAATCGTCATTCAGTGTGGCGTTGAATATAATCAATAAAATCAATAATAATCTAATTGGTACATTTTAATATATTTTCATCCATATTATCCATGAAAACCACAAAATATTTGAATTATAGTAGATGGTTAATGATTTTACACAATACATTGATGTGTCCTGTCAATGCTCAAAGGGAGTTTTTTCAGTTGAAAATCCAATTCTTGTCAAAGTGAACAAAGTGGGATTCGCACTCTTATAACTAAATTGATTATATCTCGGGAGTTAAGGGGTGAAATGTAATAGGATCACGTGTATTTGATAGAGTACTAATGGGGTGTACCAACAGATTATTTTTTCAAAACAAAAGCATGGGATGTATTTTTATTATGTTTGTCCATATTTTTTTGACACGCCCTGTACATTGTGTAATCGAAGTAATATTAATTATGCAATAGTTAATAGGTTGTGGTTCGTTTGTAAAATCATTTTTCCACTATTAAATGAGGTCAATTGTGAGCAGGGGCGGACTGGGACCTGAAACGGCCGTGGCAAAATTATTAAAGCGGTCCTTTTTGATCATATCAGCGTCGCCCCTGATTGTGAGGTTTGGGAAAGATTGACCATTAGGCCTACTCAAAACGCGTATTTTTGGGTATATAAATTATCAAGGGAGAAAACGGGTCAGATTAGGCACCGGAAATCGAAACCTATCTCGTGAGTTTATGATACCCCGCCTGATCACGCCACAAGATTTGGAAAGCGCACGCTACAAGTTACAGTGTGTTGTTTTGTTGTGATGAGGAAAGTTCGTGTTTAAGTGAATTAGATCTATCTATTACAAATAACCACTTATGAACGTTGACATATTATGTTTAGTGACAACCGTTATCGAACTTCCATTACCTGAATTCTTTTTTGTTTCAGGGAAATGTCTTCTAGCAATATATCATCAATTGCGCCGGGAACCTTCAAGAGTTTTGGGAACCTTAGTATCTTGTAAGACGCACTAATTACATTTATTACATTACAAAACATTACAAAATGGTTACAAAAGTTGATCAATTCGTTAGGTTGAGGAGTAAATCGTTACGCTGGGCGTAAGAGTGTAAGAGTTATACATAGGGGACAGACAGTCATACAAATTCGTTACAATATTTCTTTGTGTACAAATCCAAAAAAGTGAAAAAGATGTTAACGTTTCACTACATGCATGGTGGAGTACAATACCAATCATCTGTACAGATATTCATCCAAGTGAAACTCGAAAATAGGAACGCAATGGGTCGTATTAAGAGCGCAATGAAAACGTGATAAGCGGGATAGGCACATACTATAAGAGCTTCCTTGTTTTAAAGATTTGATAATTTTGGACAATATTCCGCGCTCTCCCTGCAGGTAATTCATATTTTGATACTTTTTCAACGCAATTGAAGCGCTGGCTTGATCGCAGCAGAGTAAAAACATGCGTGGCGCTCTGTCGGGCGCTCTGTTTGGCGTTCAAGGGCGACCACGGGGATCCTCTCCCGTCCTAGCCAGTGTCCACTGCGTTACTAATCGGTTCTTAGAGACCTTAATGCGTTTTAGCTTATCGCTTTGATACGTTTTGATACTTGTTTCAGCGTAATGCAAGCACAAGGCCTGATCGCCGTAGGCGTCTAAACACTTTAAATAAAAACTACCCTATATTCAATTGATCGCATCTGATCGTAACTTTGCATGTAATTTGAGATATTCTTTGTATGTATATGGTCGAATCCAACGAAAAGTGTCCACGGCTACATTTTTAGGGTCCAGTTTCAAAATGCTTCGATCTCTTATTCCTTTTCCCCACTCAAAGTCAACATATCAAGCTTGTATGGAAAAAAAGTGCCATCACTAATCTCTCCAATTGACCACGTGGCGGAATGATGAAGTTGAAGGTACACTTCTCAATGTTACCTACCAATACAAGTACCATATTTTGATTAAGTGATAATTATTCCACCTATTTACATATTTCATTCAAATTTATGATTGTATTGTATTCAGAAGATGCTAATGCTGATAGAAAGTGATCATATTTGTCCAGGTTCTCATTTTTTGTTTACATTTTAGATTCACACAGTTAGGTAGCATTTGCAGGCTCTCAATACTTTGAAACATGAGGTTGAGTCACTTTGTGTACTTTCACCAAGTTGATTTTAATGAACATTTGTTTTCATGTACCTCAAAGAGGGGGAATGACCCTTTCTGGAAAATTTAGAATTTTGAGCATGCGCCAGAAACTTAAGTACATAGAGGAATGCGGACATTTTGTATTCGTAGGTAACAGTTAATGTATACGTAGGTATAAGAGAAGTAAAACTGTAATAAATTAATGTTGTACCTAATTTATGCTGTATTTTGGGGGTGAAATGATCATGCAGGGTTGTTAACAATATTTGTTTTTAAATAAACATGTTAAAACATGTTTAAATCCTAATATTATGGACATATTCCCCAATAGTTTACTTTAAATAGATACTAGAATATTAATTTAATGTTGAAAAAAATATACAATATCTAACTCTCAGTTGTGATTTTGAATAGGTTTATTAAGAACAAAATATCAGGCAACAATTTTAAGCATTCCTATAAGAGAAAAACATGTTAAGACTTAAAGCACGGTAGCTAATATTGCAATAATCAAAGTATTCGTAGGTAACACATTTGTTATCAACTTTAACTTCGTTGACTAAGAACGGTTGGATTCTTTGATTTTACATATGTTTAAGAGGCAAAATTGTACTCGACGTTGATTTTTATGCCCTGAATCGCGTGTGAGGGTGAATGTCGTACAGCAAAATAAAATGGTGTCTTGCTTGACGTTAAAAGTTGATAATATAAGAATGTGCGCTCAGCACTGCTTTTACAAAACAATCAGAATTGCGTAATATTCAACATTTGAATAAAAAGCAAGATTAACCAAATAAACATTAACATTATATAAAACTATGTTCCTATTTCTAAGATATAAAAGAAAACATCCTAAACATCAATAAACTCACTAGGCCTATACTGTTAATATTATTGATCATCTAATTTGGTTAAGGAATGTTGATTAAAATTAATTTACACATGATAATTACGGCAGAAAATGTTTTATTATGCTAACGTATCTGATCATCCAATTTTGTAAGTGTCTTTCTTGCTTGACTTTCAATTATTAAGAATGTGCGTTTAACTTCTACAAAACAGTCAGAAGTGTGTAATATTTAACATCTGATACAAGGCAAGATGATGACAACATACATATCGTACTGGGTTAAAATTTCGTAAAGGTATAGTTAAACAATCAATTAACTCGCTAGTATAATATTCTTACTCATCTCATTCGGTAAAAAGCATGTTCATCATTAAAACTAAACATAATGAAATATTAAGCATATAGAAACATTTTAGGTAAGATACCTCTGATCATTCAGCCTTGTAATCTCTACTTAACAAGTTTAGTGGATCTTGTTGTATTCTTTGTGTAGTTAGTTCTTCATCTCTCTCTTGTCACGAGAATGAATATCTAGTAGAACAGAATTACTCTTTGTTTATTATAGGACATTTTAGATTGTTAAGAATGAACGTTTCAGTTTCCGTGTGAATCCAAAGTATTGGATCGAATCAACTATTGAACATTTCTTCGAGCCATCATTAATTAGAAAGCAAGCGGTTTTCTTTTAGCAAACAGTTTGATTTGCCTGTAATTCATAGTCTTGAATGTCAGGTTATTTGTTTTAAGCAATAAAACAACCGGTTGTCTTCCTCAATTTGTTCTAAATGAAGGAGGCAAGTGAGTCTTCTAGCAGTTATCATTTTGAATAGCTGTTTTAAACACGAAAGCCAGATCGCTTTTTAATTCATTTAATATATACTTTGAAATAATTTCATATCAGACCTTATATTATATATATAAGTTTAACATGAGCCGAACATGTTCAAAGTCTAGAATATTCAAATGTCGTGCATTTCAGTCCACATGTCAGCGCGCGGAATAAAGCACATACAACTTACAGCAAGACATCCAGTTGTCATATTAGAATTAAGATATAATTTCCTAGTTTGGAATTTGTATCATTCTAAAAGTCATACATAGTAAGTTTTTATCGAGTTTCAACCGGAGGCAGATTCCGTTTGACATAGAATCACCAATATGAAATATTTTATCAGATGTAGACAAAATAGGAATTTTATGTTTAAAAATTCAATGTTGTTTGATTTAAAAACACTAATCTAATAGGTTTTGCCACGACAGAGATATTGTCGGGCATGTGCCTTTCATTGTGATTTTCTTTTAAATCAACCATTGCTTAGTTCAATTACACTAATTAATGAATGTCGGAAGCATTATTCATGAACAATTCTTGATTTGAGACTGAAATCAGTTAGGCCTACCCTTGATTACCTCCCACCTTTAAAAAAAGGGAAAATGTTTTACTAAATTTCTTGTTCACTTAAAATACGTTTCGGTGACATTACACAACCTGCCCGAGCAAAAATGAAGCAAGTTATTTTATATTTGTGACACATGAATTCCATTTTCAAATACAACTACAATAATGGCCAATATTATGTACCTCAGTAGTCACTTCTCTGCAATTCCAGAGGAAGTTGGTTAACTACGTATACATCATGTCGACAAGCTGGTTTAAAACAATATTACGAACCAAACGATATTATTCCCGTCTTATACATTCCTGCTAAATATTTACATAATATAAGGTGCGAATGAAAGCGAAAAACAATACAGGAATTGTACCATGCTCATTAACTAATATATAGGTTACCTACGAATACAAAATGGAATATGAGAAAATTGATTATGAAGCCGAAATTTCATGGATATTATGACTAAATGTACCCATTTTAAGACGATCAACGTGTAATCTATGGATATAAATAACATTCATTCACTCTAACTCCAACAAAAAATATGTTCTCGGCAAAACCAGTGTGATTACACCATGCATTTTATTTAAATTAACACCTCCTATTTTCATTTAATAAGGGAATATTATTTTTTTCCCTCCAAATATAAATATAATAATATATCCAGTCAGATTGTATGATTGCGCACTGCTTGTAAGTAAAATAAAATCATTTAGGGCCAATATGCACCGTGTATATTATTGAATGTTGCCTACATATACATGTTACCTCCGAATACAACATGAAGTCAATGCACGAGAAGCTGTTACTGATTATTTATATAAACATTAATCACCCCCATTGCGATTTAAATCAACTGTCAGAGGATGTCTTTGCGTGAATAACATAAACAACTACACTAATAGGAGTAACAAGATTGAGACATAGGGAGGCTATATTCAATCAACTTTTAAGACAACAACAAATTATTGATGCACTTGTACGCAAACTACAGAATTTTGTGAAAAGTTACTTACAAAAGCTGAAAGATTGATGCAAAACTTCTTTGTGGCTTGCCGAAAGCAGCGCACATTTCTACTTTATTCCAGTCGATACAAGTATGTAACAACAGAGGGAATAACCACGGTATCGTTATTTGTATTTGAAGGTAAAAGTTCATATTTCAAATTTGCCTACGAATACAGCCTTTTATTGCTGATATTTCAAGAAATGTTGCCTTCAAAATGATAAAACTTGGCACACATGTACATTGTATCACACTTCGCTTATTCTATAGATATCATTCACTAATCTGTGTTTATATTAAAATGGCAGTGTTTTAAATAGGTATTCGGAGGTAATGCATTTTTTTTACCAAACCGATCGTTTCCGCTTTTAAAATTTCTAACAGCTTTATCAAAAAATCGACTTGAATGTGGACAATGCATTTAAGTATTTAACATATTTAGGTATCCTTACAGCACAAATTACACTACCTCAGGCGAATTCTTCCCCGAAAGTGAGATTTAACAAAACATGTATTGGTAGGTAACGTCAAAACTTACCACAGCCAAAAAAATCACAACAATTCAGGGGATTGATCATAAGTAACAACAATTACAAGAGGCATTCTTGAGATATCCACCAATCAAACAGGTAAAATTATTTCCGCTTAAGCTCGTTTTCATCTAAACGGTTATATGTCTAAAATAAAACCTTAACAACTATTTTGTAAAAAGGGTGAAAAATAGCAGGTTTATTGCTCGCATACGCCCAATTGTGCATAGAAGTTAGTCATATTATATATGGCGCGAAGCGTCTCATCGAGGCGGATACGTATAACACAAAAATAAAATAGTCAAGATATAGATTATTTTATTATAGGCCTGAACATCACGTGTACACTTTTCGTTGGATTCGACCATATAGGTACCTCATGTTTAATGCTTCTATTGTTCTTTTTATTTGTTATTACTACAGATCATTAAGTGATAATGGGATCAGCGAGATACAACTAGGAACCTTCGACGGACTCCGGAACTTGATTTGGCTGTAAGATTCTTAAAGCAATATTATCAGCTCGTAAATTATGGTTTATTATAATTATAACCATTAACCATCACCACACCCATCACAACTATCACCGCCACACAGATTAAATAAGATTAAAGTGGCTGAGTGATCCTCCTTGGAGCCCTTGATTCTTTCAGAAGTTGTGCTTTTTCATTCAGATGCTCACTCATGTGTACTAATTACAACTTGCAATCACAGAGCTTAATTTGAACGAAGTTAGCTAAATTACAGAGGTTTAAAATGGTTGGTCGGGTATCTTTGTATAATTTGCTGGGTGGAACTAGAAGCTCAATGTGTTACTTTCGAAAGTTGGTGTGTTAAAAAATAGAAACTTTGAACTTCAATTTGTTAAACTAGAAAAACTTAGTGCTATTTCAGATTTTGTAAAATCAAAAGTTCAAATTTCGAGGAAAAAAAGTCTCAATACGAGGGGCGTTCAATAAATACCTGCAACCATAGTTTTTCTCCACTCATGCGCGAAGTATGCCAACTAGAATTAGCGTAATTTGAAATATGGTTCTTTATCTTTCCTCGCTATGCATGAATGAACAATATCGTTTGTGGGATTAAGTAATGGCACATGCGTAAAATCAATACTCTCTGGACACTGCATAAAAAATAGCTGATCAGGGCGGAGAATATTTGCAAGCAATTTGATGCACAAGAACCGATGCATGGAATAAGTTGCCGTATCCAACTTTTGAAACAGTGATAGACCGGTACTATGTGCTCAACATTACTTATTTTCAGATACAAATTATGGAGAAAAAACACTTATTATGTAACATTAAAACGTCATCTTCTTGTCATAGCTTAAAATATATAAATCCTTTAATGAATAAACAGTCAAGGTCAAGGTATCCAACCGCAAGATTTGGCTTAAACCTCTTGTCTTGTTCCTCATTGTTACATGTTATAGATTTAAACGGGAGATTATAAAGGCAATATCTGAAATCGTTTTCTGCAGAGAAAATTTTAATACAATGAAGCTCTCTTTACCCAATTTGAGTAAATTCACTACACTGACCATAACATTAAATTAAATTGTATTTTCAAATAAATGTTTACATTTTTTAACTTTGTATATGTATTGAAGTTCACCACAGTTCTTGTTTTCTTAAATTCAATTCCTAATCTGTAACTTTTACGTTGGTTGCAGTGATTGTTTAACATTTCTGCTCATTTTGAGCGCTATCTGACCACCGTGCGTTCTACGCATGCGCAGATTTTTATTCCAAGTTCAACAATTCTCGATGTATTTATTGATACCCTGTCATCTATACAATAACGAATCCTGCATTTGCTGTGGTATTTCGGGAAATCCTAATTGTTTGCTATAACTATCATTTTCATTTCTTTGGATTTTCGGCATTTTGAGGCTCACTGTAAAAGCCTAATGTTGACCAAGATAAGATGCAGTGTATTTCAAAAAATTGTCTTTGACAGAACCTCTCCATTTAGGACCTCGTTGAACATGGTCTCTGGTTTCCGATGCAAAATGTTAGACTTGCACACTTATCCGGAACAAAGTTCTGCTCATTTCAATAAACGTGCTATCAAGCTAATTCAAAATTCCTGCCAAAGTGGCATGTTTTTTCACTGTCCAAATATGGGTTATTTTATGCTAATGCTATTACGTAATTATGAATATTCAGTAAATCCAGATTGTGTTAAATGATAGATTAAGGTTCATACTTTATAATGTACCCACTAAGCTTTCACAGAATCACTCACGTGTGGAGAACAACAAGGTTGCAGGTATTTATTGAATGCCCCTCGTATATAGTAGGGGAGAGCTGTGAGTGTACGTCCTTTGGGCAGGTTCGCCCACCACGTGATTCTCATCTTTGCAGCCACTGGTTGAATTTGGCGAACACACAATAGATACAATTGTATGTTGCAAGCTTCCCACATTAACGTGGCAGATCACCGTAACATGCCTGTCATTCAACTTATCATCCAAAAACCAGTTTTGACTTACAAAAGTGAATTTTCTTACATTTTTCATATTGATTTTTTCCAAAGATATTCGTAGAGAAGGTTTAAATGTAATTTATCATTTACGTAGGTATGGGATTGATTATGGATTTGATGCAGTTAACAACCCATCAATGTATGTGGGACATCCGTGGTATAGGTCAACATGTCAATGCACTTATTATTCGCTATAATATGGGGCACAGTGGGGCAGGTTCGCCAATAGGGATTTATATAGTTATGATTTAGCATAATTTCAAAATTGCAATTTTCCTCTTACAGGATAATTGTATTTATAAAAAAAAGTTATCAAGAATGGAGTAACGTTAATATTAGAGGAGAATATTTCAAAATGTGGTATTTCTTATTATTTTTAAATTCTGAACGAGTATGTTCCGAAAAAGTGCCCCCACCACTATATTTTAGATTCTTAAATTTCATTTTGGAATAAAATAACGAAGATTCATTACTTCATGAATAATCGCGATAGCTGCGTATCAAGTGCGCTCCAATAAAATGAATCGTTAGATGAGAACGCGCACGCCGAGCTCAGGTTACTAATAATTGCCCGAAAGTACTGCGCCAAAGTGTTCCATTGTTTTGCTCACTGACCGACCAATCAAATAAACGCCTCACGCCCCTAAACTGAATATTCATTGCATTATGAGGAAACACGATTAAAGCTTATTTCTGATTGGTTGAATGAGGGGATGACCCGACTCGGACTGTTTCAATAACTAAGAAGGGCAGGGGTGGACAAAATAAACAAAACAACTAATTAATTATTAGCGAGATTATATCGGTACAAATCAACGATTTGGATAAATATGCATCTTTTTCAGTAATGAATGAGAATAATGACTGCTTAACAACTGTTTTCGCGAATTTGTTGTGAAATACTCGGTTGCTGTTATGGTCATTCGGAATTGTCCCGAAGGGGCGCAGCCCCTGAGGGACAATTCCGAATGACCATAACATCAACCTCTTATTTCACAACAAATTCGCGAAAACAGTTGTTACGCAGTAATTATTCTCTAAATAACGAATCTATATGTATTGGATATTATGGTACTTTGTGTAGCCTAATTCTGAATCTAGGGCGAACTTGTCCCGGTCTGTGGGCGAACCTACCCCGGCGTCGGGCAAGTTCGCCTTTTTGAGACACCTGGTTTTTTTTCCATTTACTCCTGCTTTTACAGTAAGGCCTAGAGTACTGAGATCATGGTAATGTGTAGCCAAGATATATCAATCTTTCGCATAATATCAAAAGGTCCATTCAATTCAATCTTTAAAATTGGTGTCGCTACATGTAGAACTCTTCAAATGAAAATAGGGCGAACACTCCCCGCTCTCCCTATCCTTAGAGCAGATTTTAGTCCGATGTGACAAAGTAAAAAGGCTGAGGGCAACATGTGGCAAGACTGTAGATCGCCTTATGACTAAATAAACCGAAGGTCCCCCGGCATGTAGTCAATGGGTGTTTGGTCTGCCAAAGTGTGACTTTTGAAAGTTGTGTCAAGAAATTCAAACTTTGATCACGCGTGACTTGTCATCTGAAGCAAGGTCATGACCATCTCTGATTCAATTGGTAACGATCTTTAATCAAGATACAAAGTGAAAAGCATGAAGAGGCCTTCAGAAATGCTGAGAAAACGTTTTTAATTTTAATTTTTTATGATTTTTTTTGACGAAATCATTACATGAGAGGATTTCTACATATATCATTTATCTAAACAAGGTAAAATATTTCATTTAAAATCTCCCGGATCTCTCGATGCCCCTTCATAGGGTGTGGTATTATATAGCAGAACATTGTACACGCCATCTGCAAAGAGACACGAAAACTGTAACAAATATCGACATTATTACACACACAAAATATTATTATATTTTTCAGTGATCTATCGGCTAATGCGATCGAGGAACTAACACCGATGACATTTGTGGAGTTGGCATCTTTAGAAGGCTTGTAAGACAGTGTTTAGATTTGATATAAATGTCTTTAAAGTTCTAAATAAATGAACAAATAAATAACCATACACTAAACTCTGTATATAATAGTTTGCACCGTAAACTTGTCACTATGCAAATGTCGCCTGCTGCCCAACAAAAATGCATTGTTATTCATTCACCCGTGACAATTATTTCATGGTCAGGATGTCATTGGAAAGAGAACATCCGGTTCTTTCTAAAGACATATCACACTCCCTCTGCAGTTTTACTTCAACTGATGGTTCTATTTAAGTTTCCTTATATTTTGGTACACCCTGTATGATATGTGCTATATTGGAAGCAGTCAGGCATAATGTGGAATTACAACTTACTCATGCACTGTCAATGTCTATATGCATCAGTGCGTAGAAGATTTTAAAGTAAAAACATCGAATTACAGCTTTCATTTGGCACAACCATGCCCGGCATAACCTTTTTCATCAGGTCTTTCTAAACCAAATCATAACTACAAAGTATCAACTCAATTTTAATGGATATGGTGTCAAATTATGAGGAAAAATTTGCCCATAATGTGTATATATACCCTTTTTTTATATGAGCTATGCCTAAAGAATTTCTTTTAAATGGCTTAAATAACACCTGATCAGAAACTTTATGGGTTAGATATTCTAGTAAAATGCCATAGAAAATGTTAAGATAGAAAAATTTCTCTCCCTTTCAGGTCGCTATTTGACGTTACGCTAAAGGTGATCAATTCTAGAGCTTTCCAAGGGATGACTAATCTTAGAACGTTGTAAGTTTAACTTTTGCGTGGAACAGTTACTATATGGATTTAAGAATTGCGTGACACAGTAATTAATAAATATACATCTTGCGTGACACCGTTAATAATTACAGGACAAAAGTATTGTTTTAAAGTTAAACCTCTGTCGTATATCCGGTGTCGTGTCATACACGCGCGAAAATGACACACAACATGAAGTGTATACGAATTAGCATATTAGAGTAAAAACTTGCGTATAACCCAGTTTAAATTTTAGAGTTGACCATGCGTTCTTACATAATTAATATTTAGAGTAGAACTTGCGTGACACAGTTGATATTCAGAGAATAAAGTTCACCGGTTAAATAATTCGCAGTATAAAAATAAAAAAACATATTTGGATACAGAAGACTTGTAATTATTATTTTGGTAAGGGGAGACGTCAAAACTCGACCGCCCGTTGACTGCCGGTTACGGGCGGTTCCGCCCGGTTCTTTCAGGTCAAATGTTTTACTGGTATATGAATATTCGCGCATGCAACACTGAACAACCGCCGGTTGACTTAATGCTGTAATCTGACCAATTTACACTATCAATCTGTTACTTTGCGGTCATAATAGCTCTCTCTATAATCGTTCTATAAAAAACAAACATTCATAGACTTTCGGTATTGATTTTAAAAAGTTAATTGAGCTATAAACAGATTGAAAAAGCCAACCCCAGCGAAAATCAATAGCTGTATTGTACTGGTTGTCAACTGAGACTTTTAAGTCTTAAAAGAGCCCATTACTTCAAGATGTTATTGCTCACGTGTGTGACGAGGCACTTTCAACCGGTCGTGTTCACCAGAGTGTTACTATTTGACCTCATTATGTGTGTATATTATAACAGACGACACGTTTTGTGAGAACCGAACGGAACCGTTATATTTCCGAACTATAAAATTGCACTTTTATATATAAAAGCGTAGAATAATGAGCCGAATAAAGTCAAGGATTAGACAAATGGAAAGAGGTAGGGAAGAGGGGAAAAAATTGTCTCCAATGATTCTTTTAATCCTAATAATTAATCCTTATTATCTACATTATTATGGTTGTGCACAACATTTAATAAGTGAAGACCCTTTTTTGAAGAAAAAAATCCACATGAATGGAATGTGAAGAACCCGCGGCATGTGATTACAGTAACTTGCACAGGGCGTTCAGCAAATTGAACAAATTCATGAGTTATATTTGGCCAAACCTTTCAGCGTGTGTTTTTTATTGAGGGGTCTCAAAAACGGTCATATTTGGTACCGAAATGATTCTACAAGTTTTCTCTTTCCAAATATATTTTCAATTTGGTACTGCAACTTATTTTACGAGAGGTACAAATCTTTAAAATGATTTCGAAACTTTTGGGACACCCTGTAACGAAGCGCAACCTTAAATGTTAAAGAATCAGTAGCTGGGGAGCATGGGTCCATTTGAGGGGGTTTTCCGCCCGGTCTGCTGTTGAGCACTGAGAGACAGACGACGCTGGACACGGGCGTATTCACGAGTATTCAGGTTAAAATATGCGAACGAGGTTACGTGATCAAGTGAATGGGACGAATGCTTAACAACGGTATACAATTTTTTTAAATGATACTGACACTGCGGGTGGTTAGCCACCCACAACGGTTTTGGATTGAAAACATTTTCTTCTAACCTATGATGAATTTTTCAAAATGATTAGATCAACATTCGCGATTACGTGTTATTCCAATACGAATTCAAAATTTAGGTTTTGGCGTGTCCATCGTCGTCTGCTGAGAGATACGTATAGGAGTATGCCCTCAATTTTTCTGGAAATTAGGGTTTTTTTTGCACCAACGTAATACTTAGGCATAGGCCTATACTAACTACTATTTGGTAATTTCGATGTCTAGATCACATCGATATTATCAGCATCATTCACTACATAAATTGCTTCGACCAACTTTCAATCTAGCACCACCATTCAAACGTTTTCCCATAAATCATTACACTTCTGGGTTCTTATCTATTGTTACAATTCATTTTTTCCAAATTTCTTTTTTCGGCAATCTCTCAATGACCCTTTAACATGGTAAAAAAATTAGAAACCCAGCTATCAACCATTAAAGGTATACCATATTGTTGGGCTGAGCATTGAGAACAAAAATGTAAATGACAACTTTGATCATATTGAGTTCCTATAATTATTTAAAGAATGAAGAAGTGAAAATTGGCCGAATTTGTGAAAGTGGCCATTAATATCGTCTATGTCTGCCGACTTGTCATTTTCAAACGGTCATAGGTCAAAAACTATTGATCAACGAACGATCAAAGTTGTCATTACATTTTTGTTCTAAGTCAAACACTCAGTCAAACAATATTATGAAGGTTACTTTTAATTGTCTTACCATTTTAAATTTAGATTTAAACGTCCCATTGTCACCTTTTGACCCGAAATCGAGGTCAAAGGTGAATTTAACATCCACGTTGGCAAGGATGTCCACTTCTGGGTCCACTTCAACGAACATTTTGGTATTTAACTCCCAGTGCCAACAGGACCGAAACATCATGTGTGCTCCCCAGCTATACCGGGAGTCCCTAAAAAGGGTGCACGTGTTTACCCAACTTGTTGACCTTGAAGTTCTAACATTTAGTGTAAGATGTTTACACATATTAAAAGATTAAACACCTGGCTTTCAGATGCTGCTTATTTCATCTGGTTCAGATTTGTCAATCCTGAGATATGGACAGTTAACTAGAGCTTCCCAGAATCGATGTTGTGCCACTTTATAGTTTCAAAGGTTTACTCCTAAGATACAACTTCCACTTGTACGACTGCCCTTCACCAGTGTTATGCAAAATAACATTTTTGTATTGAGATTGAATAGGTTTAAATAATAGAATGAGTGCCTGTGCATCCAAGCAGAACTGAATATAAAAATGTGTGTTACATGATTCGAACCAGTCCTTTTGTCGAGGTTTCACAAAATGTTTATTGGGCCTACATTTTCAAAACAAGACAGACGTCCATATGGCTGGGTGCGGCCTCAATTTCCATTAGAAGAGGGTGTTCATGGTACGAGCAGAAGTCACCAGAGAGTTTGCCATTCATTTCCCAAACACTCACGTACCATCTAGGAATACCTACAAAGGAGTTTATTGGGAATATTTGGTAGATGGTACAAGCACCAATATGAATAAAGAACACTGGAAGACTAAGATATGGAAAGTGGAAGGACACAGTAACACAGTGATAACGTGCGGCGTGCACTTCAGAGGGATCCCAGAATAACTGCTCGTAGAAATCCCTTACCACATAATTATTCCACGGACATAATTTTTGTTCCTCAGCCTCTTTTAAACAATTCTGGTCAAATGCCCACCCCAATGTTTCAAGACGATTGATGCCCATGGATAGACCAATGTTAGTATCGTCTCAGTGATCGTTTTGACGCTTATTCTTTCTGTAAAAGTGGCACAACGTCGATTTTGGGTAGCTTTGATAAGCTGGGTATATCTCAGGATTGACAAATCTAAATCAGATCAAATGAACGGCATCTGAAAGCTGAGTGTTTTTCCTTTCCGTGTGTATAAACATATTACACCAAACTTTAGGACTTCATGGTCAACAAGTTGCGCAAACATGTGCACCCTTTTTAGGGACACCCTGTAGAGTTGAAACTTGCGTAACACAGATAATATTTCGAGTTAAAATGTGCTTGACACAGGTTGATATTGCAACATTTGGATATGAAATCCTGCTTCATGAGCTGATATGCAAGCTTCCAGCAGTTTCCAGGATGTCGGGGATTTTTTAAACGTTGCAGTCTCTCTAGACATACTGTTTGCCGGTGGTGTATTTGTAAGGGCTGGGTGGGGCAGGTAGGACAAAGGTATATCAGAGGGCGGGGCGGGTAGGACAATCCCCATCTCTGACGGAGGTTATTTATGCCCACGCTCATATCCTTATATATAATATTGCATTATAACATTTATTACAATTGTAAATCTTAAATCACAGGGCCTTAACACGTGGGGAAACCTTTGAAGAATTAACGGTAGAAAGCGATGCATTCACTGGTCTGAATTCACTTCGAAAAATGTGAGCTTCATGTAATGTTAATTTGGTTGTTAGTTAATAATTTGTTTGTTTGGTTGTTTAGTTGGTTTCTTTTTCTTTCGTGATTTTTCTATAGGTTCAGAGCAACGTGTTCGCCCTCGGACAAGTTTAAATCTGTCAAACTTTCGTCAGGATTATCTCCGACTTCTTCAGGACCACATTCTCAAATCTGGCTGCCCCTTACCCGATGAATTGAGAACCGGTGCCCCTTGGTGGCTCTGAAAAAGCTTTCAAAAGATCACCTATCTCTAAATTAGTGTAACGACTTTGATCAATACCCACCCGCATTTAACGGAATATGTACAAAAAACCGAATGTATGGGTCAAAAGAGGATTTTTCCGCGAAAAGCAATACTTTCTCAAAAGTCAGCATGGTCAGAAAAGTAGCATGAAATCCCTCATTCAGGCCATCGGGGACGGTATACCACCAGTTGCTCTAATGTAGCTTGTTCTGCTTTCAACCTTTTAACATTGTCAATGAAAAGATGTCGCATTACATGTATTAATTTTTATTTATTTCTTTTTCCTTTTTTCTCCATAGATATGTAGATGATCATCGTGTTTGCTGTCACTTTTCTAACTTGGACGAGTGCGTCACTCTTCAACCACGATCCCCACTTTTTTCATGTGGTAGCCTCATGCAAAACACCTTTCTTAGAATAAGTATGTGGGTATTGGGCCTCAGTGCGGTTTTCGGCAACGCCTTTGTTATCGTGTCTCGGTGTTTCGAAAAAACACAACGAAATGAAAAGGCAAATGTGCAGTCATTTTTTATCATGAATTTAGCTATATCTGACTTTCAAATGGGGGTATATATGCTGATTATAGCAAGTACGGATTTGTATTATGGGGATGAGTATTTTCTCTTTTCTGAGTCGTGGCAATCAAGCACGGTTTGCAAAGTTGCTGGTTTCATCTCTTTACTGTCAAGTGAAGCGTCCGTTTGTTTTCTTACACTTATTACAATCGAGCGATTTCTTTCTCTGGTTCTGCCTTTTGGTAAGGTCCAGTTCACACTGAAAAACGCACGTATCGCCGTTGTTGTCGTTTGGGTTGTGATTGGGTCATTGAGTCTTGCTGCCAATATCCTTGCTGATGCGGACTCAGATTTCTATGGTCTTTCTGATGTATGCATTGGATTGCCATTGATAACGAGACCAACAAGTTATACTTTAATTGAGGGTGCAGTCGGTAACCAGCTGTCGGGGAACACCTTTAACATCCCTGTGCCAGAAGCCACCAAATCGGCTTGGATTTTTTCGATTGTATTATTTCTTGGAGTCAATTCCATGTTGTTTTCTGTAGTCGTCATCTGCTACGTGGTGATTTTTATCGTAGTCAAGAAATCCCGGCATAGAGTGAGAAGTAGCCGACAGAATGATGACGAGGAGATTAAAATGGCGATAAAAATGGTGATCTTGGTCGGTACCGATTTTTGTTGCTGGATGCCTGTTGTGATCAGTGGGATTGTGTCCCAAACAGGACTCGCGGTAATTCCACTGTCGATGTATGTTTGGACCGTGGTATTTATTTTACCTATTAATTCATCTGTTAATCCCTATCTGTATACTATATCAACATACATAACAACCAAAACGAATGAAAAGAAAGCAGCCAAGTCCGTAAAAACTGAATCAACAAGCACTCCTGGAAACCAATTAAACACATCGCAATTGTAAGTCATTGTAACTCTTTTCGGCTAAGACATTTTCGGCTAATTTCTACACGTTGCACGTGCTTGTGTTGCATAAAGGCCTACATCCACTTCTACCTGTTACTCATTTTGCATTATTGAATGGATGGCTATTCACGATGTGGAATGTTGTTTGTATTGTTGCCTCAATTGGCGTGCATGGATGCACTAATCCAAGTCATGAAGACAGCCATACAATATTTGGATTAATTAATCATGCAAAATGAGTAACATGTAGGAGTGGTCTGTAAGCCCTTATGCAAAACAATCTTTTCATATAATGTATGCAGCTCCACTTTGAAAAACATCCCTATATAAAATTAATTATCCTCACATAAGGCACTCCCTGTAGGGCAGTGAGCTTGCCATATATGGTAGTCATGACCTTGGACTATATAACCTTGATCCAGGTATAAATACTTATCATCAGGTTTTTTAGTTATGACTGTTTTTACCCATTTTTGAAATTGGCTCTGAACTTGAATATATTGGGCCGATTTAAATAAACCTAACCTGAGATATTGTACTAAACACTTCAATCAATTTAGTGATATGCTCAGTTTTTGCATCCTTTGAGTGCCTCGTGTGAGGAAAAGACTGAGAATTTAAATATGGGTATTTAAGAAATGGAAAAGCTTGTTTAATTTCTAAATCCATCGATATTTGTCAATCAAATTGGGTATACATGTTATATATCTATTACCGATCACTCTTATGATGGGAAAAAAAATTGTCGGACATTGCTCATTTGCATATCAATGACTTGAATAGATAATTAGCTCATTTGCATATTTAATGAGCGTATGAAACTAAATTATAGTTTAAAAGATTGGGTATCGTATAGTTAGCCATAATACCAAGTTTGATTGCAATACACCATTCACATCTGGATTTATAACATTTACGCATATTAATTAGCTGGACTTAGTCACTTTTTTGATTGCAGTCAGTAAAACAATTTCACTAGGTTATTTTAGCTTAATGCAATATAATTTTACCATATTTTTTAATTTAACATGGTATATAGATATTCAATTGTTAAAGAAATATGTGTAAATGGTGTTTTGAATGTTACATTATTAACAAATTGAGCTCTCTAAATCCTGATAAATTATATTTGTGGGCATTGTTACTGTTTTTGGCAGGTTTTCGGCCATTTTCCGAGTGTCTCAAAACACCGTACCACAAGAATGCATTGACCGATTGTCATAATTCTTTTTGGAAAATAAATCTTTCATTGCAATCTTTCATTTGAATCCAATTTTGTACATGTCTCAATCATTTGAATGTTATGTGTGCTATGCCTTATAGTATTATCCCTATTAAGCGCTAGGGTGCATCTTCTCCCCTTATTTCAATGGATTTGTCTGTCCCTAGTCTTAAAATGTTCCTATTGTCACAAAACTAACATGTGCCAAGTTTGAATTAATTTGGAAGTTGTCATGGGGGGCCACCGAGAACCTAAAGTTACAGTATGTGTTCTATGTAGGAAAGTTCGTTGACCCCTGTACAATTCCAATTAGAAGCCGATCCAACAATTTCAAGTAGCTGCCATATCAAAACCGTTTGGACTTAGAAGCTCAAATCTTGTGAGCTAATAGAACTGATAATCATCTTCAAATCTGCAACAACAAATAATCGCTAACAATGAGCATGTGCGGTGTACTGGCACAAACGCCCTCGCGATCCATAATTTCATGTATTTGGCATTTTGTGGTCATTTTTACCCAGAATTTGGCATTTTGTGGTCATTTTTACCCCTAATTTTACAAATGTTGATGTCCTGATTGTGTTAACAGTATAACAACTTTAAATCAATGTATATTATCCACTTTCAGTGTGAAATAAGAGTATTATAGCACTTGGTTCACATAAGACAGACATTTCCCCCCAGAATATGGGCTGGGGGCACTTTTGACAATAAAACACACATGCTCATTTCATTGGCGGTTAATTTTTATCGCAGATCCGAAGATGATTATCAGTTCTATTAGCTCACAAGAGTTGAGCTTCTAAGTCCAAACGGTTTTGATATGGCAGCTACTTCAAATTGTTCGATCGGCTTCTAATTGGAATTGTACAGGGGTCAACGAACTTTCCTACATAGAACACATACTGTAACTTTAGGTTCTCGGTGGCCCCCCATGACAACTTCCAAATTAATTCAAACTTGGCACATGTTAGTTTTGTGACAATAGGAACATTTTAAGACTAGGGACAGACAAATCCATTGACATATTAAAAATAAAGGGGGAGAAGATGCACCCTATTAAGCGCCCACCCCTCTTTTTCCCAATGACTACCAAAAAGTAACACCTAATAAGCGCCCATCTTTTTAGCCACTACAGCTCAAAATAAAGCATGAAAGTAGCGTCCGAAAGTCCCGGCATCAACAACATGTTGGCGATCCACGTATCAGCGGGCTGTGCACATTTTCCACCAAAAATGTGCATCAAAATTCGGAAACAATTTGAGTTTCCACGATAAACGACTTAAAAAAAAGTAACTTAATAAACGCCCATTCTAAATGACTTTGCTAAGAACCCTGGGCGCTTAATAGGGATAATACGGTACTAGTTGGATAATCCTGATAACATTCCCCAGTAGTGTTTTTTTTTTAATATCTTATTTTTTTAGTTATAGACCAAAAAGTGCCAAAAAAAATGTTGGCACTTTTTGGTCTGCAACTCAAACAATAAAAAAGATATTTAAATATTAAAAAAAATGCTCCTGGGGAATGTTATCAGGATTATCATAAAACTAGTATGACAAAATCTAACAAAATATTATATTTTGAGTTATCTTTTCCAAACCTAAAATGGGTCAAAAAACATGGTTTTTTATAATTGTTTCCAAAATGGTCAATTTCATTATCATGGTTGGATTCTTTGAACCCTTTTCTGCAAAAAACTGTTCAAGTTTATAAAGATTAAATGAATATTGAAGAAGTTACGGCAGTTTTACGGAGACTGTACCTGAGAGTCCACACTCCCCGCTCAGCAGTCATTCCAAAAATCAGGGGATGCCTGAAAAAGAATGTGCCATATTCGCCCGAAAACATTGTCAATTTGAATCTTTAAACACATTTTTGAACAGCAGACCTGAACCCCAGTTGCCGGGGAAGTAATACACCTATCAGTTGTAAGATGTACTATACGACCCCCGGGAGAGGTGCGTCATGGGTGCGTCGTTTACCACCACATTCTTGATGTAGGGTACGTCATAGTGGCAGCCTTTGGTCCATCACGAAATTGACGAAGGGTGTGTCAATGTCCGTCACTTTACATGGGTACGTCACAGTGTACATCATTTTTACGAGTAACACAATACAAACTTTATAATTTAAACATCACTTTTCCGATATACCGCATGCTCTAAAATGCCTGAAATCACTCTATCGCCATGCAAGTGTGCAAGAGTTTTGTAAACGGAAAAAACAAGGAACCGACAGTAGACACAGCAGAGGTAGGAGGACAGGCCCGTTCACTCATGTACGAAAAAAATAATCGCCAACGGTGGTCCGTCATATGGTCCGTCAGAATCAACCAATGGTGTGTCACAAAGTTGACTGAGGGTGCGTATATTGTATGACAAAGGTCCGTCACTTTTTTGACACAGGGTGCGTCATGGTACATGAGAAGTTGACGCACCTCGGTAAAGTGACGCACCATTCCCGGGGGTCGTATAGTGCGTCTTACAACGGATAGGTGTATAAAACACCCATCAAACAGTCTAGCACATTTGGCGTCATGTTGCTAGTCACCAGTCTGATTGCGCAATGATTTAAAATTATTCCATTCCTAAACCAGGATATTCGAGGAACCAGACGTTATTCAAATGCTTTTTGAAATTATACATTATTTCTGCACAATATATAATAATAATAGCCAGAGTCAATGTAACTAAGTTTCACACACCAAATTTGGCATGCTGCATACACTTTAATATTATGTTATTGTTATCAGTATCACTGCATGTAATGTTTCATGGGACATAATATATGATCAATCATAGATGACAGATATTGGTTTTATTCCCTAACACTGTAAAAAGGGATTAAAACCTTTGTAGATATAGTTCTGTATATCAGACGTACGAAAACGTGAAGAATAGCATGTATTACATGGACTTAACAGTACCCTTGACCATAATAAACAAATAAAAACTACACAATATTGTTGTTAGTGACCGGACAATCTTTGTTGACTTAGCTAACCAACCTATTCCAATAAGCACTATAAGAGTAAACTCATACAATTGTCAATGAGAAGTTACTGGGTCAATGAAATAATGTCTAACAAGACAAATGCACTGAATAAAATGCATAGTAATAGTATTCAGTAATAGGGGTTCCTTTATAAAATATCCTGAAATCGTCTACAAAGACCCTGACGGAATGTCAGTGTTGGTCTACCATTAAAATAGCATTGCATTTTGCGAATGCTATTTCAGTGATAATGTCATGACTTTACTCTCAAAGTTAATAATATGTACTTGCAACACTCTGCAAATTTTTTCTTATCCCTTGCACATTCTAGCCATGCCAAACAACTGTGATGTTTTCATACATATTTAATCTCTGCAATTGTAGCTGCACCTGTGTGCAAAAGCAAGGTTGCAACCTATACTATAAATAAGAATAGTTGTTAACAGTTGAAGCCAAAGTCTCAAATGACTACCTAAGTGGAACTTGCAACTCATAACAGGCGCAGTTCAAAGCGCTGTGATTCGCAGGTATGAAAGCAGCAACAGAGTAAATCAGATGTATACAAAATAAATTATAGAGAATGTATTTTAAGAGTTGCAGAAAAAATTACAGAAGCTTAAATCTTGATCAATAAGCAAATCTAAAATCTTGTCATAACCACTCCAATGAGCTCCTACAATAAAAAGTCTAAGATGATATTGCCCACAAAAAAT
Source organism: Ophiura sarsii (assembly GCA_035610835.1). Taxonomy (NCBI): domain Eukaryota; kingdom Metazoa; phylum Echinodermata; class Ophiuroidea; order Amphilepidida; family Ophiuridae; genus Ophiura; species Ophiura sarsii. The sequence goes on along the minus strand of CM069443.1, from coordinate 44,694,379 downwards.
AGGAAATGTTTTGATTTTGTTTTGGATTTCCAATCTTTATGTATGCAGATAGGCAAATAAGACATTTTGTGACATTGAATAACTGATATAACTGACAATCTCTGACATGTCATGTCAACTCAAAGTGTGTGATACATGTATTTTACCAACAACTATGATGAATATTATCTGACACTTACAGTACTCACAATACCATAATGGAACATCATTTTCTTGTGACTGTTTGCAAATGCTCATTTTCATAGAATTTACAGACGGTTTGACAATGTAACGCAAATACAAATTTAACATGTCTTTTAACACCATCCGACATAAATGAAAATGATGCAGACAAGTGGCGGAATCCAAGATTTTGCATGCCAATAGAAATTCTAAATATTAGGGCATGTAAACGACACCACTTCATTTGACACGTAAGAGAGCATGTGTGGTGTAGTGGATAGCATGCCGGTCTCACGATGCAAAGGTTGTGAGTTCTAGCCCAGCTACAGCCAACTTGTTTGTATCCTTGGGCAAGGTACTTAGTCTCAATTGCTTCGTCGACCCAAGCGAGATTTGGGAGCTGTTAGGGGATATTACAATCAAAGTGCTGATACTGCGTGTGCGCCATGTCGGTAGCCTGGTAAATAAAGCGAAATGATTGTGATGATTTCCTAATGGCAGCAAAAAACAGTGGTTCGTAAGTCACATATAAATGGTGGTCCCGTGCATTGGAAGAGCAATACCAGAGCACGTTAAAAAGTTACAGAATCTTTCGTAAAGAGTAGGGGATCATCCCGTCTGTTCACACATCTAACAGACCCCAATGGAAATAAGCTAATAAGCTTATTGGATTATCCAGGGTCGTAGGACCCTAATGATATCAAATCAAATCAGACACGAACAAGAATCAAGATCCCCACTTAATGTCAAAATTGTTTACATACATTTACTATCTTGAGTGTTTTGTTTGCTTTACATACACTTAACACATTACACCATGCAATGCATTATTAGGAATGGCTTGAGAAATCCCTTGTATTATTTCATGATGGGAAACAGTTGAATTACAACACCATGTAATTAGAGCAAGTTATCGGTTAACATTTTCTTTACTGGTATCTACTGCAAGGTTTTGATATGAACATAACATCGTTTTTGCTGTGTTGGATACATTTATATATATTTAATTCAACAATAAGAAGCTTAGTGTTGATACTAAATAACCACATTGTGAGGCAGTTAGATAGACCAATCATATCCTTTGGAATCCGACACAATTCTAAATTATACCCTCTACATCCTATATTATATCACTCTTTATTCCGTAAAACGTAGAGTGTACAGGGTACAATGTGCAGGGTATTACATAGATATTCTCGAAGTCCCTTAACCCTTATTCACACATTAGATGTGCACATTTCAACCTGTCTCTTTCAACCACCACTGGATTAAGTGGCAAGATATAAATTTAGATACGACTCAAAAAGCATTGTGTCTAAACTGTGTAAATAAAATGGCTTAAATATTGGATTTGAGAAAAAAATGATGGTGTAACACCAGTATAAAGGCAAAAACAGTGCCATGTGTTCAGGTATATTCATTTGGAAGATTAAGTGTACACGGCAATGGGTATCAATGTATACCCACGATGCATTACATGGCATGGTGCACCATATTGCAAATAATGAGAATGGCAATAAATATGGTTCCACATGACAAGAACAGTTCCAAATGGCAGGTGAAGCTAACATCCAAGGGGTATACATTTACTGTCTGAATTTTACATTGAACTTCACTCAATTTCAATGTCACTATAAATACACGATCTTATCACTTTTTTGTTTCAGTGTTCTGGGTTTCCTTGAACTGTAACAATTGTGTTTTGTATTTATCTCATAAAAATAAAACGGATAAAAGGCTGCTTTTTAAGTCTTTTAAAACTGGCAGGACTATTTGAAAAAGTGGATTGAAAACCACTGAAAACAAATATTGTGCCTTATTCTGTCATGCAGATACAAAGCTTTCCATTCAGCTGATGTCGCTGAAAATGTCACGCCCGTATAAGAGTATTTGTGTTTATTGTTACAGTAGTACTATAAACAGTGACTATACAGTATTCATAATTAGTTGTTCTTTTGAGTCCGTGTCACCGTATGGATGGCGATGCTCCCCCTGCAGGGCTTGTTGTGTCTCCGCCACTAGTACCTTCCCTTGGTGGACTCTGCAATATAGTAGAAAGTCACAAAGTATGGTTACTGTGTGACATGTTAATATAGATGTACATTGTAGGAGCATTTAACCTTTTGACTAATGACAACAGGGTCAGAAGTTTGTCAAAGGATGCAAGAATCCGTTTAGATTCCTGTGGATTCTTTTCTACAGTCATCAAAAAATGTAACTATACAGGTAATTAATGGGCTTCTAATTCTAAAATATGCATATCCTACCTAAAAATATTAAATTATAAAGTCGTTGAGAAATTCATCATCTTTAATATAAAATATTGCACGCTAGGATCGGATGATTATTGAGGAAGTGACACTTCAAAATGTAAGGTGGGATCCGATTTTCATTTTCACATTTCTATTTTCTACACGCAGACCCATCTACGAGTACCTTATCTATTACCGATAGTGCAATTGGGGGATGCATGCGCAGGTTGGGCAGTCGGCTGCATTGTTCCGATGGATCAATACGCCACACACACGCTACCTGTCATACCCTCCCCCGTGTTGAAATGTAAAATGTGAAAATGAAATTGTGACTTTACCTTACATTTTGGATTGTCACTTCTTCAATATTCAACTGATCCTAGCGTGCAGTATCTCATCTTAAAGACGATAATTTCTCAACAACTTTATGGTTTAATATTTTTAGGTAGGATATATATTTTTAGAGTTAAAAGTCAATTTATTACCTGTATAGTTACTTTTTTTGATGACTGTATTCAAATAAGTGTCGCACAGATTATCTTTTGAGAATCAACTTGGATTTTTTGCAACTCTTTTTGTGAGAATCTTTGCAAGTATGGATTCTCGGATTCTCGTCGAATTTCTGACCCCGGATACATGTTTTCTGATAAGCCCAGATACAATAATTGTTTATCTCTGCTTTCATAGAACTTAAAAAATGCAGTGTGATTTGATCAATATGTTAGGGATATGCATGAGCAATTGTAATTGTTTCTATTTTCTCTGTACTCTATACAAGTGGGTGTTAAACAGCTGGTTTTAATTAATTAATACTGTTCCCCCTTCCAATTTTTGTTTTAATTCCATAAAATGTGTGTACTTTAAAAGTGGAAATTTTTGTGTGTGTAATTTTTTGTGCTTTGCACATTTCAAACAAGTGTGCTTATTTTAATTTTTGCGATTTTGAGCTTTCTTATAGACCTACATACAAAATGAATATATTTGCACGTTTGTATTATTGTGCTTGCTGATTTTAGCGCGAAAATAAATGTAGCTCGAAAATTTCCACTTTTAAAGTATTGTGCTTTAAAACATTATTTGTGAACTAAAAGCAATGGGGGAAACCATGTTACGTTTTAAGACTGTTGGTGAAAGAGGAGACGGATCTTTTTGAGCCTGAAATATCTACACCTTGCTTTTGGTTGATGCAAGTGTGTAAGAACCTTCAAGAAAAGACAATGACATAGTTATTAGGTACTGTAAATGTTGGTGCACCTGGTATGAAAGCCAATGTAAAAGTTTTAGCTGTGTAAATCGTAGTAATTCTATCATCCCCTTTAAGTTATGTTGATGATTAATAAAATCTTGACAATTGTGCTGTATTTTCTGTTTTTTCATTGTTTGTTTCTTCTCATCCCCTTCACATAATATGTCTTCACATCATGTCTTAATACTTTTGTATTAAAGACCAAAATAAAGACCCTGAGGCAATAAATTGTCCCTTTTTTCAGGCCGTTAGTCTGCAAAGCCATGTGAGAGATGTAGGGCATGGCCACTGGCCTGCGTTATCTGGGAATTGGAGAATTTACGACCGACCAATAGCCAAATCGCCAGTATTAAAGTGATTAGGCCGTAGCAAATAATAATAATAATATCTTCAAGACTTAGTGCACAGGTTTATACTCTGCTTGAATTATTAAACCTTTTCTTTTATCAACCAACCTTTTGGTATACAGCGGGGGTTTTAATGGCACCAAACACATAACATTTTACTTGACATTCACATTCATTTATATAGATGGTGCAGAACTGGTGCCCTGACTATTAATACGTGGTAGCCCTATATCAGTGGTGATTTGCTCAAATGTGCAAGTGAATTAAAAAATAATAGCACACTGTTAAATGCAGAGCTCGAAATATGGTGGGCCCACAATTGTTGAAATCCCACATATTTTGAATAAGAGCTGTTAACTTCACCACATGACCACATCAGTTGCAAAGGGGGTTTACATAATGTTGGATTATTTTGAGACCTGTTATGTGCTTAAAAAGCCTAATCAAAGTATCCCCTGTGGTATTCGAAGCAGGTATGAATAGGATAAAGGACACTCAAATGTGCAAGGACTAAACAGACATTAGATACTTAAAAATGTGTGCACAAATACGGATAAATAAAAAGAGTTGAATATATTATGAAGAAGGAAGTACAATCAGAAGGAAAAGGGTGTGATCAAAAATCAAAGATGACAAATTGCATGTGTTATGAATGGTAAAATGTATGTTAAACAGGACAATGCATGATTGGTTTAGGACAATGTTAGCAGTGAGTGAATATGATTAGAGCTATTCTTGACTAATCTAAAATCATCTTGAAGATGTGTTTCCTGAAAATATTTCTAAGGTTTTAGACAGAATCCTTTTATTTTCTTCAATGAAACTTACTGACTTTCAAAGTTAATGAATATTGACTTGCTGTTGAGCTACAAAACCAAAACCAAAATGTTTTGTCTACTGCTTTCTTTAGAACACTTTTATATTAAAGGTAGATGTTCTGATTGCTGGCCCGATTTTCAACTGCAATCAAGGAAAATAATAGTTGGCACACTTGACGCAACTCATTACAACTATCCCTGTGCTTGCAATTGAGATCACACTTGGGACATAGCACTGTTTAATAGAAAGCAAAAGTCTCCCCCTTTCTTATATCCTTCCCCATCCCCCATCAATCAATGTTAGGGGAACTGCCAAGGCTTCTGATAATATGACTCGGATCAACATTGCCTCCGAGGAGAGGGGCGGTTTTTTTCCGTAATTAGGACAAAGTGTGCCAACCTTTTTTTCCTTGATTGTGGATGATTTCTATTTGACACGAAAGGTCATCCCTAATATTGTCACGTTCCAAAGTTTGAGTTGCATAACTCCAATGGTTCTATTTTTAGAAGCACAAGGTCACAAAACATTGCCCATTGAGTCTTACACAAACGGGTTGGTGGTTAACCACCGTTGGCAGTAGTTCACCACATTTTAGCCTATCATTTCTAAATGGAACAGTTCTGGCCCCTAAGATTTTACAGACATAATGAGCAAAATATGGGGATTCTATCAAAATATCTTGATGTAAAAAACAACCATATACCCAAAAAAGGGATCGGAACATACACCTTTAAGTGCTTTCCCTTTTTCTTCAAATCATAACGTTAGGCTTTGTAAATGCACTTCAGATTCAATATTCTTATACATGAAAAGATTATGACAAATGGTGGGTTTTTATAATTCTTTTTTGTTATGGACAAATATAGAAACAAAAGGTATGAATATAAATTGTGAACCCTTAAGTTTCAAAACTGCTGCACACAAAAATGTGACCACAAATCAACAACAAAAAGAATAAATAATTGTTTTTTAAATTAATACTTTTTTTTAAATAAAAAATAAAAAATAAAAAATAATAAACATGTTTTATTTTGTGCATACTACCATCATGACATGCTGATGACTCATCAATTACCTAACGTCTGATCTGGATAGCACATTTTTGACAACGAGGGCGATTGTTATTACATGCAATACGAAAAATACCTGTAACTGATTAGTCTAGTAACGCATGCTGACCAGTGGCTGTAGGAGAGTAATCGGTTCTCCATTCTAGGAAATCATAAGATGATATTATATACAGAATATTTCTTTCATTTTATTGAACAGCTTGCATGCTAAATAGATTTTTTACTCAGCCACTCCGTATATAGATAGAATAGAACAGGACAGACTTTCCGCAAGAATCATGAGAATCTATTTTCACAAAGATATGTTTTCTTTTCATAGGAATTGTGAGGATTGATTCGAAATCACAAGATGTTATATACAGAGTATTTCTTTCATTTTATTAAACAGCGTGCATGCTAAATAGATTTTTTTTTTTACTCAGACATACAGTAGATAGATAGAATAGAACAGGGTAGAATTTCCACAAGAATCATGAGAATCTATTTTCAAACAGATTTGTTTTCCTTTCATAGGAATTGTGAGGATTGATTCGCTTTAAGCTTATTCATTTTTCTGTACCAAGTTGCATGATGGGCTTGTCTGATTCACTTATGAAATCCATTTTGGATTCTCACAATATGGGTGGAAATTGTATCCCTTAAGATGATTTCTTTTCTTTGATTAATTAATGTGTTAAATGCACAGATCATTCTTTCAATCAATCAATCAATCAATCAATCATTTATTGATCGTCATATTCATTAATATTCATTTAAATCATTATTTGATATATAAATAATACGATGCATGCTCCTTCATACCATCTATTATGACAAACATTTAAATGATACTATTTGTTTAATGTTGATTCATGGTATTTATGGGGGGAAACGGAAACTACAGAATATCATTGAAAACATATTGACATGGATTGTATTGACTTTACATGACACAAGACAGAGAAACAAGACAGATAAGTTAAAAAGGTCCAAACCTAGGTTTTGGGGAAGTAATGCGGGAGGATATTTTTTAATTTTTTAAATGATCATGGACAAGTTTTATCAGATTTTAAAGAAAATTATCCACATCTCTTAAGCTTCAACTCACTCTCCAAAATGAATGTTCTTTTTTAACTTTCCCATTTGATAAAACTCACATTTTATAATGGGAGACTCACTGATATACTAATAGGTTTAGGAGGGGTAATTCATTTATCAGATGAGAGAAAGGGCAGTTAGAAATTTGGTGAGAATGCAGGGCTTACTTTTTGCTTGGATTTTAATCAACAAAGAATTGATAATGAATTTGAATTCTAGAATCAGTTTTTCTTTTTTCATACTCAATCGGCATGGCAAGAATTGATGTTTGCAAAATTCATTTGTGCAAATCCATTTGAATTCTTGTCAATGTATGACAATTTCTATCCCTGAAAGGAAACCCTATTCGGTAGCACCTACCAACATCTTATTCACAGAATACCTATGCCTCCATCCCCCACCCCTCGAATCTCACAACTGCAGCCCACATTTCTCAGATGGATAGTCTACATTAAGGTCCGAAGTTTTCCGTGTTGCAGAATTTCCGCGAAAATTGCGGAATTGAGGTTAAAACGCGGAAAATGACATTTTGATGAAAAGAAGAAAAAAATGCACAAAAAACGTCCAAAACACACAATTTATAAATAGTCTTGAATAAAACAATATAAATATTAAAAAAGGATACGTAATAAACCTAAAAATGATGTGTTTTTGTGTAAAGTGTGTTTATTTTGGTTTTATAGATTGTAAAAAAACGTAAATTCTAAGCTTTCTTGGGGAAAATTACATCACAGAAAAATTCAAAATTTACAGAGCGGAAAAACGCGGAATTCGACAGTTACAAAGCGGTAAACTTCGGACCTTAGTCTACATCATTCTATGCTAAACTCAACATAGTTGAAGAATGGTTCACCTCTCCCAAAATACCACCATTTTGTTTTACTCAACCATTTAATATAGGGTAATTTAGGGTATGATTTTACCTCGTGTTTTCGTAGCAAATCATCATCATAAAGTGCTTAAACCAAAATAACACATCATGAAAAGAAGAAAAAAAATGCGCAAAAGAAGGAGACTGGGAAACGAAATCGCTTAGGTTTGAATTTCAGATGCTTTACCATGCGAGGTCTTGTGGCCCAATGGATTAGGCACTTGCCCAGTAAGCAAAAGGTCCTGGGTTCGATTCCCGGGCGAGATAGTTTTCCTATAACTGTCTCTTTTCTATCCACGACGGCGAACCTGTTTAAAATATTTATAATTTGTTTAATACCCGTCATATATTATACCTATTACTTCTATATAACATAACAAGTTGATCACTCAACAATCAATTTTGGAATATTTTAGTTTCAGTCTTGAGAGGCTTTACCTTGAAAGGTAGCCCCCTATAAGCAAGCAAATTGGTATTCAAATATAAGTGTTCGTTATCGCTGAAGTTAGTCAATTGACATGGAATAAATACAGTCCTGTAAATTTGCAATAAAATTGCTTACACATGTAGCCTTTCCAAACACCCCCCTACAAAGAGATAACAAGATATTGTACAAGATAGAATCTTGCACACATTTACATTACATGACAGGTTCACCAGATACAAAGACTAAACCAACACAGAAGGGACACTGACACAAGACAAGAAACCAAAAGAGTAAAAGGTGTTTACATGACATGTCAGGTCTTGTCTATGCAGGGTTACTCCTCACCTCCGTTCACGTTCACATTAGAGAACTAATGGAAATGAATGAATGCATGGTCAGCCCCAGAATGGATGTTGAGAAACACACAAAAAAGTGACAAGAAATAGTCAGTGAAAGAAAAAATGACATATGCTGTATTGTATTAGAACAGGGGTTAGCATTTGGTTAGAAACACAAAAATGATTGTTCAGCATCACTCTATTGACCCTAAGGGGGAAAACAACACACTCAAGAGCCAACTTAATTTCTATTTTCTGGTCTGTAAAAGAATCATCTGTCCTCAGTTATGAGGTTTTTTCTTCTTTTATGTTAAAGGAATTATTTTGTGCCTTGAACATTTCCATACAGAAAGAAATATGGTCAAGTTATAGCAATGGATTGAGCTAATAGTTGTACAAATCAAACAAACATTTGTGTACAGTACTTGGACCAATTGTTTAATTGTTTATTGAATTTTTTTAATTAATGATTCAGAGAAGAATTTGCCTTGATTTATTTCTTTTCACCTAAAGTACAAAGGTGACATCAGTGTGCATTGCATTGATTTTTGCAGCATTTGAAATAACAATATCCATCTTTGATCACTCAAGCACGTACACCAAAACAATGTAGAGGCACATGCCTGATATTATAGGAATATACTTTGAATTGAAGTCACAGATGTACTTCATGTACTGGAATATGTTTCAATTTATGCAATCTGAGGCTAATTTCTTTTTGTGTGTGTTTCCCTCAAGTGCCAAGTTGAGTTGGTCGGTCGGTCGATTTTCTTTTCTTTCTTTTTTCTCTTCTTTTTGCTGACAAATATTACTGGCAGACAAAATTGGTAAATGTGAATTTGACTAATAGTTCCAGTGTGATAATAGTTTAAAAGCAATTCATTCAAGCAAACTTATTCATTTCAAGCAGAAAAAAGTAATATTTTGACAAATTGGGTAACATTTAAATCATCATAATTATTGCGATTTTAGGGTTGGTTGCTGATGAGGGAAACACAACAATTATTTTCCTTCTTAATTAACAAAAATTCAAGACCGATGGAACCGTAAAAAATGTATCAATCATTTATCATTTATTTACAAATGAATAGTTTTGATTACATTCATCATGATCAGTGTTAGACTAAGGATAAAGAGTTGTGAGGTTAGTATTTATAATATCATGATATATGACAGACAAGTTCCACTAGTACTGTTGATTGGTAACCTAATGCAGCTACCAGGGCTGGACTAAATGCAAGGTTTCCCTGCAAGAGAAATTCGACGAAGTTGGATTTCCCGCTGGTTTAGCGGCGGAGGGGGTGTCTGAGGGGGCGGCCCCCCATAGAACCTTAAGCTTTTTGGAAAATTAAGGTCCAATTGATGCCATGGTGCATCATATTATGTAATATCGGCTGTATAATGCCTATAACTCTATTAAAAAAAACTCTTAAAAAAGGGGGGGGGTAGGGATTTCCCGCGAGATGGCAACATTTCCTGGCAAGGAGCTTGCCGTTTTGCCCTCTTTTTCCTGCCCTGGCAGCTACTTACTGAAATGTAACAACAACTTAGAGGCCTTGCCTTTTTACAAATAAAGGAAAGCTTGAGGAAAGTACGGGAAAAGCTCGCTTTTTTTCTATTGTTAAAAGGAGTGAAAAGGAATTGGTGATTAACACCCTACTGATAAGATTCAGGTTTTATGAGATGCAGTGTATCAAATCAGATGTCTCTATCATTAGTGCCTGTTTGCAACATACAACTGACACTTTTAGAGAAGGATATAATGGGTACTTCAACTTGAATGGTTACAAATTTTGTTTTGACATTTTTGGATTAAAAAGGAGCGCTCTTTGCTTGCTCTTTTCCTGAGCATTCCTTGTGCTTTCCACTATTGTAAAAAGGCAAGGCCATTTAGGTGATCATCTCCTTAAATAAATTCAGCCAAAAATTCATGACGATGCTTTAAAAATGAAACATCATGGAATGAATGATAAGCAATGAATGCAGCAGCAGCCACAGAAATGAAAAGTGTGCTATCTGCTACCGCTTTTTATCTTCCAAAATAGATATACGGTGACAAGTCATTTAATGTCATTGGGCCTAAGATATGGAACAAATTGCCCAGAAATGTGTGTGAGGCCCCAATGTGAAATGTTTTTAAAAAACTGTTGAAAACATAACTATTTCGTTAGGAAATGGGTCCATATGTTTTTAATATTTTATAATGTGTATAGTTAATTCTATTTTTTACTTATTGCATTGTTGTTGTAATTTTTGCATGTTGGTTTTATAATATGTACAGCACTTTGGTCTGTTTTGGAAAAGCGCTTGATAAGTCTGTATAAATAATGCTAAATGACGCTAACTGATTATTCAGTTTTTATCCATGACTAAAACGGTTGCAATTTTGCAAGAAAAAAAACATGTGTCCAAAGCAAAGAGTGTTGGAGTATGTCATGTAAATCAGTAAATTGCAAATGAGATACTTTTTTCGATTAATGTTGCTCACTTGGGAGCAGTGGTTTCTAACAATTGCACCGTGAGGCGACAAAAAACACCTGTTATACAGGCAAACGGACCTCTCAGCAGCTCTCAAAATACACCGGGGTGAATCTTACAAAATCGCTCGCAAAAGTAATCTGACAAGCGAAAAAAATATTGAGTAAACTTTAAAATCACCCCTTACCAAATCGGTGACAATAAATTGTTGAAATAGCATTAGCATACGAAAGTTGGCAGCTCTCAATGTCACAACATTTTGTCATTATTTTGGCGAAAATTTGATGAGAAAAACAAGGTCAAAATACGAAATTCATATCGAAAGTAAAGTTATCAATCGGCAGGCACGGCAGCCTGTCCACAATGCTAGTAGCAGCATGTAGGCAATTAGTGATCTGTTTGCACACGGCATGAACTTAGTATGTAACTAATACTGAAGACCAATGTCACGGTATATCACGCACATGCTCAAGTCGTACTTTGTCGTTGCAGAGTCTCGAAGGTCATGAATTATGCATAAGATACTCTGAAATTCGTGATATGATTGGTTCAATGTTTACCTTTGCAATTTATATAAACAATGGTCCGATATTCGTATTGGTTAAAAAGTATTCTACTTTTGACATGTGTGCAAAAAGTAGGCGAATTGTGTGCAAAGTTGCAAAAGCATGTGGTCTGCTAAATAACAAGTATTAATCATTTAATGGCGATGTTTCATTGACTGTGGAATGTAAATAAATATAAGAAGCGTGAGAAAAGGTTGTTGTTTACCATCCAGTGAATGAATGAAATGAAATTTAAAAAGTCCACTGTGTTTCTATTTTGACCTCATGTAAAAGGTCACAAGATGTCTACATATGTACATGTGATCTTCTGAGTATTTTACAGATTTTCACGTTTGGGGGGTGGGGCCACATGGTCCATGGAGGCGTGGGTGGGGTTGGGGTTGGGGTCGGGTGGGGTTCTTCAAAAAACTGAAACCGTCTCTAATCAACTTATCAGGTCATATCACTTTTGTGGTTACAAACGTTAGGGTATGGGATATTTCTGGTTTTTAAGTTTCTTTTTACAATTGAAGCCTGTATTAAAGGAAACATTTAAATCCTCATAACTCCTTAAATATCCACATTTTTTCCTGACTGAAAAGAAATGGTAATTTAGATTTTGAGAATATGACCTACGTTTTAACATAGATCCTGGTCTCATGGATCTATGGTTTTATTGTCAAACTGAAACAAGGGTTTTCACTCATATCGTCTATAAACCATGATGATGTAACTAGTAAGAGATGGGGTTGGATTTTGATTGATAATAAAAAGCACACAACAAAATGATCACAACTTGAACTCAACTCACACATCATTTGTATCGGTATGGTATTTTCTATCCATGTGCCATCAGATAAAAAATAACATAGAATAGATAATGTAGTCGGTCATATCATTATTCATTACTCGTTTACAATACTATAAAAACAAATTTCTGCAAAAAAGCTAATCAAAATCTGTATCCAAAATGGAGGCAAAAAGTAGCCCCCTGGTATGTAAAAGTAGCCAAACAAGAAAATAGCCCCTGATAATTTTTTTTTGACACCTGCCTATAAATCGATTAGTTAGACTCCCCCCCCCTGCCAAATGACACAAAAATCATAAAATTCAATGAACATTTGCTGTTTCTTGACAACACCAAAATAATGAATTTGGGTTGGTATCCATTTGAATGGGAAAACCCCTTTTCTTCACCAATTTCTTAAACAAAGGGTTGGTTGGACCAGTACAACAGGATGTTTTGTTTTTGTACTGTTTTGTTGTTGTTGGTTGTTGTTGTTTGTTTGTTATTTTGGGGAGAGGTTGTCGCCTTCTGTTTGCAGACAATCAGAGGCACAAATATACATTTGGCATCAAATATCAAATTTTTCTCTTGATATTGCTTTGTTGTGTCAAAGACTATTGAAATATGTATAACAAAACTGATGACCTAAAGCCAAACTGAGTTGGTCATTGTGATATGCAACTTGGATCATTTATTTATAAACAACCAAGGAGAGAAATGTCCATGTGAGTTCGGATACAAATGATTCAAAAATGTCTATCACATGTTCAAAAATCTGGACCCAACATAGCATTGCTAATACAATGATTGCAATATTAGATTACCCCATACACATTAGCTCAGAACAGTACTGAAGTAATGCACAAGAATTGATGAAGTAAGCATGTACATATGACTAAATCACTTCATCAATTCTGCATATCTTTACCGAGACCACATGTTATGTAGTTTCTTTTTATATAATATCAGGAGCAGTGTACATACAAGCAAATTCCCTCTTTTAATCTCCTTTAACATGTTATTGAACTAGGGATAGTTGATGATATATGTACACAGTTTTGATTTCTGTTTTCATTTAGACAGTTAATGTTAGTCACATATTCATCCCGATTCCTAACCGCAGACCAATTGTGCAATTGTGCAATAGTTAATGAGTGTTTCTTTGTAGAACACATATTAAAAATGATTGTGTTTTCGACGTCACTAGCATTTAAAAAAAAAAAGTATCACTATTACCGTTTTCGACCTAGTAAGCACCCATATCACATGGTCAGTGTCCTGCTAGCTGCTCTGTAAAATTTCAAAAAAGATGTAAAACAAGCAGGAATATTTCACATAATGCTATGAGCAAGTCAGCATTTGATTAATTGTACAACTAATGGTTTGGCTACTATAGGATCTCCTTGAAATAAGTAACATGTTCTAAGAATATTATGGCTATGAAATGATATAAGTGTCAATGGTTCAATTGTAACTTCAGGTTTCAGATTATGTATTGATTGAGAAGTGTTTGGATGCCAAGCCTGTTCAAACTTGATTTGGGTTTAATAAGCATCAGTTCCAGGAGCTTAATAGGTTGAATACGGTTTGTAATGATGCCAATCTATTTTGCACAGCAAACATATTTCATGCAAGTGTAACTATCTACACAATGTGATGTTAGAGATTTGCTCTGTTTGAAAGATAGCTTGTCTCAAATTGGCTCACAATTTCAGCACTCCAAAGTTGAAATGATGTTGCATATTGTATATTCTATGAATATGACATTCTTTAAAATCTAACAAGGGGGGAAGGGTCAATGAAAAGGTCACTCACCTTGACTTGGATATTGTTTCTTAACATTGCAGCCCGCAAAATGAGACCCTGTGTAAATATCAAAAACCATCAATTATAAACAATTCCTTGCAATTGTAATGTTTTATGAAATTGTCTGTAAACTTGTAATTTATATTGAACATTTAAAGACAACCATCTACACACACAAATTATTTCATGAAGGAAACAAAATATTGTTATAATAAAATTAAAATCCCAGTATTAAAATGTGATTACACTTGGATGTAATTTTATGGCCAGTTGGATGAACAAGGGTAAATCTCTTTTTAGACTGAATCCTTACCATCTCCACTATTTACACACGACCCCTGCGAGGGTGCTCAATGCAATACTGAACAAAATACAGTTCCATAAGTGAACGCTGATAAACTCATTAATTAACACGAGAAAATTCATGCACCATCATCATGCCAGGCGCTGTACATCGTGTGATGCAAAAGGACGCGATTCACCTCCCATCGTTCGATGCACTTCAGTTTAAATTGGACCAATCAGGCGGTGTTTCTGTTGTTGATGGGCAAACATGTGCATGCTCATTCCTCATGAAATTCCATGCAGAGCCGCATGGAATGAAGAACCTTTTTGCCTTCCCCCCCCCCCCCCCCCCCCATTTCCTTGATTTTATTTGCCATTTTTAAAGATGGTGGCCATATTGAGAGACGTGGGGACCCAGTCTACTCACCTTTGTTCTCCTCTGGAAGGCATGGCCCATTGCAAGTGACTTCTCAAATGTGAAGCTGCGCTCATCTTCATCCCGAGCATATAATATCTGTAACATTACAAGTATGAAGGATTTTTAACAGAAGCGGACAAATATTGTTACCAACTCTGGGGTGATGGCATCTTATCCCACTTATTACCGGGTGTGTGATTACAATTCGATGGCATAAATATCTGTTTTAATGCAGCACTACAAAACTAGTACATATGACTCAAACGTAAAGTGATTTATATATAAGACTTCACGATAGGCGCAAAAGTAATATTTTGCATCATTAGACATACAAGCACTCACAAAATTTGACCGAGACAAATGCAAATATAATAAAGAAATATTTGCATTACTCTCAATTCAATTTTCAAGTGTACTTGTGGGTATTAGTTTAGTATGCAAAATATTACTTGGGTGCCTATCGTAAAAGTCTTCAAATAGGTGACGTATCCGTATGTCGTGAGTCAAACATACTCATTTTGTAGTGCGACCTAATCAAACACAAATCCCAGTTCTCGCGTGTAAATGCTGCATGACAAGGTGCATGAATGGATCATACCATCAACAAACGAGTTTGCGCTTGGTCAGTGGTAGACTATATGTTGCATTTCAAAAGCTTTGGTAAAACATTACCGAATAATACACAATTATTTCTATATAAGGAAAAAATCAACAACATATGTTTACTTTGTCCCCTTTTGTAACCTCTGCATGATGATACAAAGCCAATCATTTCAATTACAACAAACAAACTTTTTAATGCCATCAAATTGGGAAACTGGCCACACTCATTTTATGACCTCTTTAAATGGGCATAACTTTTAGATAAAAGCAATTATAAACCCAAACTAAATGTGACCCAACATGAGTAAATGAGGTGGAATGCGGCAGTAGCTAATTTGATTTAAGAGCACAAATGTGGGACAAGGTCAACATAAGTCAAATTTAGAACAAGTCTTATATCTGATCTTTGATACATCTTTTATCTAACCAAACACTCAAATTCATGAAAATAAAGAGTTAAACTACATTTTGAGGCATTTCATTTTCATTTTCTCCATTGATTTGTTGACAAAACCAAAACTTTAATTGCCCATATTTTGACAAATTATATTTGATGTTTTGAGACAAAGTGATTTTCAATCAGCTGTTTTGGTTTGGAATGTGATATGACATTGACTTTGGTACCAAAATGTCCCTTAACATATACATATTATCATGATATCAATAGCTTAATATTCATATTTCCCTCATTGTGCCTCATTTACTCGTGTTGAGTCACAAATTGCTTTTGGTAACCAATATTAGTATATATTTTGCACTAGGAAACATGTCACTGCAGTATTTATTCTTTTCTTGAAAAAATAAGTGTAATTGTATGATATATTTTTTGTCACAGCCTGTACACTTCCTATGTGTCTGGCTTCCTTAACAATGTAACTCTTTTCTAAATGCTGTTTCATTCAATCAAACTTGCTCAAACTTCTGTCTGCATTTAAAATATCAGCAATCAATCTAGGGTTTTCTCTGCGCTTTGCATTTACCTTGTTGTGTGAATCAATCCTAGCATTAATCTGTCCGTCTAATATCAGCTGCATGAGCTCATCTTCCAATGCAGCCACTGTGGTGTTGAAGGCCACCGACATTTTACGCATGTCTGCCGACTGGTACGGACTGAAATACTAAGACAATACAAAAACCTGGGTTAGATGAAATATTTTGCTCCTATATGCTACAGAGATCCTAAGGCCATACAAAGAAGATAGTCTGTCTTAGAAACATTTTGCAAATAAGCTGTGCGATTTTGATTTATTTATTTTTTTGATTTTTTAAAAATAGGCTATGAGGTTTGCAATTTTTTTTTTTTTTTTTTTTGCTAATCCAAGCTAAAGAGCATTTTTTTTAATTTTTTTTTTTAAAAATCCTAGAAAAAATCCAAAAAAAATCCAAAAAAGAAAAAGAAAAAAAATGTTTTTTAGGCCTCAGCGCATAGACCTACGCGCCATAGCTCATTTCACATACCAATGCGGGCAGGGATCTGAGACAGACTATCTTCTTTGTTTGGCCTTATGAAACTAGAATGTCATAACTATAGGTAAATTAATAATTGAACCAACACAACTAAGCAGCGTATCGCGTACATTGCGTGAAGTGGGCACAACCATTCGCGTGATAATTTTGGGCGCGATCATCTTTGTACTGCGTTCGCGTTGTTCGTTCAATTATTAATTTACCTATAGTGTAAAGCATTATATCAAAAGGCAAAATCTCTACGAAAAGTTTAGCATAAATAAAATGAGCTATTTCAGGTATCTTTTCGATCATCCAGCATGAACCAAGCCTTGAATTACCAAGGAGTGTAGATTTTCAACCTATTCTTTAAAATTATTTGTTACAAATCAAACAGTTCCTACACATTTCTTAACCACCACTACTGAGCAATCAATTGCTTTTATACAGTAAGTCAGGGAATATCTATTATTTATTTAGCAACTAAATAGCTGTCAAATGTAGACATTTCTTTAGTAACCACTTTGTATAACAAAACTACTATTTAGCAAAACCTTTTTAATCTTTAATATGAAATTCAAAATTATACTACTATAAAATGTCGGCATACTGACATACTTTAAGACAGTGTTTCACCACACTTTATTTTGTAAACTGTACAGCCAGCGTTAAGGCTATAACAGAACTATTTCAAAATGTGCAAGTTTTTCAGGTTTTGGACACCTTCAATCCAACACACTTGTATAAGGGCCATGTTCCTGATCTGTGAATACAGTATGTTGTTGAGTGGGTAAAACAACTATTTCAAAAGTTTTTCAATTTTCAAACACTTTCAATCCAACCTACTTGTATAAGGGCCCTGTTCCTAATCTGTGAATACAGTATGTTGATGTGCGGTGCTAGATACATATCCAACAGCAAGTTGTCTTTGAGCTCATCTAACAGCTTCAGACAGGATGCATACTTGGACTCATAGAACATGAAGATGATGTCACGCAACTGTGGCTCCAGCTCCATGAACAACTTGAAAGAACTGTGGAGAGTGAAATCAATTAAAAACACATGTTCTTGTTAAAACTAAATGGGAAATCAGGAATAAAATAACCTACCAGCCTTTCTATCTCCTTTGCTTAGGTTTTATGTAAAAAATGTTGCTCAAATATCTTCAAACATCATCAACAAAGACATTGTAGATTACACATGGGATATCAGCTTCTAAAGAATAAAGCAAAATGGCCAAAAAAATTCACGTTAAAGGTAAAATTGAAAGGGCAACTGAAAAACACTGTTTAAATTTAGACCAGACATTTTGAGAATTTGTTCAAAACACAGTATTTACTAAAAAAAACTAAAACATCTTAACAATGTGGGAAAATAGGTTAAATAGACCTTGAAACACACACAAAATTGGTTTTAATACATTATATTATACTTTCCAATTTCTCTATGACTATTAATGTTTTTTATTTTGAACTGAGTAGCTAACAAACAATATACAGGATCAAAAAGGAAGGTGTTCTAAAATTCAGCCATTTTTAAAATATACTTTGTATACATTAGCGCTCTTTCATCTGGTGCCCACGTAAACACAGCCCCTGGGGTCCAGTGGGTAATCCTTTACCGTGATAGCGACGAGTGACTGAGTTCAAGACTGCATATTTTAAAGGTTTTTGGTAATTTAATTCACACCAGTTTGTCAGAGTGGATACATAATTTATTTCTAGATATGATTCAATGACCAATCCTTACCTGCTTGATATGACATTTTTCTGTAATTCTTGTCTGTCAAATGAAGCCAGTGCACACAAACCACCATACATGGCCACATTATTAGATGACATTAACTGAAAATGAAAGAGGAAAATGTTTTAAGAGACACAAGGATGGCTTTGATGATGCAAATCTATCTGATGTTGAATTTTGACAGAAGTTGTTATTCACAAAAGATTAAATATTGTTTTCTGATTCTCTTTAACCTTAACTCCTGTGTTGGTTGGTTGGGGATGAAACATCAAACTGGGGGATGGGGTACATGCAGAAACCAAAGGTCAAGATTTTAATCAAAAAGCGTTGCCTTCCCCATAAATAAATGCACAGCACTAATTTATTTTTATTTAAATCAGATCTGAAACACCTGCTGCCTTTTCATTAATCCAATCAGTATACATTTTTGTGTGGAAGAATCAGTTGGAAGTCATTTCATGATTGCTTGAAGCTGAGGCATTCAGATTTGAACTATAACATGACTTACATCTGGGAAATCACAATGATCAAAGGATGCTTGTAGGAAATACTTGGCCGCCGGCTTGTACTTCTTAGTTGCTAATTCTGCAAGACCAGCTGCACATTTCAACTTGGTTATAATCGTCATATTGTCTTTAGATTCTTTCTGTTGGTGAAGAGGAAAGACATGCTGTACATATTATTATGTTTTTTATGCAATTTGTGGAAATCCAGCAGCTTAGTGCATCACAGTTGCTCTATATTGCCACATTCCATACCTGACAATGATGTTCATTATTAGAACCATTTTTCTCCCAAGCGTACCACTATTTATCAAACATACCAGTTTATAAGTACATATAACTGGTAACATCCATACATAGGAAGCAGAAAAAGAAGAATTGGTAGATTACCAGAGCAGTCATCTTCGCAGCCTTAATTTCACCCTTTTTGAGATGAGCACTCCTGATGTAATTCTCTTGGGAGACTATTTGGGGGAGGGGATCACCATGTTGCAGAGTATAGCTTTTCTTCATTATCTTCATCTGTGTTTATATAATCTATGCTCTGAGGTCCTTGGGCTTCAGACCAGACATTGGCAGGTTTTGTGAGTGCTTAACCGTCTCACTTCCCTCATGGAAGACCTTTAACTATAACAACAGGATTTCTTGCAATTTTGAGTAGATTGGTAACTTAGATACAAGCTTTTGAGAGACAACTCTATTTGGTATTAGGGTCAGAAAAAATGTTTATTTCCCAAGAATCAATTTCATCAGACCTCAAATTTCCCGCAAGATTTTGGGAAAAGTTGTAACATGGCTGTGTAAGTTCTAAATGTCTACAAAGTTTGCTAGCCACTGAATTTGCCGTTAAAACAAGCTTGCTCCTTTCATCTGAACATTGCAGCATTTGCAATTGCGATCGTCACTTTCGTTAGTTGCCATCTTGTTTTTGAGATTGCTTCATTCGTCCCACAATTTTTTGCTGCTTCTGCCTAAATCCTCAGTCCTTAAACAATATTGATATAATATAACAGGATATCGAGGTCGATGTTGGTGGGGCTATTTCTACCGAGATTATTTAGGAATTTACAATTTACTTTCTAAAAACGTTATCGTAATAATTTTAATATTTTGAAGGAGAATCCTCAAGTTTGACATTTTTCCAGGTCAATTGTTTTTGGTTTTTTTGCTTCATTTCTCTCATTTTGTTCTTCAAGTCTACAAATTTCCTGTGAGTTTTTCAAAATTTCCCGGGAACCAGGTGGCCCAGTTCCCCTTTTTTCCCCGCCGTGTTTGGCATTGAACCTACCTCTGATATCTCTGGTGTTGCCTCTGCCTTATTTACATAACTCAACACATGTGACCAATTCTGTAGATGGATGCTAACCTGTAAATCACAAGAATATGGTGGACAGTATAGCGATCAACATTGGTGTGATGACTGTCAATAAGGTTATGTCACACTTTGCCATGTTTTATGCATGTATACAATTTAGTGGGGCTTACAAATACTTCTTTCCCGTGAATGTGCTGTGGTAAGTTGGCTTTTCTCATATTTTTAAAATTACGGCAGAGAGAATGTTGAAGAAGTGGTACGTACAGTTGATCTACCAATAACATTCTTCACAATAACTAAACATTAATTTACCCTTGCTTTTACAGGCTAATGATTTCAGTGAGAATCGAAGATTCCTATCTTGCAAACATTTCCCCCAACACCATGACAAGAACCTAAATGAATGTTCATACACTTTTCAGCCTCTTAAAGCAAATTAAATTATATACAGCAATAATTAGGGTTTAACCCTTGAGTGTGTTGAAACATTATGGGTCCCACAGGTGTATTTTTCAAACTTACCTTGATAACATTAAGACACATGTTGACTACATGTTTGGCACTGGTGCAGTAATCCCTAGCCCTGGAATAGCATTTCAATGCATTGCTTAGATCCCCTTGATCCAGATAGTGATCACCTAAATCATCATGACCTCTCCTGATGACAAAATAATAATAATAAAACAGAAATGGAAAATACAATCTCTGACAATCTGCCTATATTACAAAGAAACATTCATTTTATAATGATATTTCATTGATGAGATTTAATCTACCATATTTGAAGATGAACAGCATGGGAGATATCATCAGAGATCAATTTATAGTCATGTCTGAAATTGCATGTTGTCAGCTCAACAACTCTTAGGAGTATGAGCAGGCCCCTTAGCTTACAGAATATCATAAAATATGGGAAGTGAGATCTTATTTATTTTCATGTATTGCCTACCATTCCTGATCTTTTGCCAGGTTTTTTGGTTTAGTCCTGACAACTATCTACTGCAAAAGTGGAAATGTTAATGGTACAATTTATTTTTGCGATCAAATCAGGCTACTATCTACCGTGAAAATAATATATTTCTTTTGTGTATAGGACTATGTGATGAAACTATAAATCATGAATCTAAAGACACGCAAAACAGTTGAATATCTGCAAAGCGCAAAAACTGACACTTTTACAAATATTGATAAGCAATGATAGTGAGTTTGATTTTGTGATACTTCTTTAATGATCAGAGGCTGCTAAACTCATTGCAGTTTCACCCATCATCCATGTGTCATGTATGGATTATGGAATTGGGCTTCCACTTATGGCCCCTAGTACCAAGATCAAAAATGTTACAACGCAATTAAAACTGGGCTGCAAATCTGATCTACAAGGTATCAAAATGGGTTTATGCCACTGCATACCTGCACCAACTACCTAGACTAACTGTATGTATCTTTTCTTCTCACCTTATGCTCTCCTTAATTGAGTTGCTCTTATAGTTCTTGAGATCTGTGTCCAGTTTTTCCAGCTTCAAAGCTGCCTTCTTATTTGTAGTCTCTATCCATGTTGTGTCTAGTGGCGGTACATTGTGCACAACACCAGCTACAGCATCCGGTAACACCGATATATTGGATCTGTGAAAGGAGGCAAAAAACAAACCTCAAACATAAAATACAGGCCCATTATATGGTTTAATACCAATCTCATTGAACACTTAGTTCGCATTCCAGTAATATGCTGAGGTTATTCTTCACAGTTTACCAATGCTGCTTGATGTCATGAAGGGCAGTCATCAAAAAAAGTTTGTCTCCAGTTTTTTTACTGTGATATTTCCTGATTGTGATAAACACATTATCATTAATTCACTCTCGAAAATGTCTTTTATACAGCCACTATGGACTTCTAAACAACCAGGTATTTCTTAGCCAGACCCATTCTAATACAATCCTGGAGCAAAACAGAAATGTATGTGAAAATCACACTCTATTCTGTAAATGTTAACAGCTAAGTTTCAGCTACCGCCACTGTCAATGTATAACTATATGAACCCAATTTTTAAGTTCTTTTGATTACATGTGTTGATGTTGGAATTCTTGTTATTGATACATCAACAACAACAACACGTCAATAAAAATATGCATATGGCTCATTCCATGAAGTTGGGGCATTTGTTAAAATAGCAGAATTTGGTACTTTAGGCAGCTTATAAACTGTTTTACTCTATGTGTATATCAAAAAGATTTAGTGTCCAAAAACAGTATTAGGTTATAGTATTGAGCCATGAAAAAAAAAAAAAAATTGACCCTTCCTTGAAGAAGAAAAAAATAAAAAATTAGGTGGTGTCCAAGACCATTTTTGCTAAAAAACGTGACATGGAAAACACAACAATTAATATGAGTTTTATGTAAGCAAAACTATCATAGAATTGCTTGGAAATCGATTTGATTAATAAAAGATACATGTATTCATAGTTTACTGACCAAAACACCTCGTCACGCTGGACTGATTTTTCACCCAAGCAACATGAAAATTGCCTTTCCGATGCTACGCACGGTGTCCACAAAATATACACGTGTAGCATCGGGAGTTTTCATTGCTGAATGGGGGTAGTTCTCTATCATACATTTTTAAATTATTTTCCAAAATTAAGAGCATTTATCAATTGAAAACTATTGCAAATGAGAATAAATTTCATGAAGACCATTCCATATATTCATGAAAAAGTATACCGTGCCGTGTGCATGGTGTCCTAACCATAAAATGTAGCATCGTGATAAACATCCTATGCAATTTGTGGGAATCCCCCCCTGGAGATAAATAAAACATTTCATATTTCTTTTTGTAAGGATAGAGGTCAATAGCTATCAGGTTTGTTTGGAATTTGCCACACGTGGGCTAGTTTTATCAAGGTTTCAGTCGCTGGTGTCCCGTTGTAGCATTGGGACTTTTATGTAGCATCAAAATGTAAACATTGGATAGTTTTGTGAATGGTAAGTGCGATTGTAATTATTTCTTAATGTTGCTTGTATGTCTGTATTTATTAATGCATTTTTATTGAAAGGGAAACACTGAATCAGAATTTCTTTTCATGTTATGATATTAATTTTGAGTCACGGACGCCATAATAATTTGGCGTCCATGTAGCATCGGGCATAGCATGGGCAATATTTTGCATTGGGTATCGTTATAGTTCGTTGAAATTGTATTTTTTTTGTAGAATCACATCATTAATAAACTTTGAAGTTAATAATGAATTAGTTTTTGCTCTTTTAATGCTAATAATATAGCTTACCAATACGATGCTACATGGACACCATGTCCATGTAGCATTTCATAAAATTTGCCTAATTAGACTAAAACAATTACCCCATTCGAAATTATCCATCACCCAAAACATTCAAAACATTGCCTACATTTTACTACACTTTACAGAAAAAAAGGCATATTATGAGAGATGTATATCTAATGAAATATATTAATACACAATGCTACATGGACACCATTTCCATTAGCATTTCACTGAATTCACAATAAACATTCCCTTATTTTAGTTTTATTTACTATAAATAAAACAAATAATTGTAAATCATTTAAGTTCTCTATCCTTTGCTATTCTTTTTCATGTTAAATGAATAATAAATAAAATACTCCAGCATGATTTTAATATAAATATTTTCCTGCAACACAAAAAGTGCAACATGAATAAATAATCTACTCCAATATCAATACACAATGTTCCATGAAGATACTAAGCCATAGGGTTTATTTTGTTTTGCTTTGCAGGTTCTTGACATTAATTCAGAAGACAGTTCTATCGTCCTGGAATTTATGGAGATGAAGACAAGGAACCCATCATTTTCAAAAACTAGTACCTTTCCAAAGAAATCCATCATGGCAATTAAATTATTTTTTGCAAACTAACTTTTCAATCATCTTTATCAATAATAGAGGATGATTCAATCAGAAACAAACAAAGAGACTAAGATCACAAAGGGTACTTTAAGAACAACACTGCATGAAGTTTGTTTCAGTGGACATCTTAAGTTTCTTTGATCAATGGTGTATTGTTATTGTGTAATTGTAAGAAATGGTGTATGTGTATCATAGGTAATTATGTTTTATGCTTCATGGCAGGTTATCTTTTTGTTTAATTTGTAGTTTTACAATCCATGTTATTAATTTTATCGTGTGCTTATAACATAAAAAGTTAACATCATAGTACATCCTCTCTATTGATCTGAAAAAGATGCACCTGTTCAAGCTGTTCCAAATATTTTAGGGCACGGTGTCCATGTAGCATCGTAATACTTAAGTACACAGAAAAGGTAAATTTTACATGAACAGTGTTTAGATAAATTTCAAGCAATTCACTCTGTGTATCTACTTGATATGATTAACAAGTAGACAAACCATTCACACTCAAATAATTGTAACAGTATGAATAGTCTTATTATTAACAATGTTACAAGACGCGGTGTCCATGTAGCATCGGTAGTGCATTTTATAACATTATACAGGTAAATAATACTTCATATACTTACTTTATGACTATAATGTAATCAATGTGCATGGTTTATGAGTACTTTACATCAAACAAATATTGATATGTACTTTATTTAAATTCATTATACAAATTGCAAAATAAAGAGTCACTTTTCAATGAGTTTTTACATAAAACAGTTAATCTACGATGTCTTGTTCGTTAAGTTATGTTCAACCTAGACAAATCTGGTTTCTTTTCATGTATTTGTGGTTCCAAGTAGTTAATTGAGGTATAGAAACTTGGCCCACATCTTAAGCTATTTTATTAGAAAATGATATGGAAATGAGAAATGGTGTCCATGTAGCATCAGGATTTTTGGAAATGTCATCCAACTGTTGAACATGTGCGGTTATTTTACACCAAATGTTACATTAAAATAAAAAGTTCTACATTGGACTTTGGTAAATGTAGAACCTAAAAAAGAAGAAAGAGTTGGAAAATATCCATTTTGAAAATTTCACTTGGATGTCACATAATATGCCCCAACTTCATGGAATGAGCCATATAGGAGATGTCCAGCATTATATAACTATGCGATTTGTGCTCAATAATTACTTTTCTAACATATAATGCACAATGTTGTGCTTGTTGGACATCCCCTTTAATATAGTAAATACCATCTTAAGTATAAACGTGATATCACTAAAATATCCAGTGATAGGTGCATCATTCCTACTCATGGCGGAATTTAACTTTGATTGAGTGAATATACACACCAACGCACCACAATCACATGCCCAAATATGATCTTTGCTCACTAGAATACTCTCTGATGTCATATTCATACTAAAATGTGATGCAGCACATTAAAAATGACCTTTAAATTCTTATCTTTTCTGTCCATTTTCATCTATATCTTGAAAAAAACACAACCGCAAAGTCCCCCTTTTGATGTGCTGCACCACAAATGGGATGAAATATCGTCAGCCTGCTTCGATAATTGCCTAACTCATTTTTTCTAGTTTTGGGAAAAAAAGAGGAAAAGTAAGTAAGCCAGTTATCGAAGCAGGCTGACGATATGTTGAATAGCACAATGAATATTTCAGGTGAATTCCAACAGGAGCAGTACCTGTTGGATAGAATTAGGTTGGGGATATACCTTTAAATGAAATGTGGCTTGTTATAGGCCTAATACGGGTTAATATGACCCATTTTAAACATTTTACATAATTATTTCAATCTGCCTAACTCACAATGCTGACTTTAGGCAGAATTGCAATTGTGCATTTATCAACTTTTGATTTGTAAATGACTTAGATATTATTACAGCATGGAAGTCATGATTTATGCAAAAAACTCAATTTCGCTGAAATGTGAGTTAATTGAGGCAATTATCGAAGCAGGCTGACTTTATAGTAACATGATATGAGTTTTGTTCTCAAAATACTTACACAGCTTCTGCAAGCTTTCTATGGATAAGCTGGTACATCTGTGTGTTGTAGGTGGATAAGGTATAAGACAGCGCCATACGTAACGCTTCTGTTTTGTACGGTGGACAGTGTTTCGCTACAAACAGCAGTCGGTTGACCTTGGCTAGACCTGTGTAGCATGATGAATAGGCCTCCAGATCCTATGACACATAATAGAAGATCATTAAATATCTATTGCAGTCAGGAATTTACTCTACTTTTTAAGTGGCCCGATGGAAACCCTGACTAACATGTATTGTTACTTTAATTTGCCTGATAGGTTTCTGCTTGTCCACAAAGATAACTATGTACAGGACATGTGCCATCCCAGTTGCACAAGGCATAGATCTGAGCACTGAAAGGTTTTGATTGACATGGTTTCAATTTGTTTAATTAATAATACTACATTGTATCTCGTGGAGGTGGTACTCACTGCGTCTATTCTTTGGGTTCATTTTTATTTAGCTAATAGTAGAATTGCTTTAATGTTACAAGAATACACATTTGTTACTAACTTAGTGTGAAAATGAAGACATTCACATTTTCCGTTTGTCTTTGGTGAACCGTTTTCACAACCAAATGTGTGTGTTTGTTCATGAGGCATAGTATTTGTAATTGTCAGTTTGTCACTGCATATACATTCCATTTTTCCATTCTGTCAACAAATTTTGCAACAATTTCATTGCATACGTAATTCATAGCACGGGTAAGGACCGTGTATTGATTATATTACTCTGATGTAAACAAATAAGTATTCTTACAAAGTTTAAAAGGGTGCCCATTGCATTCTGGTTTTGAAAACAAAATGGATTCATTCCACTACTGCAGTACTTTTTGACTCACCCTGTATTTTGTGGAATTCAAGTTTTTTTCAAACCAACTAATTAAACAGCTGGTGTTCAAAGGAAAACTGATATTGGGTCGGGCCATTGTAAATGAACTAGGTATTAATTGATAATGGTTATACTTGTCGATACTTTTGAGTCACTTCGGGTTGTCAATGTGATTGTCGATAGGTGGAGGGCACTTATTGACAAGTTGGGTAATAAAATGTGTCGACAATGCCCCTGACAGCACTAGTAGACACCGTGTCTATTTTTCAGGTGCATTTTTATTTGGCCAATAGAACACAATTCCTTTTCACCCTTGGCCTATATCAAGTTGTTTTCTTTTTCCTTTCATTTTGTGGAGTTCAAGTTTTGTTTTAAACAGGAAAGACTGATAACATTGGGGGTGGGTTCATGCCCTTGTAAATACACAAGGTATTGATAATGCGTATGTCTAATACTTTTAGCTTACCAATGTTGGGCTGTCCACTGTGTAGGCTAGGTCTTCTTGTCCATCATTACCCTCAGGTTGAACATCAACCTGCATCGGTTCCACTGGAACTTGCTGTAAAATAATGATCAGCAAATTCATAATTATGATATTTGATAAACAACTTCATTACTAGCAGCATGTAGACTGATATTGGGTTTGATCATGATTTTAGGAATAATTTAGATAACTTTTTCGAACCATGGTATTTGAGCTCCGTAGCTTTTGAGGTCATCAAGACCCCTTCATTTAGCGTAGTGTTTAAAAAACCTTACCATGGCATTATATACTGACTGAACAGCTGGTATTTTGTCCAGAGAATTTCCAACTTGGGAGTAACGCCAGGCCAAAAACTTCCCTTATGATGTCTCAGCCCTATTCACCAGTATACGGGTCAAGGATGCTATACAAGCGGTCAAGGACATATACCCTATCTGTCTATTTGCTGCTCAACATCGTCAAATATTGGAGCTTCTGACCTTATGCCTCAACACACTATATTTCATGTACAAAGGACAAATCTACAACAGAAACAAGGAGCATAATAAAGCTTCTGACCTTCTGCCTCAACACACCATGGCATATTTCATGTACAAAGGACAATTCTACAAGCAGAAACAAGGAGCAGCCATGGTCTCGCCGGTCTCGCTGATTATCGTAAAATCTATTTTTGAGTTTTTGAAATCCGAGCTATGACGACAGCGCAACATCCCCCTTCTGTTTGGTTTAGAAACATCGATGATACCTTCGTCCAGATTCGTAAATATAACATTGATGAATTTACAGCCCACATCAACGCCCTGGATTCCAACATTAAATTCATGACGGAACCAGATCGCGAAGGTAAACTTCCTTTTCTGGATACTTGCATCTATGTGATTGACGATGGCAGTACCAAAGTTACTATTTACCGCAAACCTACCCACACATGGACCAATACCTCAACTTTGACTCTAATCATCACCTCGAGCATAAACGAGCAGAACATAAACATGTCTAGTCCGCATTCAAAGCCAACAGTTACAAACCATGGATGTACAAAAATCCAAAATCCAAAAAACCCTAAAACCAAGGACACATACAATACAGACCAGAGAAATGTAATCATACCGCTACCGTACATCAAAGGAGTATCAGAAAAACTCACGCACATCTTCAGGGACCACAGGGTGAGAACTTAAGAAGTTGAAAAGTTAAGGATATTTGTCCATTGCGTAAAACTTGCTTGTTTAAAGTTGTCTTAATATTTGGTTAGCCTAGTGTATATAAGGTTTCTGATTAAAATTATTATTAAATGCTCCAAAAAATAATCTGAACAACTGTACAAATATTATTTTTGGTATTTCCCCCTCTATTTCGGCATGTTTTGTTTATGGGTCAGAGTGCTTAGAAATCCTGTTGTGACTAAAACTCATATTAAAGACACTGTTTCTTCAACATTCAGTAATAAAGTTAGGAAGTGCCTATTTTCCACGGAATTTAGTATTTTTTCAACTTACCCCATGCTATCTTTCAACTTACCCCAGAGGTGGAGTAAGTTGGAACACTTGACATGGTCATGTTTTATGTGGATTATCTAAGTAACGACAAATCAATTTAGTAATTTTATGGGCTACATTTGTAGCCAACATGTGTATCTAAACTGGTATAATTGCTGTTTGTTGAATAAAACTTGTTTGTAAACTACAGCTGTTTTGGTAAAAAAAACGTTCCTACTAACCCCCCGTCTCCCCTACTAGCAATTGTGCAATCCTCCCAGCACATTTATACCATTTTGTTAAATCTGCCATATTTATTACAAATAGGGCCTAATAATTTCTTCAAGTGTCTGAGAATAGGCATATTTACCCTATATAATATTGAAAGCAGATTGACCAAGAAACATTTTGCAGATGTCAAAATCTACCATGGTCGCTGAATTCAGCGATGTCAAATCGCTGTGTGCAGCAGCAGCAAGGTCACCAAAGACAAAAGTAAGCGATGTCACCCGCAATAGGGATGTTTATATCATTGACTACAGAGGGCGACATTTTTTTGAAAATTAGTGCAAAATATGTAGAAAACGCCATGTTTACCTCTTTTAAATACAGCAATGCTACAGCTAGGATGTATTCACTGATGTCTATATAACCCCACACAAGCAACTAGACATCATGAAAGGAAACCTTTTTTTAAATAAAATTGTTTAAAATGTGCATGACTTGCCCAGTTTTCAGTTATATGAGGCAAACAACATTTGGTTATAACTTTTTTATTATTCAGCCTGCAGACATGCATCATTTTTATTGTATGTATTCCATTTTCAAAGATGATAATTTTATTTTCAAAATTGTATGAACATGCCTACCAAAATCTAGGATTTTGGTACTTACTCAAGGCACAGTGTTGAAGGGAACCAATTTAATAACCTAACCATTTTCTTGACCAGACTTATAGCATAGTCTATTAAAGCAATTGAGTCTCATGTGGAGGTCAATAACTTCATGTTCTATTCATCCATTTACTAAGTTTATTGATTCTTTTGTCATGTTTGTCCTATGCTGGGCATGCATGGATTAACGAAGGACTAATTCCAACTGATCTTTTCTAGCATTTCTGGAGCAATCAATAAAACAGATTAGTTTTTTTTACAAACATGGACTTATTTTATAGACTGATTAAGTCTGATTAAGTCTGTGTTTCAAGAGATGGTTAGCTTTTACCTTACATACTTGCCTGAGTAGGCCTATAAGTACCAACATCCTAGATTTTGGTACCAAGGTCCAGGACTACGATGACGTCCGATTTGAGAGCTTGTTCCTGATTGATTGTTTCAAGGAATCAAGGCTTGTCTGTGTTTTTCTTTGCGTACTGTTACTCAGTTACTGTTAGGCCAAGGGTTCCAAACACCTGCAGATAATTTGCAGTTCAGGACTAGGGCCTAGTACAGGAAACCCATACGTTGGTGGGTTTTTTGGGTTTTTTTCCCTACCTAAAAAGGATGGGGACAGATAGTGAAACATGCAAAATACCCATGATGAATAATACCAATTGAGTGATGACAAATAACACTAAGGGTCCATATCCAAACTCTCAGTGCTTGTAATTGTTTTTCTAGCGATTTAAAAGCGCTTTTCCAACGGTATTTCGTTGGAAAAGCGCTTTTCCAACGGTATTTCGTTGGAAAAGCGCTTTGAAATCGCTAGAAAAACAATTTAAAAGCACTCAGAGTTTGGATATGGACCCTAACTAAGTATGATTTGTTGTACTAGTAGTGCAGGACAGACTTTCTAATCTTCTTCTTTTTTAAATTGCATTTTTTTTCATGACAATTATGATATTATCAAATATCAATTGAAATTTTAAAAAAAAATCAAATTGGATTGGTCATTGCCATTCATTGGACTGGTTAGTGTTTCCCAGTAAAATGAATTGATCAACTCTAGCGTGATGCGGATATTCCGTTTTGCTGGAGTAACAAATCCAGATCCAGATCCAGATCCAGATGTTTCCCAGTATTTCCCCTCATTTCTCACTATTTCCTGAAATTGCCTATAGTAATAATATATGGGCGACGAACATGACGAATTCTGCTACCGTCCGATTGAGCGAAACTTTCACTGCGATTTTTACACTGTTTTAACACTGTAAAATTATTTGTTATCAAATTACTTTTGTGCATAGGATTACCAATAACATCCGCGATGCTTTCTAATTATAAAAATGTACTCACCTGCACAAACATTTGCATTGGAAGGGGCATGACATACGATGACATACAATTCTTTAACAAAATGGCGAAAATGTCGGTTTTCCGCTATTACAATCTCTGCTACATACTCCTTTTTTCGCTTACTGTATAATAACATAGCAGCAGTTTGCGATACAACCAAACTGGTAACAGAGATTAGTTGCAAGTTCAAAGTTCAAGGGCTAAAATCCGCGAAATTCAATCAAAACAAAAACATTAAATCAAATGAGATGAGTTAGATCTCATAAACCACCCACAGAAGAAACCATAAAAACCTCATCAACAAGAGCAGTTACATTGATTAACTTTTAAGTTTAGCCAAGGCTATACTTAGTTAGTTGGTTAGGACAGGTAATTTTTAACTACATTTATCATCATCATGTCTTCATGATGCATGAAAAATTGAATGATCATATTAAATTATATTAAATTATTAAATATATATATTACTTAGTTTTGTGAAGTTTTGAAGTAAGCTTATATTGAATATTCTTCTTCTTCTTCAGGAATACTGCTTAACGTCCCAAGAGTGGAACTTTCCAAGCAGGAAATGTTGTGCGATGCATGCGTTAGTTATTTAGTCCTTAATTTCTTTGTCTTTGGTTTGATAATGTTTCACGAGGTTTGATTTCAGCGTTTCCGGGTTGGTGATGTCAATGATGTTTTGAGGTAGCAAGTTCCAATCTCTTATCGTTTGGGGGACGAAAGAGTACTTGTGGCAGTCCTTTGATGACTGATAAGTGATGAATGCGTTGCTGTGTGACTGTCTAGTGCGCCGTTGAGCAGGTTGCAGGTATTTGTGGACTGGTAGTGCGAGGTGGCCCCCTATGGCTTTGTGCATTATTTGGATTCTGGCAATCTTTCTGCGGGTGGATAGCATATCCCATTTTAAGTCCTTCATTAACTTAGTGACACTTGTTTTATTTTCCCAGTCATAGTCATTAAAGACCATCCGGGCCGCACGCCTTTGGATTTTTCCCACTTTCTGTATGTGTTCTTTTGTGTGTGGGTCCCATACTGTTGAGCAGTACTCGAGTGTGGGCCTGACTAAGGCTGTGTATGCATTTGATTTGGTGTCTCGTGCACATGAGTATAGGTTACGGCGGATGAAGCCCAGAGTTTTGTTTGCTGTCGTGGTTACCCGATTTATGTGTGTGTCCCATTTTAGATCCTGTTGAATATCTACCCCCAGGTAGGTGTGAGATGTTACCTCTTGGAGGATGGAGTTTCCTAACATATACTGTGTGATGATTGGAGATTTTGAGCATGGTATACGTAGAAGGAAACATTTCTTAGCATTGAACGACATTTGCCATTTTTTCTCCCAGAGGGCAAGTCTGTTTAGGTCGTTTTGCAGTTTCAGAGAATCATTTGCAGATTTCACAGAGGTGTAGATGATGCAGTCATCTGCAAATAGACGGGCAGTGGATTGGAGCTCATCTGGCAAGTCATTTATGTATGCAAGAAAAAGTAAGGGGCCGAGGACAGTACCCTGGGGAACTCCAGATTCCACTCCCACCCACTCAGAGTGTTCACCACCAACAACAACACGCTGTCTCCTGTCTTTTAAGAAAGCGGTTATCCAGGTAATCATTTGTGTGTTGATGCCCAGGTGTGTTAACTTAAGAATAAGACGTTTATGTGGGACAGTGTCAAATGCTTTTGAAAAGTCAAGAATGATAGCGTCGGTCTGGACCTTTTTATTTGACGAAGCTGTTAGGTCATACATGGTTTGTATGAGCTGTGTCTCACAAGAGTGACCTTTTCTGAACCCGTGTTGCTGTGGTGTTATGATGTTGTGTTTGTCAAAGTGGGACATTATTTGGGAATGGACTATGTGTTCAAGAATTTTGCAACACACAGATGTGAGCGAGACCGGTCTGTAGTTACTTGCTCTCGTTCTGTCACCTTTTTTGTATATTGGGGATACATTAGCCATTTTCCAATCGGTGGGGAGTGTGCCAGTATCTATGGACCTTTGGAAGATAAGTGTGAGAATAGGAGTAATTTCTTCCGCTGTCTCTTTCAGGATCCGTGGTGGTATATCATCAGGCCCTGTTGCTTTGTTTGGCTTCAAGTTGGCTAGAAGTTTTTGTACTCCAGTCTGGTGAATTTTGAAGTCAGGCATTGTGTGTAGTTGACTATTCGCCATGTCTGGAGTTGATGACATATCCTCCTGTGTGAATACTGAGTGAAACTGCTGGTTAAGCAGTTTGGCCTTTTTTGCATTGTCTGTGATTAGGATTCCTTGGTCTTTCAATGCTGGAATGCCGGTTGAGTCTCTTTTTTGACTTTTGACAAAGGACCAAAACTGCTTCTTTGATTCAAGGCAGAAATTTCTTATATATCTCCTGTGTGTGTGTCTCGTCATCCTGTGTGTGTTCTTTCTGATTTCTTTGAAGGCAGTCCAATCTTCCTCTTTATTGCTCTGTCTGGCTCTATTGTACGCCCTTTGTTTTCTTCTGAGGTGCCTTTTGACCTTGGCATTGATCCATGGGGATTTGTTGCCACTGCGCACCATTTTGTGGGGTATATGCTTGTCCATTAGTGACAATAGCTTGGTTTTGAATTTGATCCAGAGGCTGTTGACTGTCTCCAAGTGTGAGTCCTTTGAGGTGAAAGACTTAGCAAATCCACCCAGCTCTTTTTTGAGCTTCTCCATGTCTGCATTCTTAAATTGGTAGGATTTCCGTGGTTTAGATTTGCACAGTTTTGGACGTGTATTAATGATGAGGATTGGTATACCATCATGGTCGCTCATACCAGGGAGTAGCGATGATTTTTCTACCAGAGTTGGGTTGTTTGTGAGGAATAGATCCAGGATCCTGTCCTTTCTTGTTGGCTCAGTTACTAGCTGGGTAAGGTTATATTCGTTAGCCAGGTCTATCATTTGATGACAAATGCTTTTATATTGAGAACCAGTTTGGACTGTTTGGTTTCCCCAATCTATGTCGCCCATATTAAAGTCTCCCGCTAACCATACGCTCCCCTTGTGTGAATTCTTTAGTTTGGACAATGATTTTTTGAGCTCCCCAAGGTATTGCGGTGACTTTTGGTCAGGTGGACGATAGAACGCGCCGATTGTAAGGGATTTACTACCGGCTAACTGAACTTGTACCCAAACAGTTTCACACTCAGAATCAAAGTCTGCTCTATGTGTACCTATGAGGTCGTTCTTTAGTGCTATGAGCACTCCTCCGTGTGAGTCCTTTCGATCCTTCCGGATCATTGTATAATTTGGAGGAAAGATTTCGCTGTTTAAAATGGATGGGTTGAGCCAGGTTTCGGTCCCAATTACAATGTCGGGTCTGTGTAAATCAAGGCTTGCAGCTAATTGTGATACTTTGTTTTTGATGCTCTGGAAATTTATAACTAAGACTTTAAGTGTATGTTTGTAAGCCGGTTTTGTTTTGCCTGTTTTGTGTTTGTTTTTAGCAGAGTAGTTGTGTGGCTTTGGGGATGATGTAGCAATAGGTGGGCTTAGGGGTGAATCATCGCACCCTAGGGTGTCTAAGCTGGAAAAACTGTTTGATAAATCAACGGACCAATCTGAAAAAAGCGATGTTGAAAAATTTGGAAGGCCACATCCGCAACAAGTCCATGAGACGTTTGAATGTCCAAGGGCTTCATAAACTATGGTATTTACGCCCATGCAGTGTGTGTGGTACCAGCCTTCACACTCGTCACATTGCACAGAGGTGACGAGTTGGATTGGAGCTTAAAATAATAGCCTAGTAGGCTATTAGTAGTACTGCGATAGTGGTAGACATCGCATATTTTTGGCGGCGAACCATCTAGCTTGCTGAAAAAAACACGCATCCTAGGTACAACAGCGCCCTCTACGATAGGGGTAGAGTTCGCGCAAAATAGGGGTTGAGTTCGCAAATTCTACACAGGTAAATTGGACCTAACTTAAATCGGTTCGTAACAAGCCGGTTTTAGTCGCCTCGGCCGCAAGCGGCCTGCGGCTCCTTTTCTTACTGTCACAGCTTGACACTGTGAGCACGGAACAGAATCAAGTGAAGATTTATTTACAAATAATATTTTTTGTATAGTGTATACGGTACTTGTTGTTGTAGTGTATTTTTGAGGTATCGACCGTGCTGTATTGTGGGAGTTACTAATTTTCAGCAGCCAGGTACCCTTTTTCAGATCGCTCGCGATCTAAACCCTTTTGGCAGTAGTACTGGCAATATCCTCATATATAGGTCTTGCATAAGGAATAAAGCACAAGGCAGCAATTGTTTTGCAGTTGTTTTACATTGTAAAAATGATAGCTGCCTTATTCTTTATTCCGTGTGTAAGACCTATTTGAGGATATTGCTGTAGTACTAGGACTAGGTTATGCTAGATTCACAAAAGTCACAGGAAATTATTGCCAAATGTCTGCCTAGCCTTGCCTGCTCCATACTGACATGACTGGGAGACGCTGATTTCCACTCGACAGAATGACGTTGTATGGGCGGCCATTTGGGTTAATATTTTGAATATAGTCTATAAATCAGGGTAACTGTTCCATGAATATTAATTAGCAATATGAATATTCATCTTACTATAATTTGCCTTTGTTGTGTGTGTATGTAGGGGTGTAGGGGTGGGGGTGTATGTATCCTGAAAAGGCTTTCTCATTTTTCATCTTAAAGCCGCGAACGTTGCACTGATACTAGATGATGACCTGACATGGGTTATACGCTATAAGCCTATAAATGGCCGAAAACGTAAAGAATTGACCAAGATATGGGCAAACGAATACACATATTAAGGGCTTTTTTAGACTATTTCTACGGGCCATTTTTGTTTATCTCTATGCGTACTCTAAATATGCAGTCGGCGCGCGTAACACATAGCACGTCGTAGTGCACCGTGTTAATAGACGCGTGCACACAAGCAGGCTGGGAAATAATGGGAAAATACGCCGTCCTACGGGAGATGGTTAAGATTTAGACCTTGGGGTTGAAATTAGAGGGGAGACAGGGTGTAAAATGGGGTATGTGAAGTAGGGGCCGGGGTTAATGAAGAAATGTGGAAAAACCGAGGGATATAAGGTAACGAAATAATGTGGTTTCTGATAGAACAAAACATGATGGTGAATCTTAATTACGTAACATGGTGTCAGATGTGGGATTTGATACTGTATGTGACACGCGGCTGACAAATATTGGAGAAATACGCAGCGCTACGGGAGATGGTTAAGGTTAGGACTTGGCGTTGAGATAAGCTGCGGGGCGGGGAACTTTAGGCCTTGGGGTTGAGATATGCCACGAGGCTGGGGCGGGCAGGGGAGTGACGGATGGGGTACGGGAGATGGTTAAGGTTTAGGCTTTGGAGTTGAAATATACCACGGGGCGTGGACGGGCAGGAAGTCTTTTTTAATTGACATTTGAAAACTTTTGAATTAAAGCAAAACCTTTTGATTTAAAACAAAAATGTTTTAAATATTGTTTTATTCCTATGTGTTTCGTTATGTATTGACAACATTTTCCAACACTTAAGTGTTGTTTCATTTTGTAGGTGTTCTATCTAGTAGGCCCTACTCCCTAGCGGGAGAGTCCGTCCGAAGGACGGGCATCCCGCTAGTAGTTAATAATTCTCATTAATTAGCAATATATGAATATTCATGAAATAATTCTGGATCATCTTGGTTCATCTCAGTTTCCTGGTCTAAGTTTTAACCAAAATGATCCAGATTGAAGTGAAATGGTCCAGGTTGATGATCCCGAATTAATCATGAATATTCATATTACTAATTAATATTCATTACAAAACAAATTATCATAATTTATACATCTTGTTACAAGTGCAAGACTATTCAATATATTTACCCGAATGGCCGCCCATACAACGTCATTATGTCGAGTGGAAATCATTGTATTCTGACATGACTGATAGGCAGATAGGTAAATTATTATAAATTTAAATATAAATTCCAGAACATTACTAACTGCTTAGTTGAGTTTTGAGGTTTTGAAAATAACATGAGGGAGCTACTTGTCAAAGATTTGAATCAGCATTTAGAGAAGGTGTCCGGCAAGCACAACATTGTGCATGTACTACATGTAGTATGTTAGAAAATGAATTATCAAGCCCAAATTACGTAGTTAATAGAACAAAACATCATAGTTTAACATAAAAATGAATAAAACTGCCATCTCTCAACATGTCATTTTCAAAATTCACGGCAAACGAAAGTCCCGGGATTAATGAAGTCATAGTTATACAATGCACTTGCGTAAATTTGAGCACCAACAACCATGACGTCATTGCTCCTGGGACTTTCGATTACCGTGAATTTTAAAAATGACATGTTGAGAGATGGCAGTTTTTTGTTTGTTTTTATGATAAATATGATGATTTGTTTGGGCTCGATAATTATTTAACTAACATGCACAATGTTGCGCTTGCCGGACACTTTATTTAATTACAACACGCCAACCAGTAACCATTTTTAGGTCGTCCGTAGGAAGAGACCTTATGGCAGCATCCTTTGTGTGTAGTCTGTGTGTGTGTCAACAATTTGGTATACACTTTTTGTTACAATTTGGTATACACTTTTTGTTACAATTTGGTATACACTTTTTGTTTTGTCCATTTCTTTTCCATACAATGTCCAATTGCAATCAAACTTCGGTCATAGATGCAACATGGGAACCTTCATATGTTAATGAGGTCAAAGGTCACATACCAAGGTCAAAGGTCATCCGAGGTCAAGATGTATATGTAAAAGTGGCTGCATATGTAAAATTGATTACATTTGTCCATTTCTTTTCCATACAATGACCAATTGTAACCAAACTTTGGTCATAGATACAACATGGAAACCTTCATATGTTAATGAGGTCAAAGGTCACATACCAAGGTCAAAGGTCATCTTAGGTCAAGATGTAAATGTAGAAATGGCTGCATATGTAAAATTGATTACATTTTTCCATTTCTTTTCCATACAATGTCCAATTGCAATCAAACTTCGGTCATAGATGCAACATGGGAACCTTCATATGTTAATGAGGTCAAAGGTCACATACCAAGGTCAAAGGTCATCCGAGGTCAAGCTGCATATGTAAAATTGATGGCATTTGTCCATTTCTTTTCCATACAATGACCAATTGTATTAACCTAACTTTGGTCATAGATACAACATGGAAACCTTCATATGTTAATGAGGTCAAAGGTCACATACCAAGGTCACATACCAAGGTCAAAGGTCATTTGAGGTCAAGATGTAAATGTAGAAATGGCTGCATAACCAAAAGCGATTACATTTTTCCATTTCTTTTCCATACAATGACCAATTGCAACCAAACTTCAGTCATAGATACAACATGGAAACCCGCATATGTTAATGAGGTCAAAGGTCGCATAGAAAGGTCAAAGGTCATCTGAGGTCAAGATGTAAAATTTAGTACACTTTTTTTTGTCTCTTGTTCATTTTTTTTGTCTCTTGTTCATTTTTCCATACAATGACCAATTGCAACCAAACTTGGGTCACGGATGCAACATGGAAACATTCATATGTTAATTAGGTCAAAGGTCACATACCAAGGTCAAAGGACATATGAGGTCAAGATGTGAAATTAGCTGCATATGTAAAATTAATTACATTTAAACAGGTGAAGTACAATTGCAACCAAACTCCAGGATGTTTATTTTATTTTTTATATCCTGGATCCGCTAGTGGTCTAACCTCTTTCTTTCTAGATGCCTGTGGTTTGAGATCCACCTTGTTTTTAATCTACCCATATAAACGGACGACCTATTTGGGACCGCTGTCCCTATTTTTTATTTTCACTTTCATAACACTGCAAATTATGAACGTTTACTTTTGGACAAACTAAAAGT
Organism: Ophiura sarsii; assembly: GCA_035610835.1. Taxonomy (NCBI): domain Eukaryota; kingdom Metazoa; phylum Echinodermata; class Ophiuroidea; order Amphilepidida; family Ophiuridae; genus Ophiura; species Ophiura sarsii. The sequence goes on along the minus strand of CM069443.1, from coordinate 44,655,017 downwards.
AAACTCAAAAGTTAACGCAATACTAAACACTTATGTGAGCCCAACAACTAAGCTGTTTTCCACCCAGCCTTTAATCAATACCATTACATCACAGATGGTAAAAACATCTGTAATATTCACTCACTTGGAGCATGCTTTGAGGTCAATTCAGTGCAAAATGCAAGAAACGTTTAGTTTTGCGTTTACTTTTACATTTACTTTTGTGTTTAGAATTGCGTTTACTTTTGAGTTTACTTTTAGTTTGTCCAATAGTAAATGCTCATAATTTGCAGTGTAAGGCGCCTGAAGAAAGATGAATTCAAGTTTCCCGTTACCCGAACACCTGAAATGAGATCATATTTATGAATAATGAAAAAAACTCTCATCACTCAGCAACAACAAAAAGCAAACTCGTAATTGACTTTCATTAGCCTTAAGTACTCAACTGAGGTTTTCAAAAAATGTTTGACTTTGGTTGGGATGAACCTTGTGCACATTTTTTACATTTGCTGGAAAGCAGTGTTGACTTCAATGAGACTGAGGTGGGGGGGGGGGTTGTGACGTGGTCAGCGTATGATTTACCCAGTGTCTCTTCGCTAAATGCTCCACACTTTGCAGAATTTGCAATACAATCTAAAAAGTGTATAGCAGTTTTGTACTATGCATTTCAATGTAACAGTTTATCATTTTGTACGATTGTAATTTGACAACAATTTGCTTCACACATTTTTTTCACATAAATCGATCACTGGACCTGGTTTTCTACAAACTGGTGCGAAAAAACAAGCTATTAAAAAAATGATAGTGAGAGTCTAAACCGATGGTCCCAGTCTCAAACAATAGTGCCAATTAGGCACGGTGCGTGTGCAACTCCCGCACCCTGTCTGGATATGCCCCTTGTACACTCTTACAGACAGAGACTGTCAAATATGGGAAGCCCACACTGCAAGTCATTTGTTGGTCACAAGAAACATGGCTTAATATCAATTTATAATATCACATACATTGTAGTTAATAATTAACTTACAATTTCTTATTACAGATTCTTCAATTTCTCATATTAAAAATCAAGACAAGTGACTGAATACGATGGGAGTTCCAAACAAACTGTTAACACTGGTGTTCGCAAGACAACCAGGGAAAGTCTTGTTAGGGATGAAGAAGAGAGGCTTTGGTGAAGGTAGATGGAATGGATTTGGAGGCAAAGTAGAGAAAGGTGAAACCATTGAACAAGGAGCAAGAAGGTATGTGAAACCTTAACGAGTAAAATATTGACAGAATTTTGAAAAATGCCCATTTTTCAAAATTGATATTAGACCCACCACCTAACTGTGCATAATGCACCACATTTAGAAGAAAAAAGATAAATGCCCTTAGGCGACAGGAAAAAAACACCCTGTTTTAGGGGCGGACGAACCTGTCAAGTAGGGTAGGTCGGTCGGGGGTTTTTTAAACCTAAAATGTCACTTAAATCTGCAAAAATCTGGATTTTTAAAAAAAAATAGACAGATTTTGGGCACCTTTATTTTAACAAATTGGTGGGGAAAAAATTGTTGACATTTTTCGGCAAAAAAACAGCTGATTTTATATGATATGAGAAAAAATATTATTGAAAAACGCAAAAAATGGGTCGGTTGGGCCCGTAAAACAGGGTTGTTGTCTTTCAGAGCCTTATTAAACATTTCTGTGGTCACGCATGCTTTGCTGTAAAGACCAACCGCCAATCTTAAGTACTATAAATAATTTAGTTTTGAAGTCATATTTTAGAAATTTTGCATTCACATTTTAAAATGAATAAAAAAATATGTCAACATTGAATTAGATTAGACACATGTATTAATACATGTATGTAGTTTTATGCAAGTATGAATAATAATTTTCATTCACAAAATAAAATGGCTTTAGCTCTATAAAAGAATGACAAAATATTTTATCAGAGTGAAGGAATTCATCTGAGGATCTTTAACTGGGTTTTTTTAGTCTCAATTTTAAATTAAAGCATCATTGCTATAACAGAACAAAAGCCAACAACTTGAACCTCAATCTATGGTATAATCTTTGAAAAAGTGGAGGAATCAAATTCCATACAAACCAAACCTCCTCTCAAACCTTACCCATATGATGATGGAGAATCACTATAATCCATTCACTTTTCAATAAACATTTTTTATTTATTTATTATAATGTAGAGAGATGCTGGAGGAGTCCTGTGTAACCATCAACACGATACAAGAGATTGGCAGAATTGACTTTGAGTTTGTAGGCGAAGAACAGATAATGGAAGTCCATGTATTCCAAACAGAAGACTTCACAGGAGAACCAACCGAAACTGAAGGTAAGGGTTTCCTTGCTGTTGGCATAAGGAAGTCTTAGTCCATTTTTACTTAATTGAGTTATGGGCAGGCTTGGCAATAGCACCTGCTCATAGCGGGTTCATTTTGCATCGAGCGGTGGAAGATGCAAAAGTACCAGACCGACTGGTAGGTCAAATGTTTCAAACTCACATTGTAAGTTAGTTACACTGGCAGGTGGAATTTTTGTCGGGAAATTATTTTTGTGAGTTACCTGCCCGACTGGCTGGTTGAAAACAATCTGAAGTTCCAACGCTGATTATGGGTAAGTATTTGAAATGTTCTGATTACAGATGTAACCAGAGCTGGGACTTCCAATTTTTCAACCAGCCAGTCAGGCAGGTTAACTCGCAAATGTACCTGCCCGACAGATATACCACCAGCCCGCTGTAAACGTTGAGGGATGTCTATGTTGCACTTGTGTAATTAGCTGATTTGGCAGATTCCTTCTTCCACACGTAGCACATGTCTCACATATTATTGAATAGTTGTGACTTCTCTAGTAGACATAAATGCATTAAAACCTACTAAATTATAATGGTGCTATCGTGTCGACACAATTTTAACAACATATTTGGATTTCGGAAGCATTTCCTAGATCAAGCGTGTGCAACCTGCGGCCCGCGGGCCACATGCGGCCCGCCGACCTCTAATCTGCGGCCCGCGAAGCAATCCTAGAATTCCCATTGATGCGGCCCGTTTTAACCGGAACTCCCTAGTTTCCCTAGTTTTATACAAATGGCGGGTTAATTTAGTGGTGTGCTCCCTTAAATTAGTAGGGTGACGCGCTGCATTTTGTAAATATACCTCAAGGCGTGATTAGATCCCTGGTTAAAATGGCGCTTGCAGCAGTAACAGCGAGTATAAAGAGGAAATTACACGAAGAGAAGTGGGGATTCCATGAGCAATGGACTTCCCCTCTCCTTATTACTCCTCCTCCGGACGTGTTTTGAAATGTTTGACAATCACTGCGGCCCGTGAATAGATTTCAAAATCACAATGCGGCCCGTGTGGTAGAAAAGGTTGCACATGCTTGTCCTAGATGATGATACAAAAACATGGTTTTGGGACAAAATAGAATTCTATATGACTTCATAATGATAACGTTATTGAAATTTTCTCTTCATTTTCATTCACAGAGATGAATCCACGTTGGTACGATGTCAAGGACATTCCTTATCAACAGATGTGGCCAGATGATATAATATGGTTCCCATATTTCCTAGGTGGCAAGAAGTTTAAGGGATACTTCCTATTTGAAGGCATGGACAAAATACTGGAGCAAAAAATAGAAGTGGTGGAAACACTCTCCTGATACACCTTTTATTGGCAGTTGTTTTGTGATTTTTTTTTTAATATACGGTAATATGTTGAAGGAAAAAAAAATCATATAGGGTGGTCCAAAGACATTTACCCATTGATAATTGTGGGGATAAGGATGTTATTTTAAAAATAACACATTCCAAAGGTGTTTGAACATGAAAGCTTTCTTGTCCCTGGCCACTTAATTATAAAAGCACTTTTGCAAATATTCAAATACATAATAATCAGCACACAAGAACACAAAGAACCAAAGTATCATCTCTTTTAGTTCAATATTAATTAGAAGAGAAATTCAAAATAATCCACAATGTTGATTAGATAATAATGTAATGGGGGACTGAGCTTGTTTTTGTAGAAGGCATCAATCGACAATGTTGCCTAAGTGTTTAATAAACTAAACCAGTCACATCAAAGGGGGCGTATATTGTCCAAAATAAAAATTGAGATGATATTTTTAGAAGTTTTTAAAATGACATCTCTCTTGTGTGAAATGGTCACTGCAATCAGATTTTACAGGTAAAACAGGTAGAAATGTCTTCTCTTTTTCATGCTTATATTTTGTCAATATCTTCAACTGCATTTTTGCCAACATCAGTACCCTTTTAATGTGTCTGGTAACATACTTCCAACACATTATGACTTTAAAGCAATTGAATATTGTATACCTAATCCATTTATTCTGCACCTATTACCTACATATCGAGGGTTGAGAAATACCAGGCCTCATCTCCATTTTTTCCAAAATCAGATTTTGGTATCAACATTTTCAGAAAGAAATTCTCTTTCCAGTAACACACAGCCTTATCTCCATAACATAACCCCTTTCAAAGTTATAACCAGTATCACAAGGCCTCATCTCCATCTCCCCCAATGTGTTTAGAAATCTTCAATAGTCTTTTTCTCAAAATGGTCAAAATGGAGATAAAGCCTTGTGTTTCTTAGCCCTCGAATTATTTGTCTAAGTATAAACAATTCTAAGTATGTAAGTATGATTTCTTTTTTCTTTTATATCCAGAGCAACAAAATGCTGCTGTTTATAACATGTCATATTTAAAGTTTTTTAAATCAACCACCTTAAGAGGTTGATGACTGTATGTGTAACATCATAGCACCAAAAGGTACATCTGGTCTACTTTTGAATACGAACATGAGATTTTGACCATGTATCTGACACTATATAAGTATTCATTGGAAAGCGTGTGTAATATTAAACAAGCTTTTCAATTATTCCTCGTTTTTAACAGTTACATATTTTTTAGTATGAAAAATGATGCATTTCTTTTAATTTAATTTACATTTTACAACATGTTTTCCTTTGTGTCTCAAACTAAGCCTTGCCAACAAGATTTACCTTATGACGTGAAGTGATGCATGCATCATAATATATATTGTGATCTTTGCCTTGTGCTTCAAAACAAAATAATAGAACTACACAGTGCCTTTCATATTACCGGTCTATAGTTAAAGTCATATTATGCGATATTTTCCAAGTGGCGCCCCCTATCTTTGACATTTTACTTTGAAAGCAGATTTTCTTGCAGATTTGCATTTATTATCATAAATCCTGAATATCCTCTAATGTCCAGAGCCATACGATTCCTACTTACTTCAAAATCACTGTTTGGATACCTTGAAATAACCTGTCAGAGTCTGCTCCGACAAATTATTTTCTTTCTTTCGTAAATAGAATTCATGGTATTACACCATGTTGCCGCCATTTACTGCTACGATCGCAACTGTACACAAATGAAGTTAATGAACAGAATAGTATGGAATGCTTTATGATGAAAATCGAAAGCAAATACAGGGTGAGTCAAAAGAAACTGCAATAGTGGAAAGAAATCATTTTGTTTTCAAAACCAAAAGGAATTTTAAAACTTTTTAAACGTTGCATGAATGACATATTTAATTCTAACTTTGCGTGAAAAAATGAAGTCTATCACATTTTGTGTTTGTCTTTCGTGACCCTCTTTGCTGCACAACGAAATGTACATGTTTGTCCACGAGCACAGTGATTTTCAATTAAAATGGCACACATTGAATTTTCATATTTCAATATCCCGCCAACAAAAAATTGGAAAATTTCAGTTTTTTATTAAAATTTAGAACATTATAAGTATTTCATAGCATGGGTATGGTAAATTGGTTATGTTAACTCACATGTAAACAAGAAAGGATGCATCAAATTCCAATAACATCACAAATGTACTCAAGTTTCCAAATTTGAATGAGAGAAACATTTTGCGATCAGGATGCAATGTTTTGGGTATCTCGTGGACAAACGTGTGAACTGGGAGAACGGGTATAAAGGTTCACCAAAGGCAAACGGAAAATGATATTGACTTTATTTGTTCACCCAAATTTAGTAACAAATAGGGTATTCTTATAACGTTTAAAAAAGTCAAACTTCAACTTAGTTTTTAAAACAAGATGGCTTCTTTCCACTATTGCAGTTTTTTGACTCACCCTGTGTGTTGAGAAATTCCTTTGAATTAGAAGCAGATTTCCATTATGATTTAGTAAAGTTCTGTGATGGTTTTTCACAGAAAATACAGTCAAGATAGATTTATGAGTCCAGGAAAGTATTTCCTGATAAGTCAAACTTTATCATAAGAGAGAGAAAGTAGGTAAACATTTGAAAAAGATCACATATTATAACAAAGTGTGTACAGTACTAGAATATCTTTGGTTAATATGACTCACACACATCCTCCTATGAGTATGACATCATTTTCCGCATAACTGAAAAGAAGCTATTTCAATCTGACAAATTTAAATTTGATCAACACAAACATTTATTACATCATCAACATATAATGAAAGTGTCCACAAATGTAGGTATTTCTGAAATGTTTAGCAAATTTAGATGTGTTATATAAAGGGTTCAACAAAAGAAAGTATACCACTTTGTTTATGTCATTTTGAGTAATTTTTAATTTGTTGTTGACCAAACTGGCTAGATAGGCATTTAGATGAATCTTTTAGGCATAATCTGATACCAAATTGGCCCCCTAACAACAAAGATAAACCATGATTAGCGCCATTTAAAGGAAAATATCCCATTTTCAAAAGTCGCATTTCCAATACACAGCTTGAGAAGATTTGGTTAATCTGTCCATGTTCTACCCATCCATAACATTCCTTTACATTCAAATCCTTCACCCATGCATCAGTTTACATTTGAATTAGCCCGCGCATTGAGGGATATGCGCGGTGATCAGTACGGGATAAATACGGCATATGTGTGTGTTAACAATAGGCCCTTTCTTCTCGTGCTGTGTATTGGAAATGCGACTTTTGAAAATGGGATATTTTCCTTAAATGGTGCTAATCATGGTTTATCTTTGTTGTTAGGGGGCAAATTTGGTATCAAATTATGCCTGAAAGATTCATCTAACTGCCTATCTAGTCTGTTTGGACAACAACAAATTGAAAGTTACTCAAAATGACATAAACAAAGTGGTATACTTTCTTTTGTTGAACCCTTTATATATGGATACCTTTTAATGGGCTCATATTTAATATGATGTTTGTTGTAACTATACAATCGTACAGTGGAACCTTATTAACACAAAGTTGCCTATGGGGTTGAGGTTTAGTTTGTGTTAAAAATAATTTGTGTTATCAGCTTATAATTATTATTATGTAAAATAGATTAACCTTGGGACTTAAAAGCAATTAAATTGTTTTTTTGGTGTTATCAGAAATGTGTGATATAACAGACTAAGTGTTGTTGAGGTTCCGCCGTTATATACTTGTTAATGTTGGGAATCGGCTGCAGTTATTTGATGTACCAGTCTGTTGCTCTGATTGAGCTTTATTATCTCTAATGAACGAACCGCAAATGTATGAAAGATGTTTCCATTTGTTTGTCATAAACCAATACCAAGAATTAAAGAAGCCTATATTGCATTTGGTTCAAAATTATAGTTGCTACCACAATCCTTTAGTAATTAATTGGACACCAATTAACCAAACTTGAGCACACTTCTGGTAGAGTTGGATTTCAGTGAGACTCATGGAATGAATGTTCTTGAATCTTGATGTGGTGCATATCTTTTTGAATTTGGGTTGTATACAATCTAATTATTTGAATTATGTCCAAATTATAATGAAAATAACTACTTCTGAACTTGTTGAGACTATGTGTATCATGGTAAAAACTTTTAAGACAAGGCTGGGCGAAAAAGTTGACTTGCCATTTGTGACTGATCTGAAAATCGCTTTTTTTTTTCTGCTTTTTTTAATGTCATAGTTTGGTTTAAGTAGCAAACTGTTCCATTTATGTTTTACTGCAACATATTAAACACATAAAATCGCCAATTACTCACTTATTAGTTAAAGGGGCATTAAGAGATGTGGTGGAGGCAGCGCCCTCAATTACAAAAATATATGATAAAAACTGGGATTTGTATATTTTTACAATTGTATTACTGTTACATGTATGAACTTACACCTATATAAGGATTAAGAAAAATCAGCCCTCTTTGTAACAAAACAAAATGGTTTTTTTTTTAGTAGAAACAACAATAATGTCAATTTTTAATGTTCATCTTGAAATCTGAAGTAAATTAATTAAAATTAAAAAAATTAAACATGACATTGTGTTCCTTTAAATATTAAAAGTGTTTAGGACAGAAGAAATTTGCATAGCATTCTTTGAAATCTGTGTTCTTATGTAATATCTGTTTGTTTCCCATATAAAATATGACCAACTAACCCAGATGTTGGCACTTAAGGGCAAGTCAACTTTTTATTTTAAGTCTAGTAAGATTTTAAGAATTACACCATGTAATGAAATATCTTGGACTTTGACCAGATTTAGAAGATACACTGTATTATAGCAATGATAAACAGGACCAATACTTGTCATTATTGTAATAAAAATAACCAATTGGGAGTTCACTGTTCTCTAGTGAGTTGTGATATATCTGTACAGTTGCCTTACACAGTGTTGTGTTGACAACTCTTATATATGATGATAATAAAGTATTTTACAATATAAAGTTTGCGGTTTTATTTGAATCGTTTTATCCGAGATGTGTGTACTGCATTGAACTGTTTAAAAATATTCTAAATCGAGACTGCAATCATTTCATGAGTTCCCAAATGGATTGATTTTCATGATGGTTGTCATCATCCGAGTTGCCAGTTGTTTGATTTGTAGCTTGCCTTATGATGTCCTACCACACAACCAGGCTTGAAATTCATCCGACCACACTGCATGCATGACTGGAAAACATGAAGAAACAAATTATTGAAGAATTATCATAATGAATCATTTAATCCTTCCTGTGTTCTCCTAAGTCTGCATATAAACTCCTCACAATAAGTATAGAGACACTTGCACATGATCCAATAATTAACGGCCCGAAAGGATTGGATTAATTGATGCCAATAATCCAGTGCATAATTTTGTTCTGCGTATTTTGACACCTTGATTGTTGAGATCCGATGTTGCGAAGCGGAGTTATTGTCATTTCAATGGACGTAGGTGCAGTTGCAAAAGTGACAACCGTCCCTATAGACAATGATCGAAGCAGGTTTGCAATTGTTTTGAATGATCAGGTTTATGCTTTACACACAATATTGTGGACAATGATAGTGATAAAGATCAAGTCATGGCAAAGTTGAAGTTGAATGAAAACAATAAATCTGTGTTGTGAAAGGAACACATTATCTTCATTTGTGTATGTTGCATTGTTGAACATGTTTGTAAAACATAAACCTGATAATTCAAAACAATAAATGCAAACCTTCATCTATTGTCAATAGGGATGATTGTCACTTTTGAAACTTGACCTACGACCATTGAAATGACAATAACTCTGCTCCTCAACAATCGAGGTATCAAAATACGCAGAACAAAATTATGCACTGGGTTTTTTGCTTCGATTGTTCCATACCCTTTTGGGCCGTTAATTATTGGATCATATTCAAGTGTCTCGATACTTTTTGTGAGGAGTTTATATATATATAGGTGAAAACGGTATCAGTATCAATCGTTCTAAGATAACCAATGTTGATAAATGATAAAATAATTAGATTCCACTGCCTTAAAGGCATATTATGTGATCTTTTCCAGAGGGCGCCCTCTATTCATGATTTTTTTTAGAAAGTAGATTTTCTTGCAGATTTACATTTCCGATCATAAATCATACATACATTCCAAGTTACAGAGCGATACGATTCCTAATTACCTCAAAATCATGGTTTTTCAGGCTGTTTGTATGCGGTCATTGATGACTATTCATCAAGATCATTGTGTGGTATATACATCCAAAACAGTGCTTTAGGGGATGATCACTGGCCTGCCTAATCTAGGAATTGGAGAATTTATGGCCGGCCAATAGCTACATTGCTGGTATAAAAATGATTAGGCAGTGAACTAATTGATATTTTCTGGTCTTTATCAGGCTTTCATATTGAAGCAACAAAATTATATAAGCATTTATCACATTTTGCATACAAAGAATTGTGTATAATTGGTCAATTACATTCGCAATCACTGTTGCAACAGCCTATAGTGACATCTAATTCTCAGTAGGGATGTTAGAAAAGTATATTTTGTTATGATCGGATATGGATGTCTTCGTGTCTTTTTAGATTTGTTTGATTTCATATCGCTTATTGGTGATCATTATGGCATCTTTGATGTATGTCAACGTTAAGACAACACAAAATCGCTAATGTGCTTGGGAAGTTAAAATGTTAGACATGATAGACTGATGAGGACTACGCAATACTTCAGCAGCCAAGACCGCAATGCGTGGTGTATATAGGCTTTCTCCCTGGCTTTCTCCTGCTTATAGGGATTCCATGCCTCCCAAACAACAAACAGGTGTATCTATGTGATTTCCAGGTGTATCTATGTGAATCATTTTGGAATATACTTACCCCCTGGAAGCCATTAGAACAGTGGTGAAGAGAGGATATTGTTAATCATCATCATGATTTCAAAAGAAAAGAAAAGAAATAACCCATTAATAATAACATAATTGCTTATAAATGATTCATTCTGAGATTCCAACATTATGGTTACATCAATTGTACAAAAACCCACATATTATAATATCACCAGGTGATTATCAAACTTAATTTAGAGTATTTTATTGTGAGCTTCATATTATGGACATTGAAGTAATCCAATTGTGTTGTTGACCCAAATTAGGGTTTAACTTTTAAGTTAAAAGCGATGTGTTCCCGGTTGCATGTATTAAAACATTTACTTAATAAATACCGATTCCCACCTCACCTCATGATACGTTAGGTGTTTGCTCATTTAGAAAAACTCCTATACTATTTATACTGCGAAAGATCTTTTGAATCCAGGATAAAACATTTTACCTTATCTTTTACTAATTATATTCAATTTATATGGTATTATTTTAATAATTGTTGATGATTTATGTTTTAAATTAGAAACAATTACATTACATATATAGGCATATAGCCTTGTAACTTACGCCCTGTAAACAGCCACAGCCGAACAACGACGAGATTCATGGAAAACAGAACAGTAAACGGGTTTCATTAGAACATGTAAATCATATAAACACTGCACAAAAAGAAAGTATCCACTGTTTTCGAGGCACCCTGTGTTTAATTCTTAGAACCCTAAATAAATTTAACAAGATAGGAAAGAACAGGCATTTTCTCCCGCGCATTTTGACACTTCATTTGTCACAATAGCACCAATATCGATGAAGCAGTGGCCATTTGAATAACAAATGATGCAGTTTCCATTGTTGCACTTTAACCCTATACCCATGAAAAAAGCGTAAACAAAACAGTAAATGTAAAGTGTACCTCTTTCTCTTTCTCCATGAAAAGACAATCATAATCCGAACATCTCACATCATCAATTGTTTCCAATACCTGTATCTACTGGAGTGAGACTCATCCTTTACAATAACCTGTAGGCTATCACCCATGCAATATGTTTGTACACACCTGTCTCTCCATTTCCTTGCAACTCCAAATCGAAGAGCAACTTCAGTTACAGAAACTCCAGAAACTTTTCGTGGAGAGAAAAAAGTAGTGGTACACTTTAGATTTACTGTTTTGTTTTACGCTCTTATCATGGGTAAAGGGTTAAGTCGATTTGAATAAAACATGATGCAGTTTCCATGCGCTTAACCCTATACCTGCGAAAAGAGCGTAAACAAAACATTAAATGTACCGCTTCTTTCTCTCAATGAAAAGTTTCTGGAGTTTTTGTAACTGAAGTTGCTCGTCGATTTGGAGTTAGAAGGAATATTGCACGGAAATGGAGAGAGAGGTGTTGGCTTACAAACCCCGTTACAAACATCATGATGATCCTGGTCATTGTAAAGGATAAGTTTCACACTAGCAGTGAGGAGTTGGAAACAATTGATGATGTGAGATGTTCGGATTATGATTGTCTTTTCCTGGAGAGAGAAAAAGGAGTGGTACACTTTAGATTTACTGTTTTTGTTTACGCTCTCTTTATGGGTATAGGGTTTAAAGTGCAAAACAATGGAAACTGCAACACTTTTTATTCAAATGGCCACTGCTTCATCAATATTAGTGCTATTGAGACAAATGAGGTGTCAAAATGCGCGGGAGAAAATTCCTGTTCTCTCCCACTTCCTGAATTTATGTAGGGTCCTAAGAATAAAACACAGGGCGCCTCGAAAAAAGTGGATACTTTCTTTTTGTGCAGTGTTTATGTAAGTTGTAACGACCTTATTGACGTAGTGCTTCTCATTTGAATTTACTTATTTAAGAAGGACTTTCTGAGAGAATCAGGCACTATGGGAAAATCTGTGCAGATGGGGGTCAGCCAATTTTAATCATATTTTGGTGATTTAACATGTTTGGTCAAATATTCTCAAAAATCAGTATTAAAAATTCTGGCATACACCCTCACAGAAAATAGGAACCCCCCCTGGAATGGTCCCCTTGAACACTCTTCTCAGACCTGAAAAATACAGTTTTGTGTCAAATTTAGACTAGGGTTTCATACCTAAGATGAGGATCTACGAACTTCATCTTTTCTGCATAGGATGTTTTATCCTTTGTCTTTATCATGCATGCAGAAAAAAAATGTTATCATTTGGAATATTCCATTTCTGAACAGGGGGGTGAGCCTATTTTTGATAATTTTCAAAAATTCAAAAAAATGTAATTTAGGTCTATTTTACTCTTGCATTGTACCAATCCCAGCAAATTTAGAATATTGATCTTTGCTGGGAACAATGCCTCATCCAAGGTGATTGATAAAATGCATTCAAAACGACGGAGACTTTTACACTCTTAATAACTCCCAACCATTTATTACCCTAACTTTCAACATTAGTCAAATTCACCTGTGTCAAACCAATGGTAAAATCGTTGTATTTTCTCTCTATTACTCACTATTTCTTCAGTGAATTATCATGATATTGATTGCAAAATGTATGCAATACATTATAAAAGTATAATGATGTTGGATTGTTCCACTTTTGCCACAGGGGGGTACCATTAAAATATTCAAAAATCAGATGAAAATTCATGTTTTTGTAGGCATGTCAATCATTTTCAATGTGAAGGCAACACAGAGTATAGGAAGTAAAGATCCTGTTATTGCCTGTTGTTTATTGTTTCTTTTCAAATGTAAACGTTGTTGAGTGCCCTTGAATTGTTCCATTATATTCCGTAGGGGTGTGTTTTTGAATAGCAAATTGTGTTTTGCGACACTTTTAAGCAGATATCTGAGAAAGTCAGGCACTATGGGAAAATGTGTACAGATGGGCCAGTTTCAAACATATTTTGGTGATTTAACATGTTTGGTCCAATATTCACAAAAAATGACTTTTACAAAATCTGACATAGCCCCCTCCCAGAAAACTCGACGCCCCCCCCCCCCCCCCCCTTAAAATGGTCCCCAGGAACCTACTTTTCAGGCCTGAAAAAATACTGTTTCATACCAAATCTAGACTAGGGTTTGATACCTAAGATGAAGATCTATGAACACTATCTTTTGTACATATGATGTTTCATCCCTTGTCTTTATCACGCACACAGAAAAAAGTTGTTATCATTGGAATATTCCATTATCGTACAGGGGGGGGGGGGGGGGTGAGCTTATTTTCGAAAGTGTTCGAAAACTCTGAAATGTAGGTATATTTTACAATGCCACTGTACCTTTCCTAGTGTAGTTAGAAGATTGATCTTTATCTTTACTGGAAGCAACCTCTCATCTAATAAAATTAATAAAATGCATTCAAAACGAAGGAGACTCAACTTTTTATTACTCACAACCACTTATTACCCCCCAACTTTTATATAACATTGGTCCAATTTCACCCGTATCATACAGGAAGTACAATCGTTGTATTTTTTCAGTATTACTCACTATTTCTTCAGTGAAATATCATGATATTGATTGCAAAAGACTACAAAATATATAAAATACATTTTAAAAGTATAATGATGTTTGATTGTTCCATTCTCACAGGGGTACTATTCAAATGTTCAAAATCAGATAACAATTCATGTTTTTGTAGGTGTGGCAATTCGTTCAATGAGAAGGCAACACACTGTATGTATTCAATATGTGGAAGTCTTGGTATTACTTGTTCTTTATTGTTTGTTTTAAACTGTGAACGTCCTGTAGTTTTGACTATCAAATGGTGTTTTGCGAAACTTACAGGTAGGCCTTGGCAGGCCTTCTTTAGATGATCGATATTGGCTAACATTTAGCCTAAATTGAATCTCACTGAAATTAAAGTGTGAATGTCGTTAAGTACTCTTGGATTATTCCATTATATTAAATAGGGGTGTAGGTTTAACTAGCAAATGGTGTTTTTCAACACTTACAGATACTTTAGATGATCGATATATTGACTAATATTTAGCCTAAAGTGAATCTCTAACTGAAAGTATATGTTTGTTCAAACATAGATCAGAAGTTCCTTTCTCTTTATAAAAAACGATAAATAACATATTATGAAATAAGTTAAAAATGTCAAAATGTTCCAACTCTAACCATAAAGTGACTGATGAAATAGTAACAACTTTTTTTTAAAGAAATCTTTGAAAAGGGTATCATCCCGGGTATCATATTTGAGCAAACGTTTCGTTCCGGCATTAATTCATGTTGGGTAGTAAAACAGACTCGCTGTGCGGGAAAAGTGGTGAACCCCCCACAGCCATATATGGGGAGTCTGGCCCAAACGCTAATGAAAGAGAGATGCTCGGCGCGAGTCTTTACTTTTACTTTTTTTTTAATGGAAATACTTCATGACTGTCAACCCGGAGTTGACGCTCATGTGTGTCGCAGCTCTATTAACAACATTATGTGCAGTTATCATAACAGTAGTCTAAATATAGACAGAGTAGTTTTGAATAGGCATTTTATGTCTTTGTAAATGAAAAACAAACAAACACCCCAACAAATTTATTTATAACAAAAACACAGCTATCAAACCAGCCATCAAATCAAAGTTATATTATCAATTCTAAATCTTTTGGCGTATGTTAATAGCTTACAGTATATTATCAACAAAATATGTATTGTATTGATATACATACTACACTATTTTGATAGTTGGGAGATTGAACCAACATGTCAGATAGTCGGATCTTACATGGAAATAACTATTTCTGTAACTATAAAACTATGGCATAGCATGAACAGTGCTGTCTTAATAATATAAATTGTACAAAGACATCATTGGAACTGATTGGTCAAACGTATTGCAAATTCATACTGCCCCGGATATAACCAAAACACCCCCTCTTTAATGAGTGGAATAGTCTCATTTGGGCTATTCCTGATATTAATGGTACCGCCCCCCCCCCCCCCCCCCACACATGGAAGGTGTGTGAATTCTTCAAACTACTTTTTCGCTAGTGAGAAAACATCCATGTCCCTTCAGAATGGTATAGAAGGCATGGGAATTCCCAGAATTGTCTGTTAACAAATGTTTGCCTTCTATATGGGGGGGGGTACCATTAACTTATGGAATAGCACATTTCCATCGCACTATTGTAAGTACATTTAAAGAATATTATTGTCATTTGCATCATCACAAAACCTGACTTTTCACATATTCAGGATTTTTTTTTGTAGGAATTACCCATGAAAATAATGGAACAGTCCAATTTTATTTTATCTTATTAACTTTATTTGTAGAAATGAACAATATTGGTCTTGTTTGTAAGAAATAATTATTTTAACCGCAACATTCATTCAGTTGAGAGAACTAATTTACTAAATTACCGCCAAGTATGAAAATACTAAAATCTGTATTTTCAGAAAATGGCCCGAGTATATGGTGTGAATATATTAATAATGAACAAGTCTCCGTCGTTTTTATTTGTTGAATTGTTTCATCTATGTCTATTGGTGCTCTGAGGAAAACAACAATAAAAAAAATCACTGGCAATTTTGCTATGCTATTGCAAACTTGACCTTTATTTTGTCTTTTCTCCATTTAATGAAAACCCTGAAAATGCCATTATACCCCCCTCTAAAAATGGAACAATCCAATATCTTAAAAAAGAATTTATTATTGCATTGTAAAGACAAAAGATGAATGTTTGATGGAAAGCATAATTGATATGATATTATAATGTTGTCAGTAATTGGCACTAGTCTGAAAATTGTGAAAAATTACTTTTTTCACTTCTGAAAATGTACTATTAAGGGTCATTATTAGGGGGGTCATATATCTCCCAGTAGGGGGGTACCCAGAATTTTTTATTACCATCATTGTAAATCTTCATGGACATGTATCTTATCCCCAAAGTACAAAAAAAATTGGCCGACCCCCATCTGCACACCTCTGCCTGACTCTCTCAGAAAGTCCTTCTTAAGTTTGAACACCCTTATATCAGGTTCGAAACATGTGGTCTGAAAACTCCATCATGCAACGTGGCAATACGGTACATAAGTTAGCAATGCAGAAAATATTGGAATTACCGTTAACAAGTTTTGGAATCGTTTGATTTCGAAGTAATTAGGATTTACATCGCTCTGAAAAGTATTATAGTTTTATGATTACTAGTATAAATGCAACCGTCCAAAAATATATTCATACGACTAAATGACGAATGGTTCATTTCGTAGAACCAACTATATTTAATGGTAACATAGTAATTGTAACAACAATCTGGGGTATTCAAGAAAGTTTAATGTACTTACAAGCAAATCCACCTTTAGACGACCACCAAGAGCATCGACCATTTTGAAAAAGGAAAAAAGGAAAAAGAAATGTCAAATATCATTGAGAGAGAGTCTAAATTAATGTAAATAGCGATTACAGGTTGTAGACTGATTGCGTTTAAATGTAATCACAGACTATCATTTCTTTCCACCGGAAGTTCAGAACCACACTATAGGTTATTATTCATTCATTGAGTGGAATATTTCAAACCCATGAATTAAAAGATTAGTGATAAGCCTATGCTAATCCCGGGATGCTAATACAGTGCTGTTAACCCTGGTTTAAAAAATTAACAAATGGCTCAAACTGTTTTCAATAATTATCAGTTGTTCAGTACTTGAACAATCCCGGTTGTTTAAAACTGCTAAATTATTGGCTGTGATGTTGTCAGATATTTACCATCTTCACGTAGTATAGCGTCGTCCATAATTGCACATCCCGGTGGTGTCAGCAGAGTGTAAAGCGTGACGGTAAAATGAAAGAAAGGTGTTAGAGAATTGCGTTAATCGTGTTAATAAAAGGAAGGGTTTCTCGAGTCAGTTCTCTATACATTGTATAGTTGCAGCTCGCTACTCTCTTAAGGAGTGAAAATCAACTCTTTCTTTTTGAAGTAGTTTTAAGCATGAGGGTGAATATTGAAGGCCGTCCACTCTGAGTCTGAGGGAGTGGATTTTTTGTTATATTCCAAATCCACTACAATTTGACTTTTTCGGACATATACATCCCTAATTTGAAATAAATTACCCCTTTGCTCAGTAAAGACATTTCGTAGAACCAATCCAATTACACACCGTGCAGACGTCGTAGTTGCGTCATTTTTCTACTGTGCCCACAATTCATTATCTTAAATGATGTCCCCGTCAAAATCCAAAAAGGGCCCCCATTTATTTATATCTCAAATCAATATACATCACTATGGATGGATATAGAATATAGAACAATGTTAGAAAATGATAGGCATGATGACAAATGAGTCCTTTACATATCATTAAATTTAATACCAGATTATAAATTATTGAATGGCATCAAAGGTTTTAATTTCAAGAGGGAATTAGCAGGTAAATAGAATTTGCTCTTACCGGCTGCAGTGATAAATGATGAGTACATCAACGATGTCAGACCAAGGCCATCCACGAATAAAAATAAATAAAGTAAATAAATGAGTTAATCAATGAATGATAAATGCATTAATCAATTAATTATCTGATTAAGTAATTAAATAATGAATACATACATAGATGGGTAATTAATTAATAAGTGAATAAAAGTAAGTAAATATATAAATATACTAATAAATAAATGAATGAATAAATAGATAAGTAAATAAATAGTTGCTACTCCGAGTTTCACGCGTGTGCGATCATCAGAAAACTAGTTGCTATTCTGTGTAAACCGGGAAAGTCGTTGGTTATTGCGGACGTGGTTGTATATGCCAGTTATTGCGAACGTGATTGTAAATTGTAATTATAGGTTATGCCTCTGGAACAATTCGTACGGTAGAACTTGTTTTCATGGCGGCAATTGGAAACAAGCTCATATCCTTTGTTGACTGAGTCTACTTTTGTCGCCGTTGATGATGTACAGCTTCTCCGTGAGGTCGCACCGCTTAGATCCGTTGACGTACGTAATGCAAGCGCTTTGGTGATGACAGTCATCTACAGCGCCGTGATCACATCAACCAATAACAATGTCACCAAGGAACATCGGACTCACGGAACTTCCCTTGCACTGAACTCTCAAAACACACGTGGCAGCCAAAGAAGAAGAACCAACCGTTCACCATCAATGGTCTATCATCACCAGAGCGCATGCATACGTCAACGGATCCAAGCGGTGCGACCTTTGCCTCACGGTGACAAAAGTAAGACTCCTCAACAAAAGATCTGAGCTTGTTTCCATTGCCGCCATGAAAACAAGTTCTACCTTACGAATTGTTTCAGAGGCATAACATAATTACAATCATCACGTTCGCAATAACTGGCATATATACAACCTAGGCCGCAATAACCAACGACTTTCCCGGTATACGCAGAATAGTAACCAGTTGTCTGATGATCGATGATCGCACAAGCGTGAAACTCGGAGTAGCAACTACCGTTCCAAATGGTTTAACTTATATTTCGCTCTGCGTCGCATTGAGCACTCTGCAAGGAGATTGCTTCTTTATACCAGTGAATAAATAAATAGATAAATAAACAAATAAATTAACAATTAATACATTATTAAATAGAAGAGCTGAAATACGGTAACTGTATTAGTTGTCATTATTCGTAAACTGAAGCCATATGCAATTTGGCTTTTAAGCCACGATTTTGTATTTTTCAATAAACCAATCTATAAACCAATCTATATGTTACTACTTACAAGCTCAAAGTGTCATAAACGAGCCGTGTGTTGGTTGATTTTTTTTCACGTTTCTGCCTCTGTCTTTAACTTCACAAACTATTGCGCAATGCGCATAGTATTATGGTATTTATACCACCTATCCTTTACACAGTTTACCTGTAGACTTGCTACGATCTTTCATGTGTTTTTCACAGTTTGTGAAAATGTGTTTTTCACAGTTTGTGAAAAATAACTTCACGGTCTTTTTCACCGCGCATCTTTCACGGGCTCCTGACGTATGTAAACACTGAAGATCTTTTCTCGTGTTTTACGTTTACCATGTTTACCTCTAGATTTTTAAACTTAAACCCAACCTCGCACATGGATTGAATTCCAAATGTTTTTTCAAAACTTTTATATTTTCATTATGAAGAAAAAATAACCCATCTTAAGATTAATCTGAACTTCCATTCACTAAAGGCCTGGTCATTTTTAATTGTGCATACTTGAAATTGCAAGATTGTAGAATTCTTTTAAAAACTTGGACCAACTGCCGATCTAAAAGTCACATGTTTCCGATTCCTCTCCCTGCCCTCTTCAAATCATTTGAAACGCGAGCGCCCCTCTATGGACGCTATAGGATTTGCATGAGGATCTATGAAGAGATTACCTGAAAACCTTACTTACCCCTCGATGCCAGCAACATGCTCTATCATTATTATCCTTCTCGCGGTATTTCACGCCACATCTATCACATTGCAATTTAGGTCGTGATTCTCTACGCATCACTATTTCACTAGAGTTAATGGAAGATACGGCTGAGTTTCGTCCACTACGAGATCTTGCAGAATTTGCAGAATGTGGGGGCTGATGATTCGTACGGAAACTTGAAACACTCTTCAATGATTCCACTGGAGTTGTACAGTCCCTTATACTACCAGTTTCAATGTCATCCAACACCAGACTCCACTGGTCCACACTTTCTGCAGAAGACAGTGCAGTACTTCTACCAGAACGTCCCGACATAGGTGTCGAGTTTGAAGATCTTCCAAAAAGCTCCTCAAATCTTCGGGAGCGTGATTTCATGATTTGATATTCTACTTGCGTGGCTTGTCGTTTGATTGCTTTCTGGTGGTCTCTCACACATCGTGTAGCATCAATGACGCTTCGCACCTCCTCATTCATCAGTCTGGTCTCAAAGCATCTTCGTACCTTCTGGTGTAATATCAGCTTGTTGTATATCGTTTTGAATCCGCAGACAGCACACGCTACTTGTCTGTATTCACACGTACCAGTATGCTGTTTGAAATCAACCCGTAGAATTTCCTCTTTGCATCCAATTGATCTATTAGGACATTTGATGCGTGTCAATGGACATTCTGTGTTCAAGTGAGTTGATAGTTTTCCTAGACGCGTCATAGCTCCGCAATTCCGGAAGCATCTTATTTCAAGGCCTTGGAGCCGATGCAGAAATTGCCAATGTGGGCGAAGGGGACAAGCATCTGAGAACGTTTCATTGCATATTGGGCAGGATAACTCCAGCCTTTTACGTGGTTGATGTTTGCTTTTAGAAGTTGAAGATCGTATAGTAGTATATGTACACGTGTAGCAGACAACGCCATGGCAACCGGGTTTCCCACATATTATTGGATCAGCGAGGACGCCATTACATCTGCAACATAATAATACTGGGTCCACTTCGCAGTGGAAGAAACCAACATTATAACCCATTATTTGTTGCTATTTCAAGATCCTTCTCATATATATCTTAGCGTTGTGATAATTTAATCTTCAATTCTTCTGTGGATATAGAAAGCAGAAGGGACAGACAAAATAAAAGTATTGGATACCATATTTCGCAATGAAAACACACAAGCTTAGCTTCAGAGATCAGATCATGTAGGAATCTGCAATCTCATGTCCCGTTACAAATAATATGGTAAGACACTTAATTTTAAGTGATCATGGACTTGTTCTTGTTTTTGAATGACCGAATCAATTATACACTCGTCCAAAGAAATTCCTTGCCACTCATTGAAATTCAAATATTGAAGTTCAAATATTGAAGTTCAAATATTGAAGTTCAAATATTGAAGTTCAAATATTGAAGTTCAAATATTGAAGTTCAAATATTGAAGTTCAAATATTGAAGTTCAAATATTTCACATAAATATTTAATATAAATTAAACAATTGCATGTCAAAATAAGCAGACAATAATTCTCTATCATGTCTGTATGAAATTAAGATGTACGCATTCATGCATGGCTGAGCACATTCATTAAGCATTGGTAAGGTTCATATTGTGTTCAATCATTCACATTAACATTTGAATCATAAATGGAGGGATTATCCATTTTTTTGCAATCTTCTTCCACAGACCTTGCCATTGTCAAGTGAATGGGATCTGTCATGCATGAGTGATCATGTCTAAATTCCATGTTAAGCTGTTAGAGGATTACTTTCTGCTTATTTTGATACACAATTAAATATTAATTTGAAATATTTGGACTTTATAAGTGGCAAGGAAATTCTTTGGACGAGTGTATTTAACTTTTTGTCTATTTTATAGCGCCCGTAAATATGTTGGTAACTTGCAATCACATATACAAACATGTACAAGCACGTATGACTATAAATACAGTACAAAAACTATGCATTTAGTATTTAGTACACTTATAATATCAGAAGGCGTAACATGATGAGAAAGAAAATTGTACTGAACATGCTGACTGTGTAATTTACTTGAGATTGTTTGGGACAAAGTCCAATTTCTGCAAATGCATGTCAAGTTTTCAGCGTCTTTGTGTGCACACAAACTCTTTAAAAGACATATGGATTGATTGAAGGCTTAAACTGTTGACATCTACAGCTATATATCTAAATAATATGTCGTAAAAACAATGGCGTTTTCATATTGCGATTATCCTTATGAAGCTCATACTAATTTCAAATTAAATCGAAATAAACAACACATTTCATTTGCATCATTCTTTTTCTCCAACACTGAGACATATCGATTATGAGTGTTCGAATGTTGATGAAGCATACAATCTAATACAAATGGCGACTAAATGATGTTGAAGCTGACCGTAATTAATCATCAGAGCTCAGCTTTAAACTTAAACCCAATGTCAAATGCTGATACATACTATTGGTAGCGTGTTTATAGTGCATTATTCCTTGTTCATATATGTAATGTTGCGTTTCAAACATCCATCTACATAGTCAGTGTAAATATATATAAATAAATCTTTCCAAATGATATATAATTATACCGTCAACGATGGAAGCTGTACATGTATCATCTTTAGAATTGCTCGAAAGACTACAGAATTATATGACACTCCGATTGCTTTTTTGCAAACCATATCTTCACATTCTTGAACACTTCGTCAAAATACCTTGTTTGTTCCTTCGTGATCATGAACCTCCACATGAACTGTAACTGCCAAACTGTCAGTAACTGCTCTATTTACAACGTTACATTCAACATTGTATTCTATCATCATCGTTCTTCAGTACGCAGTTCAATGTAAATGCAATGCACATCACGCTTTCATTCTCACAATTTGTCGAACCTAAAGTTCACGGGTATTATTTGCTAAACCCTCGGTATAAGTAAAGTCAATATATTAGTGCACACTTTTCTATGTTTGTTATCGAACTATTTCATAAGAACGAGGCTATGTAGTAACTTCTGAATCCTTGATTGGGGTCGTTTCCAACGCGATAAGCCGTTTAGTATATTGACTCTCTGCCACCTTCTGTACTGAAGAGGCTGCCTTATAACCCTTGCGAAATAAATTGTATTACAAAGGCGGGTAATTGTTTAATACACATCACGATTAAAAGTTTCGACGTAATAATACAATAATGTTTTCCTCAAAAAAATTTGATTTTGTTTTAGATGAGACAAGACAAGATCATTGTTTTACCACAGCTAAAAGCGCAGTCTAGTATCGTTATATACGAGGGTCATTCAAATACCTCCTCACCCATAACATCGCAAATATGAATGTCAGCCTCATGACATTTGTCATGATTGTAGCTCTGAATCATAGCTATACATTTATAGTAACTGTTAATTGATTGATACCTATTTCACTTTTGTCATGATGCAATCAAAGCCATCGAGAGAATTTGGACAATGGACACGGAAAATTACCCCAAAGATAAATACACATGTTTTTTCGCTTTCTCTCCGTATTGTATGATTAGGTATAACCGCCCGATTTAAATACTGAAAATAGAAAACAATGGATGATTTCTGAATATAATGCTATATACTATCATGTATAAATCAGATTATTGGCAATATTAACCTTTGTAGCTTGCAAATAGTATAATATCAACTCGAATGTATTAACACACCTTTAGCATACTGGAATACTGATATTCAGTCAAATATCCGTTGTTACAAGTCAAGGCACAGTGATGCCTCGAATGTTAAATCTTAACATGATAGTAACTTTATCAGTTTCACTTATATGCAACATTTAGAATAGTTAATCAAGTAGTCAGTGATAGAAAAATATATCTTCGAGAGACTTGAAATATATCCATTTAGTCCTGTATTATAATGACGATCTCTTAATTCCTATATATGAAAACCAAATATTACTTTTGCAGCGTTTCTCTAGGGTAGGGTTAAAATTGATGGCTGTCCTGCTCTGGCTAATTAGAGGGCATTTCCACCAAGAAATCAGTCACTTGTATTGTTTAAAGTCTGTTCAAGAGATATTTGTAATTTAGAACGATTGTAATTGACCGATAGGTACATTTTGTCAGCTCTTAGAATTAGCCAAATGAATAACACTTAGGAGACATTTGGCTGTTTTTTACCCGTTTCCGTCGCACTAAATGGAAGTTTGGTTTTTACTGCATATCCAGAAAGTACAATGAGTATTTAGACTAATCTACTAGGATCTTGAAGCTGAGGTTTTAAGCTTTAATTGTGGAAAATTTTATACGACTGGCTTGTATAATAGCAAAGTTATAAGGTAGGAGGTAGAAGTTTTTGAATGACCCTCGTATGATTTAAAATTTATTCAGTAGATGTTTGACCCGCACCTACATGATCTCATTATTGCCGTTTTAACAAAAATTCAGGGTCATAAAATGAATCAAAATCGGGAAAAAAAGAATCTTGTGATAGGCCTAATGGTTAAATCACACGCTTGATCCACAGCAGCTAAAAGGATCCCGCTGTGCAGTGCACGTAATTGACAGCTGGTTCCGACCGAGGAAAGCCATCATATATAGAAACCATGGTTACATCTCCACCGGTTTTTGTACAGGATCGAGTAAGATCATTGAGCGCTTATAGGTATCTACAAGTCTACTCCCTCACATCTGTCTTTGATCTGAGTACCCGTAAGGGGTCGCATTCTGACGCGTCTGCGCGTCCTGGAACTCTCACTTCCTTGTAGTGACGCGTCAGGTTTCAAATTGGAAAGACTTGTGGGTCCCGATCAAAATTGAAGGGACCCTTTAAATTTGACGATGTATGAAAATGGAAACCTTAAGATCCATCCTTTGCTCAAAAAATAATTTCATTAAAACTGTCCGTAAAATTTTCAAAAACCCAAACTTTAGGACCCCTCAATTTCTTGGGGGACTCCTTAAATTTGTTTTTTGAAGTCCTATGGGGTCCTAGAAAATGTCTTGGGACCTCTCACATTTTTGATCCAGTGCTATCCCTGGTACCCGGTATCCAGATGCTAAAGCGCTGTATTTTTGAAAATATTGGCCAAAACATACGTTCACCAAAAGATAATGGGGGTTGGCAAAAATAGCGTTGATGGCGAACGCCCTCTATAATCGCTGCATGGTTTTGAGTTGGCATTACGATCGGGCGACTATAATAGGGGAGAGGAGGTGGGCGCCCTATGGGCAGGTTCGCCCACCACGTGATTCTCATCTTTTTTTCATTCATTCATTCATTCATAAGATTTATTTACACGGTCCAACAACATACAAATATAACAATATAACAAAATATAACATCAAGAAAACAATTTATATTCAGGAATGGTATGATATCATGAAAGAGATCAATCTAGACGGTATATAGTGAAAAGAATGATACAAAGGATAAGCTAATACTATATACTAGGCGGTCACCCGGGGTTTGTCGGTTCTCGGGTTTGGGCGGTCACCCGGGGTTTGTCGGTTCTCGGGTTTGGTGGTTTGTAGAATGCATGCATAAAGCCCGATCGGACAAACTTTGAAAATTCGACCCTTAGACGACCTTTGACCCCGGACGACCCAAGAAAAGCAAAGCCGTTTAATTTTTGCCACGCTCGCCTCGCATCGAGCATTGTGATCACCGAGTTTATAAGCACGATCCGACCAACTTCCAAAAGTTGACCCCTAGATGACCTTTGACCTCGTATGCTCTATTTTTTCCACGCTCGACTCGCATTCGGGCTTCCCGTCCCCGAGTTTAAGCCCGATCAGACAAACTTTGAAAATTCGACCCTTAGACGACCTTTGACCCCGGACGACCCAAGAAAAGCAAAGCCGTTTTAATTTTTCCACGCTCGACTCGTATTCGGGCTTCCCGTCACCGAGTTTAAGCCCGATCGGACAAACTTTGAAAATTCGACCCCTAGACGACCTTTGACCCCGGAAGACCCGACAAACACTAACCCGTTTTATTTTCGCCACGCTCGCCTCGCATCGAGCATTGTGATCACCGAGTTTATAAGCACGATCCGACCAACTTCCAAAAGTTGACCCCTAGATGACCTTTGACCTCGTATGCTCTATTTTTTCCACGCTCGACTCGCATTCGGGCTTCCCGTCCCCGAGTTTAAGCCCGATCAGACAAACTTTGAAAATTCGACCCTTAGACGACCTTTGACCCCGGACGACCCAAGAAAAGCAAAGCCGTTTTATTTTTTCCACGCTCGACTCGTATCCGGGCTTCCCGTCACCGAGTTTAAGCCCGATCGGACAAACTTTGAAAATTCGACCCCTAGACGACCTTTGACCCCGGAAGACCCGACAAACGCCAACCCGTTTTATTTTTGCCACGCTCGCCTCGTATCGAGCATTGCGATCACGATCCGACCAACTTCAAAAAGTTGACCCCTAGATGACCTTTGACCTCGTACGCTCTAGCGAATGCGAACTTGCTCTTGCGGGGACCGAGCTGCACCCACCCACCGAGTTTGAACACCACCCGACCCCGGGAAGGCGACGAAAAAGCGCACACAGACAGACAGACAGACAGACAAACAAACAGACAAACAGACAGAGAGTAGCGTATTATAATATAGATATGATATGATATCAGGCGATGAGAGTAGTCCAGAGAGGTGATGTTGGAAAGTGTGCGGAGAAGCCATTAAGCCTGGAAGGCTTTAAGTTTGGCTCCACCACTGTGAATATCAAGAGTTAAAAACAACGTATACTACTACTATAGGAGGTTGTTATGATAAGAAGGGAGATGGTTTGATGAAGTGAAAAGAGTACAATGACAATGGGCCGGAAATGTAGGTAACGACATAACAAAAAATGAACAAATGTGAAACAAACAAACACGTAGTTATTATTTTGCATATAATTTTAAAATTGTAATTTTCCTCTAACAGGATAATTGACCTTATTACATTCGTGAAATAAACTTGAACGTTAAACTATCTATCACTGGTTTAAAATGACACGTTTGCTGGTAACCGACCGCACTATAGGAAAATGTAGAAGTTCACAATTCATTACATTGCAGTAAAAGTACGAGTTTGTAATGTTTATCGGCGCACTAATTGCTCTGAGCATGCTCAGTTTGAATTCACACCCTCTGTTGACGTAGATGCGCCAATTATGAATAACGTCTATCAGTTATTATTTAAAGGGGCATTAAGAGATGTGGTGGAGGCAGCGCCCTCAATTACAAAAATATATGATAAAAACTGGGATTTGTATATTTTTACAATTGTATTTAATGTATGAACTTACACCTATAAGGATTAAGAAAAATCAGCCCTCTTTGTACAACAAATCGTCGATTCAAAAATGCTGATCTCCGGCAGATCAGCATTTTACGTTCGACAGTATCCCCCTGCAGTACGCGTGATACATAATGCGAACCATATTTGCATAGAGGGCGTTTTTCAATAAATAGCGAAGGTATTGTTTTATTCAAGTTTTGCTGTGTTTTTGTTAGTAGAATCAACAATAATGGCAATTTTTAATGTTCATCTTGAATTCTAAAGTATATTTTTAAACATTTAAAATTGTCAACACCACTTAATGTCCCTTTAATTATCCGATTTCGATTTTCTACGTATAATAGCCGTTGTATATACTGCCCTCTATAGTAAATCTCACTTTCGAGAACTTTGCAAGATTGTCTTGCGCTACGCGCTCGATACTTGGTTTAATAGTCTTGGCCAAGACTTTTTTATGTATAATAGCCGTTGAATATTATAGTAAACCTCACTACCGAGAACTGTGCAATATTGGCTTGCGCTACGCACTCGATCGACACTTGGTTTAGTCTTGGTCAAAAAAATACACTATTAAAATGTTTGAAAAAAGCTACCCGGCATATCTGAATGAATGGCCAGCAGATGGGTCTTAGAAGGGCAAGGTGTTTCCAAAGTCTCAAAGGTGTCTACAGGAAATTAGTCTGTAGATAAAATCACTAAATATAAACAAAACATCGGATTCCATGGTCAGTTTTTAGCATTTGGTCAACAACCATTTAAATCCCCGATGTCATATCTATCATGTGATATGCTGTCTATCGCTAAAGCTTCATCTTCCGCACCCTCAGGATGTCAACCGACCAAAGAAACGCACATAGAACATCTCATGATGGACTCCTACTAAACGGTCGCCCCTATATTCATTTTCACTGAAGTTACATGCATTGTATATAACTTCGCAATGACTCACCCAATAAATCCTTCTAGCAGTATGCACTGGGTTTAGTGCGGTGTGCAATTCAAAAATATCACAAGATTTGTTTTATCCTGGATGGACCAAACTGTCTGCGTGCATTTTGCACGAACCTTATGCACTACATGTACTCCGGGGAAGTCAGGAAGTCTAGCATATTGCTGCTGCTGAATCATGTGAATAGTGCTACGCCATATATACTTTTGTTTTGTTTCTGCAGTGCCATACAGGCGATTCTATATGTGCTGTAAAGAAGTTACTCCATGATGTATTTTGCACCTTTGCATAGACTCTTGGTGCGTCTTTTATTAACGGCTAACCTTCTCGGATTTATCTCAGCTAAGATTGGAATAAGAAAGCCTTTACTGGAATCGTTATCTTATCTGAATGATTTGTCGTTTGACCCAGACGCGAAGATCCATTTGAGCCTTAAGCAGACACAGTTGCTTATGGACACAGTATGGGCGAGAGCTGGATGCGGAAGAGAGCTGGATCCCATACTTTGCAAGAAGGTGGGTGGTATTAGTATGTAGATGATCGAAATATATAGAAGGGGTTGTACATGCAAAGAATTGTATATCTTTCCGTTTATTATGAACACACAGATAGTGTTATCAAGACGAAAAGTTCATCGAGGAAAAGACACTTTGTTCAATTGGCCCAACCAAAACAGAGATTGCGAATTTGAAATGATTTGTGGTGGTTTTTTTCAATGTTTCAATTTTAGATTTGCCCTATTTCATTAATTTATGATTTCGAAAACGCCATGAATTACTTAGACCCGCTCGTATAGAGAGTTTTTGTCTTATTTTATTTTTGCAATGTGTGGAAGATCTCTTCCATAGGGGGTATGGATTTCAATTGGAATAGCCCTTGTCAAATTATTAGTTAACACTTTCCACGCGGCAGGCGGCTGCAGACGACATTCCAAAATTTCAAAAAATGTTTTAAAAATATAAAAATTATTGAATTTCATCAACATTGGAATCTCCTTGAGAAATGCATTAATTTAAGTACAAACATTCGTAGTATTGATTCTGTAACCCTTGAGATAGATTTTGAAAGTTTGGAAAGGTTTCTGAACAATCTGTTTTGTGTATGGTAAAATAATAGCCGCGTGGAAAGTGTTAAGATGCATTTAACATGTCAAATTTCAAGTAATTACATAATGACATTATACTAGTCTAACTGATCATAATGTTCACGCATTATTCATAATGTTATATGGCGATTATTAATCATTGACATCCAAGTGTTAATTATTATGAATGGCAATGTCCCAGGTTATTCAGTTTATCTACTGCCTGTCGAAACATTTAAAGGAAATCAAAAATAATGAAACACATAACAGTCTACAACCTTATTAGTCATATTACAGGTTAAAGGTTTTGAGTTTGGAAAGGAAAACAATGAAACAAGATATTACCGACAAATTCAAAATGCTATACAATAATTATAGGCCTACTATTACATTATCCGCATTGTATTATTAGTTTTTACAATGCGTGTGTATATGGTGATAATTCCTTCATTATAGACGAAGTCGTTATTAGGAATATCCTAATTGTCCACATGTTGTTATTATTAACCCACTCACTGAAACAACACCTTTAAAATGTGATATATAATGTACTTCAATATTCCTTCGTCTTAACAAAGGCTTATTCGTAATAATAGTGTTAACTTTTAAGATGTATCAATTTACCAGGGTGCCAATAACTAAGGTGTTAACAATATATATACAGTTAAGTTGGTGCGTTTCCGTGTTGTAATCAAACCTGTTAATGAGAGAGAGAGTCAGTGGACTGAATAGAATAAACTCTTTGTTTGTTTGTAACTTTCATCAGAGTAAAGTATCAGAATATTTCATTCTTTCAGTTCGTCGTACATATATCACTGCAAAAAGTGCAGAACACATGACGCGTTCAGAACATGTTCACGGTGTGTTCTCCAGGTGTTCCAGAACATGTTCAAAATGTAACAGATTTAGAACATGTTCTGAACGTGTTCTGAACGTGTTCAGAACACATCAGAACATGTTCAGAACATGTTCTATATCTGTTACATTTGAACACGTTCTGCAGTTTTTGCAGTGAGCTTCGGTCCGACCAGTATTGACGGGTTTCTAATTATCATGATTGTCTTATTGGTCGTTATTGACCCAATAATATATTTCCCCTCGGATTTATAACAAAATCCTGTGTCCCAATATGAGTAAATGATCAGGCACAATGCGGCAATACCTAAATTGATTTAAGAGCAAAATTGTAGAACAAGTTCATAATAAATCAAATTCATAAAAGTTGTATTTGGGATCTTTGATACATCTTGTATCCAACCACAGACTTAAATTCATGAAAATAAAAAGTTAAATTAAAAATGTTTAGTGATTTAATCTTCATTTACTCCATTGATTTTTTAACAAAACCAAACGTTATTATGTCCATAAACTTGACAATTTGTGCGACAAAGTGATGTTCAATAATCTGGATCATTCACTTTCTACACCACAGTGCCTTCAAGCAACTGAACTATTCGACATCATCGGCGCCAACATCACCATTGGTCTTGGAGTCAACGAGTTTGAGAAAGCCAGTGTGATCTTACTCTATCATCTGGAGAATGCCATCTGTAAAATGCCAGATGAGATTGGCAGAATGTATGGCTACGTGGATTATCTCTACGACTTAGTGACTACCACTCAACTGGACGTGACTTCAATAGATCTGGGAAACTTCAGGCAGCACAAGCGACGCCCTGCTCCAGCTCGTGTTCAGTCGATCAATGAACTACCATTGGATTTAAGTTTCGTAGAGGAGCAATTGGATTATATTTTACATCTGTTAAGTCAAACCTACAAGGCGACTACACACTACAAGGTAAGGAACTTTACAATTGTTAATTTTTAGAAGACAAATTAATCAGAATTAATAGAAATGGGTCATAAACAAATGCTCCAAATGACTTTCCGACATAGTATGAATTATTACCAAACAAAACGGCCGCGAAACCCCCGGGATTCGACCCCGGACCCTCCAATCACCACGCCGCGTCCCTAACCACTCTACTGATAACGCTTGCCCGGGCAACGATTTTGTACCCACATATCGGATGATAACGTCATCGAATCGAATGCTGTAGCTTACGCGTGGACATTGTTTTTGCCGTAGTGAATCATCAGTTCTAGGAATGTTAGTAGGGTTAATGTGCCTTATCTTGTCGAGTACCTTCCATAAAATACATAATGCATAATAGTGACTAGAAACACCAGGAGCATGAGCATTTTTTTCACTAGACAAAGACGAGTTGTTATTGTGACCGTGTCAAAGGTCACCATAAAATCTAAATAGGCTATGCTCCAATGCGTACAAATGCCGCTTGTCATTTGAAAATCTAAAGACAAAACATCTATTTGAAAACATTATTTTGCGAATTGCGTTTTGGTAGTTTTATGTGTCCACTAGGCTACTATGAGCAGTTTTGCATAAGAGTATGTTTTAAAATATAAAGGCAAAACAATAGAGAGTATCCACTTCACTCATGCGTGCCCGTAAAAAACAAAAGGTTCTCGTTCCCGTAGTATTCGTTGTTCTGATCAATTCAATGTATGACTTTCAAATTTCAATACAATTGTTTCAAAGAATGTCGATCCTATATGCATGTACATTTGGCGGGGTATTTTGAATCAAGTATCCATATTACATGTTCAACGTGTGTGTTGGTCATTTAGATACCTGTGGTATTTGTAGCATGATTGCCTAATCATGATATCACCTATATGATTATATATGTTGTTATAATATGGATCGCATGATATGAGCATGCGCAGTATGATAACTTGGAGAGTTACAACATGTCAGAGCTAGTAAAACAATGCGTCCCAGAGTGTGTTATTATTAGGTGTTAAAATATACCATAATAGCATCTTCCAACATGATTGTCAGATGTGGGATACTGACAATGAACTACTCTCGCCTAAAGCTGTACGAGTCCTGTCGCCGTGGACGTCGTCTTTGACATGAAAACAATGAAGAAATCATCTGTCACCCGGGCGTTAAATATAAGCTTTTAAATGAAAATGAACTTCGTCAAAGTTTTCGTGAGTTGCCGACTAGCATGACGTCATCATGAAGACGAGCTGTAATGCTCTAATTGCCTACGGCTGTAACTAGCGAAATGACTGAAAGTTTGTTGTGAAATAAAACAACGGCGTATGAAATCATAAACTGTAAGATTCTATGAAATCCTAGACTGTATGATTGAAATCACATCATCCGAGAATGGACACTATAATAGTTCGTCCTTCAAGCGTGGACACCAGCTTTTATCTGTGATGTTATCATAATATTTACCACAGGAATACTAGTTTTGCTGAGCCTTGATACCGCAAAATTGCAAGCAATGATGGAGCAAGTGACAGTACAGTGAATTATAAACGTGTGGCAGTACACGTTCACTTTTATTGATAAATAAAACATAAAGACGAGACTGTTGACATTAAGAATAAGATTCAATCGTCAGTGTGAGAAATCCCGGGTTGAACTATATAGTTAGACATCAAGATGCCTTCAATGGATGAGATGCACATCAGATTCAATCGTCAGTGTGAGAAATCCCGGGTTGAACTAATAGTCAGACATCAAGATGCCTTCAAGGGATGAGAGGCACGTACGTCAGCCATCAAGATGCCTTCAATGGATGAGATGCACGTCAGTCATCAAGATGCCTTCAATGGATGAGATGCATGTATTAGCCAGACATCAAGATGCCTTCGCGGATGAGATGCAGAGCTCTTTGGTCAACAGTTGGACTCTCTTTAAAATGTCAACAAAAGCCCGCAATTGTAGTTGAACTTGCAGTAGAGCAGAACTTCAGTGTGAAATGGATCTGCCGGGGACTTACTGGTCATTGCTGTCTGAATGCTGAGTGTTTTTATACAAAGCTTGACTCAAATATGGATGGATGGACATAATAAATAAATAAAAATGTGAACTTGCTAAATCACATACATGTAGGCCCTAGTAAAACATAGGCCCTGAGGAACATTATTGAATGTTAATTATGTTGATTTAAAATAACCAAGTAAGTTGCTGTGCCAAAGAGTGAAATATCTTCTGGTGATTTTCATAAAGACTGTATCAGTGTAACTGGACATTTGCAAAGGTCGAGAAGAACCTACATGTAGACTCTACAGATAAAATGACTTATAAAGGAGATACACAGCTTACAATAACAATACCAGTGGCAATATAATAAGCCATGTAATAAATGTTAAAATAATTATGGAAAATGAATGAGCAGTTGGATCATAACGAATGCTTGGTAAAATCACTAATCTTTAAAAAAATAAAATGAAAGGAAGGGTGATGATTGGAAGTTAACCTTTTATACATAACTTACATGTGTTTCAATGGCTACCAAAATGTTACCTTCAATAGTCTAGTCATTAACAAAAACACTTGTTTTATAAAGAAGGAAAGATGTAGCATGATTGCCTAATCATGATATCACCTATATGATTATATATGTTGTTATAATATGGATCGCATGATATGAGCATGCGCAGTATGATAACTTGGAGAGTTACAACATGTCAGAGCTAGTAAAACAATGCGTACCAGAGTGTGTTATTATTAGGTGTTAAAATACCATAATAGCATCTTCCAACAGTATTGGTCTTTTTAAATTCTGAAACAGAGTTTAGTTCCCGCAAATATGGCCGATACACAGATGGCCTCTCAATACGTATAAAATCATAAAGTACCTGTTTCAAAATTTGCGATGACGTTATATATTATAAGATCAACTGCTAGCCTCGTTTAATAAGTTATACTTCGTATGATTGAAAAATCTAATATACATTAGTTCTTTGTAACTCGACCGGAAGAATATTTATAGATTGTGGCTTTCAGCTGGTCGCCCACGTCTTTACACTTCCCCCGTTATGTATGTATAAAATTGGTGACATCAAGATGACATGTGCGTGTACTACTGAGGAACGTCTCACTCGGTGACCAGAGATGTTTGTGGGTTTTGGTCAGTAAAGATCATGGACCATACAGGATGAATATCACGGTCTATCAGGTTTAAACTTAGATGTATAAATATCGATAACCTAAATTCTTTAAAGCAATGATGACTGTTCCATGACCATGCTGATTCCATACTCGCCAATATAAAGTTGGTCATCTATTACGATGAAAGACCCCGGCATGGTCGGTGAATGCTACTGGAACATTCGAACCATGAGTCCTTCAAGAGTTGGAATCAAAGTTAACAGCATATAATTCGATGCTTCTATGCCAAGTACTTTGAGTTATTCCGAATCCAAATTACTGCTATTATGTCTAAAATCGCTGCCATCATTTCCTTGTATGGACTTAATGTACACATGTATAATGTTTAATTCATGGTTGATTTTTATGTGACTAAAAACTGATATACAATTTAAATACTATTGAAGTAGAAATGAACAAGTAATATTTTTATTTTATTTTATTTTAACAGGTATTAGCAGATGACATAGCATGATCATCAACAGTAAAACGATATTTAAGGACACATATCTAGATATGAGTATGAGCTAGCGATATCTTTAATAATGATCTTAAACATTCAGGGACACGTCCATAAATATCAGGATGAGCTAGCAAAATCATCAACAGTGACCTTAAATCTAAGCAGTCAGTATGCAACCACGCGAAAAGTCGTTCCTTTTCTAACCCAGCAAAGCGACCCGGAAGTACTCACCCGTAGCGATACCGCTTCGCAGTCATAGTTGACCTCGTAATAGCACGATGTAAATGAGCTCTTTTCATGATTATAATCACACATTTCAAACACATTTGCCATGAAATTGTATAGTAAAAAGGCATATTATGCAAATAATATTATCTAATATTATCTGTGAACTTCATGACATGTTGTATTTTCGGTGCAAATTATTGCAATCCGACAAACCCGAATTCAAGAAAAACTTGACGAAACTAAAGCCAAATTCACGGTAAAAAAGTCGCTTCTGAAGAATCAGGCATCAATTTTATCCATCGTATCATAATATTCATAGTCTTTTGTAACTAGAAACATGCTTACAATTTTATAAAATTATTTAGTCCGGTCAAGTGAATGCTTATAAAATAGCTCCTCGAATCTTGTCTCGATCTAAATTCATTTCGTAGCGTCGACGGGTTGTTGATCAAATGTTTAAACCTCACGATTATATTTAGATTTGCTTGATAGCTCAGATGGTAGAGGGCTCGCTTTGGGAGCGTGAGGTCCGGGGTTCGAATTCGATCCTTCTGCGCTACACAATGTCATATGATATTTTTTTACAGAAAGGCTACTCTGGTCAAAATGAATAAACATTTCACAATTTCATCACACAAAATGCATGAATTCGGACGTTTTCATTGGGAAAACGGTATTTTTTTTCAAAAATTTCAATAATGAATTCAAACGCGGGCATGAAAATGAAGCGCGGGCGTGTTACGGGAAACTAAAAATAGGGACAGCGGTCCCAAATAGGTCGTCCGTTTATATGGGTAGATTAAAAACAAGGTGGATCTCAAACCACAGGCATCTAGAAAGAAAGAGGTTAGACCACTAGCGGATCCAGGATATAAAAAATAAAATAAACATCCTGGAGTTTGGTTGCAATTGTACTTCACCTGTTTAAATGTAATTAATTTTACATATGCAGCTAATTTTACATCTTGACCTCATATGACCTTTGACCTTGGTATGTGACCTTTGACCTAATTAACATATGAATGTTTCCATGTTGCATCCGTGACCCAAGTTTGGTTGCAATTGGTCATTGTATGGAAAAATGAACAAGAGACCAAAAAAAATGAACAAGAGACAACAAAAAAAGTGTACTAAATTTTACATCTTGACCTCAGATGACCTTTGACCTTTCTATGCGACCTTTGACCTCATTAACATATGCGGGTTTCCATGTTGTATCTAAGACTGAAGTTTGGTTGCAATTGGTCATTGTATGGAAAAGAAATGGAAAAATGTAATCAATTTTTGACCTCATTAACATATGCGGGTTTCCATGTTGTATCTATGACTGAAGTTTGGTTGCAATTGGTCATTGTATGGAAAAGAAATGGAAAAATGTAATCAATTTTACATATGCAGCCATTTCTACATTTACATCTTGACCTCAGATGACCTTTGACCTTGGTATGTGACCTTTGACCTAATTAACATATGAAGGTTTCCATGTTGTATCTATGACCAAAGTTAGGTTACAATTGGTCATTGTATGGAAAAGAAATGGACAAATGTAATCAATTTTACATATGCAGCTTGACCTCGGATGACCTTGGTATGTGACCTTTGACCTCATTAACATATGAAGGTTCCCATGTTGCATCTATGACCGAAGTTTGATTGCAATTGGACATTGTATGGAAAAGAAATGGAAAAATGTAATCAATTTTACATATGCAGCCATTTCTACATTTACATCTTGACCTCAGATGACCTTTGACCTTGGTATGTGACCTTTGACCTCATTAACATATGAAGGTTTCCATGTTGCATCTATGACCAAAGTTTGGTTACAATTGGTCATTGTATGGAAAAGAAATGGACAAATGTAATCAATTTTACATATGCAGCCACTTTGACATATACATCTTGACCTCGGTTGACCTTTGACCTTGGTATGTGACCTTTGACCTCATTAACATATGAAGGTTCCCATGTTGCATCTATGACCGAAGTTTGATTGCAATTGGACATTGTATGGAAAAGAAATGGACAAAACAAAAAGTGTATACCAAATTGTTGAAAAAGTGTATACCAAATTGTTGATACACACACAGACCCACACACACACAGACAGACTACACACACGAAGGATGCAGCCATAAGGTCTCTCTCCTACGGACGACCTAAAAATCAAGTTGGCGAGGCCTAACGGGGGATCGTAAGTTTCGTTTTCTGACCGAAAATCGGTGAAAATCAAACTCAGTTTTTCTTATCAAAAAAGAAGTCGGGCATCAATGTTTTTGATATGAAATTAAAGCTTAAGATTCCGTTAGTACGGAAATTGCTC
This sequence comes from Ophiura sarsii, assembly GCA_035610835.1. Classification (NCBI taxonomy): domain Eukaryota; kingdom Metazoa; phylum Echinodermata; class Ophiuroidea; order Amphilepidida; family Ophiuridae; genus Ophiura; species Ophiura sarsii. The sequence goes on along the minus strand of CM069443.1, from coordinate 44,617,885 downwards.
TTAAAATATCGTACGAATTTTAGTCCGGTCAAGTGAATAGATACAAGAAGCAAAGTCACGAAAGTTGTTAAATTCTAAAATTAGCGATAAAATCACTGTTTGTGGACCAATTATGTCAGATTTGGCATCATATTATAGAGAAAATTACGAACAATCCACCTACTTCGCCATCATGGCTGCCAGCTAACCCTACCTCAATTAATTCAGGGAAAACAAACTTCTCATAAGGTTTTAGCGCAAGGTTGACATCCTGAAATCGATCTTTGCGTGGGTTAGAAATCGGCAAGGTCACTCATTTAAAGCGATACCTGCGTGCTGACTGTAAGGACACATCTAAAAGTATCAGTATGGGCTAGCGACCATCAACAGTCAGTAACTTCAAATAAGGATGAATCTTGAAATATCAGTGTGACCTACAGCAATATCATCCACAATTACTTATATGACGCGTCCAAAAATTTCATAATGAGCCAGTAATATCATCCACAGTGACCTCAAATTTAAGGACAAATCTATATATAGGAATATATCAGTATATAAGTACATGTATAAGCTAGCGATATCATTAACAATTATTTTAAACGGTCAGGGAGGGACAAGTCCATTAATATCAGGATGAGCTAGAAAATCATTAAGAGTGACCTTATAGATGAGGTGACATTTGTTGACATTTAGGACGCCCTCTGTTGGTTTGAGACAAAACACACCGAGCAAGAGTTCATATAGTTTACATAGGCCAGATCAGGTTTTCTAACTAGATTGTGGTGTCACAGCAAATTGTTATCAAAACTGTCTTTAAACTTGTTTAGGAATGCTATAAGCTATCGCATTTCATACAAAAAACTAAAACTAAATGAGTTTTACAATTCATTAGATAGAAATTTCATGTTGTCTTCATTAACTTTACTGTATATTCTGCCTGGAGGGAAACAACAGAGGGTCTCCCATTTGTAAATACATGACATCATAGGTCACCTCATCTATACGTATACATATGCAGCAATGGAAATACCCACATGACTTTCCACCCGGGGTAGACAGTCCCGGGGTAGACCAACCCGGGGTAGACTAACCCTTGGTTAGGGTTAGGGTTAGGGTTAAGAACATTACGTATGTCCTTAAACCTAAGGTCACTCTTGATGATTTTTACGGTATCTAGAAATATTAGTATAAAGTATAATATTATCAATAATGATCTTAAACTTTTAAAGACACATCCATAAATATCAGGATGAGCAAACAATATCATCAAGAGTGACCTTAAATCTAAGGACACGTCTAATAATATCATTGAGTTAGCGATATCATTCACAGTGGCTTCACATTTAAGGACACATCTAAATATATACTATTGAGTTAGCGATATTCATACTTCATATAGTGACCTCAAATGTAAGGACACATCTAAAATATCAATGAGTTAGGAATATTATTCACAGTGACATTATGTAAGGACACATCTAAAAATATCAATGAGTTAGCAATATCATTCACAGTGACTCGAATTTAAGGATGCACATCTAACAATATCAGTATGAGTTAGCAATATCGGCACAGTAACCTCACATTTAAGGACACATCTAAAATGATCACTGACTTAGCGATATCATCCACAGTGACTTCGAATTTAAGGGTGCATCTAAAAATATCACTGAGTTAGCAAACTCATTCACAGTGACGTCGAATTTAAGGACAAATCTAAAATTATCACTGAGTTAGCGATATCATCCACAGTGACTTCGAATTTAAGAACAAGTCTAGAAATATCATTTATAGTTAGCACAGTGACCTCACATTTAATGACATATCTAAAAATATCACTGAGTTGGCGATATCAACCACAGTGATTTTAAATTTAAGGACACATCTAGAAATATCAGTATGAATTAGCAATATCATCCTCAGTGACCTCACATTTAAGGACACATCTAGAAATATCAGTATGAGTTAGTGATATAATCCTCAGTGACTTCAAATTTAAGGACGCATCTAAAAATATCACTGAGCTAGCGATATCATCTATATTGACATCAAATTTAAGGACACTATCATTTATCATTTATCATTTATCATTTTAGTGATGAAAATATTACTGAGCTAGCAATATCATTCACAGTGGCTCAAATTTAAGGACACATCTGAAAATATCACTGAGTTAGCAATATCATCCATAGTGACTTCAAATTTAAGGACGCAGCTAGAAACATTACTTAGTGAGCGATATCATCCACAGTAACTTCAACTTTAAAGAAAAGAAACTTTAAGATTCAGAATGACTCAAGGACAGTGTATATCAATAGGAATACGTAATATATTCAAAATGACCTCAAAATTAGCGACTCAAGCTATATTAGCGTCAGTGAACTTGAATTGAAGGACATTAAAGCTTGCAATTAGTAATTTGATCAAGGAGACTTTAAATTTAAGGTCACATTTAGAAAAATATTAATATGAGCTATAATTAAACATCCCCCAACTACACAAGTTTATATAGAAATATTTATAACAAATGATAAATGTTGTTCAAAATTATGCCAAATGACATTTTTGTTACGAAATTAATGTTTAAATGCGCCTTTGAGTATAGTAATCATTTAGCCTTTAAAAAGTCACACGGTCGTAGCCTGCATGTTGCACATATTTCACTTTATCAAATCAGAGTATTTTTGGTACGTAAAGGAAATCCAAACTTTTATTTTCCCCTTTCAAACATCCGGAACTTAGCTAATTTTGTCAACATGCCATCACTCTTCACTGCACCGGTACAGTTAATATAAACCGTACCTGCCCAGCCATACCCAGTATGTACTCAGCATGCTCAGAGCACCAATAACATTTTGAGGTCACTGTGGATGTTAGGTAGAGTATACAGGGTGAGTCAGAAAGAACGGACACTTTTTTCACAAAGGCGTCAAAAGAGAATTAGGCATGTATATTCAACTGACATTGCGTCAAGCAAATCATCGTGTCCTATAATAGACTGTTAAGGGATTTACTGGCATTTACGAATTGGTTCCGGCGACTCAGGTTTTTTTTTTTTCATATTTGGGATTTATTTCCATTAACTTTTGGAAGTGAAACAATTAAGCATGTGATCTGCGGTTGTTTTGCGGCGCAGTGTTTCTATTTGCTATTCGGTGCATCGTCATCGTCATTGTTAGCGACTTTTAAAGTCGATATTCATTATGAAATAAATAATTTATGTTAACACAGCTTTACTTTTAATTTAGCTTCATTTATCCGTTTCTTGTGCCTTTATAAATTGAAACGTACAATAATAATCTGTGTCAACCCTCGGTCCACCCTGTCCGACACACCAAATTGGCATTTATTTCCTTTCGTAGATTTCCATTTAAAACTTAAAACTACGCGTAGTTTAACAATATCTCTTTATAATCGATATATTTAACTCCTTTTTGTATAATGTATATCGCTGGAGACAAGGATCTAGTGGGGGAAAATGATCACGACTTGTGACGGAACGGTCGTCATTGAGTCACACTCATGTGCACATACCCCGGAGTCTCTAAGCACGAGGCTCAGACCAGAAATGCGTCACTGTGTAGCCCTATGTCCATCAACTTATAAGAAAGAGATTTGTTTATGATACTGGGTGAATTCCGCAAATAAAAAAACGTGATTATTGTTTGACACAGTTATGGTCACAGGATCAAATGAGGTCATGGGATCGTTTCAAAAAACCCTTAAAATCGTAATACGTGTCTCTATTTTAAATAGAAGTTGTCAAAAAAACATAACATTTTTGGTATCATATTAAAGACAATTTATCCAGCTACCGATTAAAAAAAGAATTAAAGCCACATGTTTAGCAACAGTGAAGTTATCAATCTAAACGTCGAGTGAGTCAAGGGTGGGACCGGTGGATGAGGAGCCGGTGGATGAGGCGCCCATAGGTTTCTACACAAAATAGTGGAAAACTAGAACTTTTGAAACTGATGCCATTTTAAAATTATACATAGGAAAGTTTTCAAACTTCTCATATGTGTTGATAACATGTGCCTGCTACTATGAATAATAATATTGAATTGTTATCTAGAAATTCTCTACTAGAATATGATGTTCAATTCAGGGAGTGTTTTAATGTAAAAAACACACAGTTTTATTCATTTTATTGATTAAACAATGGCCAAATCGCAGTCTCTCTATTTCATTTGTGTGACTCTTCGGTCCTTTTCTACCCTGGGTAGTAAAACATTTAAAATAACTCGCTTAACCTTTATTTCTTTATAAAGGAATATGATAATTGTGATTGATTGTCAGATTGTGTAGCCATATTAAATACGGTCAATACCTACTGGAGAAGTAGGCTTGTAGCCCTATTGAATACGATCAATCACATAATACCTACTGGAGAAGTAGGCTTGTAGTAGGTATAGCACATTCGCTACACTAGGGTCTGCCACACAGAGTGTGTGCACACTCAGGTGAATTTACTTGTTTTTAGGCAAAACTTAATGGACTGGTTTGAAAAAACTTAATAATTTATAAATGTACACTCTTCACCATTAATTAGATTGATCTCTTCTCTATCTGAATCTGAAGTTTGGTGATTATTCTACACCTGGAAGTATTAAAAAAAATCTATGCAAGTACTTTTTATGCCTTGCCTTAAAGTCACACACTTGGGTCCCATTGACAGCCCACACTAAGCAGTGCAGTTCAGCATTGAAAAACACCCATACCATAATTGACCATTCTGTTATGATGCACTCCCTATTTGGCACTGAGCTTGCTATATATGGTAGCTATGACCTCTCTGTACATGACCCTGGGTCATACATATCAATCGAATGTTATTCGGCTGAGTTGTGGCTAGGGACATAATGTTTGGGAATTTGCTCTAAATTTTGATATAATTGCCCGATTTGAAAATTTGAAGGCCCAATTTGAAAGGTAGAAGGTACCAGATGCTAGTAAAAACTCTCTACTTCTGGCTGATATGCTGAATTTGTAAATCCATTGAATGCATCACACCAGAAAAAGACCCCAAAACACAGAATAAGCTTATTATGGTAGCTTACTGCAGACCTCTCCACAGCAATTGCACTGATCGATAGCAACATACTGGAAATGGCTAGAGAATATGTTCAGGAATAAACTTATGTTAACAAAATGCGAGTCAAACTGACATAATTTGCATATATGCAAAATTTGAATACATAATGAGCTTTAATGAGATAATTAACTAAATTTTACATTTTAATATACGTCTTGTCAAAGGTAAACAGTATACCAAAGCTCATCTCTCTACTGCTTGTAGAACTTCATATATTCACGTTACGCATATTAATTAGCTGGACTTAGTCATTTTTTGACGATTTTCAGAGTTGTGATTATGAATTTTGAATAAAATGGCATCAGGCATATTCAGGAGTCTGCTGTACAAATATGAAATAAATATCATGTCTGATTTTAATAGAAATGGATAAACCTATGGCCAGTACCTTGCATCTGTGTTTTGTAGCTACTGTATGTACATAGTTTTATAATTAGAAGGGTGTAAACTTGCTAAAATGTCAGTTTTGACCATAAATAGATTTCCGGTCATATTTTCCAATAATCAATGGACAACATCTTGAGAACCGTACAACCTTTTTGCACGATTTTTTTTGCCAAATTTCTACTTTTGCAATTATCTACAACATGAGACTAATTTTGTACACTTTCAGTGCATTTGCATTTTTTGGGTGCTATACCTACTTGTAGCCCTATTAAATACGGTCAATCACATAAGGCCAAATAAGAATAAAAACTAGGTTCTCGTCCTAACTTTTGAAAAAAAAGGAGGATAAGGGCACCTTTTTTTATATAGTAAACAATGTAAAATCACCATTACCAGCGTGGTATTGCATGATTGGTTGCGTAAATTGAAGAGCATGAGGCCTTTGTAAAATCTTTTTATTTCATGATTCTGGGGGTTGGTTAACACAAAACCTTCTTTAAAATGCTCATTGGACTAAGGTAAATCTATTACCAAGATGTCAGCCTTTTAAATATGTTAACAAAAAAAAGTTATGGAAAGAATATAGGAAAATAGAATTCCTGAAATATGGTGCGCGAGGGGACGAGAAACTGCTTTATTCTTTTACTTAGCCTAATACCTACTGGAGAAGTAGGCTTGTAGCCCTATTAAATACGGTCAATCACATAATACCTAGCTTGTAGCCCTATTATCTACGGTCAATCACATATATATTACCTACTTGAGAAGTAGGCTTGTAGTCCTATTATCTACGGTCAATCACAATAATACCTAATGGAGAAGTAGGCTTGTAGCCTATTATATACGGTCAATCACATAATACCTACTGGAGAAGTAGGCTATTTAGACTGTTGCATGCGTTGTCTCGAAGTTTACGGGATCGTGCAAATTAGCCATTCCTAAAACCCGGACGATTTTACAGAAGGAGATAGTAAAATTCAAGTCTTCACCACACAATGATGAGTTGTGAGCTGTATAAAGCTTCAGAATTCGGAAATGTTTGTACTGTTGCGGGGGTTTAATTGATAAAGCGTATATTGCCACACTACAAGATGCCCATAGAGGCGGCTTGAGTATAGGTGATGAATAGCTGGAAATATACATACAGCAATATATCGAGAATTAAAACTCTTTGACGTAAATTTCAATTTCACTTACAATAATTCAATATTTTGCAATTGTTTTATAATGTAGCTAGAAGAAAGCCTGGAACCAAATGGGAGGATGTTAGAATTAGGCCCTAATTTGAATTTTTCTAAGAGTTCAAAATCATTAGGATTACTTACATATAAATACAAAGAATATTAATTCAATATGAGGCTTTTTGTAATTTGTGAAACATTTGCTTGTTTTATATCATACTTAGTAGTTCATTGTTACATGTGCCGATTCTTAATTTCGCAAACCAGGAAAACATGGTCTTTGTTAATGGACGGTGTTAATCTATACTAAACAATAGTAAGATTAAAAGATTATGCTTTGTAAGCCCTAATAATTCTTATATCCTCGAAACAAACATATTGTTTAATATATTGCCGATATTTCCGGCCACTTGTTCTGACCATTTTTAATCAGGAAATTTTCTATTTTTATAGGAGGAATTCTGCTATCATTAAAGTCCCAATAAGAAAATATGTATTGTTTTTTAATTATCTACTTCGGTTTTGTTGACTTATTTATTTTTGAGGTTTTTAATAGACACATTTCTTTCTATTTTTACTATGGTGAAGCATAACGGTTGCCTCATAGTGATACGTAGAATCTATACTCAATGTTCAAACATGTGTTTTATCAACCCTTGGTACTTGAGAGTATTTTAACATGAAGGTATGGAGAAGCTCTGTAGTTACGCGACATTTTGACATAGCCTATTCATTAAACTTGCAACAGTCACTTCAACTTACGAACCAAAAATCAAGAATTTTCGTGGAAAGAACTGCAAAATACATCTGACGTTCAAATGAAGTTTAGCCCCACAACTGTTTTAAGTGCTCTTTGTTTGGTTGTCCAGGTTCCAAGGTCAATTTGCCAGATGAATTAGTTAGAGCACTTGTTAGTGCAGAGCAAGGCTTCTGAACATTCTGATTAATAATATCCAGGATATAAGTCACGGAAATAAATCTCTGATGTTGCGCTTTACTTGACAGGTGAATATTTCCCCTCCTTCTGTAAAACCGTCCAGTTTTAGGAATGGCTTATTTGAATGATCCCGTAAAGTTTGAGACAAGTTAAGGAAAAGTGTACTTTAGGTACCCGATTCTGGACTGTACTAGTATCGTCCGATACTGGAACACCCAGTATCGGGCGATGCTGGTACCAAAAAAAAGTGTTCCGGTATCGGGCGATACTGGAACATAATTATGTACCAGTATCGTTCAATACTGGGACAAATTACTACTGGTAGCATGTGTACCAGTATCGACCGATACTGGAACAGTAAAATCGTACCAGTATCGATCGAACAATGGCAACTTTTATGTTCCAGATTGACCGATACTGGTATGCCAGAATCTGGGACCTAAAGTACACTTTTTCCCAAGTTAAAACTGACTTATTAATTTCATGCGTTTAAAATTGCACTGTCCCATTTTATGGAATAACCTGTTAACGTAACATCTGAATAGCCTTCTCCAGTAGTGATGTGATTGACCATGTTTAATATACAGGCTAGGGCTGCATAATCAGTCACAATAATCATTTTATATTGACGCTATTTTTTGGATTGCACATTACGAATGAAGCCCAATCTATGTCTATTGGAAATAAGAACTCAGAGGGCACTTAGGTAGTGAGAAAGTGCAGGTTATTTAACAAGACATGAAGAGACAAATTAAGGCAAGTAAAAGTTTCAACGGAATGCTTGTTTTGTACACTTACAACAGTATACAAAGCAGAAAATCTACTAATTATATTACTCAATGTAAAATAATGGATGACACATTATCGAAAACAAGGTTATTTCGGACCTCACTTTACATTTTGCCATAATATCATTGTTATTTTGTAATCAGTTTTTATACTTTAGGGCCTCTTCCTGTTGTTGATGATTACTCATTATTTGTTGAACCCATCGAAATAGGCACCAAACTTATTCAGAGTTCATGCGCGCCGAAATAAGATAGATGAATTGTAGGAATCAGGTGTCATGTCCTATTTTTCTAAATCCATATGATTTATTTAGTCTTTTTTCAGGGTTTTCATACGTGATAGTTCCATTTGTAATAACACGTCTGAGAGATCTTATCAAGTCATCTGTGGCAATGAGATTGGATCAAGACTATTCTTTTCTCATGTCCGAAGGCTCACAGCAAAATTGTTAACTTTATTTGTTGGGAGTGGCTCTTTAACTTCATTCTTTTCTTCCATCTTTTCTTACTTTCATTTCATTAATAGTCGGTATGCTTTTTTTAAGCCTGGCCCGAGCATTTTGCTTGAGCCTGGTCCCTTCAGGACCCAAGCGTGTGTCCGTAATCCGTACGGACCAACCGTGTAAACAAACAAACAAACAAACAAATCTATCTGTATATTAAATAGCTGCCATAATATTTACACTTCTGGTGAGGTGCACCCTTTTAAAAATGCCACATTATACATGGCGGCCAAACCCTCGATTTCTATATCCCAGACAGACATGATAATATCATATTGGGACGGGTCCTGGGGTGGGTGCTCAACAGACATGACTTACACATCGACGGTCTCTCCTATCAAAGATGTACAGGATATTGGACGGAAATATAAAAACGCGTGGTCATATTGTGATAGGGGAATCGAACTGAACACATTTTAGGCTATAAAGTTTGTATATACATGAAGAATTGTCTCTTTATGAGGTATGAAGTGAGAATATACTATGACTAAGAATTGTTTTACACATATGATGAGCAAGAATTCTTCTTTGTTCGGGTATTGTAAGCCTAGAGATTATGACAAAATGGTCATTTAGGATGTCACGGAAAATCAAGGCCCTCATTTTTTGGCCGTTGTTGTGAATGGTTGACTTCATTCTAGGTCATAAATGTGTCATTTTATTTTCCAAATGTTCTACTTTATGAACGATTTTGACTGGGCTAATTGGATTAGAAAAATGTACGTGACAATTTGGGAGCAATTTTGGTGAAATCTAGTACTAATTTGTATAAAATGTGTTTAAAATTCACCCTTGAAGAGAATACGCAACCTGATTACTAGCTCACGCTTGGCTTTCTCATTGGCACCCCCATTTTAATTGTTACTTAAAAGTTACAGTGGCAATCATTTGGATCGTGGTTTGTTACACATTAACAGTGAACTTTCGAGGACAATGCATTGTCTTAACATAAATTATTGTATTGTTTGTCAACATTGTTTAGTCTGAGCTATATATTGGATGCATATACTTATTCCATTGCATTGCATTAGTGTTGATGTATTTTGGTCAATGGCAGGAAACGTTGTACCAAAATAAAATCATGATTCTAGTCATAGCGGAAATAGAAAAGATCGCCTCGTCGGTTATTATGAGAAAATATATACATTTCTTGGCAAATAACCAATATGTTATTGGGCCTATCTAAAAGGAAATTGTTTCTGTTATTCAAATAACAATTCATTATTGTAGAATTCGTGATATAAGAAAAATAGTTTTCTACGATTACTTCTTAAACATGATAAACACTAAAGAAGCCATAACATTCATATCACCCTTGATTTGGAAATAAAAACAGACCCCAACGAAATTCCTACATGATACATATGCTGAACAAGTTCAAATGTATGTCTGCAGATATTTGAGGGGGAAATGTGTTCAAGTTAAACTTAGATTCCACTTTTTACCCAATGACCTATAGCGATTAGTTCAAATCAACTTCTTCAGCATACATAATTTAAGGACACCCTGATGTTCAAAACCGATATCATTTTGTTATCATATTATTTTATCGTTCTCATTATCACGATTATTTTTTTCTTCAATAACATTTAACCGTCGAACGATACGGATCAGTGACTACACTAATAAATACGCAATGGACTCTTTAGTCTGTAGACAAGGAGCCGTTCACATAATTCCGATTTGCCAAGGAGCAGTACTTTTGAATAGGTTTAATCATTGGATTGGACATCCAGCTGAACCGCTCTTTTCAGAGCCACCAATTACTCTCAAGTAGGAAAGGGGCATCAACTTTCAAATAAACCTATTTTAAAATTTCTTTTCAGAGCCACCAACTCCATTTGAACAGCTCTTTTTCAGAGCCACCCGTTTCTTAAGTAGAAAATGAGCACCTTCAAATCATGGGGCAAGGGGTAGTCTGGACGATGATAATCAGGCTATAGACAAGATGTAGTCTATACATTTATGTTTTGCTTTTTAGAATACTTTGGTCCTTAAAAAGTCAGAACTTATCCTGACAAAAGCTGGGAGTTTTAATCTTCTCCGACGGCGAGTCCATCATAATCTAGACATATTGTGAATACCCATGGTAAACGCCTGTCACAGAATCCATATAAAATTCCTGCAATTGTCAAATTGGCATTAGAGGCTAGACAACTGGTGTTTCCGGCAGCTGACCCCTTTCACGCTACTGCGGACGTCGACAACATTGCGGAATCATTCTAAGGACATTGTATGACTGCATAGGCCTACATATATATAGTGTCACTGTAAAGTGTGTCACACCACTGACTATCTGTGGTCACACTTATAATGGAAACACCACGAACGAAGACAAATGTTCAAGGACATGTTCAACGTTTTCCATACATACAAAACATATATAGCAGGTGGTCCTAGTTAGAGGCTAAGCTCACGAAAAGGCCGCTCTCCTTTATTTTATAAACTTGTGACATAATCATATTATTTTACTGACCACGCTGGATGACAAGGTGTTGACATTAGACTGCAAAGAGGATACGGGATAAATATAGATTGGGATACGCGCGTCGATGAATCAGCGCTAAATAAACATATACCTGCGGCATTTCAAGCATGTTAAAACAGTAACCCGGTATTAAGGTCAATGAAATCAACTCTGGCCCGTCAATCTGTCTAGGATATGAATTCAGCCAATGTCTTGTAGCATTCAGAGGATATTATAAGTATGATAAGTAAGGTATTCCGAGTCCGGGTATTGACACTGACATAGATGCTTCACGCACAAATACCAATGAACGCCATCAATTTAAGTCACGTGTCAAAAGTTATTTCGCTTTGCAGTTTGCACAGTTCCAGGAAAAGAAAATGATAATAAAACAAGGTCTTCTAAAAAACTGGGTGGACAAGTGTTTTTAGTGTCAAAAGGATGAGAAGACTTGGAATGGATCTGTTGAATTTTGTGGAAGTCGGCAAGAGGATCACTAGTGTGTTGTTCTGGAAGGAAATCACCGAGACGTTATGTGAGCGATATGTGGTGAAGTTTATGGAGAGAAAAAAAATTGAAAGAAAAAATATCATAATTTATAATTTAATTTAAATTCCAATGTTTATTAATTACGAGAAAAACGTAATTTATGACAAATTCAAAAATGCAACAAAATAACTTGGATTTCCCGGGGCGCCAGGATAATTATTATATAGTCAATCGTTTTGTAAAAATAAATCACGAACATCACAACACAACAGCCGAATCAAAAAAAGAAAATCGTGATAATTTTTCATTAAACAAAAAAATAAAAATATATTAATAGATAAAAAAAAGAGTCTCGTTAATAAACAAACTAATGATATTGTAAGTAATTAATATAATGGAACATTAAAAAGTACCAATGTATTATACAAAAAAAATGTGGCTCCCAGCAGAATTGACCTCATGTCCTCCGCGTGGCAAGCGAAGGACCCTACCGCTACACCACGCGTTCTTATAACTTTCTGGGGAAAGTTACAACGGATATAGATCATTGTGACTCTCTGGTTTATCCACTCAATAAACTAAATCGAAAATTAAAATGTGATATTTATTATTTATTAAAGGCTACATTGTCAATTAAAGCACCATTTTATTTACGGGAATAGACATATTTAATATAAAATATCATTAAAATATTAATTTCGCACTGAATAACTGAATTTGGCGGTATTTTCGCATTTTATTACAACCACTTTTTAACTTGAAAACTCAATCAAACTAAATCGAACATTAAAATGTGATATTTATTATTTAAAGGCTACATTGTCAATTAAAGCACCATTTTATTTACGGTAATAGACATATTTAATATAAAATATCATTAAAATATTAATTTCGCACTGAATAACTGAATTTGGCGGTATTTTCGCATTTTATTACAACCACTTTTGGTCTCTATGGTGTCCAAGTTAACTTGTACACCAAAAAAATATAAAGCTAAATAACCTAAATAACCTCGTAAAGAGCCTCTCAGATTGAAAAGCTTATACTTAAATATTGTATTCACCGACCCCTGACGCGACAATGAAGGTTTAGTGCGTTAACTAGATGCTATATTGCAGTGGCGTACCCCCCCCCCCCCCCCCACTTGGAACCCTTCCCCCCCCCCCCCCCCCCCCCCCCCCCCCCCCCGCTTGCCCCCATCGTGTCGGTTGAGATTGGCACTGTCGGTTCATTTGACGAAAGGAATCATGGAATTATGATGGTCAAAAGTACACATATGAAAAAATTTCGCGCGCTACGTGCATGTCTTCCCAAAATGAAATATTCTTTGCTACAAACTTGTTTAGAGCAAAAATGTAGCTCAATCGTCCGAAAAATAGCTGTAAAGTCGAACATTTTCGCGAGCTACGCGCGCATCTCTTGACTCAACAAATCTTAGGAGCCCCCCCCCCCCCCCCCCCATTTCAAGTCACTGCCCCTTCTTGCCCCCCCCCCCCCCCCCCCCCCCCAAATGAAAAAGTCTAGTTACGCCACTGCTATATTGGTATTCATTTAGTGTGTAAACTGTAAGCAGCTCTTTACCTATGACTTTCCACCATTTTAACGCGCGTTTTGCACCAGAGGTAGATTCCTTTACAGGGTGACCCAATAAAAAGTTTACCCAAAATAAAAGTGATATTTTCCCCACTTTCTGTAACCTGAGATCTGCGGTATTTGTTTAATTATGAAGAATGGGTAATGGAGCATCTACCCTGAAAAAAATATTTATTTTGGTTGGGTGGTTTTCAAGATATGGTCCATTGAACATTACTTCAGCAAAACAGACATGTCCACGGAGCATCATTTTTCTTAGGCATGGTTAAACACAACTGCTTGCTCCTGGATTATTCCGAAGCTCTTGTTTTACAGCTCTTATGTTTGCAGGTGATCTGGCGCTCCTAGGCTGTCCGTTTCTCCCATTGACATTTTATAAAGTTCCCTCCGTTTCAAAGAGCTCATTTTGCGGATAGCTGGCTTGGTTGGTATTCTCACTCCATGGAACCTGTTTGGCCATTGCCGTTGCACGCCTACTTAGCTACCAATTTGGTAGTAAACCTTAACTGCAAAGGCTCGTTGTTGTTGCACGAAATTGAGGTGCCATACTATGTTTTAAAGCTCTGGTTCAAGAAAGATATTTGGCATTAAGCATAACTGCACGCTATGATTTTAGATTTTAAAAGCCCGCCCTGACTCAAGACAGAAACTGGCATTTAGCACAACTGCACTCTATGATTTCAGATTTGGAAAGCGCCCCCCCCCCCCCCCCCCCCCCCTGAAAAAGCAATCTCTGTGTGTTCTTATCATTCCATCATAAACAACAACAAAATAACACCTGTATTCCTTCAACAATAATAAATAATTGTAGAAGGATTAGTTTTGATGTCTCACTTGTGTTCAATCATGCCTTTGCTCCAAGGACAAGTCTGTTTTGTTAAAACAATGTTCAATAGACCATATTTTGAAAACCACTCAACCAAAATAGATATTTTTGTCAGGGTAGATGCTCCATTACCCATTCTTTATAATAAAATAAAAAACACATATATCAAATTACAGGAAGTGGAAAAATATCACTTTCATTTTGGGTAAACTTTTTATTGGGTCACCCTGTATTTGGTGCTGATCACTTGCAAAATTATGGGCGAATTTTCAAAATGGCGCCGTCGTTTCTTTTCTTTACTGACCAATGTTAATGAACACAACTTCAACTGAACACTGCCTTGTCTATATTTAGGATCATCACTTTTATGTTAAATCTACCGATTGGTGGTCAAAATACACCTAGCACAAAAAGTCCCTGACCAGATTGGTTTTCATGGGATATCATTGATTTGTGTGTGATTACTGTCATATTAAACTGTGTGCTACCTGAACCAGCCACCTATGTATCTGGGTGAATGGTCTGGAGGGATTGTGGTATAAAGGGTGTGACTAGCTGTGAAGATTTAACGTCTTTTGCTTTCAAAAATCACTGCGTAATCACACACAAATCAATGATATCCATATAAAACCATTTCTAGTGCAGCTTTGCTGTTTTTATGCACTGTAATTGAAATCGCCATAACTTTAAAAGTATCCATTCGATTTTTTTTTTAAATGAGATATCAAACTTCGGAGGGAAAAAAATTGCTTATTTAATGTATATATATCTCAGATTGTTGGTACCTAATATCTATTCTGAATTAGCCAAAATCAAAGCACCTGGTCAGGGACTTTTTGTGCTAGGTGTAGATCGTCGTGAGAAAGTAAACGTCGTAAAAGACATTTTTGGCCAAATTGAGTTATAAGTTATTTATGAAAATATAGGCAAATCGACACAATTTAAGTCTTGTTACCACCAGTTTAATGTTCTTGTATTCTAAGTCGCAGGGTATTTTTACTGTTGGTCGGGGTAAATTCATATTTAAGAATTAGTCGAATTTTATTTTCTAAATTGACAGCGGATGGAGTTTTTGTTTTGTTTTCAAACAACTATTTCACATTGAAATATGCATCACGTGTGTATCACCCATTAAAGCAATGCAATTACCGTATTATGTTTAATGTGACCGTATTATGTTAGACACAAAATGGTCACATGCATGAGCATGAGAAATAATGGCGGATTTCCTCCATAACCTGCACATTCCGACTAGAGATATGACAGTTTTATGTCAACCTAAAAATATAAGAATTGGAGCGCTTGTCAAACGCTATATTTACATGTATTTTCAGAGCAGACAAGTTTTGACAGATTGAAGATTCTTGATTCATTATCGAAAAGGTCATCGATCGTCACCTCATTTCCGTATGCTAATTTGCCTCGATTTGAACCTTGGTCTATGAATACAGACTCTTAGTTATATTTTGCTAAATATATATTTCAAGTCTAAATCAATCATTGTGTTTAGAACAACAGGTGCCAATGTACGCATTCACTGTGATCACCTAAGTACACAAATCACTTGGAATTTCCTTAACTAGGTTGCGTAAGAGTGGTGGTTCACTTATAATGCTATTCACTTATAAGGACGGGGCGAGTTCAAGTATCAAGATGCATTGGAGAATGCAGAGATCAGATAAGGGTATTATTAGGTAAAAGACGACGCGTAGAGATATGCTAACATGCAAGTCATAAGGAAGTACGTCCTTGTCCCTTGAAAATGATACTTAAGAAACGGCTATGTATAGCCAGGGACGGCAGACATTATGTGTAGGCGCAGGCCTACTTCTATGTTAATGTAAGACAAGGTTTGATTCCAAGCTTGAAAACGATGTAAAATCAAAGATTTGAGTTGTATAGCATGTGCATTACAGAGCCTACATGTAGGTCTTCTAGTAGTACAGGAAACCCATACGTTGGTGGGTTGTTGTTTTTTCCCCTACCTTCAGCCACTTTTTAAAACATGAAAATGCTAATCATAAATTCTCCGCCGTGTAAACGCAATGGCAGAATTTTTTTCGGATTTCACGAGTAGTCCCGGTAGGCAACGCGGTCCCGAATTTAGTCTCATTCCCATCGCCAACGTCTATATATACGCACATCACCTTTTACGAACTTACGAATGTATTGAAACGAGTCTATTAAATAATAAAACATGGCGCCGATTTCGATAAACATCGCGAGTGCCGTTAAAGTGAATTGACTTAGAATTTCACCTCAAATTTCAAGGGAATATTGCATTTGTACAAAATATTAAACGAATGGCAAGATAGATGAGAAAGAGTAGATAAGAACAAGCACAAAGAAGTGTGTTTTTGAGCTCTGTTAAGCAGCTCTGGTAAGCGATACAGAAATTAACACGAAAATCATATTTAGAAGGAGTCATACTTAGGATGGGGACAGATAGTGAAACATGCAAAATACCCTATGATGAATAATACCAACTGATGACAAATAACACCAAGTATGATTTGTTGTACTAGGTCTTCTAGTAAGGCGTTGAAATGCTACCATGGTTGTGGCGAAGTATAGATGAACAAAGTACATATACTGCGAAATATCTAGGGAATCCTAATTTAACAGTACATTTCCTTAATTTTATGCCATATACTTAACATGCTTATCTGATCTTTTGAAATGTGTTCTCTGATAGTTTTGACCCGATGGTGAACTTAGCCACCAATGATCCCCTATTAACAAGTTGAAGGCGTTACTTACAGTTAAGCCCAGTTTATTAATTATTTCCTCTTACATGAGAATAAAATGACCTCTACGCTGTATCCGAAAAATGGGTCCAAAAACGAGAGAGCTTAACGTCATTAAGTATTACTGCGACAATTGAATCAGAAAAAGATTGATCTCACATTGATGACTCACACAAGCAAAGGTCATTTCGAAATTAAATATATCCCTATTTTTAAGAATCTGAAAGAGTATTTACTTTAAAGGTCCAGCGACGTGCTCATGAAACTTATTTTTAAAAGCTAAACAATAATATATTAGTTAGAACTTTTCACATGTTATTTTTTATAATATGTGAATAAATATATTTAAAAAAAGATAAAATACGTTCGGCCGTATACCAAATCCAATCCCTTCGCCAGAAACGCAATGAACCATGAAGAGGTCGGGCGACTTCAATGGTGACGTAGATCCGGGATGAACTGAAGTGTCAACACGGTTGGATTCCTGGACTGACGTCACAGTTTCCGTGTTGCCTAAGAGGAGGACTCGTAGTCAGCAAACAATGCACCACGGTCTAATAATATGGCCACAAAATAAAAATAACATGCGTATCAAGTTGTACAGGTTGCCTTACAAACAGTATTATGACCTCGATCTATTCATTCACTGAATGCGATAATACGGCTCATACACTCGTGGTTGTATGGTTTTGATTGCACACAGCATGGATACACATATTTAAAGTTCGCGCGGTCATCAATTGTTCAGCGAGGCATGATGATGGGAAGAAGAGGCTAACGTTGCATGCATTGTAAAGAGTGTGTGTAGACATATAGACCCTGCCACCGTTTTACACTAGTGCATTGTTTGCTAACTATGATTTCTCCTCTGCGTTGCCTGGTAGAGCGGGTTTTTCAAAATACGAAGATCGTTTTTAACACGGATTTTGGGCGCATTTATTATTTTTGTAAATTTCTTCTTTCCCTATAATGGATCGTTCATAAAATGTTTATTTTCGAAATCCTTGTGATTTTGTCTTTATTTTGATATATAATACATTTACACTTCGGTGGATCTTTAAGATACTAACTTTGACATTTTCAGATACATACATCTATTTGGCAACTTTTTAAGCTATAATACGCCATGATGTGCAAGTATATACGTTGTAGGCCTATATAATTTCCTCCAAATTGACGTGAACATAAGGGGGCTATCATTTTCTTCGGGAGGGGGGGGTCACAAATATGTCAATGGTCGTTGTTAATAAATTTATAACCCCCCCTATCCGATACAAAATAATTTTATGACCCCCCCCCCCCCCCCCCCCCGGCCTATCGAAGTTAGATTTTTTAATGACTAAAATAGCAAATAATGAAAAATAAACAGGAAAGGTGTTGTAAATATGTACATTTATAAGGGATATGCTTAGATGAATGCGCGCGAAGCGCGAAAAAATTTGCCGTTTTGAAATGTTAGAATCTGAATTGCTACACAAAACTATAACCCCCCCCCCCCCCTATTTTAGATTTTACAAAATTATGACCCCCCCCCCCCACCATATTTGTGCCCAACCCCCCCCCCCCCCCTTCCGAAGAAAATGACAGCCCCCTAGTCATCCATCTAAAAATCGTAGGCAATAAAAAAGAATTACAATTTCTGTTTATGTCCGAAATAAACTGAAAGTGTATGATTAAATACAATGAAACAGATACCTTAACCAAAACAACTGGTTAATTTGGTACCAGTTGTTATTATCCCTTGATTTGAAGTTAATTATCTGCCGTTGACTCAATACTTTTGGAACGCATTGTATTACTGTCCATTGTATAGACAGTTTTTTAAAGGAATAAAAAATCGTGCCAAAAAGTGTAATTATACAGAGTGCACTTGCCAAGTCAATAGAAATTAACTTTATGAAGTCAGCTCTCCTCATTTGTGACAAAAGATCAACATTTTTGACAAATCTACAATTTTGACAAATATCGGCCGCCACCTTCTAGAAATCCTGGCTACGTGCTTTAAAGGGAAGCGGTCATGGTGAGGATTCTAACGAAAATTGAACAGCGCGCGGCGACTATTTGAATATAAACAAGTTGGACATTGGCGCAGTCTGGAATTGTTCTACGATGTTTACATGCAGGCGGTATTGTGTGCGACTCTACAACAATCTCTTAACCCAATATGAACGGCGCGCTCAATCAACCATCCTTCATTTGATTAAACGCATTTTCTATCGTATGATGTAAGTGATGTATTAGTTATGAGCTAAGGTTTAGCTGGTACAAAATCGTCGTCAGCGGTTTTCTTTTCCTCACCATGCGCTATTCCCTTTATGTAATAGCCCTGTAGGGACATTTTACTTGTACAGTTACTGTTGTACTTGTACAGTTCGTTGTTAGTTTTCCATTGGTTATCATAAAATTAAAATATTCTCCAAATTGCAAAGTGATACGAAATGGTAATTACTGTAAGATTAACATTTGAAATAGACTTTTGTTGATAATCAACAATACATTTGACTATGTGCCGGGTGTCAATTTTACAACTACGTGGGTTTATAGAGTTTATTCTTCTCCTTGCGAAATGGGATTATTACGGATAGTATCGTTTAGAATACATTAATGGTTTGAAAATATAACTAAAACATCTTAAAACTGTTATCATGTTTAAACAAACCCAAAAGCAATTTTAGATGTAAATGAGTACTCTGTTTCTGACTAGGCACCTAACTCGCAATATGGACGTATGACAGTGGCGTAATCATGGAGGGGGTCTGAACGCATATAATAAATAATCGTGACTGGATCATTGCTTCTCCCCCGACTAATGGAATTATGACTGTCAAAAGAGTACAAAGTTATGTACATAAGACAATAACTTCAATTCCTGTGTAATTTGAAATATGTAGTATGTAGTATAAGAGGGCAAAGTAAGGAGAAGCTGATAAATTAAAAGTATAACGATATCAGTATTTCAAATAGCCCATTCATTTAAAAATGCCCAGTCAGTGAATCACTAATTTTACGGAAAAGGAAAAAAAAAACATCTAGACAAATTTAAGAAATGAACCAATTTGGGTGATTTAATAGAATAGTTAACTAATTATCTAAACTTATTCATATGAAACCTACAAACAAATATGCGCATGCGCAGACGACAGACCATCTGGACCAAAACATGAAATTTACCTTATAAAAAATTACTGTGCCTTCAAAATCTAATCAGAAAGATTGAAAAAGCGCTTAAATCAACGTGTATAATTATTTTGATAATCAAAAGGAAGATATACAGGTATGCATCAATCAAAGATGGCTTCCACAATCTCACTCATTAGGCCTACTGCTACCATTAGAGCTATTTAGATGTGTATTGTTAAAGTAATCGTCACATAATTTCAACGGTTTGAGAAGATTTCATGACTATCAGCTCCTTTTGGAATCCCCACTACCGGGTGGTTCAAAAAAAAGTTGACCCAAGTTCAAAGTAATTTTTCAATCACATTTAAAGGTTCAGAGAATTTGTGTTTACTTTGTCTTAATCAGCAGTAAGTTTTGCAATTATCCTGTAAAGATGGCACGTTTAGCTTGTTTGGTTCTTCAGATATGATTCATTACAGAAAACATGTACACAACTGACTTGTCCACGGGAGCGTCATTTAGTTTTTGTCTTAAACAAAACATCATGATCTAGATTCAGAATTGAAAAGCCCGCCCTGACAAAGTATCCCAATCTCTATGCTTATGTGCCATTCACATTCAACAAAGAAACGTAGATACGTATAGGTAGGTAATGTCAAGCACCAGACAGATGTTTCAGATGTCTCCTTTTTCTTTTTCTCCTATTTTTACAATTTGTGACCAATCGTGTGCAAGTCCACTTTGTGCATTCCATCTCTACTAAAGGACGCTCCCGTGGCCAAGGCAGTTTTGTGCATGCTTTCTGTAATGAGCCATATCTGAAGAACCAACCAAGATAAATGTACCATTTTATCAGGATAATTTCAAAACTTACTGCTTATCAAGACTAAGTAAACAAAAATTCTCTGAAACTTTAAATGTGGTTGACAAATTACCTTGAACTTGGGTCAACTTTTTTTTGAACCACCCGGTATATTGCTTTACATCCCACAACAATTTAATTTTATTATCCAATTGTTCCCTATCCTTTATTGTTTTCCACGGTTTATTGTTGCAGGATTTTGCTTAATAAAAGTGTGTATGAGATGGTCCACTTCTTGTTTGTATTAAGGAATTCAGATCTAAAAAGAAGTGTCAAACAGAAAGTAGTGTGTGTTCTAACTGCGTACCAAGTGTTATCTGCTTCTATGCTTGCACTGCCGAGATATACGCAAATGTATCAATCAACCCATTTTCAACCTATTACGTATCCATCCAAATATTGACAGATTTCAGTCAGTATTTGAAACCTATCGTGTTTATGTTAATGACGTTACCTAACCAAAGGTATATATCTAAAAATCCAAAAGTGTATTGTTTGAAAAACAAAGGTTCATACTTTGTATTAATCACGCTATCCCTCAATAGGATCACTCATGCATCCCATACCAAGATCACTGTCATTACATATTGACTGACCCTCGCATGTTCATACTGTAGGCATATTGTTAAATAGGCTATTATACGTTATTCGTAATTGGCGCACTTACGTCAGAAGAGGGCCGTGCTATCCAACTGAGCATACTCAGAGCAATTAGTGCTCCGAAAACGAAGCTAGTTATAGCCGAGACGAGAGTGATGTAGTTTTTCAATGTGGTGAACTTTGCACTAATCATAAAAATTCTTCATACTTCTGAGCTGTTCAATATGTGACCTTATTACATTCGTGAAATAAACTTGAACGTATCAACTATCTATTCCACTAAAATGTTTGCTGATAAGGCCAAGAAGAAAAAAATTGTTTGTTTGTCCACGTCCGACCGACCGTGTACCTTGGTGCCGACCGTATTATTTTTTATTTTCTATTATTTTTTTAAAACAACTTTTGGAAAAAGTGTACTTCAGGTCCCAGATACTGGTATACCAGTATCGGTTGATACTGGTACATGCATTTTGCCAGTATCGCTCGATATTGGAACAATTAACATGTTCCAGTATAGGTCGATACTGGAACATCAAATTGTGTTCCAGTATCGACCGATACTGGAACACTTCATGTGTTCCAGTATTGCCCGATACTGGAACGGTTTCATTCCAGTATCGATCGATACTGGAACAAATTAAATGTTCCAGTATCGCCCAATACTGGAACATTTTGTTCCAGTATCGCTCGATACCGGAACATATAAATCGTTCCAGTATCGCTCGATACTAGAACGATTTACATGTTCCAGTATCGAGCGATAATGGAACGATTTAATTTGTTCCAGAACTCGTGTATTGTCATATTGCGAGATTTTTTTCTATTATTTGTTTGAAGAAAAAAATGTCGTAGTGTTTTAAAATGTTGCGAGGGAAAACCATCTCATTTATTATGGTTTGGGAACAACATTGTTTATGTTGGAGTACTACACACTACATGGGGTCGTTCAATATATTTCTCTTGAAGTTGTTGTGGCTCTGAAGAGAGCTTTTATTGATACTAGTAGGATGAGCTGATTGGTAAAGTCAATTTAACGTTACGTATGCATGATCATTTTCTCTTTTTGAAAAATTGAGTGGCTTGGAAAACTACCAATGATATGTATCTAAAACGAAAATCGTTGTGATCTCCACGCCTTCTAACGTATGACTTTTGCCTTTAGTGAATACCTAGTAGTTGAATCAAGTGTAATGTATTGCACTGGGGCTTCCAAGGGGAGCTTCATCCTCTCGAAATGCTTCCTCGAATCGTCAATCACCTTAGAAATAGTTGACTCTATTTTGAGAATCTAAATATCCCCATACTCAACTGCGACAAGTTTTCAAAACAGCTTTCTGATGTTCTCTCATCATCGCCTGATATAGTGTTGGTAGGTTCATTTGTACCTTGCAGTCCGTCGGGATGTCCTCGGACTTTCCACTTTAGCTCGGTTGACAAGACCCCCTTCTTAAATTTGCCTAGCTGACGTGCCGTCGGCTTGTGATTCTGAAAAAGACACGCCTCCGATAATATCTGCTGTTTCAATTTTTATAGCTTGAGTCATCCATTATCAGTGAGAGAGTCTACGACTTTAGAGAAGTTAGAAATCAAACCCGGATAATGTAAGATGTTTGTACTTGTCACGAATAACCAAACAAATAATAATAATGAAGTGTCTCAGACAACAGCTTCGACTTGTCAATCTAAAAAAGAACAACCAGCTGCAGTAATTAAGAAACACCGACACATATCAAAACTAGACACTCGCCAACGTATAGAATAAAGCGCACGAGAGAAGAGACGAACCTCCCAAAGATTCCCGTCGCTTGACACATCACAGGCAGTTTTGAATACCACAAAACGGCTCTTTAATAATAATAATAATAATAATAATAAGCAGTATTTGTTAAGCGCAAAAATATTTGAAAAACATCCCAATGCGCTGAAACAGAACATAATAAACTACATCATAAAGCAATTATACATAAACTACAATTCACACAATTGGAACATATGAGTTTTGAGAGAGTTCTTGAATTGATGGGTGGATGGCGCATGACGAATTTCATATGGCAGATCATTCCAGAGTTTCGGAGCGATGATGGAAAATGCTCTTTCGCCGTAAGTTTTTGTCCGACATGATGGAGTTTGCAGCAGATATTGATTTGAAGAACGTAGTGTCCTGGTTGGAACATATGGATGGAGAAGCAATCAGAGCCACCCTATTTTACAGAAAGAGAAAATAACCATACAAGCCAACTTCGCCGATATTGTATTGGGTGATACTGGCACATTTTTCATGTTCCAGTATATGGCGATATTGGCACATTTTTAATGTTCTAGTATTGGGCGATACTGGTACATTTGTCATGTTCCAGTATTGGGCGATACTGGAACATTTTTCATGTACCAGTATCGGGCGATACTGGTACACATTTTACCAGTATCGACCGATACTGGAACAAAATAATATACCAGTATCGATCGATACTGGTACATTATTTTGTTCCAGTATCGGGCAATACTGGAACATTTTTAACGTGCCAGTATCGAGCGATACTGGAACAAAATAATGTACCAGTATCGAACGATACTGGGTGTTCTAGTATTGGTCGATACTAGTACAGTCTAGTATCTGGGAGCTAAAGTACACTTTTTCCCAACTTTTTGAGCAATTTAAATGGCCAAACGGACCGTTTTATTCCTGATTTCGTACGCTATCGTAAATCTGGTCTTTATAAACACCATCCCCAATGCGCAGTCCCTTGTAACATGATGTTTATTGCATGAACTTGGCAACCGCGGGGATTATTAAAAGGACTAAATGAACATTTAATCGCGCGTGCAATTGATGTCATTTTTATACTAAAAACGCAGTGTGAGAAAATATGAAAACTCTAGTTACGGTTCATATTTGCAATTTTTGGGGTAGTTAGTTCGAGAAAAAATAGGTTTAGTAATACTTTTACGTATATATTTCTAGAACTTCAACACTACGTTGTTTCACTTTCTGCAAATTTTCAATCATAATAAATGGCGGCGACCGACAACATGTTCACGGTATCTGCGCACACAAACTCGGTACAAAAATACTCTTTGACCGAGTTTGCAGTGTTGCAACCAGTACTACAATATTGGAACTCATGAAAAAGAGTTCAATACTATCAAAGTAATGTGTTTTGTGTTTGGACGACTTTAATTCACAGTATTCATGCCGAATTTATATTCCCAAATACAATATCCGTATTTAAAAAAATTAAAAAAATAAAAAATTATCCGACCTACCGACCCTACCTTTTTCGGACCCTCTATGGACAAACAAACAATTTTTTTTTTTTGGCCTAACCGACACTATCTAGGAAAATGTAGAAGTTCACAGTTCATTGTAATATTGCAATAAAAGTACGTTTATCGGCGTGACATCGAGTATGTCTCCCTCTTTGACATGAAATCGCCGATTACGAATAACGTCTATTGGACCGCATAATAATATTCACAGTTTGCAATAGGAATTCTAAGAATGTCAGTTGGCTAGCCCCCAGATGGCATAACAGTCACATCCGTAAAAATTAGAAGCAAAAAGAATTTCAACATTACGCACATATACAAAAACACAACCCATGTCAACTTTGCAGACTTTAAACGAAAAATATAGATGCACTTGTTGCAATGGCATGCGACTGGCATCCGAATTGCTTGTTAACGCGTATTCTCAAACAGCTAAGAAAGTTTAAGCAATCCTCATTGGTTCTCAGAGAAATCGGTGACATTAATATGAGACAATTTACATGTAAATTAGTAGTGGGCTGCGGCGTCGTTGATCCACTTCAGAATAATACATACATGCACAAACACGGATACGGTCTAAAACCAATATTTTTTTCTAAATATCAATATCTCTTTAAGGTTATTTTGAATTTAAGAACCAAGTCAAGTCGGCTTACTTGCGTGATGATTAGATTGTTGGTGCAAAAATGCAAATTCAACTTAAAACTCATTTGAATAATTCATGCACAAGTCATTAAAATGTGATTAAATATCAGACGTAGAATATGCGAATTGGACAAAAAAAACTTTCAAGAATTAGTGGGCAAGAATTATTTTTCATTTATTTATTCATTTGAATTACTCATGTCATGACTGTTTTGACGGGATGCCAATTATGGTGTTATCCCAAAAGACTTCACTTAATTTGTGTGGACGTGAAATCTATATACTAATTTTCGGTCCCTCGCCTGATTAGATAGTTCAATAATAATTTTGCACTCGCGTCCCTCTTCAACTGAAAAAGCGTGGTAATTGCGCCTCTAATACACGAGCTAATTAGATAGTTCAATACCCGTTTTTTTCCCGTTTTCAGACATGCGCAGAAAGGATCACATGTGAAAATCCAAAATGTTGAATTTATTTTACTCGGGTAGCTACTGTTCGGACACAAATTGTGGTTTTCGGAGTGAGTTATGACATATGGTCTTCACCCAAAATATTTTCTTCAGGGATATAGCTACATTTCTGTATATGCGGCTGTTTGTTATTCTTAAAGATCGCATAGTAACAAGCATTTATACGTCCGACAAATAAAAATATTTCACGACATTTTCTAAATGTAAACAAAAACTCTTACACAGATCTTAAAGTGACGCTTTCACATTAGTAACATAGATGAATGCGACGTTTGCTAACGATAAAGAAACTGGCAGTACCATGTCAACCGTTTCTATGTTGTGCTGCGCGACCGCGTTTAACATGGCGTTCGCGGTTCGACGCACACGTAATGACGCAGACAAAAAGTGTACGCGTTTGTGGCGCAAACCGTGCACATTGTAACGGAGCAGCGTGAAAGCAGGCAGTCCGTACACTCTTAGAAAAAGGATGCTTCAGGCATCAGGGGTTCTTGGCTGTCCCGTATGGAACCCTTTATATCACCTTAAAAGGTTCCAAAAAGAACCATTTTAAGGTTCAAAATAGGCAAAATATGGGCAAACATTGGTCTTTCGAACCTCTAAAGGTTCTCTACAGAACCTTTTGGGGCCTTTAAAATCAAAGAACTTTTAAACCATTATACGGGACAGCCAAGAACCCCTCTGAGGCACCCTTTTTCTAATAGTGTACCCTAAAGCCACCTCCTCCTCTCCGGCCGCACTTCCCTTCTTGATAATCTGGATATAAGGGCACATGTGGCATCTGGATAAACGGAACGTGTGGTACATTATCATGATTATTATAGAGTGTCTGGATTATTCAGGGCATTCGTGGTATCTGGATTAAAGGGGTTCACTATAAAACGAGTCTCAAATTACCTGGATATACTATGCGCAGGTGGGCCACCTGTGATAACTGGATTTTAAGGGTGTACACTCAGGTAGTATCTCGGGAGGCTTTATATAGAACACAGCAAACATGATAAAGGGACTACATATACTAAACGTTAAGGCCCCACATGCCTATTGGAGGAATAATGTATTTAATGTAAATAGGCCAAACAAAACCCGGATGGCACACATTGTGCTCAAGTACTGTAACAAGCGTGGAATGGTACAAGTGATCTTGATGATAGACTCCGCCGACCATAAAACTAAACGACCGACTATAAAACTATAACGCTCAGAACGTAGGCCTACTGAATTACTTGGATACAGTAGGCCTATGTGCATATGGGCAGTGGCGACACTTGCACCATCACCATTATGTTAAAGGCATATTATGTGATCTTTTCCAGAGAGCGCCCTCTCAATTGCGAGCACAGGGATATTTGTAATAAGTTGCGTCAAGTGTGCCAACTATTATTTTCCTTGATTGTGATCTCGAGATAACGGCACACTGCAGTGGGCCTCCCTTGATTATGTGGTATCCAGTGCATTATTAAGGGCACCTGGGGTAACTGGATTAGGGGGTAGGGCTTAGGCCTATGGGGGTCCCTGGATATAATGGGACAACGGGTACCTGCATTTCAGGTCTCATGGGAGGCCTACATATAGGTATCTGGAAACACTAACGTAGGCCTACCTAGATTAAGGCAATGTATAACCTGGATTATCCAAAGCACCTGCGATATTCGGATTATTTTAGTTCCCCGTCTGGATTATGTATACATGTATAGGACATGTTCTTGATATTATTGTATCAAATTTTCTTACGCTTTGTTTACTTATTCCCCGTGAAATCTTCTAACGGGTCCAGCGCGAAGCGCTGGTGCCCGCTAGTACTAATAATTTCAGTACTTTATTTGTTTATGCGATTCGCACAAAGCTAAATGAGCCAAATGGGTATGCAGTTGTATGATGTAATTCGACCACAAAATACAACGTTGGATAATTATAATTGAACTGTTTAAATGTGTCGTATTACATAACAGAATTTTAGAGAAAATATTTTTTATGATTGGTCAAATGTCTATGATCCTGATATCAGGCTTGAAATCAGCATGAGCAGGGTTAAAATCGGCAATGTTGTGCTACATGTAGACGTCCCGTTTAAACATGTACGCATGCTCGTAACAATTAAAATGTGTAGTGTAGTAGTGCACGACTGCACGTATTATTCCGTATGGGGCGTCTAAGAATACCATAGCCTTAAAGGAGGTGTCCCGCAAGCATAAAAGTGAGCATTATATGTTAGACAAGTAACTATTGAGCCCGACTTTTGTAATATTTATATTGAACAAAACACCACACTTATGACAAAAGCAAATAAAAACCGCAATCTCTCAACATGCACTTTTTAAAATTCGCGGTGATCGAAAATCCCAGTGTCGATGATGTCATAATTATACAATGCACATGCGCAAATTTGAGCACCGATACCCATGACGTCATCGACACCGGGTCTTTCAATCGCCGCGAATTTTAAAAATTGCATGTTGAGTGATGGCAGTCTTTATTCATTTTTGTGACTAGTATGGTGTTTTGTTCTATATAATTACGTAATTTCGGCTCGATAATTAGTTGTCTAACAAATAATGCTCAATGTTGTGCTTGCGGGACCCTTCCTTTAAACTCAATTCAGGATCAGGATTGAGCCTAGTACATCAGTGCTAGGACACGGTGCTTGAAGAACAATTGAGATCTTGGGCGGATGGATTGACTGCAATGAACATGATGAAAGAAATTGCAAAACAAAGTTGCAGTTTATTCAGTCATTGAAGGCACCAACCGACTGTCTTTAACCAAAGAGGATTTCTTGATATACCCCACAAGCCTTTGCGCGAATTTGGAATAGCGACGTAAGAGGGCGACAAAAAGTCTTAGTCTACCCGAAATCGATAGTTAGTCTTCCAGTTCTCATTGAATTCAAAATTCAAAATGGCGACCGTAAATGCAGTACCGTTGATCGTAGATCCATGCAACACTCAGGCAGATTGGTCTTTAACCATGTTAGCGAGACTCTTTGCGGAGCTGAAGAAAGCGGCCCACCAGCAAAACAAAACCAAAACACATGCTATGAATGATCCGGGGAATGATCACTTTAAAGAACACTGTTCAATGCTTTTTCTTTTTTTTTAAAGGGTTTTTTTTAAAGGGGTTTTTTTGCAGGCCATATACAATCTTCCTAAGAAGAGTTGAAAACTTAAGAAGACTAACTCTACTTAAGATAAATCTTATTTTGTATGCAATAGGGCCCAGGTGTCAGCAAACCTTATTTACAGAAAAAAACATAAGGACAAATAATGTATTTGCCATCTTTCAAGCTGCACAAAATCTGCCTTTGTCTATGTTCAATTTCAAGTTATGTATCATTTTATAGCTAAAAGTTCCGAGAAGATATAGGCAGATTGTCTCAATTTTTCCGTGAGACTGACTGTCTGATCTCTGTTATTAGTCGAATTTGACCATAATTGTCCATATAAAAAGGTTCCATATCAGATTACCCCTTCGTTCCTTGAAATGCCGCCTGCTAATCAAATCAGTTTGATTGATATTCATATCCACAATCATCAACAAGCTCTAACATTGATCTGGTGCCTTATGCTTAGTAATTTGTTGCAGAGAAGTCATTAACTACTGTTGCAGAAGGATTGTTCTGATTTCTTAACTTAAAAATGGCGAGCTACCACACTGGGTTACTAGCCACACCCAGTTCGGAATTTGACAAGGTTACAGTTTCTCCATGTTAACTCTGTACTGTCTGTCATCAAGTGAACAGTTGTGTGACCAGTTCGTCTGCGGTGAACTACCAAAGTGGTAGGCCATCTTTACAACTTGCCAACTTTTGTCTCTGATGGCCAAGATCTTGGCGAACTAGATTGTATATACATGTTGTAGGGAGTCCATGTGTTTGAGAGAGAATTGAAGGATTTGTCGTGGTTTATTTAATGGTCTCCCAGTTACCTTCAGCTGATGACTCGTGACTATACATCACAAGTTGATCTAGTGCTCATTTTCGATTGTCGTATCAATAAGTGTCTTATGTCACAGATATCAAGATCGCTCCATGCCCCCACGGTACCCCTAATCTTGCATTTGATTTGTTAATATGTACGTATAGTGTCATTTTAACAGTAGGAGAACCCATGGATAACAAGTGCCCCATAATAGCAAGTGTACCTGTCTCTTCCACAAATCATTTCCTTCCTTCCACTCCCTGCCTCCAATATGAAATGATTGGTTATCTTTATTGCTCATCCTTCAATCCTTCCAAATATATGGTATCAGCCTTAATGTCGTCTCGAAATTAAATTTGGGTGTTGCCAAGTTCCTTCTGGGTGATCATTTAATACATACATACACACATAGTTACTGAGAAGAAGAATAATTATTTGGTTTTTTATTTAGATTACCAGTGTAATGCAATTTCAGCATTTTCCACCAAAAACTGAATTTGCTACGTTTGCAGCAAAATATTGAGCCTAAAAGGTGATTTTTTTTTTAATCAACATTTTTAAAAATCTGAATTTTTTAGTGAAATTTGATACCAAAAATGGATTCTTCGTCACATTTCCTTTCCAAAAATGTATACTTATATACTCACATTAATATTTCAAAAGTTACAGCGCTTGATAAATTTCATGTTTTTAGGCATTACGTTCCAGTTAACTGTATATTTTGCGATATATTTTTTAACGGGGTGACTGGCCATGAAGCTAGAATTTGGGTATGGGCAACCTGGACCACATGTCGGGACCTAAAAGGCAGTCTACAATCTTGCCACATGTCTTGCAACATATCTTGACTTTTGGGGCTCATTTTTAAAACTAAAATCCGCTCTAGGGATACTATATCGTAACTTCTCTCGAAATTTGAACTTTTGATTTTACAAAATCTGAAATCGCACTAGTTTTTAAACCAAATTGAAGTTCAAACATTGAATTTCTTAACCCAAGAACTTTCAAAAGTCGCACGTTGGGCTCTTAGTCCCAGTTGCTACATGAATTTTTGAAATCAAAATATGCTCTAGGGATACTATACTTTGACTCGTTTTCGAAATTTGAACTTTTGATTTTACAAAATCTTAAATATCACTAGTTTTTATAACAAATAAAAGTTCAAAGTTTGAATTTATTAACACAACCACTTTCAAAAGTCACACTTTGTATTTCTAGTTTGACCTAGCTAATTATCCAAGGAATGGGACCAAGCCTATAGCTTTGGGCCATGCTTGGGAGAGCGATGGTAGCGGTAGGAAGTGCACCGGCGATAAACAGGTGGTGTGAAACAAATCTGAGAAATGGCGTAGGAGGGGGAAATGTGTTACCCTGGCAAAGCTTGAAAATCGGGGGTTAGGATATAGTCTCAAACTTTTAAGGAGATGGAATCGTTATGGAGTTAAAATACCCATTATGTATGTTTTTGAAGGTGAAATTTCATGAAAGATGACGACACAAAGTATTGGAAATGAATTTTATAATAGAAAAGCTAAAATCTTTGGCAGTTTTTCTTTTGCATTGGTTTGACCATGATAAGTGAATGTTGCTGTTTACAGGATGTTTTGTTCTAGAAATGCAATTCGTACATGTCGTAACAGGATGAATGTGAGACACTGCTTTGACCCCGCCCCCCCCCCCCCACCCCCCCCCCACCCCCCCCCCCCCCACCCCCCCCCCCCCCCCCACCGATCCACCTAAATAGAAAACGTTTGACATCCTCATCATGTAGATCTAAATCAAAATCAAACAGGTGTAAGAATTCACTAACCACTTTTGCTTGGAATTGAATTGGAAGTTATCGCAGTCATTTTAAAAGGAAATTAATTAATCTTGAGATTGTTTAATTGGACAGTTTCTACAACACAAGGCTTCACAGAAACAGCTATGTTTTCCTGTATTAATCTCATGTAAACAATGTGTTACCATCATAAACAATGTGAAGTTACTAATAACAACATATCAATTAAATATTCTATAATTCCAGTGTTTCACTGCAGCAGACGTTTTCGAGGATGCTAAAATCGAACTAAACACAGAGGCCAACGCCGCTGACATCGAGAGATTGGCATCCGTTGTTATTTCCAATATCCTCCGTGGTCACTGCATCGGTATGAGCCGGCTTATTAGCCCCGATGAATTCATACGCTCTATATTTGAAGATTATGGCACTTTTGGAACTATACTCAGACAAGGTAGGATTTGTGTAGGGATTGGTCACGATACGGAACGAAACAGAGGCATTGTACTGCTCGTCATTACCTATTATGGGATACCTTGAACATGACTGGGCTATTCCAGGTAATGTGCGCACCCCCTACAGAGGGGTAATTTTTAATTTCTGAAAATTCCCGAATTTCTGAGAGCAAATTGTAAAAGATTCCGGTTTTCCGGTCCAAATTGATCGGGGGAAAATCTGGATTTCCGAATTCCTCTATGGGAGAGTTTATTCAGAAAAGAAATTGTCTGGATTTCCGGTGATCATTCAAACCGAAAAAAAGAAAAAGTCCAAAATTTCCGAAACCCATAGGGAGAGTTTATGTACGACAGATATTGTCTGGATTTCCAGTATTCACTGGAACAGGTCTGGATTTGCGATGATCATTCGAACCTTGGCAGAAATCCGAACCCCTCTATAGAGGGTGTGCACATAATCTGGAATAGCCCATTGTGGGCTTCGCAAACACTATTCCATGTAATTGAAGTTCTAAAGCTATTATCGCTTAAAGATTGCTTCAACAACGTATCATATGTCACAAAACATTATTTTGACATTAAACTGATGCATATAGGCCTAGTATAGTAGTAGATAAGGGTTTTCAGAAACCTTTCCCAACTCTCGAAGTCTATCTCAAGGATTTCTGAACCATACTAGGCATACCTGTACTTATTTTAATGAATTTCTCATGGTGATTCCAAATATGGTGACGAAATTCAATCAATTTGACATTTTTGAACATTTCTGCGAAATTTTGGAACCGTCGTCTGTAGACGCCTGCCATGTGGAAAGTGTTAAAAATTCAAATTATTTGCAATAGATATAGCATATCAAAAGATAGTACCAAATTCCTAGTGCTGTATTTCTTATTTTTCACATACTTTAAGATTTCTCTAAACTATTGGGCGACCTCAGCCTCGGAAGTCAACAATCTTTTGGTTACCACCTTGCTACCTCCCATGATACTTGGGGAGAAAACCC
Organism: Ophiura sarsii; assembly: GCA_035610835.1. Classification (NCBI taxonomy): domain Eukaryota; kingdom Metazoa; phylum Echinodermata; class Ophiuroidea; order Amphilepidida; family Ophiuridae; genus Ophiura; species Ophiura sarsii. The sequence goes on along the minus strand of CM069443.1, from coordinate 44,584,771 downwards.
TATGGCATTAAAGCGACGTAAGAAGAGAAGACCTGCACCTGTTGACCACTGGGAGGATACACCACATCGTAGAGGGGTAACAGTACACAGTGGGGTGAGTTGATATCCAAATCTTATGTTTACACATTCATAAAAATGATTTAATCTTGAGGATCCCTGATACACTGTGAAGGATGTTGTACTATCTTCAAGTGCGCTTTAAGCCAAAAAAGTTGTATACCACATTTCCCGACCAATTATGGGAATCACGGTATAATATTGTTGTACTGTGAATTTTATGGCGAATAATTCACTCGCATCCTGTGACAGAATACACTAGAAGATCATACAATATAACAAAGCTATTAAAGTTCTATATACAGGTTATTTTATGTTATTAATTCATAGAAACATATCACAAACGTGAAGTTTACATTCAGCGTTATTGAAGAATTATTAAAACCTAAACTGACACGCTCCAATCTTGAGTTTCCATGGTGAAGAAACTTCAATCGTTGTGTTATGAACACAGACAACGCCCTAAATCAACATAGCCTAGTATTTTGGCAGCCTATAGAAGTAAGGGGTTGTCCAAGATTATCGCCATTTGCACTTACGTACAGAGCGTACGTAACCTTTTATGACTAAAGAAAATACCGAAAATAATGGAATTGTCTTTAAAGGAAATAAACAGGTTCAACATATCAAAGAGGTGTATGAAACGAGATAGAATTAGCGTCACAACAGTACCGTGGTTAGTGCAACCCCAATCATGTTGATTATTTTCTAAAGTGATAATAATTTAAAACTTCTTATTTTTGTTGTTAATTAGGGGTTCAATAAGGTTTCGGAGTTGTTTATCTTGAATCGACAACGGTAAGACGGGTTTATTTTGCGAGGGCAGCTTTAGCTGCCCGAGCAAAATAAACCCGTGTCTTACCGTTGTCGATTCAAGATAAACAACGACGAAGACCTTGTTGAACCCCGTTCAACAACGACCAAACATATTTACATCATTCAAATGTGAATATCGTTCTGGATAATTAATGAAAACAAGTACAAAACTTGTTTTAATAGGCTTAATTTGACATTAAAAAAATAGCTGCTCTTTAAAAATCGAGAAAAAAAGTTTACGTTTATTATAATTAGGCCCTTATTTGGACATCGTCCGTTCCCCGTAAATGGGCGATCGAACTTCAGAATGGGCTGGGTTACAAAAGGTAAACATGAGAGAAGACAAATTATTTCGCAAGTAATTGTGAAATTAAAAATATTTTGTAAATAGCATTTTATTCACACACCACCTTTAACATTCGGAGAAAAATTAAATCAAGAATGCGTTTAATTTACACAACACATTTTGATACATGTTTATAGAATATTTGTATAAAATCAAAAGACACCCCTCCGTTTCAATAGTGATACGGTCCTGGAGGAGATCAAAGCGAACACATTTCGCCGCGATGATGCAAACATTGCGATTCTCTTGCGCTCAGGTAGCGACGGTTCGGCTAAAATTGTGGCTTTAGAAGTGAACCTTTACATATGGCCCTCGCCAAGAATATTTTCCTCAGGGGTAAAGCTACATTTCGGTATATAAAGCTATTTGCTAACTTGAAGGATTTCATGGCGAAATGCATTTACACGCCGAAAAAATGAACAAATTTGTGCGAACATTTTTGTTTGTTTACAATTTTGCGGTTTCCAAATAAGGTTCGCTATCCTAGTAATTTGCATATGAACAGTGGGTTTATCTCAAATCAACAACGCTTTGTTATTGTACTTAAGGTATGGGGGAGTTGTTGAATATTATTTAAATTCATGTTCAACAAATATATAACTACTGCGAAAATCTAACCCCATACTGACAACTTAAGGTATTATCTAGTATTATTGTAACTGGAACTCAGATATGTGATGCAGCACATCAAAAGGGGAGACTTTGCTGGTGAATTTGATTTTTAGTTTATTATGTGTGCACTCAGAGCATTAGCTAAGCTTTGAAATGACACCGAATTTATCAAAACTGACTTAGCAAGTGAAAATGACTCCTAAATTATCATTATTTCATTTTTTTTCTGTCCGTTTTCATCTATCTCTTGAGAAAATAACACAGCCTCAAAGTCCTCTAGATGGTGCCGCATCACCATGATCAAATATAATAAATACATGTTTGTTATTCTAACAATTCTGATATGAACATCTTCAATGACGCTTCACCATTGCTTCTTTTAGTGTTACTCTGGTGATGAACTGTTCAATGTCTTCGACATCCAAGAAGGTGTGAGCGTTGAGAAATTCCACGCTATGTGTCCGGCATTGATACAACAGATAACGCAAAAAGCTTGCCAGAAAACTGGTGAAGATCACTTCACGGACCCGTCAGGATTAAGTATGTTTATCTGTATAAAGCTAGCTAGATGTTTCCGTAATTCATGAGAAATGCTCTAACAAAACTAATTACACGGTGTAATAAATAATTACCAAACCAAATTAACCATTTTCAACTTTTGCTTGCAACAAAGACGGTCTTTGCTTGCAGCAAGGATCAATCCCAGATCGAGATTGCATGTGACAAAAAGAGCTCATCGCCTAATGCCAATTACTATTACATTCAACTTATATAAACTCGACAAGATAGCATTTCATCGCCATGAAATCAATATGTCCATATTTGGCTAAAATAAGTTTTGTCAGCTAGTATAATCAGGGACTTTAAAAGTCCCTGGTATAATTCAGGTGCAAATGCTTAGAAGCACAAAGCGTGCAGTAAAGTTGTAAATTATCAACCATTTATGAATAAAAATGAAGAATATGTCAATTATTGACATTGTCAATCTGTTAGCATTTTTAATATTTTTTTCATTACTGTCATCTTTCTTTCTGCTTCACATTGATTTAGATAACGTTCTTATTTCAAAACCGTTTCAGTTTACGGTTGGGGTACTCTTGCAGTGTTTCTAGTAACTCTCGGTTCTATGATTGGTATTGTCATCGTTCCACTGGCAGGTGTCAGATTCTACACAGGTTTGATGCATTTACTCGTAGCCCTTGCAGTTAGTACGCTCTCAGGAGACGCGCTGCTTCATCTTATACCAGAGGTGAGCAAAAATGAAAATATTTCAAATTGCCTTCTATTTTATTCTCAGACTCCATTGCGATATATTTAACTGTTGTGTATAAGTATAAGCAATTTCTCAAAACGTTGCATTTATAAATCAATTATTGTTATATTGGTGCATTAAATTAAATGATAATTTTGACTACTATCCTTTTACATAGAATGAATCATTGACTCTCGTTTTGTTCATTTCGAAAGTTCGTAAAAAACAGAATAATTCTCAATGTTACTTTAAAAGAAAACAATTAAGATTTGGAAGAGGTTGCACAACTGGACATTACCATAGTTACATGAGGGTGTTTCTAATAATTTGGCATTTCAACAAAAAACAAAGCTATGAAATTTTGTTACTAACAATGTTAAAGTCACTAATCAAAAGTGTCTGCCCTTGAAATGGCAGATTCTTCAAAATAATAAATGGGAATTCGATTTATCTATTCCAGGCGATGGGTATCCACATGCATGGTGTAGACAAACCGGCAACACCTCAGGAGATACTCAGCAAAGTCATCTTAGTTGTCGGCGCAATCTACGCCTTCTTTCTATTCGAGAGACTGATGATCGTCTGTCTTGGCAAGGCACCGCTAACTCGGCCTGTGCAGTCAATGAACAAACTTGGGGTAGCGTATAATATTATTGGCACTGTGATAGATATTGTATCCATAGTAAACATACGTCATAAAAACCCAGAACCATGTCCAAGCTAATTGACTTCCAACCCTAACACTGATCATCATTCACAAACTCTAGCCTCAAATATATATATAGAAATATCCATCAATGATATTAGGCCGGAAAGTATGATGTGATAACCATATGTTTTTGGACAAATCGAGCAATGTTAGCCCCTATAGTTGTGAGGGCACGGCGCTGAGTTATTTCAAATAAACCGCTACGATATTTGCGTTATTTTGAAAACGCTGCAAAATAATTCTTTAAAAAGGTACAATGGCGCCCTCCATAGTTGACTAACAGTAATAATAGTGAAATAGACATGCAACGCCATGGCCCGGAAGCTCGAAAGTCGCGTAAAGCTGTAGGTTCCGTGCGCTTAAAGATCAACCCGCAAACATTCAGAAGTAACCGACTATTTACAAAAGAGCAGGGGAATGGGATCACTCCGGTCAGGTTTAGTCTGTACGCCCTTTTTCTTTCAGTCCAGATGGAAGATGAGAGGGATACTGCAGGATTCTCTCTGAATATAGCCCAAGTGTTAAGAAATGATAACAAACAAGCAAGTAAACAATCAAAAACAAGTGATAATATAGAAATGTCACGTTATTTTGCTTTGTTTTGAAGCACCAAACACATTATCCAACTAATTTATTTCATTAGTTACATTTTCGCGGCTGTCTTAATTTTTTTTATATATGAAGAGCTTTGTTGCAAAAGGGCCACCAGACCACTCCAACATGTTACTTATTTTGCATTATTGAATTTGCATTGACAAGTCCATGGGATTAATCAAATTATTGTATGGCTGTGTTCATTACTGTTAGATGGCTTGGATTAGTGCATCCATGCACGCCAATCATCAATACAAGCCACATTCCACATAATAAATAGCCATCCATCCATCCAATAATGCAAAATGAGTATATAACAGGTAGAAATGGATGTAGGACCTTTTGCAACACATTTTTATTTATTTTATTTTTTATTTATTTATTTGGGCCTTACGACCCTGGATAACCCAAGAAAGCCTCGTTGAAGCTTATTTCCACTGGGGTCCGTCAGATGTGTGAACAGCTACAGACCGGGATCAGGCGCGTGCCCAGGGGGGGGGGCTTTGGGGGCTCAAGCCCCCCGGGTCCCCAGAGGGTAAAAAAAAAGAGGGAAGAAAAGAGAGAGGAAGAGAGGAGGGGAGGGGAGGAGAGAAGAGGAGGAGGGGAGAGGGGGAGGAGGGGGGGCACTGACATTGGAAAAGGGTATAGATATAATAAGGTATGTGCCGCGCTGAAGACCCCCCCCCCCCCTTTTTACCCCTCTGCTGCTAGCTCTTATGACCCCCTTTTGAGCCTGTATCAATTCTTAAGACCCCAATTTGATTGAAAATTCAAAAATCGCGAAATTTGCGTTCCAAACCCACAATTCTTCGAACATTTTGCGTTCTTAAGCCACAAAAAAAAATCGCAAATTTGCGTTCTTGCTGATCAAAATTGAACTATAGGCCAGTTCTCAAGATCTACTTTTTTGAAGAAAAAAATCAGTTCCTAAGACCCTATTTTTTGTCATAAAATCCACTCAGTTCAGTTCTGTAGCCCCTTAATTAAGACCCTGGGTGGTACACCCCTACCCCAAAAAAGGTTGAGTGCCCGGGAGGAGGAGTGGAGGAGGAGGGGAGGGAAAAGGAGAGGCCGGGAGCTTTTATTAGTGTCTCTCACTTTATCTCTACGTCTCTGAACCATGTGAGTGTTTTATAACGAAAGTAAATATTGATAGCAAGGAGAGTTTTAGGTCATCCAGGCAAGTTAAAACCCAACAACTCGAACTCGGCCCTCTGAATCACCAGTGGCGTAACCAGGGGACAACCCCCCCCCCCCCCCATTTGCAAAAGAGTAAAAAATAAAAAGGAAGATAAGGAGGAAGGGCAACGAGCATAGACAGTGCAAGCGAGGAGTGCCCCCATCATTGTCACGGTGGGGACGATGCACCCCCCCCCCCCCCAAAAAAAAGCCATTTTTATATGATGCCCCCCCCCCCCGCCATCATTGTCACGGAGGGGACAATGCCCCCCTCCAAAAAAAAGAAGCAATTGTTTTGCGCGAATAAGTTTCAATGTTTAACTTTTCAACAGTGGCGTCGCCAGAGGGGGGCGAAGGGGGGGGGGGGGGGGGATCGCCCCCAATATTGACGGTTGTCGTGTCGGTTGAGATTGGCACTGTCGGTTCATTTGACCACAGGATTCATGGAATTATGATGGTCAAAAGTACACAGGTGAAATTTTTTCGCGCGCTACGCACGCATAATGTTTCCCCATATTGCAACATTCTTTGCTACAAGCTTGTTTAGAGCCAAAATGTACCTCGATCGTGCCAAAAATAGGTGTAAAGTCGAAAAATTTCGCACGCTACGCGCGCATTTCTTGGCTAACAAATCTTGTCGGTTCATTTTCATTTCTCCCCCCCCCCCCCCATATGAATAACCTAACTACGCCACTGCTATTCAAGCTTGACAACATGGTTTCAGGAACGTTTTCTGGACCATTCTTCGCGCGAATTAGATTCAATGTTTCTTTATTCAAGTTATAAAAAGATGGCTTAAGGAACGTTTTTCTGGAACATTTTAGTTTAGAAAACTAACAGTTTACATGCTCAGGAACGTTTTTCTGGACCATTTTAGTTTAAAAAACTAAGTTAAAATAGCAATTTTTTGCCGCGCTTCGCGCGAATTGGTTTCAATGTTTATTCCAGCTTTATCAACGTTGCAACATATATGTTTCACGAACGTTTTCTGGACCATTTTACTTTTAGTTGGTAAATTAGACATTTTTGCACGTTTCGAGCCAATTGGTTTCATTTTTTTATTATTCAAGCTTAAACACAATGGCTTTATGAACGTTTTTCAGGACCAGTTTAGTGTTAAAATAACCAGTTTTTGCACAAATTATTTTCAATGTTTTTATTATTCAAGCTTAACAAGATTGCTTCAGGAACGTTTTCAGGACCATTTCAGTGTAAAAATAACCAATGTTTGCGCGTTACGCGCGAATTAGTTGGGATACCGTATACTTTATTATTCAAGCTTAACAAGATGGTTTCAGGAACGTTTTTTTAACCTTTTCTTTTTACAATAGCCATTTTCTTCTTCTTTTTTTAAAATTCAATTTGAACAAGATGGCTTCAGAAACGTTTTTTGGACCTTTTTATTGTTAAAATATACATTTTTTTACGCGCGTATATTTATTATTCAAGCTTAACAAGATAGCTTCAGAAACGTTTTTCTAAACCTTTATTTTTACAATAGCCAATTTGTTCGCGCTCCGCGGGAATTATTATTTTATTTTGTGTTATTCAATTTTAATAAGATGGCTTCATAAACGTTTTCTGAAACTTTTTAGTGTTAAAATAGACATTTTTTTGCGCGCTACGCACGTAGTATTAGTTTCACTAATTATTTATTATTCAAGCTTAACAAGATGGCTTCAAGAACGTTTTTCTAAACCTTTATTTTTACAATAGCAAATTTTTGCGCGCTCCGCGCCAAATATTTTTATATTTTATTTGTTATTCAATTGGAACAAGATGGCTTCAGAAACGTTTTCTGGACCTTTTTAGTGTTAATATAGACATTTTTGGCGCGCTACGCGCAAATTAGTTTCACTGTTTAATTATCAGTCAAACTTAACAACATGGCTTTAGGAACGGTTTGTTAAACTCCCGGTTAAACCTTTCTTTTGACAATAGCCAATATTCCAAAAAATCCAATCCAAGCCAAAAATTCAATCCAAGGGGGGGGGGGCACATCCCCCTCAGACTCCCCCTCTCCGCGTTCCGCGGATAGCGGTGCGAACCAATGAAATTTATTTTTAAGCCCCCCGGGTAAAAAAATCCTGCGCACGCCTATGGGGATGATCCCCTACTTTTTGCGAAAGAGTCTGTAACCTTTTAACGAGCTCGGGTATTGCTCTTCCTATGCACGGGACCACCTTTTTTATGTGACTTCCGAACCACTGATTTTTGCTGCCATTAGGAAATCGTCACAACCATCTCGCTTCATTTACCAGGCTATCCGAAACGGCGCACACAATGTATCAGCACTTAGATTGTAATATCCCCTAACAGCTCCCCAATCTCGCTTGGGTCGACGAAGCAATTGAGACTAAGTACCTTGCCCAAGGATACAAACAAGTTGGCTGTAGCGGTGCTAGAACTCACGACCTTTGCATCGTGAGACCGGCATGCTATCCACTACACCACACGTGCTCTCATATATATAAAAGCTCTTCATATATATAAAAATAGAATATAATTCAAATTATATAATATTTTATATTGATCTATTATTCATTTGCTTATTTATTTAACCTATTATCTATCGTAATTATTCTATATATGATATCAGGAGATAGAAGATCAACACGACCCCACGATGTACCAGGCTGGGAACAGTTTTGAGATTCTCGAGGTTAACGATGAGGATTTCAACGATTTTGATCATTTAGAGAGATACCGGCAGACACCACCACAGCAACCAGACCCAGACGATATCAGCCTTGATATAGACAACAATGCTAAAAGATCAGTAAGTTATGATTCATCATTACTTAATAATATTTTTCGGTGCTTATTTATTTTGAAACGTTTTTATAGTGATTGGAGGTAAACCAATGAAAGCCTCAAAAGGAATGAGGTCCGCTCGTCCAATATTGTCAAATCAGAGTATATCATTATCATACTTTATGGCCTAAGCGCAATAAATTCTTAAGTACGTTGGTTCACATTTTGAATTCAAAATATCCCGATGACCAGTTTAAAGACATTGTAATAAATGTTCAATGAGATTTGATACTGAAATGCAATGTTATTGCAAAGGTGTTGGGGAAAAAAAGGAAATATGCTCGTTTAAATCATCATCGTGATTGTTTTCTGAACTCAAATATATCTGAGAAACAGTTATTCCAATATTGTTGAAATGGAATGTACTCGTTTCACTCAGTTCTTTATTAGTTCCATCATAATATTAGTGACATTTAATTCATAAAAAGAAAACATCAAAACTATATCAATGAGTCACGTAGAATGTGCGAAATGACAGGTGCATATGACGAGATTTGTCCTCTAAGCACGATAGTTTCCCAGGTCTCTAAACTGTATATCTGTCCTGGTTTTTTCTTCTTCATCTGGGCTTGCAACTCATTTCGAAATGTCAACAAAGGTAAACGTTACAATTGGTTCTGTCATGAAAGATGCGTCATGTATAAGTCTTTGAATAGTTCACCCCAAATCATCTATCTTTATTGCAAAATTGAAAATAAAAATTCTGATGTGAATGTCAATGTCTTTAGGTTTTTTTTCTTAAATGCTGTAGCTATTGAAGAGAAAGAGAAATATTAAGAAGAGGTTGTCATAAATATCTCAATACTCCACACTCAAGGGGGCTAAAATTAGATCGGGATCATCATGCAAGTCCACAGATATAATAAATATCAATAAAAGATATTCTATTTTCGCCTGAAAATAAGCCTAATCAAGTGAATCTAGTACGCGTATTATATCCGTAGCAAAAAAACTGTGATTTTCCCCCTGGATTTTTCCTGTGTAATTTATGTGAGGTTATGTGATTATACATGTATGTACCCTTTTTCTTTAGATACCATACCTCATACATGTATGTACAGGGTGTCCCAAAAGTCTATGCACTACTTTGAAGCTTTGTATTTCACAAAATATAAGTCGTATTGAAAATATGAATACATATTTAGAAAGAGGAGATGTGGGAAATAATTTTGATACCAAACATTGGAGTAACATCTGTTTGTAATGCCACCCTAGAGGTAAAATATGTATTACGACAAAAATGTAATTTTATACTTCGGAGGAATAAAGTTCATAAATCCATACTTGAGATTAACAAAAAGACGGGTAAAGTTGGTTACACAGAAAGTGATCCGTCAATTGTAATAATTATTTAAAATTTTACATTACAGTGATTCCATCATAATAACAAACTGTATCACACATAATTTTCGTTTCTATATTGAAATCTAGATTAAATGTTTTCCATTTATACAGAGACGTGTGCTAATGCAAAATTACAGACCTAACAAATTGAATAACGTAACAGAAAAGTGAACACACACACATCACACAGCTGTCAAACATGTTAAAATTTAAACTTACCGGATTATTATTATTTATTTATTTTTCTACCAAATCGAGAAAAATCATGCACAGTTCCTGTGTTCAAAAATTATCCACCAACTTCAGAATGGATATTCTTCCTGGTGAGCATTTCACTTTGAAATGTTTTCTGAACTTTTGTTGAGTAAGTTGAACTGAATATGTTTCAGCGTAGAACCATACAATTTGTATTCGCTTATCTATGCTGTAAACCATCTTGAATGAAGTCTTTTGCTGTGCAATGTTGTCTACTACGCCTATTTATTGTGTGAGTGACCGAGTTTGGTAATAACATTAATGTTGCAAGATAAGCAGTGAACTGTGACTAATGAGCAACGTTGCTTTCATACCGTTAATTTATGCACACCTGATTTTAGCAACAATGTGTAGTACTTGGTGGTAGGGGTGGGTCTGACACACGGCCAAAAACTTTCAACCAGTTTTATATTGTTGTGGGTTCACCAATAGGGTTGTGTTTGGTATCAAAATAATTTCCCAAATCTCGTCTATCAAAATATGGTTAAATTTATACCATATGATTTATATTTTATGAGATATGACTCTTCAAAAACGGGCATAGACTTTTGGGACACCCTGTACATATCCATACGTGCAGTGCATTGTCTTAAATAAGCATCCCAAATCTTCAGCTGGTTCAACCATCTCTTAACACGTGTGCTTTCTGCCAGGATTAATACAGAGAAATGACGCGAAAGTGTCAATTTTTAAGAACTTTTAAGAAACATATTATGTTGCACAATCAGGATCGAAATCATCAAAGTGAGGGTTAACATGTTATACACGTGCTGAAACGGTATTTCCTCCTAAGTTTCCTACCCTCTATTTATACTAGCTTCAAAATGACTAATCTAAATCCATTTAATTTATGAGGATATTCCAGCCTTAAACTCTGAAAATGAAAATAGTTATATTTACCTATATGATTAACTCTTATTATTATATTTCTCTTATCATTGCCTCTTTTTCATTTATCAAAGAATAAATCCGGCGTTTTAACAGATACGTTAGAAAATCGTATTCTGGCAGAAAGTGCAAAAGCAATTGGAAGGACTAGCACATCCTTCAGTTTTCTTAGAGGTAAGTGTACATGTAACTTGTAACAGCTATGGCAATAAATGGCTTTAACTACACCTGTTTAGAAACTGCTTCGTGAATTGGTAGGAAACGTAAGGCGCAGTTTCAAAATCAAGACGCTCGGCTCCAAAGGAAAAGTGACATCATCAGACAAATGAGAGGGATCCCGTGTTTTTGATCAGCAGTATAGGGAACACATAAGTGTTTGCAGCACGGTTCGTACCCACAACCCTCCTCGTGGATGACCTCTATAACATTGACATAACGTGTTAATAAAGTATTTTGTGGAAAATTATAAAACTTTTTAGCCAAGAGGTACTTGGATTTAGTGTACCCTCCAAACCTGTAAGACAGTACGGAATTAACCGAGCACAAAATCGTCTATTTACGGATTAAAGGATTATAAAGCTTTATATCGCAATGGAGTCTTTCCACTAGTCTAATCTTATGAATGTCTTACACCAAGGATATACTAAAGGATTACCGCTAATCCCAAACACAGGCCCTCTCTACTAGTATTATGGAACTACTAATTCAAGAATGTATTCTTGGTTTTATCTTAGGTATGAAATCCACATCAGTACTAGTGCTAATTGGTGACGCCATTCACAACTTTGCGGATGGTATTGCAATTGGAGTTGGGTTTACACTAGATGGTTTTGTGGGATCATCCATTACCATTGCAGTATTCTGTCATGAATTGCCACATGAAATAGGTAGGTAACACCAAACTGCACCAAATAGTTGGTTTGTTTTTCTGATTGTTTTCTATTCCTTAAGCTGTATCCCATTGGAACTTTTTTTTCTTTGTGTGATCATTCGGCCCTTCCCTTTAACATTGCTACCTGCTGTTAATATTCTCTTCAAAAACATTAGAATGATAGTCAGGGATAAATCAACCACTTTTGATATTGATTATCCAATTTTTCAACCAATTAACGATCTACTGTCAATGTAAAAATATAATTGAGAATAAAAAAAACGTTTTGTAATTATCAATCAAATGGCTTGTTTTACTTAATCTTGCCTATAAAACCTGCAAAGTAATTCTGGATAATCACATAATCAGTGTTGTTGATGTTTCACCATCTTCCTCAAACAAGTCATTACAAATAGATGTAACAATCCGAAAGACCAAACAGATATGAGGGCTAGACTTACTTCTGGGGGCACTTTTCAGATCTTCATCTATTTGGGACAAAGTGTACTTTTATGTCCCACCAGATACCAGTATCGTCTGATAATGGAACACCCATAGATCGTTACTGGAACACCCATCATTCGTTACTGGAACACTCATCGTTCGATACTGGAACACCCATCGTTCGATACTGGTACAAAGAGAGGGTACTAAAAGAGGGAAAAGTGTACTTTAGGTCCAAGATGTATACCAGTATTGCTCGATACTGGCACATATAAAATGTTCAAGTATCGACCGATACTAGAACAATAAAATCTTACCAGTATTGCATTTGTTATATGTTCCAGTATTAAACGATACTGGAATACAAGTGGGACCTGAAGTACACCTTTTCCTCTCTTAGTACCCTTCATAACGTTTCCCTGGTTGGTTGAATGAATGGTAAATCCTTCATTGCTGCCTATAGGGATGTTTAGGGTTTAATAATCCGTGGTAAGGTACTTTCTTTGTATCATTTGTGTTTAAAAATGATATGGAAGAATGTAAAAAAACATGTTAATAGAAGCATTTGTATTAAATCGAAGGGACTCATTTAACATGAGATTTATCTTCTGTATTTTCCAGGCGATTTTGCAGTACTTCTGAAACATGGTATGAGCTTCAGAACAGCGTTCTTCTGGAGTCTGGTCAGTAATCTCTTCGCGTTTCTCGGTTTATACGCTGGTATTGCTTTGGGTAATAATCAATCCGTTCATCAGTGGATATTTGCTGCAACAGCAGGGCTGTTCCTGTACATATCGCTTGTGGATCTGGTATGTGTACCAAATAATATAATTAATAATAATAATATAAATGTTGATTGTCGGGAAAAAAACCTCAAAAGTTTGACCATCACTAACCAAACGAATAAAGGGTTTTCAGTGTTTTATCATTATATTGTTAAGTTGAAGGTTAACTGCAGTGTTAATCCATCTGCAGACAGTGCAATTGATACGACTTCCTCTACCTGTGTACGATGTGACTTCATATAATAAGAAAGAGAATTGTTAATAATCTTGCTTTCAAATTTAACCTTTCGCAATGGTATGTGTCCATATTCATGATAACATCAATGGGTTCTTATTCTGACTCAAGATATCGTGAGCTGAGACGTACAAGGTTCAGTGTTTTTGAAGATATTTTATTTTTTAAATGTCATTTTGTAAGCTTTAAAACGATATACATTGTATTGTATGTATTTGAAGTACAATAGGAAGTTCTTGGTATCTAAAACATGTTATTATATTGCACAACATATTCATAATTTAACTCTGTTTGTGGGTTTACTAATGTTATTCCTCTATTTATTTATTTATTATTTCTATGTCTACAGATGCCGGAGATTACTCATGATCCCAATGGCTTCAACGTTCACGCATTCTTCATGCACAATGTTGGTCTAGTGATGGGTTGGACGTTAATGATGGTACTTGCCTACTTTGAAGAAGGAACATTAAGACATCCATAGCAGGCTTCCTACAAAAGTACTATAAGTGTTATATATTATAGGGCTATTCCGTGATATGTCACCCCACTCTCTCTTAACATGATCAAATTAAGTCTTATGGATATATTTTAATTAATCTTGCTATTTTTAATGATTAGGCGGAAACCACTATAGAGTTACTTTTCATCATGCTTACATAACAATATTAAAGTTGTATAATAATTATTATGGAAATCTTCAATAATCTAGAAACTTTGTTGGTGGTGTGGAACATAGAAAAGAATAGTTCGTTGTTAACAATCCCAGGGTGTGGCGTATTTATCAAACTTTACGGTAAATATCATATGGGCACCATGTAGAATGTCAATGCGATATACATCTCGATTCATATAGCACTGTGACCTTCATCACTCATTCAGAAAGGAAACCCAACCAATTACCTTTTCAACGTGTCTGAGGCTCTCGTGTGTTGAATGTCTGTCACTCAGTCAGATTGATACGCACCAAATGTCAAACTTGTCAAAATCCAGCTATTGTCTCTTCAATGGTTGGTTCATCATAAAAAAAACCTGTTTTGATCATATCATGGGTATGACGCTCAAAGTATCCACATGCACCAGGGAAAGTTGTGCACAGTTCTACTTTTTGCATCATATCTGTGGTGTTTCCTTTTTAAATGTGTTGGTGTTTGCTTTCATATGTGGAGAACGAAACATTTGTCGAGGAGAATTTATAACACTGTTGAACATGTCTGTACAGAGATTCATCAGTTACATTGTGTTCAAGTTTGATATAAAAAATGCAACCGAACCAGTATTTGTTATTTCAGCATCGTCAGCGTAGTGATTGTGATGAGCAACTTCTGGTGTATTTTTGGTGTAAGACATTCATAATGCATTGTCGTTATCATGTTCTGTTAAATAACTTATAATAAGGCGGATGTTTTTGCTGAGCAATTACGATTTACAATTTTAAATACGCATTTCATTAAAATATGTATCAAATATGTATAATATAAATTGGCCGATGAGCGCCGTAAAACACGGACGTGAAACCCAGGGTACCAACCCACCCATGTGTAATTAATGATTATATATAATATAAAATGTACATTTTCTCTTTTTGTATAAAAGGCAAAGTCTATTTAAGATTTGATTTTCTTGATCGATGATGACTAAATGAACCATCTAATATCAGTTATAACTTCAGGGAGAGTCAAAAAGAAGTTGAGTGGAAAGATTTCAAGAGAAGCGTTCCGTGGACAGCTAAAAAGGGGTTCTTTTATTAAAACAGGCATAGCTCCTGATATAATTGATCGATTTCAATGATTCCTTTGTCATATTAGCGGGATAAGCTCATATGAGCTTTGAATACGTGTCTCATTGGTTTGTCAATTTTGTTTGGTCTATTTTTAAACAAATATTCATTCTCGATCAACTTCTTTTTGACTCACCCTGTATGCTATTATATTGGTTCATAAGTTCTTAGAGGGCTCAAGTAGGTCATGTTTTTCATGTCCTTTGGTCTACTTTTGAGACGATCTTAACACGAAAATTGATAACATTTTATATTAAAATACGGTATTCAAGTTCTGTAAATTTTAATTACTTTCTTATTATAACGCATGATAATGTAACATATATCGCCCAATCAATTTTTCAAATCTTTAAAGAAGATTGCTTGAGTAACAAATATCAAAATGCCTTATTAGGTGTCATGCCTAGTTTTTGTTGTTTACTGATTGTCGTTGACATACATTGCAATGGAAGGTTCATACCATTTAAGCAAGTTATTTCAATTATAATTTTGTCACTGCCTGGTTATAGTGTAAATATTGCGTTGGGTCTATAGGAATACCATTTGTACATTCGGTATCCCTGTCACCAATGCGTTGTATGCTGCATTTAACATATAATTTGTGTGAAGTATTACATACACCTGCGGAAAGGAACATAGGTGACTGGTTCTAAACCAGAAAGAAATAGTATCTATTTTTGTAATTTTTGTAGTTTTAAAGATATGTAAATTGTATTATAATCGTCAAATGATATTGGTTTCTTGTGAAATTACATAATATATTATTGGATCGATTTACTTGTTACAACTATACACATGGAAAAAAGTATCGCACCACTTTTTGAAAAGTGCAAATGTGGCCTCGAATTTTGCCACCATGGTGTGATATTAAGGATCATTTGTTTGCGTAAGCTGTCCAACAAAATGTTATGCAATAAAAGGGCCACATTTTAGTTTGCGATGTAATCGATGTAATGTTTTTCAAGGCCAAATGGAAAATGCATAAAACAAGTTTGGGTAAAACGCGATATTGAGAGGCACAATGATTAATCTCTATAGTTGTAATCCTTGGTAACATATTCAAGTCTTCCAAGGTCAAAGGTCATCTGGGGTCAAATTTCAAAAGTTGCCCGATTGTCCTCAAACATGAAAAAACTCCCTTTTTCGTACGCCCAACGGTTATGGGGTCAAAGGTCAAAAGAGGTCAAATTTTAAATAAGTTCAAATGACAAAAAGCAATATTGCGGAAGTGTTGACCTAGGTCAAATAAATTAAAAAAAATCAACGGTGACCTCATCGTATATGCTGAATTTATGAGCAACAAAAAAATGGCATGTTTGGACTAATTCACTACATTGTAGCCTATAACGTCTAAATGAAACATTTCTTGCGCCAAATACAGAACTAATATAATGACTATTTTAAGTTTTTAAAGTATATTCAATATCAAGTTATACCTAAACTTGTTTCATGCATGTTTTTGGACAAAAGCATGCATTTTCCCCTTGGCCTTGAAAAACATCACATGGATTACGTCACAAACTAAAATGTGGCCCTTTTATTGCATAGCATTTTGTTGGACAGCTTACGCAAACAAATGATCCTTAATATCACACCATGGTGGCAAAATTCGAGGCCACATTTGCACTTTTCAACAACAAAAAAGTGGTGCGATACTTTTTTCCATGTGCATATATCGGGGGAAACGGGGACGAGATATGTTTTGTGATGTAGTGTACGATTTTACCAATACAAGGGAGTGCACTTTATTATGCATGCTAAGCGGTCTCCCTCTTATATACCGGGTGGTTACGACCCCCCCCCCCCCCCCCCCCCCTCCCCCAAAGAACCACCCCAACAACAACATGTGGGGAGGGGGGGGGGCGTTTTCAACGTCCTACTGGACAATTTTTGTGTTAAAATTGCTCTCGCGAATTGCTTTAATGTTTCATAATTTTAATGTAAAATAAGCTCAATTTGTCACAAAAATCGCTTCAGGAACATTTTCTGGACCATCTTTATTTAAAAATCTGAAAAATGTTTGCGGTTTTTTTCTATATTTTAACATTAAAATCAAATTTGGGATTGTGCCCCCCCCCCCCCCTCCCCTCCTAAATTAAATGTGGTTGCTTCCGCCGCCACAGATTTAGTCATTGATTGATAAGCTATAAATTTATTTAAAAATCTGAAAAATGTTTGCGCTTTTTTTCTATATTTTAACATTAAAATCAAATTTGGGATCGTGACCCCCTCCTAAATTAAATGTGGTTGCTTCCGCCGCCACAGATTTAGTCATTGATTGATAAGCTATAAATACTGCTATAAACCACTTGCTTTACCTTCATTATTCTATGTAGTGTTCGCCTTATAACCTCCTACCTTACGGGTAGCTTAGGATATTCAAGGTATTCGCAACACGATGTACCAGGAGAAGATATACGATAGTGGTACATTATGGGGGAAATGACATCCGTGCGTGCGTCGTATGATCATTCACATGGTCATACGACACTGATTGTCTATTTCGTCATTATGATTGTATTACATGTGAATGCACAATTAAACAGAGATTTACTTAATTCCATTTTGTCTACGGATTATCATGATTATACCGAAATTCATGAATTCATGGTGATGCCGGAACGGGCAAGTCGACACTATAGAAGTCCAAGTTGGCAAGACTGATGGCAGTAACTAACTGATGGCACACCGTATTGTGAATATCGACAATTCTAGATTAGGCGACGAAATAAAATCCTGTTCTACGGGCCCGACTGACTCTTTTTTCCCGCTTTTTTAAATGTTTACCAAATTGTTATGAAAAAAAAAAATTCTAACATTTGCAAAACAAAAATTGAATTTCTTTTGAGAATGTTGAACATGTTGGAAATGTTTTGAAAATGTTTTGAATTCGTTTTTTCAAATTTCAAAAAGATTGTTGAAATTCACCAAAAATATTCATGACCATTTGGAGAAAAAACGTCCAACCACCCGACCTGAGAAGCTGAGAGGCCGTGACCGTAAAAGTTTGTTTTTTCGTCGCCTTCATGGTTAGATTTTTTTCAAATAACTAGGAACTGATGAGAAAGCACAAGCTGACGAGATGCCAACGAACCTAATATTTGAAGAAGAACTAAAAACAAATACACTTATATTAACGAATCGTCAAAAATATGATATATTTTAACATTAACATTTTATCCTACTTTTTGATGATGCAGAATTGGGCAAAACGTTCCTGATCGTCTGCGATAATTTTTATTTTCTTTCATCATTCAACCACAAGTATATCTCCGTGCTGGCGTAGTGTGGAGCCATTCTCTCGCAATTGAAAACAAATAATATTGCTATATTGTGTAGAATAAAGCATTTCGGGTGATTAACAACTGCATTTTCTACTTGTACTCATTATATTCAAGACGGAAACTGTAAATGTTGGGCAGTTGCGAAGAGTGTAAAAGCTTAATACAAAAAATACAATGTGTGTTGTAACCGGAGCTCAATATATTCTCTAATTAAATGCTATGAACATTAATAAACGAATATTACTTGTCTTGTTTATTGTCTATCTATCTAGTAGTATAGTTTATTTTGACAACTGACCGGTAGCGCAATGGCAAGAGCATTGGTCAAGTGAAACAAAGATTGCCGGCTCAAAACCGGTCAGGAGCACATGGGGTTACGTTAATGCGCACTAGCCTTTACTCGGGTGAGCAATTCAGCAATTTTTGAACACTATCAAACAGTTTTAGCTGGGAAATGAAGTGAATTACTGCCAAAGGTGACACCCGACCAGTGTGTGTACTATACTCAATGGGCAAATGTTATGTCACCGTGTGCTTCTAAAATAAGAACCTTGGTGCTATGAAATTTAAAACTTTGGAATACGACTATTTTAAGGATGACCGACCTTCATGTAGAATAGAAAAAATTAAATCAAAAATCGGGCCATCAATCGGAACACCTACCTTTAACTGACTATGTAATTTAATCCTCTCTGTTTGAAGATGAATGGCAAGATACATTATGGACAACATGCCTTTACTAAGATACCTAATACCACTATAATCTGCCGGTGTTTGAATTCTTGATCGTATCCCAAAAGTTAAACAAAAATGTAGGCCTATATCATGATATAAATGATATCATAAGTTGATCTGATACTTTAACGAAGAATATCATTGTAAGCATCCTTCATAAGTCAACCACATGTTCCGAGCAGTCGTCGTAGATCCCACGTAAGTTGACGTGGTCCCTCGTGTGTGAAGACCACTAGTTAAGGGAATCATCTAATACGACTAACACCCTTCGTAAGTTCATCATTTATGGTTGTCCGTTGGAATCTCACACTTCCTCGCAACCTACGATGGATTTAGTCAAATCGATATCATAGCCTACGATGTCTCGTATACTTCATAAGGTATAAGTTTAGAACAACACTTACGATGCGTTGCTACCTGAGATTTGTGAAGTACAGATACAATCAGAGATTCTGCCAAATAAACGAAGTCAGAACTTGGCCAAATACTTGTTTGCTGATTTATTCCAGAAAAAGCACCAATAATTTTCAAAATCATCAAGAATGTAGTCATAAACAGCTAGCTCAAATTAAAAATCGTCATAGATGGATCCCCTGTTTTGGATTAGCGGCCACTTGGAGGAAACAAAACTCTATTTAAGTATCATGTCTAAAATAATTCATGTAATCCTTTTCGATGAATCTTGTCCACAAGGAATCTTGTTAAGGAAACTTGTCATGGAGTCTTGTCAAGGAATATTGTCACGGAATCTTGTCAAGGAATCTTGTCAAGGAATCTTGTCAAGGAATCTTGCCACGGAATCTTGTCAAGGAATCTTGTCATGGAATCTTGTCAAGGAATCTTGTCAAGGAATCTTGTCAAGGAAACTTGTCAAGGAATCTTGTCAAGGAATCGTGTCAAGGAATCTTGTCAAGGAATCTTGTCAAGGAATCTTGTCAAGGAATCTTGTCAAGGAATCTTGTCATGGAATCTTGTCAAGAAATCTTGTCAAGGAAACTTGTCAAGGAATCTTGTCAAGGAATCTTGTCAAGGAATCTTGTCAAGGAATCTTGTCAAGGAATCTTGTCAAGGAATCTTGTCAAGGAATCTTGTCAAGGAATCTTGTCAAGGAATCTTGTCAAGGAATCTTGTCAAGGAATCTTGTCAAGGAATCTTGTCAAGGAATCTTGTCAAGGAATCTTGTCAAGGAATCTTGTCAAGGAATCCTGTTAAGGAATCTTGTCACGGAATCTTGTCAAGGAATCTTGTCAAGGAATCTTGTCAAGGAATCCTGTCAAGGAATCCTGTCATGGAATCTTGTCATGGAAACATTTCAAGATAAGGTTATTATAATTTGGAGGTAATTGACCAGGTTGTATCTTCAATGATCTTGAGGAGGGTTATGGTTATGGGTCTGAACCATGTTGCAAACACTTTTGTGATCCATGGCAGTTGCAGTTAATCCAAGACACGGGATTTTTCTAATATATTGCAATCGACAATTTTGTGACAGCTCCACCAACGTGACCAAGATCAGTCATCAGCGGCTGCTGCCATCAGATCACTGAAATCAGGAGCGTCTTGCGTTAGTCCACCATGAGTTCTTCTATCTGTCCGAGGTTCTAAAAAGAAACTAGTGGGTAATGTCCTCTTACGCCAAGGTATAATTGCACTGCGTTCATCAGTCACTACTTTGTTGTTTCCTCCAATCCAATGTGCACCCATTGTATGTTGTCGGTTTGCAGACGACAGTGCAAAATCAAACAACTCACCCAATGGTCCAAGTTTCTTATCCATATGGTCATTGCTACTTATTATTATCCTCTCTTGTCTGTGTTTAAGTTTCGATTCCGGAATAGCGTCCATCGTCTCACCCTGTTGAGCAACTTTCAACAAATCCGCGTAGTAAAGTTCCCGTCCGGATTTCCCGGATGCAAATCTATCTTTGTAAAACACAGCGTCGTCCATGTCATCAATAGCTTTCCGCTTACCGAAATATTTCTGGATATCTTTGTTCACCATCTCTGCGAAGTGAAGCAGTTGGTCGGCTATGTCGGGTTCTGGTACTATCACCGGCGTCGGCACGCATGGTGGTATAATAGGTGCCTGGTCGATATCGTCAATACCTTCCTCCGAGTCAAATTCATCGGAAGTGAAGTTAGAATCACACTCGCTGTCGCCGTCAAAGCTGGTTTGTCCGGCGACGGTAGCGGAAGGAAACGTACCGTCAAAATTGACGAAATTTTGATTTGAAATAGGGGGGTAACTCGGTGCTAGATGACTTTGATGATGTGTTTGATAGCTGTGCATAGGGTGCGCAAAACTCATCGTCATCCTGGATAACTAAACTTGAGTGCCTATACTTGAGAATGTTAGATGAAGATGATGTGGATTAGTCTCAGCATCTGCAATGTCGGATGACCCAAGCAAATATTCTTAACTGACTTTTTCTGGAATGAGAAAAATAAATCAGATTTAAAATTTGTTAGCAATATTCCAATTTCTTTCATAAGGCCTACTTCATCTTCAAAACATGAAAGTAACCGATTCGACAAAAACCATCGCCAGTTACATGACAACCTTTTACCGCGGTCGTGTGCTAATTGGAATAAGTTTGCTATAGGACATGATAATTATATTGTCATACAATAACCCTTAGATGACGATTGTATCATGAACATTTATATGGCATTATCTCTTTCGGATACCAAATTAGGATGAGCCTGCCATGTTCGAACTCCTGTGGCGTAGTTAGGTTATTCATATTGGGGGGGCGGGGGCGAGAAATGAAAATGAACCGACACGATATTGTGAGTAAAGAAATGCGCGCATAGCGCGCGAACATTTCGACTTTACACCTTTTTTACACGATTGAGCTACATTGTGGCTCTAAACAAACTTGTACCAAAGAAAATTGCATTTTAGGAAGACATGCGCTACACGCGCGATTTTTTTTTTCAATCTGTGTACTTTTGACCATCATAATTCCATGATTCCTTTGGTCAAATGAACCGACAGTGCCAATCTCAACCGACACGACACCAAATATTATCCTATTCTATGAATATCATTGTGCAGATTTAATTTTAATGTGGCTATACCAATATCACATGTCACTACAGGCAGCTATCTTCATTCGTAGATGAGATTGGACCAGTACTGGGTCTATGTTCCAACTGGAAACCAATTGTTTTCTACTTACGCACTTTTCCGACTACAATTACTGTTCTTCATCAGACATGGTTTACTTTCTAATATCGACACGTGTTCATACAATAAAAAAAAGATAAAATCTTCCATGCGAAACACTTTAAAATGACAGAAAGCTATTAACCGTTTTAAGTGCATGATGGATGATATGGCAATAGGGTTCAATTGTCTTAGCCAGGATTAGTGTTACACTTTAAAACGATGTAAACCTTTCATGTCACTCGGAAGCAAATTCATATCAACGGTGTGTTTTATCGGTTGCCGGTGTGCAAACTCGTGAGTGCCTGGTCTAGGCGGGGAAGTGTTTAATAGCAAATCCATCATACCCGCTTACAAAAATATTCGCCGCTGAGAGCTGAGTAAATATACCCGTGTAAACGAATTATCGGTAAAAAGCGTCTTTCATCATTCATCATTATTAGGGACATTATTTTAAATTAAGTTAACGTTCAAAGTCCAGATAGTCGTTTTCAAGCAAAAATTTTAATTTCATACTCAATTTCATACATTTTAATAAATGGAATTAAATTCCAATTTCATGAACTATATTTCAACTTTCATGCAAAAATACTTTCAGTATAAAAATGTAATTAGTTGCAAATATGTTTTAGAGTCTATCAGTTGGATCATTATCTTTATATTCATTTTGTTATGCTTATATTTGTTTTTGTTACTCAAGTTACTGTATTTGCGAATGATTTTTATTTTTTGGAGAAACCTCTAAAGAACCCATTAAAAACGAAGCTTTGTTTTTAAATTTAATGTTGAAAATGCTATTTTGGGGGAACATAACTTTGGGGTACATATAATTCTGATAACAATTTCATCAACTAGGATGTGGGAGCTATTGCTAAACTTTGTAAAGTAAATTCAGATATGATAATCACCCAAATTTGCTATTTCTCTTCGATTCTGAATTAAGAATGCGTAAGGTTATTTAATTTCCATAATAAATTGTTTTACAATAATACTGTATGTATGATGATATATTTGTATAACATATGTTGCATGCAACTGTCGATGATGCCGACGTAATTTAAAGCTATTATATTGATGCATGGCTTAAATGTTCACAAATGTGTTGAATCTATTTCCAATAAGTGACATCTCTATTACAGGACTAGCATACGAAATGCAGATATTTCATGAGAAAAAGATTGAATAACATTTATGTAATGCTATTATAAGTAACTTGAAGATTGTATATGACAATATTTAACATTGTGTATATATTTGTATGGAGGATAATAAATATAAAACTATTTTGTTTAAAAGATCATATCCATCAATGATCCAGTATTCCAATAAAAAGAACAACTATATATTTATGTTAAAACTCCAACCCTGAAAACATACAGAGCAGACATTTGAAATTCAAATAATTTTGAAATTAGCAACCGTGATGACGATAACATCTACGTCATTATAATATGTATAGAACCATGCATCATCCGGAATCTACTGAGACACACCAACAAACTGACCATGGCACAATGTATATTTAACTTTCACTGTTTTGGCATAAGATCAGCAATGTCTATAACTTTGCTCAAGTTTCTTAATCCATCCATTTGGGTCTTTCACAAGGCTTGTAAATACAGTATGACAGGATCAAACGAGCACACCGCCACCATAATGTAGTATGCTAATAAATATTATTATATTTTCTTGGTTAAGTATAATCAGATTATGCGATAATTCAAACAAACGAACATTAGGGATCGTTAGGGAAAGTGCACTTACCGAGTTTGCATAGCGCATATATATCCCTAATGCAATCAAATCTCAATCTCGCGGTATTACGTTATATAAATGGTTTAGCTTCTCTCTGGTCAGGTTTTAGGCCAAGTAAAAACTAAAGTAGTTTCTCGTCCTTTCGCGCATTTCTTTTTCAGGAATTCTGTAATGGTTTTTTTCTTTATTTCTTCCATGACATTTTTGTTAAAATAGGCCTATTTTAAAAGCTGACATTTTGGTAATGATTACCTTATTCGAACAAGCATTTGTAAGCACTAAAGCACAATTTTGTTTTTGTATCCACCTCGTTTCTGAAGCTGATTCAAATCATATAAATTTCTAATGACAAACCCAGTTTTGATACTGAGTTAAGAATTCACATCCTCATTATAGGCTATATTTCAATTTTGCATTAAGCACTTGTCGTGTTACTAAAGTAAGTTTCATCCTAAACATATTTTCGGTAGATGTTAAGATATTATAGGGCCAACTAAATTGAACTTTCCACTTGTCGGCACTAACTTGTGGCCAATTTCTGTACCGCTTATTTTTGCAGGCGTTGTGAAGTCTAAACTTAGTAACAATATTAAAGGTGTTAGATTCTTAGCGCAACACTCCATATCCCATGGTTCGACTACTGTATCATTGTATAAAGCGGGTATAAATCAGGTGGGAAACCAGATAGGCATTCAGGTATTTCGCCTGCATCGTGTATTCCCACAGAACGGATTATACCATATGTTTTGCTCTAACGAATACATATTGAAAATAATTATTAGAACTACAAACTTTATTTGTAAAGTGGGAGATCAGTTGAGGAATGTTTAACCAGGGAGGTGTTACATTATAGTAATAACATCTCTCTGGTTTAACAATCATGACACTGTATAATCAGAATGATAATGAAACTTAAACGAAGTGATATTTTCCCTACCATGCATAAGCAGTGAAATAATAGATTACAATTTTGTATAGCCTATATGATGACATGGATGAAAAACACTTTCTACGCGGCAGGCGTCTGCAGACGACGTTCCAAAATGTCACAAAATGTTTCAAAAATGTCAAATTATTGAATTCAAGTACCATATTCGGAATCATCATGAAACATGCATTGACATATGTACAAAAATGCCTAGTATTGGTTCAGTAATCCTTGAGATAGACCTTGAAAATTGGGAAGGGTTTCTGAAAAATCTGTTTTGTATTTGGTAAACTCAATAGCCGCGTAGAAAGTGTTAAAGGTGTATGTTCCGATCACTTTTTTGGGGCTATGATTTTTTTTTTCCCCATCAAGATATTTTGATATCAGAAGACTTCCCATATTTTTCTCATTATGTCTGTAAAATCTTAGGGGCCAGAAATGTTCTTTCAAAATTATAGGCTAAAATGTGGTGAATTACTGCAAAAGGTGGTTAACCACCAACCAGTTCGTGTACTACTCAATGGCAAATGCTGCATGCACATTATTTGACTTTAAAATAGTAATATTAATAACGTATGATGAATACGCATGCAGAAACACATCCCTTAATTCAAAACAACCTGTAATACAAATTAATGAATACATTTATACTTAAAACCAATTTTACTCGTTGAACCTTGGGATGTTAAAATGTATTCCTCATATATATCTTTATTCAGAAAAGAACTTCAACATGTAATACTTACACTTTAGAAAGGATTCCATAGCGGTGATCCAGTGATAGTGCCTTAGCGTCGGAATGCCAACACGGGAATGCGACTCGTAGTGTAACAACCAGCAGTAGCAACCTGGAGTGGACTGGTAAGCGGCTAGCGATCAATGTGCGTCCTAACTCCTAATAATTAAGATGACTTTGCAGAAACTTACAATATGCGAATAACACTTTCAAGGTTCGAAACCCCAAAATATGTTAGTTAAAATTAAAAGTATCGGACACTTTCCTAAAGTCAGTTTTAGAATATTCCACATCAGAGATCATCAAAAAATAGAAATACGTTGCTATTTCGCTGATACTGACAGTCGTAAGAACATCACACGTCGATGTGTGCATCCAGTCTTAACAACCAGTCAGAGCCGGTGAGTTTTCACGGACGGTCTTGTTTGGACAACGCATTTGTCACACATCATCTATACCTGATTCTACCATCTACCGTGCAAACCGGCGTCCGGGTTTTTATAATGGGTATATCATTTAGTTAGGGGCGATTAAACCACTAAGTCAATTCATCCTAATTGTTTTTTCAGTGTCAAATGAGCTGTTAAATGTAAAAATGATTGGACGTTGTATGGTGTTGGAGTAATATTATTAATGTTGTGGTTAGCCATGTGTTTGTAAGTGTGAACACATTATGTTTGATTTGGGGCTAATTGAAAGTTATACATGCTTTTAGTTAAATAAATATACTGATGTTTGAAAAAACCCAACTTAAGTATATTAATCGCACTAGATTATTTGACGGGATTTGCGAATAGCAGATCCCCATTGTATGCCTTACATGTATGTACGAAAAATATCATGCAATTAATTAGGTAGCAATACAACTGTTTGCAGCTGACGGACGTTGGAGAGACTTAGTACTTCACTATAGCCCATCAAGAATAAGCATGTTTGAGTTATCTATGTTATCTACTGAAGATAGCAATGCAAAATATCTACGCTGACACGTAAGAGTTTTCGGATGCACACATGGGCGTAACTAGAGGGGCAGGGGAGGCGTTTCCCCCTGCAAGACAGAAGGCTTGCCCCTCCCCCCCCCCCCCCCCGATGACCCCTTCCCCCAAAAAATGAAATGACAAACTATGTATATCATAAAAAATAGTCGGTTATGACCGCTCCCCTGATCACAGGCCTGCCCCCCCCCCCCCCCCCCGCATTCCCCAATTGAAGACCCTATAGTTACGCTACTGGATGCATAACACATCGTGGGGATGCAGGAACGTTGCAAGTGACCTTTTGTGCAGGAGAATGATTTTTGTGTTCAATTTTTTGATAACTTAAATATTGTTTTAATAAGCTTAATTATTTTGATTATTATTTGGATTTTCATATATTTTCTTAAATAACTAATGCCGAAAATGTCACGACATGATGCATTCCCACGACGAACAACGAATGGCATTGTAATAGCACTTTATTGCTCCATGGTTTGCATAATTATACAGCTATTTTTTGTTTTCTAGAAACACTGAA
Organism: Ophiura sarsii; assembly: GCA_035610835.1. NCBI lineage: Eukaryota > Metazoa > Echinodermata > Ophiuroidea > Amphilepidida > Ophiuridae > Ophiura > Ophiura sarsii. The sequence continues at coordinate 44,557,669 of CM069443.1, read as the reverse complement.
TGGGGTGAATATTTCCTTTAAAAATTGCCGAATTAATAGGAGTATATTGGATATAAGGAACATGTTTTCAAGTTAGATTCAGTGTTTCTATTAGTGTGAGACACCGGGTGTAGAAATACGCCACTGTCTGCAGAAGAGTTTAACACAGCTGAATCTCAGTAAAATGTTGATGTTGCTGAAAATGTTTAAATTTGTGTTGATAAGTACAATGAACTGGTGATATTCTTGTCAAAACCAATTAAACACTAGCCTAAGCAATATGTTTTAAATGCAACTAATTTAAAACCAGTAACAAGGCGGTCGAAAAAAGGCGAGGGCTAGGACCTCAAACAAATTCAAATATGTGAAAATGGAATGTGTGTGCAGTGCCAATTGCAATTTACATGCCTCGTATCACCGAGTATGCTATCTTTAGGAGATAGCAATCAGTAAATAACGTACATCGTCTAGTTTGCTATCTTCCGTAGATAGCAATCAGCAATTAACAGTACAACACCGGGTATGCTATCTTCAGTAGAAAGTAATCAGTAAATAACAGTACATGCACTCACCGGGTATGCTATCTTCAGTAGATAGCAATCAGCAAATAACAGTACATCACCGGGTATGCTATCTTCAGTAGATAGCAATCAGCTAATAACAGTATATCACCGGGTATGCTATCTTCAGGAGATAGCAATCAGAAAATAACAGTACATCACCGGGTATGCTATCTATCTGCAGGAGATAGCAATCAGTAAATAGCAGTATATCATCTAGTTTGCTTTCTTCCGTAGATACCTTACCTTGATACCTTGATGCCTCCATCACTTCTGATGATTGGCGACCATATTTGCACTCTTCTTAGTGTTCTTTCTCCACTTTATTCTATCTTGTGCTGCACGTTTCCATTCCCTGATGTTATCAAACCAGTTTTTCTTCTGTCTGCCACGTTTTCTCTTTCCTTCAACTTTTCCCTCAATGAGGTTGAGAGATAGGGGGCCTCCACTTCCCCTGAGAGTATGGCCGAAATATCCTAGTTTAAGGCTTACAACCTTTCCCAACAGTTGTCTATCTGTTTCTAGCTCTTGCAAAATGCTAACATTTGTTCTTTTCTGCTTCCAGTTGATGTCTCCTCCATATCCACATTTCAGCTGCCAATATTCTGTTCTCATCTGCTTTGCACAATGTCCAGCTTTCAGCGCCATAAATGAGTGCACTCCAAACGAGGGTCTTGACCAATTTCATTTTGAGATGATTGGTAAGGATTTTGTCATTCCAGATCAGCTGCAGGTCTATCATTATTTTCTTGGCAATGGCAATCCTTGATTTGATGTCATTTGAGCAGTTGGCATTAGCTCTCTTTGTAGATCCAAGATACTTGAAGTGATCTACATGTTCAACTCTCTCACCGTCGATCATGATGTTATACTGTTCTTCTGGATCACCTCCTGCCACAAGTAACTTGGTCTTCTTGACATATAGCCTCAAGTTCATCTCCTTTCCTACGTCATTCACACACTGTTGGTGGTTAGGTGTACAATTTCCTCCTTTGAATTGGCAATAAGTGCGGTGTCGTCAGCATATCGTAAGTTTGAAATATGTGTTCCCCCTACTTTAATTCCATATTTTGAGACCTCTGCCTCTCGCATGCCCTTCTCGGTATAGGTAACAAAAAGGTGTGGCGATATTATGCATCCTTGTCTTGCTCCTTTTCCAATCTCAAGTTCTTTTGTCTGTTCACCATTCCATCTTATTGTTGCTCTATGGTTCACATATAGAGATTTCAAGAGTGCGACGAGATGCTTGGGGAAGCCCATTTCCAGAAATGCATCAAAAAGTTTGCAGTGGCTTAATACTGAATCAAACGCCTTGGAGTAGTCTATGAACATAATGAATACTTTTTGATCAATGGCAATTACTTTCTCCATCAGAATTTGTAAACATACTAGCATGTCTCTTGTTCCTCTTTCTTTCCTAGTACGCAGCTTGCTCTTCTTCCGGCCGTAGATAGCAATCAGCAAATACAGCAGTATGCTATCTTCAGGAGATAGCAATCAGTAAGGGAGCACATCAAAACTCGACCGCGCGGCAACCACCGGTTCCGCCCGGTTACCGCATATCATTGTTTGGTACAATAGAAACCGGCTGCAACCGCAGGGAACCCCACGGAACCGGCGGTTGCCGGGCGGTCGAGTTTTGATGTGCTCCCTAAATAACAGTACATGGCACCGAATGTGCTATCTTCAGTAGATAGCAATCAGCAAATAACAGTTCACTGGTCAAGAGATTCCTTTGGTCCATGCATATATAGGGTCTTCAGCGACAGCACTTACTTGTACCGCAGTAGGAAGTTTCACCAAAGGACGGTAAATGCGATTAACAGTTTTTCACACAAAATTACCAACATTGAATTTGTCATGCCTATGGTTTTATAAAATGCCACAAGCATTCATGGTTTTGAAAATCAAGATAGCATCTTTCACTGTTGCGGTTTTTTACTCGCCCTGTATCATACATATCTCAAATAAATACCAAGAGTGACTAACGGCCTGTTTAGTCCACTTACCCTCTTTATACCAAATCCGGGACCAAATCTAAAATTGTAGACAACACAAAAACAAATAACTTATTCTAAATAAATCTTCATTTTATTTCAATATTTCATATTGACATGATCATATCATGATCCGAAGTAATTATAAATAAACTAATACTAGTATAATACATTATAAATAAACTAATACTAGTATAATACATATTAACATATTCAGCACACATAAAACGGGGTCCATTTTTAACTTAGGTTCATAGAGTCAAATAGATACTCTTACCCATGCCTATCACCTTAATCTACGAAACTAAATTTGGGTCGACAGGATTTATTCCCGGGCCTTTATGCTTTAATGTGTTTTGCAAGCCTACTGTTAAACGGGCTGTTAAAAAGCAAAGTTAAAAAGTATTGTACTTCCCTTAGGCCAAATTAAAATAATTGTTTGTCTCAAAGCTCCCGCGCGCGTTCGTTTATTGGTGCGCATTAGAAAAACAAAAATCTGAAAAAACCTTTTTTTTCTTCTTTTTTTTTTTTTTCAAAAAAAATAAAATAAAATCTAAAATTTCACCGATTGTTCAGATTTTCATTGATCAGATCATCTTAAATACAAAAGTTCACTTTTACAAGGATTTCAATATTTTATATTTAAAAAAAAAAAAAAAAAAAACTTGAAAAAAACCCGCATTCCGCATTAGTTTTACAACAGGAGAGGAGCTTTGAGACAAACAATTAATTTAATTTGGCCTTATCTAAATTTCACTCGGCAATCTTATAATTACTTTGACAATTGACATAATTCTCAACGGGTTAGCATTAGCACGTCTGCGCGTCATAGACCTCTTACTTTCTTGTTTCATGCATCAAGGTTATACCTCAAAATTGTTCAAGGGATCAGGATCAAAATTGCATGGACCCTTTAAATTTCATGATGCATGGAAATGGAAACCTTAAGAAATACAGAAGAATTGTCAATATCTATCATTCGCTTAGCGCTTACATCAGAAACCCCTTGACATTTTTTGGACCCCTAAATTTGGTTTTCGCAGTCCAGAAAAATTCATAGGATTCAATAGGACCCCTGACATGTTTGAGCCAGCGCTACACCTGATAACGGGTATAGCTTCTGGAGCTTGGCTTCATCTGGGCACTGGAATTTAAGATGCAGCACGTAAATCAACCTATATTGGCACATTGTATTGAACTCCGATCGGATCGCCCACTTCAATGGATCCATATAGCCCCACACTTCTCTGAACTAAGCCTTACACCACTATTCCACAGGTCCCGTGCCTGGAGGGGGTGGTGCTTTTGAAGCAACTGATGAACGACGTGTAGCCCGTGAAGGCTCATCATCAGCATCCCCGCCCCGCACAGAACTAGCTTTGGAACCACCCCGACCCCGACCACGACCTCTACCCCCACCCCGACCACCCCTGCTGGTATTCGATAGTCCGGTTGATGTACCACCCGCAGCTGCATTTCCACCTCCTCCTCTGTCTACACTTTCTCCTCCACCTCCCGCATCAGCCCCTGTTCTACCCTCTAGCTTGGTGGTTCTTGTCGCCAGGTCGTCTACTGCCGTTTGTATCTGCATGGGTGGTTAAGAACGAGACAAAATCATCAGTCAATGGGAAGGACCCGAGGAAACGATACTTCATTTAAAAAAAAATCGAAATACACATTTACTTGGGGATTTTCCGATCACATTAACTTTCTTTTTGCGCATCAACATATTTTGATATCGGAAGAAACCCCATATTTTCTTATGATTTCTGTAAAATCTTTGGCGCAATATATATTCCATTTCGACGTTATAGGCCAAAATGCAGTGAGTTACAGTCAAAGGTGGTTAACCACCCGCCCAGTTTGTGTACTACTCAACGGGCAAATGTCATGTCACCTTGTGCTTCTTAAATAAGAACCATTTGAGTTATGCAACTCAAACTTTGGAATATGACTATTTTAAGGGATGACCCTCTGTAGAATAGAAAACACCAAGTTGAAAAACTCGGGCCAGCAATCGGAACACCTACCTTCAAATATTCATAGTGTATAAAATGGTTAGGGAATGTTATCATGGTTATAGTGTTATAAGACTAATGTTTAAATGTGCTTCAGTGGGCAGTGACATTGTGCATACGAATTACTGCAAACTAAATGTGATTTATACCTACCATTTAATACTTGTTTGTTAAAACGTTTGTTCTAAATACATAACCATTGGCTCCGTTTGACAATAGCCATTGCAATGTTATCACTTATTAGTCTGATGAAGGTACGTGCTTCTGATGATGAAACGGTTACCAAAAGACATCAAGGATTTAAATAAAGATCCGGGTATAGACCACAATGAAGACATTTATTTTGATTTACAAAAGAGGAACTTCCCAAAACACACACAGATATTTGGGCAAAATCCTTCCCACCCGATTCGAACTTGCGACCATGGGAAGCTGAACTCATTCTTACCTTCTGAGCATGACAAATGGTTACTACATGTACACTGCAAAAACACCGGTGTTAAAAATAACACCAATGGTGTTGTGAGAGGTTTACACCAACACCGGTTTACCGGTGTTAAATTCTTGGTGTTATATCAACACCATGTAGTGTCATTTTAACACTGCAAGTGTGACGAATAACACTGTAAGTGTTAATGTAACACCAAGATAGTGTTGAAATAACACTAATTGGTGTGGACCTCTCAGAACACCGAACAGTGTTATTTTTAACACCGGTGTTTTTGCAGTGTAGTATTAGCATTGGATTGCAATATCACGTCTTGTGCCTATAAGACCAAAATTCGAGTAGCCGGACGGATCGCCGGCGGTTCGAATCCAGATGAAAGTTTGCGATAGGCATGATAGGGTTTATTCAATCTAAACTCTTGGGGGGAAAAAGTTGAATCAAATTAATTATTTTCGAAATACCAACATAATTGCATTGTTCAAGTAGAGCGGCGAGGCGAGGGGAACCGTTGACAATTATTCCAGGGGATTGCACCTCATTCGGGAGAATTGCACTTTTAATGTGTTTATTAATAATTTCTATACAATTTGGCAGCAGTCAAAAAGATCTACATTTTACTGAAGAGAATTAAAACAATAGGTCAACACTTATAGTGTCACTATTAAACGGGGCAAACGGGGCAAAGAACAAATCTGGTGAGCAAGAAAAAAAATTGGGGGAGTGGGGTGCGCGCGAAAATTGTAGCTTTTATTGTAAACTTTGTCAGAAATTGGCTTATTTTGTTCTGAATTAGACATTTCAGACCAATTTTAAGTTGAAGTAATTTTGACATTAAAAGTCAACATTTTCGATTGTTTGGGGGACAAAATGGGGTGGGGCTTGAGCTGACTGGGGGGAAGTGGGGCCGCCGTTGCCCTGGTCACTGGTTCGAATCCAGCGAACCGTTTATGTAGGTTATAGGTAAACTACTTTCAACCTTCTGGGACAAGATCGAAGTCTATTCATTTAGTTCACGTGCAATTATTTTAGGCACTTATAGCCTAAAGGGTTAAAAAAAGGTAAGTCCCCCTAAAACTAGATCACGTTTGTTTGCATAACTCCACACACAATACGTTTTGACTGAGAAATTGAAACGTTTATGAAAAGGGAAAACGGTTGGATACCTATAGAACGATTTTCCTTTTCAATATCATGTTTACTTTAACATTAACATTAACATTTCCCAAAATGATGTTTTCAAAATCGTATGCAAGAAAGTTACATAAAAACCAATGTCTCCAGTGCTTTTTAAAATTCATTTCAATTGTCTTTATTTTCAATTAAAAGAAAGTTCTTTAGCTGGTAGGCCTATCCTTATTTGATATAAAAAAATAAAATGATTTGTTCATGCATGACTAGCCAATAGTGTCCACCATTCACGTCAATAACTTCCCTGTATCGCTGAAAAGTGCCTCTTTTCGGAAAACATAATTTTGGGGAAATGCGACTGTTTTGGGAAAAGTAAACATGGTATCGAAAAGGGGGAACTTTGTGTGAATAGCCAAGCGTTTTTCCTTTTCGTAAGTGTTTCAATCTCTCAAAACGTCTATAAATTATGTGACGTCGACTTGTGCAAACAAACTCGTATAGGATCTTGAAAAGTGCCACTTTTTCTGAAATTATTTTCGGAAATGTGATTATTTTGGAAAAGTAATGATGACATTGAAAATGAAAAAGATAACTGCTTGAATTAAAATTGAGTAAAATATGTGCATCGGCCGGGAATCGAACCCGGGCCTCCCGCGTGGCAGGCGAGAATTCTACCACTGAACCACCGATGCCTGTTGAATATATAGTGAAAGTAACCCATATTTAAATCAACTAAAACTCAACATTTTATTGATAAAGAGACAAACAGCTGTTTGAGTTCGCCCAGGTTCCCATAGTAACTCTCCAATGTCTAAACTTCACTGCTAATAACGTGTCTACCGTGAAACCAACATACCACGGTTGACCTTTCATTCTCCATCACTTGTTGAACTTGGTATAAGACAGACCTTGATTAGGCTGAACTGGAGATAGGTGCATGGGCTCAGATTGGCCTAATTTCAAATCAAGACTTTGACAATCCTTTTAAGATTGAAATATCAATAATATTTTGTTTAATAACTTTCCATACTTATAATCTTAAAATCATACGAGTCAAAATAAAGTCAGAAATTACTTTAAATGGAAATAAAACTTCTTTTAATATTGTGTTATTACATTTTTCCATCTTATAATGTCATACAGAACGTGAAAACGGCAGGTTTCTATAACCGCCCCGCCCCCCCCCCCCCCCCCCCCCCCCCCCCCCCCCCACACGTAAAACATGACCATCTTCCAAACAGGGGAAGTGCATATTTCAAATCGTTTCAAATGGAGTGCATATTTCAAATGGAGTGCATATTTCAAATGGAGTCACTTATGCAGATTTCAAATGGAGTCACCCATGCAGATTTCAAATGGAGTCACCCGGCCATGCAGGTCACGCCATTTGAAATTCACACTCCCTGTGGAAAGATTAGGGTCATGTCTTCCACAAGGGGTGGATTTCCAATATTTTCAATTGGAATAGCCCAATGCAGTCGCCCATGAATGGATAGGAAAATCATATTTCATTTCAGGATAAAGCTACATATATGAACAAATATAAGAGAGCACCACACCAAATCAATGCGCAATTCGTGTAATCCTGTAGTAGTTCCGGAAAAGCACGAAGACTAGGCTTGTAAATGTGAGGTTTTCGGGCAATTTGTTTCTCCGGGGATGGTATGTTTGTATTTAAATGAACGAGTGGGACCTATCCGTTGCACCTACAATGATAAAATACGATATTTTTTAATTTATCGACCTAAATAGTGCCCAGGGCGTAAGCACCTGCCTAAATGGTGAACAGGCATGCCAGAAAACGTGAAAACGTGAGGGCGCTGTGTGCAGGTCCGTAGCGGAAAACTTAGCTTAATAACCCCTCATGAAACAAGGCTTAAATTAAAGTTGAGATGTTACTGAAAATGGTCATAGGTGACAAGTATGCAATAAATGTAACCGGAGGGTAGAAAAGGTGTCTTGAAATATGGCACTTTTACACGTATTTCAATGAGAAAGATATTTGGTGTGGTGCGCCCATAACATATGCCTATCATTGAATAGATCTTCTGGAAATAGTCCAACGTGCAGCTCCACTCTGAACAGCCAGTCCGAGGGAATTCCCCAACGTTGGAATTTTAAATGTTACAGACCATTTTTTTTAAGAACAAAAATGGTCTTTTCTATGAACTTTTATTGTTAATTTGTACTCCCCTGGGGTCCTAGAACAAATTTAGTTTAGTTGCCAAATTTGGGAAACTCTGCTAATTTGCATGAATCCAAAATGGTCGTCATACAGGGGGATCAAAAATTGAAATTGCTTCAATTTAGCCGAAAACATACCATCTTGTTCATCTGAGCACAAGGATTTGAAAAGTGTATATTTAACTCTGTTCTGTCCATCATCAAGTGAACGGGTGAGAAACAGTTCTACGCACTGGCTAAGGTGGGGCCTTATTTTAATTAATTAATAATCATGAAGTATGAAAATACTTAAGCTAGAAAATGTTTGGTGCCAAAAGAAGTGTACAAAATTTCCAGGGGATAGTATCCAAAATATGTTTTCATTTTAACAATAACCATTTTATTTTAGGGTGATAGGCCCATGACGCTTAAAAGGGTATAGTTACTTTTTGGACACCCTGTACTAACTCATCTGGAATCCCAGATTAGATGATATCTAGAATTGGGATTACCGTGAATTTTCACACACAAAAACAACATTTTGAAGTAGGAATAGGGACAGGCATTTTAAGAAATGTAGTGTTTACAAACTTATACTACGTACCCATTTTAGTATTAAATATTATCTTAAATATTGTAAATCCTGATTTTTTTAAACTAAATTGGATGTGTGATTATACCATGTTGAGGTAGGGCTGGGTGATTTGATAGCAATCAACTGACCTTACCCTTGTAATGCCCCCTCCCTCCTCCCACACACACCCCCACACACTCTGTGGATGAGAAAGTTCATAAGGCACTAGAACTAGAATATTTAGATATTTATGAAGTAACATTATTTTGAGAATTCCCTATGGCAAAATAAGTGTCGAAATTTCAAAACGTACATTTTGGTACACTTGGTGGCAGAAGGCAATTATGACATATGACATTCCATGAGTACCACTGCTTTCCTCATTCACCTGTTTACTTCCTCCACACAAACGCCCCCAACTATTTATAAAATGATTATATTTTGAAAACAATGCTTAGAAAAATCAAATACGAATAGTTGGTCCATAATATAATATAAGAACTTATGCTATTACTATGAAATTGAAATAATATAATAGAAAATGGCAGGAACAGTAAAGTCACACAGAGGAATAACAAATTAAAATATAAATTACAAACTAGTGTAAAAAAGCATATTGTCATGTTTTTAATTTTCTAGAACTGTAATGATGCGCAAAAGACCCTACTTTACATAGAAATTTCGATCAGAGACATTGCGAAACATTGCAAATACTAAATTGATGTCAAAATCCCCTCAATTTGATAATGATTGCTTGATAAGGCTTTGAGCACTTTTCACACAGAAAAAAAACATCCTTCTTTAACTAAATGTTAATTAAATGGTAATTTAACTTTTTGAGACAACAACTTTATATTTCATTTTACCATCAAGTATGATGTAGTTAATTTGAAATAAAATGAAAGGTATCTAAACAAACCTTACAAATATTACAGATAAGTCAATTGTTTAAAATCAACTTATTGTTTGTTTTGATGGAGGCAATCATTACCAAATTCTTCATTATCTTTGACCATTCTATTCTTTACCTATTTTGACATGGCCATACATATCTACATCAGGTCTAATCTTCAGATACAGCCAGAAGTCTTGCCCCCCCCCCCCCCAATGAAATTACAAACGCTATGTATATATACAAACAATAATTGGTTATGCCTCCCCCGCCCCCCTGCCAGAAGGCTTGCCCCCTGATGTCCCCATATTGAAGACCATAGTTACGCTACTGAATTTCTCATTCAAAACTATTTCACTTAAAATTTACTGTGGAAGATAATGAATAAGATTAAGAGGTTATATATAGTTACAAATGGAAGAGAGAGAAGCTATTGAAGTTTATTTTAATTGGTTGCTAACACAAGCTTATCTGCATAAACATGGTCTTTGTAATCTGTGCTCAAATTGGTAACAAGGAATGTGTGTGTCATTGTCCAAATCTAATTGAATATTTTTAAAACTTTTGCACAGGATTTTTGAAATTTAAAGGAGCCTGATTTGTCAATGTTGTATTTGCATTCAAACCAATGTATTTTGCTGGCTCATTGAAATGGATGAGTTGATGAAAAATTTGACAGCATTTGTACCACAGTGAAACCAAAAGCATAGCCAAGCAAACATTGCATTCAAATTTATGTCAGTAGTGGTGAATTCTGATATTGGTATAAAAAGATTAGGTCCAAGTTTAGAGTAGATCAATCAATGTCAATAAATACATCTTATTCTTGAACTATAAAGTCGGACTGTTTATCATTTCCAATTTTGACAAAAAAATGTCTCTCTGAAGATCTTGTTTCTTTTTATCAAAACAAATCAATTTGTAATGCAAAGAACAAGAATGGTACACATAGTTGGGATTTAAAAGTGAGTAACACTTGCTTCCTTCGTAATAACCTGCTTGTAAAGGGACCCAGGTTGCTTATCTGTGTCCGTTTTGGGGTAAACCTCCATCAAAATTAACCTGCTTATAAAGGGCCCCATTTTGCTTATCTGTGTCCGTTTTGGGGTAAACCTCCATCAAAATGTGAGTATAGTCAATGGTGGTTGCTGAAAACATCTTAAATTAACTACTACAAAATTATTGTATGATTTAAACATTTATCATTGCTCAGTATATCATTCTACATTTCCCCATGTAAATCACTATGTTGCGAGTGGGGTTAATGATGAAGAACTTGAGTTATGCATACATGTAAACAGAGTGAATACAATTACAATTATTCAATAAATAAAAATCTTATTTACAAATTTGGTACAATGTTATGTAGTACTTACAAGTTTGGTCCAGGCAATAAATTATATGTACATGAATATTTATATTTATACATTTATTTCTATTTACAGAATAATACTATGTAAAATTAAGGTTACTTCAAAAGTAAGGATCAGCAACTCTGGGATAAACTGTTTATAACCAGAGTTAAGAGATGCTCATTGTTTTAAAGTACAAATGCAGCACTTTTTCTGTGATTTATCAACGCTGCCTTTTTTATCAATCAATCGATCAATCATTGGGCATTGTCTTCCAGCAGAGATGGTGACCTTTTTCATTTTCAAATGTATTAATGATCAATCATCATTGTGGTTACAATGTGGTTCCAATGTGAAAGCCATAGGATTGGCTGCTAGATATGAATGTTGTGTAATCCTCATTTTCGAACTCATGCATAGGGAGCTGCCATTTTGATGATGTTATAAGATGCTCACAGTTGCGAAAGGAGTTTTTGGAAAATGTAGCTTTTCAGTTATAGTGTAATAGTCAGAACTTGTAGATTTCTGCTAGTTTGGAATCCTTATATTTGCAAAACTGACCAAATTTAAATAAATAACCACTTGGGATGAAGCTAATATATAACTATAAAACATATGAATTCTTTGAGAGATAAAAAAAAGATGTTTTATATGAGTTAAAAATGAGTTGTATATGGATAGACCCTTATTCCTATCAGGAGTAAAGACATCTTAGCTGTATCCCATAGAGATAATACATATATGAAACAATAAATGTTTACCTAATCTTTTTGGGGTTGTAGAATTGATATCATAATAGATCACAAATTGGTAAATATAATAATGGCAACAGACATTGTAAACTGTGATTATACAGGGTGTCCCAGAATTATTCATACAGTGTTTGAAAACATATTAAAATTATAAAAACAAAGGCAATGTTTGGTAATGCGTAATCTACTTGCATGAGTTGATAGGTATTTACTACTATCAAATGTGTGCAAAGGTTTTGAATTGTGAATACAAATTAATTGAGATGTCATTTTTATAGATAGCAAAAATATTTAATGGAAAATTATTTTTAAACTTTTCTGTATTTTGTTGAATGAGTTGGAAAGACTTTGCACTGATAAAAGGAAAGCATTAATGTTTAGTAAAGAAAACTCTTGGATGAATTCATGTTATTAAGCTGAAAATTATATTCAACTTCTAACCTTCGCACCTTTTGCTATTACCTAACACTGTTTCACAAAACACAAATTTAGTAGCCAATTTCATTTGAATTTCCTACTGATCACCGTCACTCATCCCGCAAAATGCATGTTATCATGCCTCGTCTACAAATAAAATAAAGGCACTTTTCTTAGAAGGCACTAACAAAACAAGCATGATTTTATAAAAAATAAATTAAATTTCTCATTTTGCTTAAGAAGTAAAGTAAGCTCTGTAACAACCAAAGGCAAAATCTCTTTCCTGAGCATATAGGCTTCCATCTATAGTCATTTCATTTCAGTAAGGTGTTTCCATACCAGTAATGGGTTTCACTGATGCCCATTTTCTAATTGGTTCTGAAGGTGATCAGGGTTATATACCTTGCCAAAGTGCACGATACACAAACCAAATGTTGGATTGAAACAAAAACACCCGTATCCCTTAGTTCTGAACTTAGTCCAACCACTGATATCGTTTGTACTGTTTACTCAACCAAACACTTTGCCATGTCAGACAAACAACACTGAATTAATGCATACTGTATAATATTTGTCACCTATTGTATCAAGGCTTTGAATAAGTAAGACTCAAGCGATTTGGCATACATTCCATACCTTCTTGGCAAAATACAATTTGTATATCAAATGTACAGGCAAATATATCATCTTCAGGAATCTAGGTGTTTTTTTAGATTCACTCATAATCAAAAAGGCAAAATCATTTGAGAGCAGGTGTATAACTGCACAGTAGGTGATGTACATTTTAAGTCCCTGTCTTTGAACAGAATTATATACCGTACATATGTATATTGCTGTTATAATGTAATAATACTTTCAGGCACAGTTTAGTTCAATATATATGTACTGCCATTTGACATTGAATACTTTCAATAACCAACCACCAACAGCCAACCCGAAACGGACGCATGATATGTTGGCTTATTTCAGTATTCAAAACTTGCATGAGGTTACCATGGGTCGATGACCTAATATCACTTATGGCTCTCAAGGTTTCTTTGCATCTGCTTTTAGTTTCTATTTCAGTTCATTCTGTGAACTTTGACCTCAACTCTTAGCATCTTTGCCACCATCGCCATCTTTCTTAGAACCCCCTGGGTCGTCAGTTTTCCCAGAATCTTTCGGCGTTGCTTTCTTGTCGTCCTTATCTTCCTTCTTAGGGGGTTCCTTACTTTGTCCTTTATCTTTGCCTGGGCTGTCTTTAGCTCCTTTTGCGCTAGAGCTGCCCTTATCGCTAGGCTTTTCCTTGTCGCTAGGCTTTTCCTTGTCCTTAGGTTTCTCCTTATCCTTAGGTTTCTCCTTTGCACTACCTTTCTTAGGAGTACTCGGATGTTCATCATCTTTTGGTTTCTCCTCTTTAGGCGGCGCCTTTTTGCCCGTGAGCTCTTCAAAGACAGCCTGCAAGTCTTGTATCTCCTCTCGTCGCTATAACGTGCAAGGATTAAGTGAGAACACACACACACAGAATTGTTAGAGTGCATCACACCACACAGCAAATCATTAATTAATTACAATGGTGACTGGTTATTACAGGTATGGCATATGAATTCATTCAGGGCAATGTACTGGTGGGAATAAATGAACTGTTGGAGTGCAGGGAATTTAGAATGAAATACAGAATCAAAGAGAGATCAGTGAACAATTGTATGCAGGTCACAATATGCTTGCCTGTGAATATGAAAGTTGGAAATAATTGCTAGGATTTTGGTATTTTTGTTGAACATCTCTGAAAATTATAAAGATTTTCCTCTTTTTTATTTTTCAAAAAGAAATTGAAATATTTCTAAGATGTTCACCAATTAATCAAGGGTTTGTTTTGGCATCACCTATGAGCCTTTTTTATGGAAACTCCAAGGCTCCACTTTTTAATTTGTTTTTCAAGTACCTTTAAATTAGCATTCTTATTTATTTTTAAGGACAAGAGATCTACGATAACAGTTTGAGGTATTAAGGAGTTTAAGGTACAGTTTAACAGTTTCAGGAGGTATCCATTGCTTTGCTTTTATACAAGGTCAACCAGAAATTAGTAATATATGCCATGCAAATACATACAAATACAATAATCTACTACACATACAAATGTTACTATATTAAAGCCCATTTTATACAATGCAGTTTCTGCCCAAATATTGTCCAACATTAACCAAATCACAGTGTGTTCACTGGACTGCTGCATGTAAAATCATCACCTTTTCTATGCAATGCGGATGTTGATTTGGTAATATGAAATATCTGTATCTCCATCTGGCCCATCAGCATGTATAAAGTAATGCTTCCTATGTATAACCTTTGAACAGTCTGCTCTAAACATGTTCAAGGGTCAAAAAACACATCTATTAAAACCTTGCTCCTGAACATGTATTAAGCAACACTTCTCTATGCATAACTGTTGGGCAGTTTTACTTTATACATGTTGAAGGGCCAGAGAAAACATAAAAGACTTTGACAGTAGAGGATCCAGAAACTGTCCCAAAATACAAAGTGAGACAGACACTCATGAGCGTTACAATCACACACAAAAAAAGGTTTTCCTTCATTGGGCAACAAATTGTAAATAACACAACTGTCCAATTAAATTCTGAAAGTTTGAGCATTTACTGTGTTTTTGCTTGATTTGTTCAAAATGATTCACCTCATTTGAGACCTGTCACCACAAAATGAGCGTTAAGTCGCCAGTGTGCATCAGGGAATATGGTCCAATGAACATGCCAAAAATCAATAGAAAACAAAGGCATTTTTAAATTTCATTTTGATTTTTGACCAGGAAAACATTGAGAAATTATGACATGTTGCATATCATTTTAAAGCTTGTTTTCTGAGCATTCTGAATCTGGACAAACCTCAAAATTAAATTTTCCAACTTAACTCTCATTTCGTGATGACAGGTCTCATTTCTCCCTGCATGGTATCCAAGACAACATTTTCTTTTGAATATAAGTTTAATTCTTGAGGTTTTGTTAAAGACTACATATAGGTGCTGATTCACGCCTTGCAACTTACACTTCTAGTCTCCGCATCAATCTTCCTTGCCAGATGCACACGCACCGTCTGCACGCTGGTTTCAATCTTGGACACTTGCTCCTTAAGCTGAAGATTGAATATTAAAATAAAACAAAATACATTATCATTACTCTTTTCACTTAATTAATGTGTTAAATACATTACAATACATTACATTACAAGTATGAAACACTGTGTGGCATGGTTGTGAAAATCCGCATGGTTATGGGTTAGGCAAAGGAAAAAAACCTGTTCTACGGGTAAAATGGACATCTCAGGTAATGAGGTCCGTCGGTCAGGCGTATGGGAGTTGTTTGGGTTTTTTGTTTGTTTTTTTGTTTTTTAATAACAATTTCATGATCAGTTTTGGTGAATATTAAAAAACAAACACCAAAAATGTTAATTTAAAAAAAATACCACATATTTTCAAAACATTATTTTTTTAACTGGGAAAAAATGAGTTGGTCCGGCCTGTAGAGAACAGGTTTTTTCCTGTCGGTAAATTGATGTGTATATTTTTCAAAGGACCATTGCTTTCATTTGCAAATATCAAGCTGCCACATTGCATCACTATATACACACAGGTTTACGATCAATAATGTTAAAATGGTTTATTACATTAGAATGAAAGTTGGAGTGACAACTGAAAATTACATTTATTTAAATTCTTGTGCTGTGTGTGAAACTTTAGTATAACTACAGAATACACCTCACACCAATCTCTCACCATGCACTTAATTCCGATAAACAGATGTTGAAAGATAGGTGTGAGGTGTATTGTATAGTTATTCCGAATCTTTCATATTTCACTACACTTGAATTTTTGTTACAGTGCATGTAAATCACAACCATTATTGTAGTGCAATTATATCAGATTTTGAATTATGAAAAAGAAGTTTGATCAAATCATTTAGATTACCGGTATGTTAAATTCACAAAGTGCAACACTGTACAAAAACACAAAACCTGGACATCACATTGAAATATTTAAACAAGAATCTTGTTTCTATGTTTATCAAACCACTTAAATTTGACTCTCAAACCAAAGTTGAGATACACGCAAAGAGTCAAGTCACCTTCATTTATATTTTCCATCAAGTCACATCAGTGCAATATTTCAATTCATGAGTTGCTGTGTGTTGCCTAGCATCAAATCAAATTAAGGACATTGACAAGCTGCTATTTACCAAGAATCAATCAAATTTCAGTCAAATCAAGTCAAATCTTTGTTTTTCAATTGATAGGTGTGAATGAAGTCTGACATACAATCTATTTGTAAATATTAAATGTCTTATTTGGTTTAGTATTTCTCCGCAATTTGGTAAGAATTTATAAAAATAAGACAACTTAGATCTTTCAATAAACCATTTAAACCAAGTCAAGTCTGTTTGATCTTAGGCAAAATCATTCAAATACGAACAAAAAACAATGTACATTACTGAAAAAACAAGTAAACACCATCTGAACAGAAAATGTGTACAATCAACACATACAATACATATTTGTGCTCCAAAAATAGGACTTACATATAGATGTTACTGGAAAAGTGTAAAAGTGCTCTTGAAAATGGGTAGGAACTATACTGCAAAAGTGGTAATTTTCGCGCGATTACATTTTGCGCTTTGCCGATTTTCAGCCATTTTCGCTTGTTTTTAAAACTAAATTCACGATTTGCAAGTTCATTACATAGACTTATACGCAAAATAAATATATCTGCATGTTTTCATTTTCGCGGTAGCTGCTTGGAGCGGGAAGTGCGCGAAAATTAATGAAGCACGAAAATTTCCAAATTTACAGTACTTCCTTCCATGGATGGATGTATGTATGTAGATGTTTGTAGTTGATGAAATTGCTGGTTTTGTCACTTTTCTTATCAAAAGTTAAGAAATTAAATATGCCTTTTATGGTGAAAAGTTGTTAAGACAAGGTGTTGGGAGAGGGTGCTTGAAGAAAATATGGCTCACAAAAGTTACGATAAACACAAGATTACAAACCTCTTCATGTTTTCTCCGTTGCTAGCATGTCAAAGTAAAATAGAAATATGGCATAGTATGAGATAATATGAACAATTTAGAGAACTAATAATAAATGGAAACTAATTCTATGTTGTTTCAATATGACAGTGATAATGGGTTATTTCAACCTGGTATCTTCTGAGTCAATTATAGCCTGATTAACCCTTATTCCCCGGGCGAGTTTTTTTGATAAAACTATCAGGGAGAAAAGCGGGTAGTCAAATCTAGGGGGTCAGACTGGGCCACTTGGCGTCGGCTTGGAAGTCCCGCACCTAATGATTGCGCCACAGAGTCAGCTGGAAAAATCTTGAGATTTTCCTGGCCATTTGATAGCCAGCTTGATAGCGCCACAAGACTGGGGAGGT
Source organism: Ophiura sarsii (assembly GCA_035610835.1). Lineage (NCBI taxonomy): Eukaryota > Metazoa > Echinodermata > Ophiuroidea > Amphilepidida > Ophiuridae > Ophiura > Ophiura sarsii. The sequence goes on along the minus strand of CM069443.1, from coordinate 44,539,970 downwards.
ACACGCTACCAGCACCTGTCGCATAGAGATTTGTAGTTTTGAGGAAGGTTAGCGTTAACAGAACATGACAAAATATATCTCTTAACCTTAACTTCCCGGTTGTGGGGAATAAAACTATCAGGGGAGAAAACAGGTCAAATTTGGGAGGGGAAGTTTGGCACCACAGAATCAACTGGAAAATCTGAAGATTTTCTTGGCCATTTACCAGAGTAGTGATTTGTAGTGTTGATGAAGGTTAGGGTTTAAGGTTCTCGGATGAGTTTAATTGACAGATTAAAGGTAGATGACCCGATCACATTTTCATAGCACATATTTTTCTCAAACATATGGAGATTTTCATATCATATGAAAGATCATATTTTTCTGATTAACATACTGAAATTTGACGGTCCAAATCAGTATGATTACGAAGAAATCGGTGAAATAACATCGAATTACCGCGAAAAGTGGTAACCACCAATATAGTTTGTGTACAACTCAATGGGTACATTTCACGGCATCTTGTGCGTCTAAAATAAGAACCATTAAAGTTATGCAACTCAAACTTTGGAATACGACTTTTTTGAGGATGACCTTTCATGTCGAATAGAAAACTTCAAGTTGAAAATCGGAACATCTACCTTTAATTACCAATTTATTCTGTAATGGTCTGATTCAGGGAAAGATTTACCCAGTGTCGCATCACTAAATGCTCTACAATTTGCAGAATATGCTATACAATCTAACAAGTGTATAGCAGTTTTATACTATGCATTTCGATGTATCAATTTATCATTTTTAACGAACGGTTAGAATTTGACAACAATTTACTAAGCAAATGTTTTCACGAAATCAATCACAGGTCTGATCATAGACGAGGGTTGTGTTCAATAAAGATTGACTAACATATTTACAAGAGACCAGGTTTAGCAGAGGGTTGATCAACTTTTTTTAACTTGTGTATTATAAGCCTGTACAAGTGAAGTATGTCCCGGCATCACTGTCTTATGGAAACAATAAAAAGTATATTAAAAAGATCAACTAATATATTAGATTGTGAGATAGGCTTTTACGACGGGTATTCATAATATATTAGAGATAACATGTTCTCATTTGACAGTAAAAATCCTATGCACTTTATAGCCCTAAACATGATTATGCAAAACCTCCGATGTAAGCTTTTTGGCACTCTAGCTTTACACATGTTCAGGGGCCAACAAATAATGGCTTTTCTGTCCAAAGATGATGACTGCAAAAATAACAGCAACTGGTACTGGTCATCCAAATTACCTGGTCTCAACCTTTTCCTTTAGTTATGTTTTAAATGCTTCAATTAGCCCTCATATATGAGGTGGTTTGTGAGGTAAAAATACCAGGGGAAAAATGGGTCAAATATAACATTAGTCCCACTCTGTAAACACAAAAATTCTAACATTTTCTTTGCATATCTATCAGGATATTTACATTAACATTTACGCAATCCATGACGCGCTGCGGTATTGTGGATTTTGGCGACGTCAAAACCGAAACATGCCTATCACTTTCAAATATTACCATACAACTAGTTGTGTAAACAAATTAAGTAAAACGCAAGTCCCCCTGCAATACCTCATTGGACTCAACCCCTACACCAATATCATACAGCTAACATATAACTACCTTGTTGAAATCATCATCCAGCTGTTCTATCTTCTCTTTAGTAGCTTCATCCACCTTGCCACCTTTGCCCTTCTTGTCTTGGGCTAGCCTTTCCTTCTGTGTGACAGCAATGTCTGGCACACCTGTTGCCTTGGCCTTCTTGGAAGCAGTCTCTATCTCCGCCAGTAGCTGCTGATATTTGGCCGCCAGGTCTTGACGTACCATTTGGACGTCTCGGATCCTGCAAGGAGGTGATAATTGTACAGTTGTTATCAAACAGGTGTAGAGTGAGTTGATTTGAATAAAAAGAGCCATGATTGATTGGGTGGCCTGTTCACCCCAGCTATTGGCCATGGCCGACTGCATTCCGGTAGGGAGATCCTGTGTCTGTGTGCCAATCCAGGCAGTTTATCTATAACACTTACCAAAACATTGGCCGAAATCTTATAGTCTAACAAAATGAAAAACGGTCAGAATACTATTATTGCAAATTAATCACATAGCCCTTACCTGTCTTTTGACTCCGTGTCCACAAGTCCCTTCATGTTCTCTTGTAATGATTCATTGGTTCTGTTCATTTCACGAATCTGCAAGTAAATTACATTTGAAATAGAGTAATGTTACTACAGTCGATCTTACTGTAACATGCTCTTTCAAAACCTTGATAAAGTGTCCAGGAAAGTCTTAACAATATGGGGTATTAGCAGTGCCAATTAAACATGAAATGTGAAATATCACAATCTTTTCTTACAGAGAAAAAAGAACAAACATTTCTATAGAGTGCAATACTTTATTTCAAATCAAATCAAATCCAGACGTACCCAAAATATGTATCTGATTTCTAGAGAGCATGTCTTATATGGTAGCTTCAAGTGCTTTTTACTACTTTTAATAGCTGAATACTGTTTCAAACATTTAAGGCTTAATACAAATATGGAAACATTATATCAGAAAACTAACGATAACAATAAAACAATGGGTGGAATTCCATCATATACTGAGAGGATCTAATTATCAATTGCATTCGTATAACTGAGTAGGAAAAACCGAAAGTTTTACATGAATTATCATGACTTTTCACACTGGCCCGATGATTGATCTTTGGACGATCAATCGTCCTTTTGAGGGTTCAGTAACAGGCGCTATAGTGATTGATCGCCAAAATGGGCAACTTCTCTCTGTGAATCCAATGACCGATGATCATCAAATTTCTTGCACGTTTTAAAACATCTGAATTAGTCACCAATTGATCATAAAGATCTGTATATCCTTGATGTAAGACATTCATAAGTTAGACTACTGTAAAGACCCCATTATGGAATAAAGCTTTAGAATCCTTTAATCCGAGAGGTTTTTGTGCTAGGTTAATTCCGTGCTGTCTTACACCAAGGATAAACCCAAAGATCGATAAGAAATTCTAAATTCTGACTTGATAAGCATGACTCTATGCACCCACCTCTGGTCCTAGCTCGTCCATTCTGTCTTTGATGTGTTTCAACTTCTTCTCAGCGCTGTCTTGCCAGTCATTCATAGCATCTATCTGCTCTTGCTGGGCATCCACTGAATCCTTGGTAACCTGTTGGGGGACATAGATACCATCAGAAACTATGGTTTAAATCCTAGCATGAATAAGGTTTATTGCGAATAGGTAAAAATCAATTGATTATCCTTTTCTGATGCATTGTGGGAGAGAAAAGGGACCAAATTTGCCCCATTTTTTCTCCCACAATGCATCAGAAAACAATAATCAATTGATTTTTACCTATTTGCGATAAGGCTTATGCAACAATGACATTTATATTTCAGACAATCCTGCATACAGAAACACTCAATGCAGAAATTACACATGCTACAATAGAATGACTCTCACTACAGCTTATACACATTATTGTTGTAAAAACAGAATTATCTGATTCACAGGAATGAGAATCGTTTCCTTCAACTTGAAAAGACATTCGATAACAATTGTTCTCGATAGCTCAGTTGGTAAACCGTCTGTCTGGCGTTCAGGAGGTCCCCGGGTTCAAATCCCGGTTGAGTACCATCACTAAGAATAGATTATTATCTTTACAAGACATTGTTTGTAAACATACTGATTTCAACCCTAAATATGCAGAACACAATAACAAGGACAGTAACACTACAAGTCAACTATGAAAGTATGGCTTCTACTTTACAACAAACAAAATACTGGACTGGTGGTATACACAAAATGAAAGATGTTTTGAAGTGATTGCACTTGGCTCCAACAACCAGGAATACATTTTGTTCATGAAAACAGTTATTTGACCATTGCGAATGTAATGTAACTCAAATTCAGATTATGGTCATTTTAAAATGACTGGTTCGCAACATATAGATAACCATATTTGCACCTCTTAGTCTTATTTAGGGATAATACTACTGCTTGGTGTTTCTTGTGTGAAAGATTCACCAAATTTTCAGCATATATTTTTGATAACACCTACTTATCAAAATGTCAAACAATAATAATTTTGAGTCTTAAAGGAAGATTTTGTGACACTAAAAACTGCAAAATAAACAATATGACCAAATGTTGACATATGAGACTTTATAGGAACAGTGATGACATGACAAGCAACCAGAACAACCACATCATAATAGGTCTGGATTTTTAAGACAATGGGCCACAAAGAGAGTTACCTAATAGATTACTGGCCGTTGACTAAGTTGTGAGAAAATAGCTAACAAAATATGAACTAACAACCAATGCAATTACTGTTGTGTTGAAAGTTGTATGCAATTCTCTATGCAGACTATATAGAATAAACGTTTAACCTTTTTCTAGAGCAGGTCAACAACTCTTGCTATAAAGGAAAGATAAAACATGTTGCTACAAAACACATCGTCTTTGCAAAATCCAACACAGACCAATATTAAACTACATACAGCTCCAAATAATTCATTGCTAATTTAACTTACTTTCCACTTGTTAATAAATATCCAGACAAAAATTAGATAATGGATTAGAAGCATTAGTATGGAGGTATAAGAACCAGTGACGTAATGGGCCCTTAGTAGTTAAGAAACCTGTAAGCTAATAAAATTGGGAGATGAATTTAAAGATTATATAACTTGTCTGATGACATAACTGTTTTTATAACTCTTAACCTGTTAGCTCATTTGATTTGAACTAAATAAATGGCCTGATAGCCCCGTGTTCGGGGTATTTCAACCTCAATCTGGAGCCAAATAAACTTCCTCCAATCAGATATTAATAATTTTGACATCCCCTTCCTTCAAAGGAAATTAATTTCTATCGGTAAACAGCCAATACCCCAACCCTCTACCTCCTGCCCCAAGATAATGTATGTTCTAAATCGCACATGAAACAGAACTAAATAAATTAATACAAATCTGGTCAATTTACTTACCGTTTCCTCCTGTTATTAGATGCCACATAGAAATGAAAGAAAAGACAAAAGGAAAGAATTAGCAAATTGACTCAAGATTATAATATAACATTATCATAACAATAACAGCCATGGATTCAGAGAAAAAAAATATGAATATCTCAAACAGCAAACTAATTACTAAATCATGAGACAGTGATTTTACCGCATCATTCACTGATCGCAGAGAATAAAGGCAAGCGCCCTACTTAGGCGCTGGCGTATACTTATACACACACATAAAAAGATGGAAGATGCATAAGTGTGCGTAAATGCTGCACCTGAAAATTACGTCTCTGTCTGGCTTAGAGGAAACACTGTTGCACAGGCACTGCAGTATGGATGTAATTTAGCTGGCAGCCAGTCTGGCTTTGATCAAAGACAGCACCACAATGCATTGCATTTTTGCAAAACGCCGTAAATCTGGTCCCCGATTCATCTCGGTTCCCATAGACATATGCACAAAATCATGACTTCATAGCGCATCGTGGGAATATTTTTTGAGTTGGCGCAATGCATTGTGGGTGCGACGTTAAAATCTTCTTTGGGCTTTGAGGAAACACTGTTGCACAGACACCGCAGAATGGGTGTAATCTATTTGGCAGCCAGGTTTGTGTACCATTTAATCTCTGATTACAACCACTCTCATCATACAAAATACTGACCTTCTCTTTCATTGCATCATTAACAACCTCTGACATCTTGACCTGTATCTCTTCCTCCTGGCTGTTGACTTTAGCCTGCAGCGCCATCATCCTCGCGTCCAGGTCGGCTAACCCTCGTAGACTACCGGAGGTCTGTTCCGCTATCATGGCTCTCAGTGTGTCTTGAGACTGCGTATACATAGAGAATGGATAAGGGTTATTTGATGGGCAAAAAAAGCACTGATGATGATATAGCAGGTATTGCACATCAGTTGCTTTTCAAGGCAGAATTGCAGGAAATGAACAAGTCATGTAAAACTTTCTCAAATCATGTAAAATCTGCTGTTTTTGGCCGAAAATCTGTCGAAAAAAATTGTTCACCAATTTTTTTAAAAATTCCCGATTTAGGCAGATTTTGGTGACATTTTAGGTAAGAAAATTAAATATTAAAAAACAAAAACAGACCGACCCTTCTTGACCGCCCGTAAAACATGATATTTTTTTTGGTCGCCTAATGTCACAACAATTAACAACCAGCTTTGACATCTGGGTAATGATTTTTTTAAATCAAATATATGTCCTTAACTCTCCATTATCGTCTGTTGTAAGATGTTATCCACCCTCATTTAATAATGAAATATTTATATTTATCACTTCAGATAAGCAAACCTGCAAGGTACCAAACCAGGCTCTGGTTTGCTTTATTCTTAGTGTACAATATTCATGAGTGAGACAAGTAAAGGGACTTCATTATGGAATGATTTCGCTGTATTATCTGTTTTAATAAAAGATTTCATGATAGGATAAGTCTTTGCCAAAGAAGATTTATTGAGCAACACCAGCATGCTTCACTTTCATCACATAACCTGTGATTTCATTGCAATGAAAGGACGATAAATTTGTTAAACTAGGGTCTTTAAAAAGATAATGATGACTGTAAAGTTCTTTTGAACTTAACATATGCACGAATACCCTGTTTGTACTTAATTTGAAGATATAAAGGGCTATCGACATTACATGTACTAACTGTACAGAAAACCTATGCAGAAAAAAGGTACAGGATCAGTCATAAAGCATTTACCAACTTTAGCTGTAAGAAACATAGTAAGTTGGAAGAAGAATATAGGTAACAAGCATATCTATAATATTTTAGTAATATGATACAAGAATATGCCATATACAGAGACCACTATGCTGTAGGAATAATAGAATGAAATTGTCATTGAAAAATAATATAACTACAATTTATACAGAACACGGATGGGTGTTGCCGAAAGTATCGGCTACTTTGTCGGTTATAACTCATCAATAGTCAATTGTTCACAATATATTCTGACTAATGGATTGATCTGTTAAAAAAGGTGCCAACGTTCCAACAGGTGGTTTCGTTTATCTCCCATCTTCCACTCATCGGTGATAATATGGATATCTAACTTCACAATGTCACAATGGCATGCAACTCTATAAGCAGACCAGAAAAGGAGGCTTGAAAACTAGCTATAACCAAAAAGGGAGCATAGTGTGCTTATACCAGGTACAACGTTGCCCTGTTTGGGATGTCTGCTGAATTAGCAAGATTTGATTTCAGAAAATCTATAGGCCATATCATATGCTATTAAAAACCTTGGTTTTTTAATATACATCTTCAAATTTAATGTACTTTTAAAGCATAGAAACTAGTGTATGGAAGTCTTTATCAATAAAATACACACACAAAATACACCAGAATCGCAGAAATACGCTAGAGCAGCAGTGTAATCAAGACATTTGTCTATATCTACCTAGATTATATCAATAAACAAATAAACAACAACAACAAACAACCTCATCATCGCTACTCCAATCAGATTCCTCAGATGAGTCATAATCGCTTTCTTCTGCTGATTCATCCTCATCCTCAGGAGCCAGAGTTTCATCATGGTCAGCATAAGATTCATGGTCCCCTTCAGGGGCCATAGCTGCTGTATCAGTGGGGTCTTTATCAGTTACTTTATCAATAGGATTGGGATGAATTTGTTCATCAGAATCAAGTTTTGCAGCAGGGTCTTCGTTAGTAGCATTAGTAGCAATGTCGCTAGTAGCAGCGGGTGGATCCACTTTAGTAGCATCACCACCAGTATCAGGATCCAATGTAGCAGCAGGAGTATCGCTAGGCTGACTAGGGTCATTAGTGCTTGGCAGTGAGGGTCCTGGGTTAGTAGCATTTGGGTGCTGAGCCGTGCAGGGTTATAGCATGTGTTAGTAAAACAATAATATGAATGACGAATGTTAAGACATGGATGGTGCAATGTTAATAACAGTTACATGAAATTATGCAAATTGGTTTCAAAATAAAGACAAAATGCGGAAGGTATATGAATAGAGGGTGATAGCTTCAACTAAGTAAAAAGAGTGAAAACCAATCATTTAAACTCACTCTGCCCCCCCCCCCCCCCCCAAAAAAAAAGAGAAAAAAGAAAAGAAAAAAAAGTTGTGCTTTGTCACACATTTAGGATAAATTGCCAGTGCCCCTACATTGGTAGACGTGGGATCCAAACTGTATTTTGATTCTATAATGATCTATCTATCTGCTGTGCCACACATACCCCAAAATGTCTATTTGGTGAACAATAATGACATTTTTTAGTTAAAATTGAAATGAATAACAAACCCTTGTTACATAGTAAGAATTTAACTAATCATTCTCATTTATTTGTTAAAAATTGAAAAAATAAATAAAAATAACATCAATGAACTGAACTAAAAAACTTTCTAAAAAGAAGAAAACATAGTGAAAATCTAATTAACAGAACAGATACAATTATTTCACAAGATTATGACCACACGCACGCGGTAGAGGTTGCATGCACGCATCACGCATATCATGCACAGAGCAATAGTTGCCTTCAGTCCTTCTGTATTCATTCGCTGCTGTAAGGCGGCATTGCCAATTTGAAACTGATCAAACTATAGTCTGTTTCAGAATCCTTTAGACAAAAATATTATGCCTGGCTAATGCCCAACATGTGCAGGATCTCTGTGTGATTCCGAAAGAGACTATTGTCATTTAAACTAAACTCATCCGAAAAGGTCAAATTATTTTTTCAAAGGTCTATAATTAAGATAGTTCTTATTGTGTTACATATTAATGGAAAGCGAATGTGTTCTTATTTCAAACGATACCACATTTGTAGCAATCATTTGTTTTACTGTCTGACAATTTGCTTGAAAATGTGTGGAGGTCACAATCTCAATGTGCCAAATTCATCACTATTTTGTGCTCCAAAGTACTCTGCTATTTGTTTAACAAAGTGTTACATTGACAACTACAGTACAGGGAGCCCATAGATGCTCTTTTGACAGTTTGAATCCTCCCCACATTCTCAAGCAAGTGGCTAAGTACTGAAACAAGAAGTTGCTACAAATTTGGTACCATTGGAAAAAATAACCCATCATCTTTCCATTGATATGCAATATAAACATATCCCAAAATATACAAAATATAAGTTTATTTGAGGAGTTTATAATGAATCCTGTTTTCGGCAGCCTGGTGCTAAGATTGGTTTCCAGTTTTCAATACGATTTGTTCCGTTAAAATATACTACCGGGTTCCAAATTGTCGGCAATCAATTATTTACTTTCATCTACGTCACAGCACCAGGCTACAATAAACGAGATTCGTTTATAATAGACTTAATCTACTTGATTATTGGCTTAGAGGATAGATCATTAATAAACATCACAGGTAAAGAGACAGTTAGGTTAACAAAAGCCGCATGCAAAACCTGGGTGTTAGTAAGATCGCCCTCTACTGCTGGTGATCCGCTAGCCTGCTCGGTGATTTGCGGTGATGGTTTAGTATTCAATTGCATCATTAATTGCAAACGACTTGGTGCAAGCTATAGTGTGAAATGATAGCATGGAATGTGGTTAGTAAATGGTGTAGGATAGATTGCATGGCGGTAGATATGTAAGCGATGGTTTTACCAGTAATTTTGTTCAATTACAAAACTTATGTTATATGACATAATCTTTTTAAAATCTATTATCATAAATTGTTTTATTTAGTTTTTAAAATATGATTCAAACAATTTACAATTTTCTTGATCTCAAAATTTCCTTTTGAGGGCTATTTTAGATTAATCAATTCTTTTGAAATAATAAAAAATAAACCTTGGTTATCAATCTTGTCTTGTTAACAGCATCCTTGAAAGATTTCTGGCCAGACTCAGTTGGTGCATTGTGGGTAGGTGCTGGTGCATTCTGGGAAGGTGCTGGTGCATTGTGAGGTAGTACTGTTGAATCATGGGATTTGGTTTTCCGTCCATCGACTGCTTTCCGTTTGGTTGATTTTTCACCATGCTCGGGCGGTTTTCTTTTACTTGCTTTTTTCCTTGATTGCTTGGGATTTCCGTCCTTTTTCCTTGGTTCTTTAGGATTTCCATCACGTTTCCTGGATTTCTTTGACTTCCCAATGGCTTGCTTAGTAATCTTTGCAGCCTTACGTAATTGGCGGAGCCTCTTTCTTACATCATTACTTGACTAGAGGTGCAAAACATTTAGACAACATCAATTTTTAATTACATTAAAGACATTCTTATCAATAAAATTCTTTATAAATTATCGACAGCATCTAGCTTATCGACAGCTCATCAGCTTAAACCTAACTCAGATTTTTTTTCCAACCCCAAAATTCACCAAAAGGTCCCCCCGACCCCCCCCCCCCCCCGATTTTAACCACGGACCTCCAGCACCAGGGCCAGTCGACACTCGGCGAGTATATTCGCCTCGTTATATAGCCTGGAACCGTTTTGTAGCTCAAAAACCTGCACACCATGCTATAAAAACCTTTTTTTTCAGCCCAGTTGCCGTGTGGTGTAGTAGAGTTAGGGTTATCATGATGAAAATTGCAAAATTTTTGGAATGAAAAAAAATAAAAATTGCTGTATAACCCAACTCTAGTACACCACACGGCAACAGATTTCTTTTCCGACCCCCAAAATTCACCAGAAAGGTCACCAGACCCCCCCCCCCCCCCGGATTTGAACCACGGACATCCAGCACCAGGGCCCAGATCCTAGCCACTACACCACGGCTGTCAGTAGACACTCGGCGAGTATATTCGCCTCGTTATATAGCCTGGGTCTGTTTTGTAGCCCAAAAACCTGCACGCCGGGCTATAAAAACATTTTTTCCCGCCAAGTTGCCGTGTGGTGTAGTAGAGTTAGGGGTAAAGATAACTTGTTTTATACAATTAACAATTATGGCTGATTTCATAAACCACCTGTCAAATAAAATAAATAGTATATAGAACCATTTGGTTAGAGCAATATCTTTAGAATGGTAAGTATCCACCTACCTCATTGGTTGTAGTATGAACCTGGTCATTGATGCCACCGATAGCTTGTTGTAACGTTGAGATGGCCACGCCTAGTTTCTCCTGAACATCTTCAATTTTATCCTCAATTTGCTTGTCTTGGCTTTGCCTGCAAGGTAAGCATTATGAGTTGATGGAATAGGCTTAGTTTTGTTGTTAAAATCAATTTAAAGTTAACGACAAAGAGTCACTGCATGATACAAACTAAAAGTGATCTGACTTAGACTCAGAAAGAATTGATATCTGTTTTCAAAACGTGTTCTAATTGCTTTCTCTTAATCCCTAGAGTAGAGTAACAGAAAGTGAATGAGAGGTTTAGCCTACAATCATGGACAAAAATAGTTGGCACACTTAACACAATTTTAAAGGGAGAGCGTGTTGGTGCAGCGGTAGATACCCTCGCTTTGCACCAATGAATCCCAGGTTCGAAATCTGTGCTCGGTCTGGCTTTATGTGCATTTGGTTTATCACGATCCATACACGCTCTCGCAGGTTTTCTCCGGGATCTCCGGTTTCCTCCTGCTTTCAAAATCTGTGATTAGTTGTTTCGGTTATCAAAAACTTCCTTGACCCAATGGTATTTAGGGAGCTGCATTGAAAAATGGTGGATGTTGTTCATGTGTGTTTATATGTCGCAACTTGGCGCTGATTTAGCTACTGCCTGGACGTTGCATTGTTTAGTATGATTCACCAGCAGCGAAATTACAGCGCTTTGAACCTTTGGAAAAGGCGCTATATAAATACTGATTATTAAAATTTTAAAAATACAACTATCCCTGTGCTCGCAATCGAGAACAGACTTGGGACATAGCACTCTGTAATAGCAAGCAGAAGTCTCCCCCTTTCTCCTATCCTCCCCCACCCCCCATCAATCAATGTTGGGGGAGCTGCCAAGCCTTCTGATGACATGTGGCTCGGATCAACATCGCCTCGGGGAGAGGGGGCACTTTTTTCCTTAATTGGAATTTAAGTGTGCCAATCTTTTTTTCCTTGACTGTAGACTACGCTTCATGACTTGTTTTTTTTAGTTGGTTCTTATTCTCTGCATAATTTTAGGTCAATATATATATGTATGTGTTGTTTCGAGAGAAATTAGACAAAGCAATGCATGCACGCTGATATTGATGTATGAATAGTGGCACAACCCAGCAGGAAGAGTGCTATTGTGAGCATATCAACATTTGTGCAAGTGGTTTAACATTCTCAAATTTTCGAGAAGTAAAACATACGCCATGTATTGACCTAATTCATACACAACACTATACAATTTAAAATTCCACAATTTTGTGCACACTTTTAATCTCTTTAATAACAAATAAAAACATGTTAACAATTTTGCTAACACCTGCTGTTCATGTGATTGTAAAGGGTTCAACAAAAGAAAGTATACCACTTTGTTTATGTCATTTTGAGCAACATTCAATTTTTGTTTGACCAAACAGGCTAGATAGGCATTTAGATGAATCTTTTAGGCATAATTTTATACCAAATTTGCCCCCTAACAACAAAGATAAACCATGATTAGCACCATTTAAAGAAAACTTTCCCATTTTCAAAAGTCTCATTTCCAATACACAGCACGAGAAGAAAGGACCAATTGGGGTCTCTCAGGGTGTGTGTATAGCCAGGATTTACGGGGCTATCGATCGCACAACGCAAATGCGTTGAGTCGTACGACATTGTGTGTGTTAACAATTGGTCCTTTTTTCTCGTGCTGTGTATTGGAAATGAGACTTTTGAAAATAGCTTATGAAGAAATAAGCTTGACTCACCTGGACTAGATTTCTTCTTTCAAGAACCATTATGCAGAGACTAATGTATTAATAACTGAAACTGGACTTTTGCTAGACTCACCTAGACTTGATTTCTGCTTTCATGAACCATTATGCAGTGACTTACATATATCGATAATTGATACTGGACATTGACTAGACTCACCTAGACTTGATTTCTGCTTTCATAACCTGTTCAAGTTGTTTCTTAGTCTCTGCCTGTTGTTTCTCTAGTTTTTCCATCATCTCACTTACTTTAGACATGCCACCGACGTTCTTATGCCTGTCCAGCTGAAATTTAAGGAAGAAAAAAATCCCATAAATAACTATTTTTTTGTGTTCATTGTGGACAACAGCTGGCTTAGCTTGGACCGTGTGTTTGGTTATTCCCTATTATTGCCTGTGTTTAAATTGTTATTATTTCTTGTCCTCATAGGTAACAGTGTATGTAAATTACAATGTGTCTGTTCCCATGCATGTATACTACAGTATTGCTTGTTGTAATCATCCTTATTTGAAAACAAGACAATTAGCCACATTTAATTGGCTGATGTCCCTTCTTCAACTTGGCCTATTCTTAATTGGGGATTTCTATTTCTTTGAAGCAATGACAATTGATAATTGATAATGATAATCGATAATTCTATTAGTCCACTAGTCAATGATTTTTTGTGCTGCGACTATTTCATGCTTAGAGTAATAGTATTCATTTGATATTATAACAAATAGGTTCATAAGAATTGTTCATTAGAATGTTGTATGGAAAGTTCAGTATACTGGTCCAGTGTATAGTCAATACCACAATGATAAATCAATTGGCAACTTCAAGACTGCAAAAAGCATTGTGAGTCGTCAAGATTATCCCTACCAAAAGTGTTGACAAGGGATAAAAACGTATCCCAAACATATACATGAGTACCTTACATAAGATCAGTATAATGAACATTCAATTCATTTGATTTCTGTTGTCTTACCTTCTGTCCTTCTCTGACATGTAATACTTCTTCCTCTGTTAGTTTCTGTAAGGCACCCCATCTCTTCTCATTCTCCTCTCTCATAGCTTGCTCATGGGCTATCCTAGCTGCCTGTTCAGCATGTAAATACTGAAAGCAAATAAAGTAACAAAGTGTAATTGAAGTATTACTTTTTCATCTTCATGATCTTTGTTATTAATGGGGCACACATTTAAGAATGCTTAAAGGTATGTGTTCTGATTCCTGGCCTGATTTTCAAGTTGATGTTTTCTATTCTACATGAAGGGTCATCCTTAATATAGTTGTATTCCAATGTTTGAGTTGCATACCTCCCTCCAATGGTTCTTATTTTAGATGCACAAGGTGATACGAAATTTGTCCATTGAGTAGTACACAAACTGGCCGGGTGGTTAACCACCTTTGGCAGTAATTCACTGCATTTTTGCCTATATAAGGTCTAATAGCACATACACAGCCAGTCCAGAGTTCCACAAATTTCACTTATCGTAAAGCTTCAGAGTGCTATAAATTTAACATCGTAAATAACCTGATTAATTATATCCCAACTTGGTGTGTGTGTGTTTAGTAGATGATTGTTTATCTTGATTAGTGTTGCTTGAATCAAAACTTCTAAGTTCTATCAGTGTCCCAACTGTGCAGGGGTTTGTACAGCAGAGTGCTGCCACATAAATCATCACTAATACAAGTACTAAATGGAACAAACATTTTACAGAAATAATGAGAAAAACATGGGTTCTTTTCTTGGGAAAAACTCTTGAACGAGTTGTTTTAGCGCGATTACTGCCTTTTATTCAACGATACAACCTACATGATATCAACCAGTATGCATACCGTGCATTCCACAGCACAGAGACAGCACTATTCAGAGTACAGAGTGATATATTACAAGAAATGGACAGTGGTAAGATAACCCTACTTGTGCTGCTTGATCTATCTGCTGCATTTGACACTATTGACCATGAAAAGCTGCTGACCTGTTTGCAAAACACTATTGGTGTTGATGGTGTGGCACTTGACTGGTTCAAGTCCTATTTTACTGGTAGGTCTCAAGCCGTGTGCATTAATAATGCCATCTCTGATGCTGCTCCCCTTGACTATGGTTTACAACAAGGATCATGCATTGGACCAGCTCTGTTTCCCATATATACTAGGCCTCTTGGAAACAATATACGCAATCATAAGTTACCATATCACCTTTATGCAGATGATACACAAATATACAAGTCTGTCAAACACATACAAGCCGATGTCGATGAAGCAATTCAGAAAATGGAGAGCTGTATTGATGAAATACGCGCTTGGATGAATGCCAACTTTCTTAAGCTAAATGATTCCAAAACTGAATTTATTATCATGTTTGACAGCGGTTTAACAATGGAGAAACAAATGTCTACTGTGTCAAGGGGTGTATGTGCGTAAATAAGGAACATTGGACGTGTCTGTAAACATCTTACATAAGATGCAGCGAAAACCATTGTAAATGCTCTCTTAATTTCTAGGATTGACTCCTGCAACTCTCTCTTATTTTGGTTTTTCTAATTTCTTATTATCTCGACTTCAACGGTTACAAAATATGGCAGTTCGACTAATCACACTTACCGTACTGACGCGTGTATAGTCCCATACTCGATTTAAGGATGGGCACCCGTCTTAAGTCCCAGGGGTAAAAAGTAGTGTAAAAGTCTTAGAAAAATTACTTTCAGTAGCTCAGCCGAACACAAACAGCATTGAACTTTATTAAAAGTAGGCATGAGTTATCCCCGCGCAATTTCTCTTCCGTGAGAGTCTGGGAGTAGAAATCATCCCGCAATAACCTCACACTTTTGAAGATTTGCAAAGAGTGACGCAAAAAGATTCCCTACTTGATATTTGATCACGTATCGTCAAAGCCAAACCTACAAAGATTGAGTTTCATCTTCAAATAACTAGATAAATCCTCAGGCATCGGCAGTTCATATTTCTTTTTTGTCAGAATCTATTTCCCTATTGCTTTACACATACGTGCGCAGAACGCTTTACTGTTGGTTTAAATTGTTTAAATGGCGGTTTCTGCGCAAGTCGGGAGATGTTATAATCATGACGTCACTTTTGATGCTAATCTTGTTCCAATATGCCGCCGAGTGTTACGAAAAGGCGCCAATAAAAATGACTTGGAATAAAACTAGTGGTGCACCACGGACACGAGGAATCATAAAACGAATGAATGCATTGTAAGAAGATGTAAACAATTATGAAATCCATCGTGACTCGTGAGCGAAATAATGCCTGTATTTCCTTGTGTTTTGTAACTAAAATTTGTTTGTTCAAATTGTAAATATCTAGATTTTAATTTTCATGCACACATGGGCACCCGATTTAAGTCCCACCCCCTAATTTACGTATATTTTGGGGTAAAAAAAGGGTGGGACTTTACACGCGTCAGTACGGTACTCGGAAATTTGACCACATCTCCCCTGTCTTAGCTGATTTACATTGGCTACCTGTGGAGCAACGCATTGTCTTCAAATACTCTGTACTCCTCTACAAAATACAACTTGGTAAAGCACCCGTATATCTTGCTGACTCTGTTCAAACATACACTCCTCGGCGTGCTCTTTGTCGTCAGAGCAAGGTCTCTTAAAATGAAATCGTACAAAAACGCAGTGGGGCAACAGAGCCTTTGGGATTGCAGCGGCAAGAATATGGAACAATTTACCTGCTGTCATCCGATTAAACAGCAATATAAACAGTTTCAAAAAAGACTTACAAACCCACTTA
This sequence comes from Ophiura sarsii, assembly GCA_035610835.1. Lineage (NCBI taxonomy): Eukaryota > Metazoa > Echinodermata > Ophiuroidea > Amphilepidida > Ophiuridae > Ophiura > Ophiura sarsii. The sequence continues at coordinate 44,523,416 of CM069443.1, read as the reverse complement.
TTTAAAGTGGCTTTTACTCAATAATCTTTTAGTGGTCATCTGATATGTTTTGTGCTCAATTGACTGTATAACTTGTTTTTTGTAAATGCATAAGCACCATTTATGGCGGATACCGGTGCTTTATAAGTTTTCATTATCGTTATTATTATTATTAATATTAAAATATGTTGATAGGCAAAAATTAAATAATTAAATAAATCTGAAGTGATTGGAACAGCCACCTTTAACATGTGACCAGGTAACATCCAAACAGCAAACCCAAACTGCATTTACTACAGGTGGCAGGGCATAAAAGCAGGGGTAGAATTCTGTTGCAGAATCAAACTTAATTCTTGCAGTAGTCCAATCCTTCCTTTGTAGGCCTAAATACTTAACATAAACAAAGTTTACGAGAATCAAGTTTGATTCACGCTAATTTGTTTATGAGAATCTTTGTGCGAAAGGATGTGGGGATTCTCGACAAAATTCTAGCCCTGTAAAAAGGGAATTCTATAGCCAAAGTTACAATTTTTGTATCAGATGCATATCAAGGCATTTACAAGTGTTCATCAATTACTGTAAAAGTGGAAATTTTCGCACTAACGTTCCAAATGTGACCAGTCACATCAAAAAGGATATGTTAGCGGCAAACACTGTTTTGAGATAGAGGCCAATATATTTGGTGAAATATAAAGAAAATAATAGAACAAAATATGCTTCTTCAAATCATATCTTGTGATTACAAACTCTGATTACCTTTAACATTTTTTCATTTCAAAGCTTAAAATGTTCTCTTTTAAGTCATACCAATAACTCAACTTTGACTCAGGCCACCAATATGTCCATTTTGATGCGATGGGTCACAAATGGTCTAACTTACATATTTCGCTCTGCATCACATTAAGCACTCTGCAAAAACGATTGCTTCTTCACCAGTATTTTAAATCAAATATTACTTAGATCAAATAAAGCACTGACAGATTGATATAATTCCTGGATGGGACACCTCGCATGATTTCATCACCGTATACCTTTTCTATATTGCCAAATTTCTGCTGTGCTTCTTCCCTTAGCCTGATCTCCTTGGTGAGAATCTTACGGCTGACTTCTTCAGCGATCTCCGCAATCTTGCCCTGCATCTTTAGTCTCTCGTTGTCAGCCGCATGCTCCCGTTCACGCTGCACCACGTCAATTGCGTGCGTCGTCTCGTCACGTTTCCGGACCTGTTCGTGAACTTGGGATTGAAGGTCGTTGTATCTGCAGGCAAAATCAATATCATATTGAAGATGGCATACATTAATGTAAAGATTAACTTGGACGAGGGTAACTTGTGACTTTTTAGTGAGTTGCAAATATTTGAAATGCCTGCCCATCAGTTTCTCTCCTAATTCTTGATATGCTCCTCAAGTCAGTCCTATTTCAAATATTAATTTTCTAGTCATGAAATTGTTGCCATTTTATTAGGTAATTGCCACCAGATGCTTGTAAGGGATTGACACATAACTACACATGTCAAGCAGCACAATTGATCATTTTGCAAATAAATTAGCCAGCGTTTCTGACGTACGACAAAAGTGAAAGGTGGTTTTACCCGACCCACCTCTACTTGACTGTGCAGTAGAGGATGAAGACAGAAACTACTACAAAATGCAATGACTACAAACATCAATTCAAACGCTAATTCCACTAATTAAATAGAACGCATTATTGCCATACGACAAAACGGAAAGAAGGTTTTTACCGTCCTAACTCTACTTGACCTGAAATAGAGCCCAAAGACAACATTTAAAACTAGAAATTAATTGAAATAGTCACGACAAGCATTTATGGGCAAAATCACAATCCATTGTTTTGGTTGACCAAAACATTGGATTTACTGAACTAACCAAGTGCTCGAATATTGATTGACCCTCCTCACCCAGTTGACTCTCCTCACCCAGCAAGGCAATGTTGCAATTTGTTTACACTGTGCTCAAAACATTTCTGAATAACTTAAATGATGGAGGGGGTCAAAAATCAAGTGTGCTTTGTATATATGTTACCATGGCAATTACTTTGAATGACCCCTACAATACTGATCACAAAGTGTGCTCTTCTTCTTTCCATACCAATATGGCGCAATATATTGAGGATTCACTTACTTGATCTGTTGGGTTTGTTCCATTTGTCTTCTCTCGGATTCTTCTGTGGTGATACGATTCCTAAGGTCCAATAGAACATCTCGTACTTCTCCCAACCTGACAATTCAAGGAGGCGAGGGAAATAATTAAGAGTAAGAATGAAATTGTGTATTAAGCTTAAAGGGATACTAAGAGATGTTTTAAAGGCTGCACCATCAATTAGGATAAAAACAGGGATTTCTTCATGTTTACAACTGTATTACATACACAAACTTACAGCTGTAAGGATTAAGAAAAATCAGTTTTCTTTGTGCAATAAAACTTTGTTTCAAAATATTCTATCCCCGGCTCGGACAGCATTTTATGGTAATTGGGAAATAACGACATTCAAATAAGTATTTGGTATTTATTATTTCTTTGTCATCATAATCGGGAACTGTCACTGTGGCAGAGTGGTCTAAGGTGTTGGTGTAATGACTTGTATAAGCTATGAAAACTTTTACGCGTTCGAATCAGGTCACTTTTTCTTTTGTCTTTATTTTTGTAACAAATAACATTGTTTTATCAGTTTAAAGTTAAACATTGGAAATTGAATTTATACTATACAAATGCTTTTTTCCCTTAACTGTACAGCTTTTCAAGAAGCACAGCGCATAGTGCGGTTTATGAACAATCTATATATCAACATCTTCAGTATTACTTAAAAGGGTTAATATTGTTAATCCAACCCCCAATATTGTGTGGTACAATTGAATGTAATAGGAGCAACATGTGAGAGCAGACAAGTGCATCATTTTGCTGTGACTGAACATAAATGTGTTCTATCAACAATAGTATATGATGCATTGACATACAGTGCATTGAGGATGTAATAAAAAGAGGTTCTCTATCCAAGCAGTCACGAATCAGGCGGATATGAATAATTTTTACGGTGACCAGGGCACAGTAATTGATTAAAAAATCAACTAATAACTTAGTTAATCAAATATTTATTCATTTTTTTGGTTAATTATTCAATTAATTAGCTATTCTCTTAATTAATCATTTGAATTTTCAGCTACCTTCAATACTTTGGAGCTAATTGGGAAACTTTTTGGGAAATTACTTATTTAATTAGATACTGATTATAATGATTAATACTGCAAATTCATTAATACTGCAAATTAATTAATACTGCTAATTAATTAATTAATTAGTTGACTAATCAATGTAAGTTCAATGACTCCTTTGAGGACGTTTGCCATATCTTACTATAAATCTGGAAACGGTGTATGTTTGTTTGTGTGTTTGTTTGTGTGTTTATTTGTTATCCTTATTTCTCCGTTGCTATTAATCAAAGTGGCGCCTAATTTGCATGAAAGATAGAGGAAATAACGGGAAGGGTGTTAAAGTTTATTCCAGTGAAATTGGTTAACAATTGGCTCCAAAAACAGCAAAAAACCTCTCAGATTTGGCTCATAAATGCCGCTAGAATTGAACAACATTGTGCGTACTACAGCGTAATCTTACCGTGGTAACGCGTCGCGTGCATGTTTGCGCAAGGGCTGACTGCCGCGCGGCACACGCACTCCTACACATGGCGCAGAAGCCACACGTGAAATGGCTATTATAGGCCTGTGTTGGTAGGGTAAGTACCAGGGGGGGGGTGTAAAACCACGGGAAATGGTTTAGGATAGGCCTAGGGTTATAATGGTACAAGTAGCGTTTTGCGGGGGTTAATGAAGCAACCTGATTTCTTTTTTTACTTTAAAGTCATATTATGTCAGACGACGCTGGACATAGGCGTATTCACGAGTATTCAGGTTAAAATATGCGAACGAGGTTACCTGAAGTGAATGGGACGACCGCTTAACAACGGTTTAAATTCAAAAAATAGCATTTACAATTGGGATGATTAGCCATCCCGAACGGTTTTGGATTGGAAAATTTTTCTTCTAACCTATATGATGAATTTTATGGGATCATATAATCAAAATCCATTGTTACATTGAAACCAACGGAAATTCAAAATTAACGGCCGTTCGTAGCCACCGTCGTCTGATTATGTGATCTTTTCCAGAGAGCGCCCTCTATTCATGATTTTTTTTAGAAAGTAGATTTTCTTGCAGATTTACATTTCTGATCATAAATCGGACATACATTCCAAGTTACAGAGCAATACGATTCCTATTTACCTCAAAATCATGGTTTTAGAGTGAATTTAGACTAAAGTAAAATAAGTTGTCGGCCAAAAATCGACAATCCGACAATTTATTTTCACTCTAAAACCATGATTTTGAAGTAATTAAGAATCGTATCGCCCTGTAACTTGGAATGTATGTACGATTTATGATCAGAAATGTAAATCTGCAAGAAAATCTGCTTTCAATTTTTTTTTTTTCGATGTTGAGGGCGTTTCCTGGAAAGATCACATAATATACCTTTAAGTTGAAGTTGGCATGCCAAACAATCTAAGGGACCGAGGGTTAATGAAGTAGCCACGGGAAATGGTTTAGGGAGGGTTGTTGTGATTATAAATCAAACTGGTTGGGGTGTGTGCATGGAGGGAGGGGGAGGGGGGGGGCGGTGGGGTAAAACCACGGGAAATGATTTAGGATAGGGTTAAGAGTTAATGAAGTAGCCGCGGGAAATGGTTAGGGAGGGTTATGATTATAAATCCACCGGTTGGTGTAGTTGCAGTTGGGGTGGGCAATTGTAGGGGGTTTATGTGGTTTTAAAAGTACCGAGGGTTAACTTGATGCGGTTTGAGAGGTAGGGGTTAATAAAGTAGACACGGTAAATGGTTTAGGAGGGATATGGTTATAAATCAACCTGATTGGGGGTGGGGGGGGGGGGGGTTGTAGGGGGTTTATAATGCCTTTAGAAGGGATATGGTTATTAATAAACCTGGTTTGGGGGTGATGTAGGGGGTTTATGTGGTTTCAGAGGTAGGTAGTGGTATAACCAGGAGGTTTATGTGGTTTCAGAGGTAGTAATGTGGCATAACCATCTAGCGGGGACCCGAGCGTAGCGAGGGTACGCCGCTAGTAATAATAATAATAATAATAATAATAATTAGTATTTATATAGCGCCTTTCCAAAGTGATCAAAGCGCTGTAATTTCGCTGCTGGTGAATCATCAGAATCAGGTCACATCAACTAGGGTGCTGCCAATTTCTAGCACAAACCTATCCGCACTTAGATTGTAACATCCACCATTTTTTTTCAATGCAGCTCCCCAAATACCATTGGGTCAAGGAAGTTTTTGATAACCGAAACAACTAATCACAGATTTTGAAAAGCAGGAGGAAACCGGAGATCCCGGAGAAAACCTGCGAGAGCGTGTATGGATTGTGATAAACCAAATGCACATAAATCCCGACCGAGCACAGATTTCGAACCCGGGATTCATTGGTGCAAAGCGAGGGTATCTACCGCTGCGCCAACACGCATATTCATTGCCCGACTTGTGACTACCAGGATAGAGAATCCCATAGCAAGGCATATCAAAATAAAATTGGTGCATATTACACTTGGGTAAAAAGCCTGCCATAAAAACAAATGATAAGTAACACAACCACACAGATATCATGATGGACAGTCCAAGTATGTCAAAATGAAGATAAGTGGTTGACTAACGGTTTCTTTGTTTCTGGGGAGGACAACAGATGGAACAAGACTTTGAATTGGATTGTTATTAGACATCTGTGAATGTTTTTGTTGTTGTAGACAAATCCAATCCAAAAGTCCTGTTGCCACTTGAAGTTATAGTTCGATCAGTTCTAAATTGGCGGAACATCCTTACATAGCGAATTAATATAGAATGACACGCGGGCATGCATAAGGCGGCATAGCGCACCATATGTGTGACGCGTGCGTGCAACCAAACCATGTGCTTGTAACCATCACACGCGTATGCTTGGATTGCTTTTGCGTGTGGAGAGATAAAAACTGAATAGGTCTCGCCAATTGGGAACTGATTATACTATAATAATGTGGTATTAATCATAACTATTTATTGGATTTGTCCACAATGAAATCACTTCACAGATGGAATGACAATTCTGTTATAATATTAGATGTTTAGAAAGAGAAGATAACATACAGATGACAAGATGAAATGAGCATGTGAATAGAAATGAATTATAAGTTAACACTTCCCACGCGGCTATTAGTTTACCATTTACAAAACAGATTTTTCAGAAACCTTTTGCAATTTCCAAAGTCTATCTCAAGGATTACTGAACCAATACTAAGCATGTTTGTACTTATTTCTATGCATTACTCATGGTGATTCCAAATATGGTAATGAAATTGATGAATTTTGACATTTTTGAAGTAAAGAAAGTGAAATTGTTAAGAGAAAGCAGAGTAGGTAATAGGATATTCAATTCCATGAAAGTTATCAAATTCTTCCACAATCAAAAAGTGTGCTAAAATTGTATACTTTCTGACATGTTTCCCTAAAAGAAGGGTTTATTTTACATTTGCCTTTTTTCAATCAAAACAATTTTTGTTCAAGTATTATCATGGGAAAATGCAAAATAATATGTTCCTTTAATAACGAGGAACAACGCTGTTAAGCCATGGGCCCAATTTCTTAATGGGCTTATATTTTTTCTCAACGATACCAATCAACATCAATATTGGTAAACCGATGGATATAGAGCAGCTCCACTACTCCCTGTCCTGGGCAAAAGAGTTTTTACAAAACATAATGATTTTGAAAATGGAAGAAAACAGGCACAAGTGACATCATGATAAGGAAATCATGCCAGAAATTGAACCTCAGCACAGCCGAAGCAACAAGAGGACTCACACTCAACCACTTCATAGCTCCTAATAATAGATTTTTAAAACTAATCAGTAGGAATACTTTCAATTATTGGACTGTGTGGTACAAAATCTTGTAATGAAAACAGCAGACTCTCCTGGCCAAAAAACAACCAATGTGCTATACAAGGTGCAAACACATAAACAATACAAATGATCAAAATGGAAGGTATTCTATAATTAGATATTAAAGGTATCGTTTTTAGACCGTACCCATATTATATTGTCTGACATAAACGCAGGCGGAAGTATTAGCTTAAGTGGAACAACGACACCACCACAGGCAGAGTTGTTCTACACACAAAAATACTACTACCGAACACATTTATGTCAGACAATATAACACAGGTACGGTCTAAAAACAATACCTTTATTCTCATTCTTAAACAGTCATACTTTAGACATTTATTTCAAATAAAAATATTACAAATCAAATTTGTACCTTTAATTGCCCACATTTGTCAATTTTTACCCCTGTTAGTATCGAATAACCCACAAACATTCCATCCAATCCCGTGCGGTGAGTACGACATGCGCCGCATAAGCAAGCAGGAAAAGCGCAGCAAAAAAGGTGCACGTTATAGAACAAAAGTATAAGTTACCACACACTGCACGAGGGTGGTCACGCTAATCAATGTACACTGTAATTGTCTCATATAAATGTCGCTAATTCAATTTCTCTGAGAACCAATGAGAATTGCTTAAATAAGACTAATGCAGAGTGCAGATGCTCCCTAGATGCATATTACAAAGTCACAAAGAAACAGATATATTATCAATACACCAAGCACTATAGAAGCATAGGGTACATCAATACACCCAGCACCACTACAAGCACACATAGTCAAGTTGTTACCTAGCGTCTAATTGTGTTCTTAACACAGACGTTTGCTGTTCTGAAGTGTGATTGTTTTCATGCATCTTCCGTTGCTGATCCATCTAAAGGAATTTCATGCAAATATAAAAACAAATATACATATATGGATATTGACTTCTAAAAAAATAAATAATAATATTGCATGAAATTGGCAAACTTTCCAACACTTTTTCTGACAGTGACAATTGTAATCAGTTTTGCATTTGAAACTTGTGTGTGCTCAAATGTTTCATGATATTAAAAGGTATTTTTATTGGGATCAAAATGATGTAATTGGTGAATCTTACTTTTCAAAAATTAAAAATTTGCCATCAAATATATAAATACTTTGTTTTTTATAGTACATGGTTTTGTTGCATGGTGTTGGAATGCTCCCCAAATTCATAATGAGCATGTGTCTGAATTACTGAAACTGTGAACCATAGACATGAGTTAATGAATAAACAATGGAGCTGCGTAGGTTTGATACAAGGAGATAATAATATCCAGAGAATACGTACCCTGTCAAATTATTTATTCTCTGGACATTATTACATGAGTCAAATAGTAGTTGGACTCATCAGTGATGAATATTTTCTTTTATAACTCCCATGATCTTAAAGTGAAGATGTGTCTCTTTAAAAAAAGTCCAATAATATTTGAAATGTCTAATGATACACGATCGCCAATGACCCATGCCATCATGAAGTTTTGGGGAACTTTCAAACATTTACAAAATTTGCAAAAAGAATCCACAAAAATAAATCAAAACATGTTCAACAATGTTCAAAACAAAACAAAATTGTTAAAATAAAATTGAAAAATTCACAAAATGGTTGGGCCCATAGAATAGGATTGGGAGCGAGTCCTGGGTAATTCCCACCCTTACGTAGAACAGTGTTTTTGTCAACTTAGCTCCAATAAATTATTTCAATTTTTGATATGCAGGTAGAGATTCAGAAAACAAACAAGCCCATCCACAACTTTTTAGTTCATCACAGGTAGTAAAGGTGATGAGATACAACTTCATCCATCTATTTCCATCTTACATTTCTACACCAACAGCAGAAATTATGTATGGTCTAATCTCTCCCCATGGTTCACAGTCATCGGTAATTCAGCATATCTCTACGATGCCTTACAATGCAGTCACCTACCTTGCACTGACTTGTAACTTGATTTGTGACATCGACTGCTCAAAGTATACTACCCTATCATTACCGAGACGCATCTGATTATTCATCTGTTTGAGGAAGGGGGTGGGGTGTACATAGGGAAGGAGGTAAATGTGCAAAGTATCACAGCAAACCACACAAAGAAATGGGAATATATTAGGTAATGATGATTCAAGAGGGATAGCTTTAACAGTTTGATCAGTTCCAAATTGGCAAGAAATATGCAGTTTCTATCTCACCACACGCAAATTTAATCCAAGAGGGTGTAGTACATTTCGTCCAATTTTTGTTTGTCCAAATACACTTTGTCCAATTTTTTTTTGTCCAAACACACTTTGTCCAAAGAATTTTTTGTCCATTGTTTTTTATCCAAGAGTACATTTGGACCATTTTGGCCGAAAGCACCCATTATTAGCCTGCATGGAAGTCCTGCCCCTGCCTGATCTCACAAAGAGTCAGCTTCAAAATCTTTGAAAAATCTTCAGATTTTCCTCAGCATAGAGAGCCCCCTTGATCATGCCAATGAAACAGGGGAAGCGTGTGCTAGAAGTGTAGAGTTTTTTGTAGTGCTGAGGAAGGTTAGAGTTGAATGCAAAGACATTGACATATTTGGAACTGACCGATGAATGAATTTAATTAATGAAGTTAATGAATCTATCTTTATAATATGTATCAAGTCATTCACAGTATTAGACACTTTAGGCTACCATGAAATTGAAATCTAAATAAATGGAATTTAGAACAAGGTGTATGCAAATCTGTATGGACATACCCTAAAGAGCAGTGCACAAGAATAAAGAATAAATTGGGTTGAGCGACAGAAGTTATGAACCAAAAATGGTTTGCGACAAAAACCACTGAATTTCGTTTTTGAAACCAGTAAAACGGAAAACTTGTGTCTCTACAGGCTACAGGGTTTCAGAACCACAAAGAGGTTTTAACTCATTAACATTCTTAATTTGACTCCCAAATATTTGAAAGTTGATTAGCTCAAAATAGCATTTTTTAGTTAAGGCCTTCTGGCTGTCAACCCTCTAAATCAAGAATTATATCCATCCTGTATCAAATGAATAGAGCTATGCTGTCAAGAGATTGAGCTTTAGCTGTGTGTCAATGATTCAATGTGCAAATGTAGCTGCTCTGTCAAAACCTTATATCTCCATCTGGCTCTTCAGCATGTATAAAGTAATACTTCCTATTATAACCATAGGACAGTCTGCTCTAAACATGTTCAAGGCCTAAAAATGCATCTTTTAAAACCTTGTAAGTGCTCTTGCTCTTGCAACTGAACATGTATCAGTTAACACTTTCTAGATATTGGACAGCTTTACTTATACATGCTGAAGGGCCAGAAAATCATACAAGGTTTTGACAGAACAGTGACCATAAATCAAATGGTGCAGATTAATAGGAAATAGGATACAGTGCAGTTTAAAGTTGAAATAAAAAATGCATGAAATGTGGTGAGTATGTATATAGTGGTATCATCCAAAGTGGCCGATGACAAATATTCATCATTTGTATGAAGGGGAAGGAGTGGCGGAGGGAATTAAATCTAAACCGCTTGTCACTGAAATTGGGGTTACCATGTTATCAACATTAAGGATACCAAGTTGTAAGTCATTACATAATCGCTTCTCAGTTGATAACGTTGCGATGTGAAACAGATGTGGTTATAATTTTACACCGATCAGCCACTTTGGATCAAATAACTATACTAATTATAGCTTTTTATAAAAATGTGCACAATTCAAACGAGGCTCAATATACATCATACCTTCTGCAAGTGTCCATGGTGGGTGAATAAGAATAAGCCAAACAAAATAAAGGGAATAATTGTTGAATATAAATATTGCCATGAGTGAGTCATTATGTGTTGATTGCATTCGAACAACAGGTTTGCAAACCAAAATCCATTACAAATTTTAAGTTAAATTCAAACACGCCATATTTCTAATATTGTATTCATTATTGTGTTCTATCAATAGAAATTAACATTTAACGATAAAATTTAAATGAACTTTATTTTCTATTTCCTGAAAGTCTCATACTAATAAAACGTTTTAACATTTAAAACTCTGAATACAAAATAAAGTGACATTACAAACGATAGACAAGAGATACAACTATTTCAATGATTCTTTTCATTTAATCTTAATTGAAATATGAGCTACTAGCTTATTGATTGACTAATATATCAATCTATAAATTGACAGGTGAGTAGAGACAAAAGGTCAAGGGCTTGTACACAATGTGTTATAATGTTTTGTAATAAATATTGTATGAAAGTACAACATTTGAAATATATTACAATGTCTCTAAAATCCAAATATTCTCATTCAATCTCAATATTTCCATAATATTTTTTTTCTCACAATGAAAAAAAACCCAGTAAACTACAAATGCCCAACGTTTGACCAACTCAGGTCAGAACTTGCAAATTTAAGGTTTTTTAAGTTTAAAAAAAATAACTTTTTTTTTTCCATTACAAAATTTTAAAAATTTGAATATATTGAAATACCATAGATACCCTATTTAAAGAAAGAAAAGCCTGATCAACGGATCATAGAACAGAATGGTTTAAAGGCCTTACCAAATATTACTATTACTATTATATTACATGTTAGCACCTACATTTTTGAAAACTTAGTGAAAGTACTTACAGATGCTCTTTGTTCATCCTCTATTCGCTTCGTTCTCTCCTTCACATCATGAAGCACGCTGGTGACTTCGACACCCGCTGTGTCCACACGACCTTTCATCTGTCTCACTTCATCCACTAGCGTTGTGGCCGCTCTCTCAAGCTGTTCTCGCAGTCGATTGGACTCATCCAGATCGTTACGTAATTCTGCAATTCTGAAAAACAATTGGTCGATGTTCAAATTTTATGTTTTTTAGTTAGCCCCCAATAGCTTAAAACTGTGACCCTCTCATCTCAACCTTAGTTAGTCGGTGGCGAGGCACTATAATCAAAATAAAGAATTCTCGATCAAAACGTTTAATCCAGTCACGCCAGCGTTCATTCAAATTTTGATTGCAGCGTGATGAGCCCTTGACAACCACGCCACAACGCGATCGTACGTGACATGAATAAACATGAACTTACATAATTGTCCAATCACGCAGCGTGGGGTCTTGTTGATTAGGGCCGCGATTGGTAAATTGCCTATTTGTTTACAAGTGCGTCACATCTTCCGGTTTTACTGCGCCCTTGCCATCGCGATTGACCCGGTCACGCACGATACGCCCCAGTCGCATGGGACACCGAGGAATCGTATACGATTTGATTAAGAATTCTTTGTTTTGATTATAGTAAACCTGATGGCCAAGCATGTTCAACTTGATGCAGGCAATTAAGAAAGGGCCAGATCCTTTTGCCTTCAGGCATCAAACTTGGTGAGTCTTTTCCCTTGATCTGTTGTAATAATTATGATCTGACAGTGAAGTGACAGCTGTTCATAAAACTGACCAATCTCCATCCAGATCAGCTTTGGGTGACCTGTCACTACTCACCCTGAATTGAAATTGATATATGGTTGAGTATCAGCCCTGTATGGGGAAACTGAACGTTAATTTGAGGTCCCATGGTGGGTAATCATATTTTCAGTGGGTATGATACTAGAGCTGCTACCGCGTTCGCAGCAAAGAACTAGAGCTAGGTTTTTACCTAAAGGATATTGCTCTATATTTTTAGGTTAATATCAAGTAATCAAACAAAGCCAAGTTATGATTATGATATTGTTAAAAAACCTCTGAGGTAGGGTTGCTTTTTAGGGTGTTCATGCTGGTGTTGATGTGTTGTTGTTATTTTTCAAAAGAAATTGTGGTTATTTACAAAATTGTGTTCTTTTTTTATAATTTTCATAAAAATTCAAAAAAATGTTACAAACACGGGTTAAGTGAATTAAGTTCTTAGAACATGTTGGGGTTTTCCTTAGTCATATAAGGGTCCCTATTTTCTTCTTGAGAATCTTCAATGTGGTGCTTTTTAACAATATTTTAACATGAGTTCCCCTCTCCAGGTTATTCTCATCTGCACTTACTTTGACAACTGTTGATCTCTCTTAGCCAACAATTCTTGCTGACTCCCTATAACTGCTTGCTCTACCTGCTTGGTGTGGTTGACAAGCGAACCCACAGCAGTACGCTCATCAGCCACCTTCTCCTCAGCCCTCTTGAGGCGAGCCCCCAGCTGACCAATGAGATCATTGCTGGCTCGGATGTTTTCCGTGAGGTGTTGGCGGGCTTGGCGTTCTGCCTGGATGGAATCGTCTGTACCTCGTTGCGCTTGCTTCAATTCACCTGTGATTAAGATAAATACAAAAATCAATCAATTTGGAGCTGATCAAACTATAGGAAATTTGCAAATAAACTTCCAATATAAACCCCAAGGAGAGAGAGAAATAAATGTTACCAATTGTAATTATGGAGTACCCGATCTAAATTGATACATGGCTCAGCCAGGAGTGTACTAAAGCTAGGAACCTCCTTCTTTTCATATTAGCAGTTTAGCTGTCTGTTAGATAAGTCAGATCTTGCTAATCACTAACCAATTTTTATATATGTAGATAAATTTAGTCAATTGATGATCTTAATTACAAAATTAATTACCATCACTGCATCAGATATAAATTTGGTCTAGAAAAAATAATTCCCTCATCAATTGCTTTTTTTTATTTATTAGCATATAATACACTTACGTGTTATATGTCACAAAAAACAGGTAGTCACAAAAACAGGTAATGACCAGAGAAAAAAAACATTTCAATTTCATAATACTTCTCAGAAATAGATGGTATTTTAAATTGTTAAAATAATTTCTTAATCTAAACTTCATCTTTTTTCAATGCTTTAAGTAGTACACTTAACCACCCACACATTCATATCCCTTTACATGTATATCACTCACTGCTATTGATTAACCGGTGTGTTTCCACAGAAACGACAAGAACCAGAAAGCTGTATCTACAATACATGTAGCTATATTGTATATGAACAATTTCATATGACTAAATACACAAGCACTCAGTGATGTTGAACATCAACATACCTCTTGTAGCGCTGGCAATATGGGGTTGGGTGTTAGTGGTTTGGGTTGGTGGGGGTGTGGGCAGGGGCAAATTTCTTCATATTCATACATGAGTTGAATTAAAATAGTTGATTGGTTTAAAATCACTTTATTCAGTGAATTTTGCCTTATTCTGTATTAAAACGGAATATTGTAAAAATAGTGAATCAACTCATTGAGGGGTAGTTTACTTGGTTGGGAGTATGAGAGGCAAGGTAACATCTTGCTTCATGAATTTTCTGGTACAGTACCACTACATTACAATTGTACAACTGGGTCATGTTAAATAGAATAATTGTAAAATTGCACAACTGATCGGATGTTTTAATGCATTTAAGCACAAATTCTGATCACAATGATAATGATTTTGTGATTCTGGCTATTTGAAAACTAAAACTAAAGATCGCTGTCATCGCTGTTTTGTCAAAATCTCATTTGTGATAAGGCAACAAAAACATAACCTGTTTTTTGTGTACAAACAGACCCAGGTTGGAGTCGGTCCGTTGGGCTTTTTCTCCTTTTTTCCTTCAAAATTACCATCACATTTTTATTTAAATCTGTACAAATTTGCCGTTTTTTGACAAGCCAAACAATTTTTGGGCTTAGTATTCATGTAACACATGAACATTTTATTCACCATTTTCTAAAAAAAGTGTTGATCAGGCCCGTAGAACAGGTAGGTTTTTGTTGTTGCCTAAAGAAAATAATCTGAATAATTAAGCGATCGTATCTCATGATTTGATAGTCCGATTTCCTTCAATAACTCACGTCCATTTCGACCTGACAGAACACAGGCCTATACAGTATCACAACCATAAGTGCACACCTGGCAAGTGTGTGTTTGGGAATTTTGAAAAATAACATAATTTCATATTATTTTTTATTTCGTTTACCTAATTACCACCCTTACTTCTGGTACTTTAAGTCTTGATGGATCTATCTTGGTACATCGTCCTTCATTTAATTATTTGTATTTAATACCAATTACCATAGAAACATATAGCTTTAAGCCTTTTAGGGATGGATCAAAGGAAGCAATGAGGCGTTAATTTGACCATGACCTGCTGGTATATCAATTTGAGTAATTTGATTCATCCCGAGCTCTCACATTATTTATTAAAACTAAGCAACAAGACAACACATCAGTGGCGTAGCTAGGTTTTCTGTATTGGGGTGCAAGAAATAAAAGTGAGCCAACAAGACTTTGTAAAATAGCGAGCGGTGGGACTAATGGGTGGAGTCTAGGGGCTGCCCCAGGGACTGGTAGGGGACTGGGGCAAAGATTTGGTGGGTCTGGGGGCTGACCCCGGCATCTCAAGATTTTACTTCATTGAAATGGCCCATCAGGGGGCCCAATTTTGAAGCATTTTCATTTACAAAATGCAACTTATATTAGCATTAGCAGGCTCAAGACAAGAAATCAATAAACTTTCAAACTCTACTTTTAAAAATAAAATGAAAAAAAATAATAATGAAAACCTTTCAAATTTGTTGACATGGGTGGGTAATGAGAATCAACTACCCAACTTTCATTATATTAGCCTAATAAGTGAACACATATAATGTGTTTCATTATGACATACCCATAGAACAAGTGTTTTTATGTGTTCATGGTTTATTTTAGGGTCAATTTTTCTGATTGGTTGTTTTTTATCCCTAAATCGTCAATCCTCCACAAGTACAATATCAAATTTGCATCATAGATTCTACATGTAGTATTACACTTACAGTTAGTTGTCTCTAACCATATACATACCTTGCAATCTCACAACTTCCTCTAGCAAAGCTCTATTAGACTGCTCCGCAACACTCAATCTTGAGTCCATCTGCCTAAACCTGTTATCTGAGTTATAATCCTGCTGCTGCATGACTGGCTGTATGTTGGTGAGTTGAGAGAGGCGGGATCGGCTCCTTCCGTAAGGCACTAGCTGATTATCATCTGTCGGGATTGGCGTCTGGGGCTGGATGGATGGAAGCGGGGCCGGTCCGCCATACTTGGAATATGGATTGTTAGGTCTGAAGAGAAAGATAAAACAGAATTACAAAATGTCATGGTTGATACAACTTGTCATAGCCTTCATACTCTTTCATGACAACCTTCATTCAAGTCCTTTCAACACCTGACTGTTACATTAGCATGGTGGTCATGGGTTATATAGGTGTAGGTTAATGCTTGGTTGGAGAGATTGTGGATGGTCCTGTATGTAAAGCATGTAGCCAGCTAGGCTGGTGATACGGCCACGTCCCAACAGGTGACAACAGGCAGCTCCTGGTAGATTTAGTTTCTAAGTTATGTTGTGTAGGCTCTCTTGATGCCCATCAGACCTCCAGATATTATTTGTTTTCCTTTTATTTATATTTTGATGTTGTTCTCTATGTTTTGGCTTTTATGTCACTTGTATTGGCATTTTTAACCACTGCCCATTTGTGTTTCTTGCATTATGCATATTTTCTGAGTTGCAGTGAACCAAATGATTGGCCTTTCAGAGCTCTTTTGTAGAGAGTTACCAGTTTGATTTGTTAGGCTGTTGTTCACATTTGCTCTTTATATACAAAAAAAATAGTAACAGATGGAAGGGGACACATCCAATTGTTAGAATATTGAGTCAAATGATCATGGGCAAGTTGAAAGGAAAATATGAATTCCTATTTTTGTTTTAAATTGTCTCTTAGTCTTAACAGCCATGAATGCTAAAAATTCTCACAGTAATTGTATTTGCCTTTAAAGCGACAAAATACCCACACAAAACATCTGTTCTACCGGTTTTCTGACCTTGGGTAGGGTCAGTTGGTCAGGCTTTTTTATTTCTAAAAGGTTCAAAAATTATTGAAATTTGCTCAAACTGTCAATATAATTTAATCTTATTTTAGAGAATTATTTCAAGTCAAGAAGTGCAGCTCTTAACAGTTTGAAATGTTTGCTAATGTTATACATTGACTATTTCCCCTACTCAATCACCTCATAATGTATTTTTCCCTTTAAACCCTAACTCCCCGGGCGTGTTTTTGACATTAAACTATCAGGGGAGGAAAACAGGTCAAATCTTTTTTTGTGGAAATCACTCTCCACCAGCGACGGGCGTCGGGCCTCACTGATTGCGTGGTCAGCTCAAAAAAATTAACTTTTGCTAGACAATTTGATCAAGCCCATCAAGCATGCGCTGCTACCATTTGCTAGCATTGTAGTGATTTGAAGGTATGAGATTGGTTAGGGTTAATCATGTACATGTAAATACCTATTTATCAATTCACTTAGTTCTTTATTATTACAGGCTACATGTAGATGTATCAAATACAAGCAATACAGGTTGCTATCACAATCCTTAATGGAAGTGTTTACACGGCTACTGCCATGGCAACCCTACCTTGCCAACTAATTATCTTCATTATGGACGCTATGAATGACTAATATCAATATTGCTTCATAAAATATTGATGTAAATCATCTTAATTAATGTAATCATGCATAACTGATGTGATACATCTCAAGGGGTACAAAGGTGTTCAAATAAATGTTGTCCCTTGAGGGGAGGCACTTTTTTCATGGGGTAATTCAGCCATGATTTTGCTTATTAAACAGCGCTCAAATGGGGGGGGGGGGGGGGGGGGGGGGGCGGTCTTAGAGCAGCCAGAGGTTGTAAAAGTACCCTACTGTACTAATTTCCTTTTGTGGGGTGAATGTGTGTTCCAATGGGTGCTTGAGAACTAAACTCCTCAATAGAAGTTCAGCAATTTTCTTCAATCGCCAATTTTCCGGATGTTTTGTGATATATTGATATGGTGTTAATATATCAATGAAAAACTGATGTGTTCATCTTTCCAGCAGTACCACATTTGTAGCAATCACTTGTTTCAGTGCTCAGACAATTGCTTGGGAATATGGGGCGGTTTCAATTTTTATGTGCCAAATTCATCAATATTTTGTGCTCAAAGTCAAAAGAATACCTTTGTCATTCAATGAAGTTTACTTGATTTTTAACTAATTTCAAGGACAAAGTAAAAAAATAAAAACTTAGTGAAGTATCTCCCTTATATGTATTCTTCCCCATGCAGGAGTATTAATTAATTGGGGCAGGCATAAATTAGTTAAATCTTTAATTAAAAGTTGTCACGGACGGACACAAATTTTGTCACGGACGGACACTGTTAGCTACTGTTCAGTTCTGAGCACACAAGCAAAGCTGAATACCACCCCTCTTAACATTAAATGAACTAGTCCATACAGGTATCCCTTTATGCAAATGAGTAGGTTTGCTACAGCAGTGAGCACATGTTATGATGCTCACCAGGTGCACTGTAAAATTACTTGAAGTCAAATGAAGTAATTTGCTTATTTGCGCATTTGTGAACCCTCAGCAGATCTTCTTTGGTGAATCTGTAATATAGCTTGCGCTTGTTAACCTTACTGCCTGTACATGCTGAAATAATGCTTGCAAATAAAAGGGGTAGCATGAGATCAGTGAAAAGACACTGTTTAAAATTGCCCCTGTTTAAAATTGCCCCATATAATAAGTGTATGTGAAATAAAAGCAAGTAACAGCATTGAAATCAGAAAGTATCATTGGAGATGTTAGCACAAATTTAATTTTAAGCTTTGCACTATCAAAAGTTGCAGGCTTTTTCTTCATGAAACTTTGAAAAACTCAAAACACGGTTGGATGCCTACATGTATCCATTATCACTAACCTTTAATTACACAATTAATTGAACAAAAACTTATCAAAGAAGGGTCAAAAATGTTTTAAAAAGTTGTATCACAGCATACAGTCTTTTACACAATTAATCGAACAAAATTTATCAAAGAAGGGTCAAAATTGTTTTACAAAGTTGTATCACAGCATGCAGTCTATTTATATGATGCAGCAGATATATCTCTTGCCATTTATGGTAAGAGGGGCAGGATTCAGTTTGGCATTTGTACTCAGAACTGAATAATGTCCGTCCGTGACAAAAAAATTGTCCGTCCGTGACAACTTTTAATCACTGATTTAACTTATTTATTGACGCCATTGTTAAGTTTCATTTCTACATGAGAAAGGGGTATATAGGGGAGATAGCTCACTATGTTTTTATTTTTTCTCTCTTTCCTTGAAAAAAGTTGTAAAACTTTAAAACTTTTTTTGCGTCACGGACGGACAGCTCTGCATCAAAAAGTTATCACAAGGGCAGGGTAATTACTTCCCAGAACTTTAAAAAAAAAAAAAAAATCTTATTTAATGGATAAATGTGCCATCTATCAATTTTTAATTAAAAAAATTGAAAATGTTTCATTAACATAAAATATGGCACGGTCAACTTCTACTAATAATGTCCGTCCATGACGTATCTTGTTTCTACCCCTTGGGCAATAATAGACCGTTGCGAAAACTGTTTCCGCATTTTTTCTTCTTTTCGAATGCAGTTTCAGTTAGCCAAGATGTTGTCCAATATTGGGAGGTACATTTCAATATCAATATCAAAAAAGTATTTTTTTTCACACCAATGTGAACCTTGAACCGATCACCCTCTGCTATCAAAGTGCCAAATTCTGCAACCTTTGAATATAACCATCACACTGGTTTTGGTATCTTGTGATCCTTTTTAATTACTAAGATTAAAAGAATTATGACATACAATTTTTCTTACTATTTTGTAAGTATTTGATACCATTTTGTCATGTAAATAAGTGGCAATTTCAAAGTTCTTCAACATCTGTGTCCGTCCGTGACGCTAACAAATTTCCGTTTGTGACACAGTTTGTTACAGGTCTACCCTTCTCCTGTAAAAAATAAATCTGTTTTCAAATGCTGTGTATCAAACCATGTATCTCACTTACTATTTGACCTGGAAAGCTTGAGGAATGGAATTGTTTAAATAGAAATTAAGTACTAATGGTCCGGAGAACCCTATTTCTATCTTGTCCGTAGTGTTGGAAAAAGACTAATATCTTGACTACCTTTTATTACTAAGATTGAAAATTCATGACTTAACATTTTTCTTACTATTTTGTAAGTATTTGATACCATTTTTTCATATTAAAGCGTAAATAAGTGGCAATTTCAAAGTTTTTTATGTAGTTAACATTTGTGTCCGTCCGTGACGCTCAAAAATGTCCGTCCGTGACAAAGTTTGTTACCCTACCCCTGTAAAAAATAAGAAATATTTTTAAATGCTGTGTATCAGATATTCAAACCATGTATCTTACTTACTATTTGACCTGGAAAGCATTGGGGAATATGGAGTTGACTAGATAGAAATTAAAAAGAGGCACTAAAAGGTAGAGAACCCTATTTCTATCTAGTCCGTCCGTGACACAAACATTTCCGTCGTTCTATTTTTAGCAACAAACCACACCTTATTTTTTTTTTTGTATTTCAATAAAGTTGATGATTCTCTATAACATTAAACATAAAAAGTTGAATAAATGTCAGTAGTTACTTTTTACAAACTGTTTTTTGCTCATGTTTTGCACAAACGTCCGTCCGTGACAAACCGATCAGCCTCTGATGATTTTTGTAGGTAAAATTTAAGGCAACTTGAAAGGGGCACCAACTTTATCCAAGGCCATTATGTACTTTTGAATGGAGTGAAAACAGCCAGAAATTGAGGGCATCAAGGCTATAAGGTGGGGCATCGAAGGCATTGTTGCCTTCGATTAATTCAAACCCTGGCTACAAATGTGGTACATGTACTGTTGATGGTACTGTAGGAAAGATGAACACATTCAGCTTTACATAATTGATATGCAAAAAATGTGAACATTTACAAGTGATTGGAAAAAAATTCGAACTTTTTTGAGGAGTTTAATATACCATGTTTTGTAAAGAGGTCTTATGAGCATGATTTGTTTCCAATAATGCAGCTGAGAAACACCAACCAGGCTACCAATCCAAACAAATGGGCTATTCCATTTATAAATCCATACACCCAATGGAAGACTTTACCTTAATCTCCACCACCAGGAGTGTGAATTTCAAATGGTGTTACCTGCATGGGTAACTCAATTTGAAATCTACACTCCTTGAGTGGAAGATTAAGGTCATGTCTTCCATAGAGGGTGAATGAGTTTCAACTGGAATAACCCATTGTAAGCCAAATCTGGATCATGTAGTAAGCATTTACAATAAGGACAAAATGGTAATGGTAGTTGACCATACCGTACTTTATAAAAGGTCATAAAGTTGGAGCAGTTGGTGTCCCGTCACTCTTTAATCAGACATAAAATCCTGTTTAAAAACAAAGCAGGCCGGCAACTTGGTTTAAAATCTTGTGACAAAATATATTTAAATATTTTTCAACACTTTGTGTATAGACTTGATTTACAGTACGGCGACAATCAAATGTTATGTTATTATCCTCGAATGATGCCAACTAAGAGTTTTTCATATAAACAAATGAACTTTTGTTTGCATTTAAGAAAGAAATTTGCAAAATGATGTGACTTTCTTAACTTGACCACTAATTAACACAATAATAATCAGGATAACAACCTGTAAATGGATCATTCATGTCAATACATGTATGTTAAAGCCTAATAACAAACAAATTTCTTACATATACCGGGGTAATTTCATCTTTAATTTTTTTTTTTTTTTAAATACTTAGAAACACTTACACATCGCCAGGTGCTGCTCCTGCATAGCTGCCATTAAAGGCCCACATGATGATTATAAGACATTAATTAATATAGCTGAGGAGCAGTATGGTCTAGGCTAGCTGTACTAGGCAGGATAAATCAATGGTACGACATCTGTGTCACTTGTGTCTTAGTAGTGGTAATCCATTTGATGTAAACAAATAAGAGTTGTGGGTTTCTGGAATCTCATTCTGATATCTAAAGAGAGAATGAGCAGGAAAAAATAATGTTACAATTTTTCAGGATCTTGATTTTTATTCAATAAATACCATAAAGGTTTATCCTTGGTATTTTTAAGACAGTATGGAATAAACCTAGCACAAAATCCTCTCTTGGCGGATTAAAGGATTATACAGCTTTATTCCGTAATGAGGTCTTTGCACTAGTCTAAGTTATGAATGTCTTACATCAAGGATGTATCCCTAAATAAAATGTCTCATCAGTGGATGATATTCATATCATTTTTGTATACAAATAACTGACAGAATTTTATAGAAGAGAAAATTTGACCAACACATAAAATTAGTATTTACGAACTTAAATAAAACCGTCTGTCAAATTTTGCAAAGTTTGCAGCAACAAAAAATCGCAAGACAAATGGATTTAAAAAAGGTCCATTTCTATACCAAATGGGGTAAAAGTATGTTGATTGCAATGTACTTACATGTAACTGAATAGTGTACAGGTCTCCAGTACTGACTGACACACTCACATATAATCAATTACAATTTCATCCAGCAGAGCATATTCCAATACCTTACCACCAAGACGGAAACAATAACAATACTCATCCCTGCTCTAATACCACTAAAGCACTTAAAAAGAACCTTGTTAAAGACAAGTGCCTAATTAAATTTCCGCTAATTGCCATAGTGAATAGCAAAGCAACAGGGTATCATAACATACCATCTTCACAATGGCACACTGCCAGCTTGCTAGAAAAAGCTATTTTAAAGAATGCAATATTTCTTTTCTTCATAAATCATTTACGATTCAGAAGGGGTATTGACTAAATTGATTATATTGGCAGTAGTTCTATCAATCATTGAGCTATATATATGAGAAAAGCCAGTGGGTGTCAAGTCAACAAAACAGAGTATCCATCTACATGTGGTTATTATAGATACTGCAATAAGTAGTAATTTTCGCAAGGCTAATTTGTTTAACTTTGCCAATTTGAACCAATTTTGCATGTTTTCAAATTTGTTATTTCAAAGTTAGGCCACTTAAAATTAATTATTAGATTCTTGTAGCACTGGCCTTCGAAAAGTGGAGAGGGAGGGCGGATTTAATTTTTATTTTTTTACGAAAAATTAACACATAAATATGGCTGTTTTCATGCACAATATATATTGCCAGCATATTTCAGCAGCATCCGGAAAATGTTTAAGTTAGGCCTATCAACCATTTTAATTTCAGTGTTAGAAACTCAATAACATTTGAAAATTGAAAAGAAAAGAAAATAGTTGACCTTATCCCAGAAAGTGAGGAAGGGCTACGAGAATTGAATTCTTTTTTTTTTAGGTGGCCTTAATTAGATTCTATACACAAATTCAAAACAAATATGTGTGCATTTTTGTTTTGCTGTAGCTGTTTGAAAAGTGGAAAAACACAACAAATAAATGTAGTGCCAAAATGTTCAATCTTAGGCAACAAAATAAATAAAAATTCCATTAAAATGGAAAGGTGGCGGTCAAAAGGAAATTGCGATATGAGGCAAATAGAAAGAACAAAAATAGCAGCATTGGTAAATATGGCTTGTAGTTGCTAAAGTTATGTGTGACAGAAGAAAACAAAATGAAAAAATGAACAAATATTGTCCGAGAAACAAGATTTTTTTATTATGGTCCCAAAAAATTATTTAATACAAAAAAAATTCTGAGAAGTAAGATTTTGTCAGGACCTTAATTTGAAACCTTTCTCGCTCCGCGATCCGCCCCCTAAAATAGAGACAAAAGAGAAACACATTTTTATTGTGACAAAACAAATCAGAGAATCACCATTTTTTTAATTATTATGGCCCAAAATTTTGAAAAAACAATTTAAACAAATATTTTCCGAAATACAAGATTGCTTTTTAACCGAGAAACAAGATTAAATTATGGACAATATATACTAATAAATATCCTATAATAATTGCACACCTTACCATGGGCTATATCAAATTTGTCGATGTACAAATGTATTTAACATTTCCGTTTTATTTTAAATATCATAATTCTTATTATTATCATAACTTCCGAAATAGTGAAATACTGCAACGTTTTTCCTTGTTCGACCTGTTTTCTGATGTGACATAACCATATTTCTCCCATATTTGGCACTAAAATAATGACTACCCAACATAAAAAAATAATATTAAATTATGGACAAAATACTAAAAACATCGCGGCCTCATGTCTAGAAAGACCTAAATGTGTAACTTTTCCCAAACCTATGCTAATAGAGTGACGGCTGCGCTGCGCTGCGCTGCGCCGCCACCCAAAAACCCTATGCTACAGGCAGACAGACCTTTCAGGTAAGGCCAGTCGGTCTGGCGTTTTTGTTTGGGGGTTCAAAATGTTTGTGAAAATGTTGAGTAAATCTCCAACAAATTTCTAGAGTGTACACGGACGTACAAACTGTGCCCCACAAGCCGGGGCGTGTAGCGGGACATACGCCAAGGTACACAAATGTACACCCCGGGCGCTTGCTACAAATAAGCTATAGATGCGATGCGCTTGACGAAATAAGCCTAATAACACATAGGGAACAAAAAAAATGTGTTTTAACAAATTTCTCAAATTCAAAAAATGTCTGTCGGGGTCCGTAGACAGGTTGAGTTTTTTATCATAGGCCTACTATATAGCCTACCAATGATTATATGTCAGTACCGTACATGCTCTTGTGGTATCTTTATCAAATTATCTTAAAATCTGTGTTGATAAATTTGTTATTTTGGGTTCTATTCTTTACTCAGACCTATATTTAGACCTTATAGGAACATGCCGCTCATTTTTATTTTGCACTGACAGTGACAATTAATTGTGTGATTTTTTTCTTCTTTTTGCAATTGATTTGAGTGTTTTTGCCACTGCCAGTCATTAAGTTTATACCTTTTTTTGATTAGATGTTAAACTTGGAAAATGTCCATTTTTTTAATTTCTTCGCATGATACCAGATACTGTAGGGTTTAATGGGTTTATATTTTGGCATATTTTTGTGTGCAAGACACAAAAAACACTTAATAAACAAATAGGATTGCATAAACTCCCCCTATGAGTGATTCACTGCAATGTATATTTTGTGGATTCATTTTATACCATTTTAAATAATAATTTATAGGCCATAGAATATGGAATTGATTCAGAGATTCAAAAAGTGTTCAGAAGTTCATAAAATCATACATGTAGATAGAGAACTCGCAAACTTGATAAAAAGGTGTGCTACAGTGATATGCTGGCAGAGCAAACCTTTCCCTGCCATTTTACCTGTTTCTCATCCATGAAAATGTCATCCCTAATTCCACTCCGTTCCATGTCTATATGAGGTTAGGGTTCAAATGTTAAAGAGAGCTCTCTTGGAAGCTGAAAATTGCCAACAAAGATCTTCTTTTGTTAGAAATGTTATATTGTTTTACGAAAAACACTAACACCAAAAATCCCAAAAGATCATTTAGGCCAAACAAAGAAGAAGATTTGTCTCAAAGCCTGCATGTATTGGTATGTGAAATGAGCTTCAGCGCGTATGTCCACGTGCTGGACCCAATAAACAAGTATTATTATTTTCTTCTTTTTTTGATCAATTTTTTTTTGGGAGGGGGATTTAAAAAAAAAAAAGTTCTCTGTAAGCTTGGATTGGAAAAAAACCACATACCTCGGCTTTTTTTCTAAAAAAAAAAGAAAGAAAAAAGAATCGCACAGCACTTAGGCCTAAAAAAAAAAAGGGTTTGATTGGCGTAACATGACCAAAACAAATAGGGTAGGTCGGTCGGGATTTTTTTTTATTTTTTAAATTTTTTAAATTTTTAAAATCACCTGCTTTGGGGACTTAAAATAGCCGAAAATGAAAGCAAACAGTCAGAAACTTTTTAAAGTATAAAAATTGAACAAAGTAATAAAATACTTTTTTTATATTTTTTTTTTTTTTATTTTTTTTTTTACATTTTTGTAAATATTTATTGTTATTTTTATTTTTTCCTCCCTCAAAATAATAAAAAATATTCAGGGTCGGCGATGTATTTAGGGTCGGTCGGGTTACGCCAATAAAACCTTTTTTTTTTTTAGGCCTTAGCTTTTTGCAAAAATGTTTCTGAGACAAACCTTCTTTGTTTGGCCTTACGTTGTACATAAATATTAAATCACTTTAATATTATTTATAGGTTGGACCCTAGGCTTAATGGTGATTTAATGCTTGTAATGGTTATGGTATTTGCAACAGCATATTTTTTAACTGTTCAGATGTATTCATGATAATTTATGAGAATATTTCTGAACTATTGAAGATAGGATTACTAAATTTTAAGTGTTTAATTACTGCATACAAAATAAGATAATATTTACTCCATCACTGTTCTTTATACTAGTTATAGTTCTCACTACTTTTATTTTTATATTTTGTCCCTAATGAAGGGTTGTATATCCACTTTTGGTATATCCACATTTTCCCCCAACATTTTTTTCTCCCGCCGCCCCACCACCCCCCCCCCCCCCCCCCCCCCCCCCCCACTTTGCCCCTCAAAACAAATTTGCCATTTTTGGTATAAAACAACAATTTTTTGGCTCGCATTTTAATTCTTACCAAATTAGGTTAACTAGACCAAATTTGACAATTTTAGCATTTAAAACATTGGCTGTTTTATGCTAAAACGACAATTTTTTGGCTCGCATTTACCAAATTAGGTTAGAATAAATTATGATGCTGGTGCCGCCACTGCTTGTTTGCCCACACCCAGTTTGTATCTTGCTTTTATTCTTTGCATTTAATCCTCTTGTATCAGTTTTCTGATCCTTGGTATGTTTTTGTTCCTGCGTCCGTTGGATTCATCTTTTTACATTTTTAACATTCCATAAAGTTTTATATTATAACCTAGGGAATGGGGGCAAAAGGTGTTTTTTTTATAAAAATAGGCCATATTCTTTCAAAAATAAATTAAAATATGCGGCTATGCTGCACTATTCAATGTTTAGACATTTCTTGTGAAAACCAGTATAAAAGCCCTTCTAATCACGTTATGATGAAATTGTATTCTACCGCATCATCTGAAAATCGAAGCTACTTTCCTGGGCACTTGTTTGAGCTTCCGGATATATCTTGACATTCCCGGACAACTGTTAAAATGCTTGATACACAGGTCGATTTGTCATTTGATCTCTATTTTAATGTTTCAGATTAAGAAATAAAAGATTGACATTTTTTCTTTGAAAAACCCTGAGATTTTAGAATTGTTCTTTGATAAACCAGCGATCATATGATCGCATTTTACTCTGTGGCTTTGAAGTGATTAGATTTACGATGAAACGAAGTTGGTCTGGTCGAATACACTTTGGTCTCATAATACGGTGCGTTTGGGCTATCAAATTGTTCAAATAATGAAATAAATAGCAATTCCGCGATTTCACAGTACAATTTACAAAATCCGTGATATAGCATGAAAACCGTGAATTCCGCGATCACGGGAAATCCCGGACCTTATTTATTTCTTGAATTTCACATTCACTAATTAAAAGGGCGTTTTTGGTATTTTGGCAAGATCAGTTTAGATTCAAAACCAGCTGAAATTAAAGAAAAGATATAAAATAACCATTCAAAGCACAACAAAAATAGAATGATATCGGAAATATACATGTTTTATGCCCGGGGCATATTGGAGTAATTTTATATGATTACAGAGATATGAGAGCACGTGTGGTGTAGTGGATAGCATGCCGGTCTCACGATGCAAAGGTTGTGAGTTCTAGCCCCATTACAGCCAACTTGTTTGTCTCCTTGGGCAAGGTACTTAGTCTCAATTGCTTCCGTCGACCCAAGCGAGATTGGGGAGATGTTAGGGGATATTACAATCTAATTCTAAGTGCTGATACTCTGTGCGCCGTATCGGTAGCCTGGTAAATGAAGCGAAATGATTTGTGACGATTTCCTAATGGCAGCAAAAAAACAGTGGTTCGGAAGTCACGTATAAATGGTGGTCCCATAATATCAAATCAAATCAAATCAAAACAGAATACCCGAAAAAAGTTTAAAATTCGAGCGAAAATTGGTCAAGGTTCTACTAGAAAATTTTCTTTATTTTAACATTGATCATCCAACTCTCGAAAAATAGTGCAAACTCTTGTTCCATTGTTCCACTGTGTTGCGTCGGACTGCACCGTCAGCGCACGAACCAAAATATAACTTAACGCGGCCAAATGTCTTACGTGTGGTAATTTACGTGGTAAAATATGCCCGGCGCACTCGCTTTAACTTGTAAACGAGTTGCTGCATTGGTTTTAATGATTTTGTTTATCAAAACAGCTGTTTTTATTCAGACGTGTTAGTTTTAATAGGTTCCCGCTCTCTATCTCTAGTAATGTTAGGCTGGTTCCCGCTCTCTAGTAATGTTAAGCCGTTTTGATAAAAGAAAATAAAGGTTGACAAAGATGGTTATCCTCGCAAGCCAAAGTCAACTTAAACAACAAAAGCTTTGACATTTATAATATTTACTGTAAAGTAGGGAAAATTTATATTTAGGCGATGAAAAAACACACCCTGTTGACCAGCAAACGGACCTCTCTGGTCGGGCGGGCTGTTTTATTTTATTATTTTCCCTTGAAAGTGATGTTAAAAAATCAAAAGAATCTGTAAATATTTTGACGTTTGGGTCGGTATTCATTCACCAATTTCTAAGAAATGGGTTAGTCGGGCCCGTACAACAGAGGTTCTTTTCAGCAAGTATTTTTATAACCTTTATTGTTTCAAAATAGGGCCTAAAACTGATCAACCAAATCTCAATTCATCCACGCCGCGATCCCATATTTTTTTGCCTCTGCTTCAAATGTCAATGTTACTGTTTAAAATCAGTTTGCATCCAAAAGATGAGGCTATTGTACCCTTACTCCCTTAGACCCCTTTAAATGGACTCATCACTCATTTTTTTCTCTGACTTTTCCTTTTATTTATTACATTAGATTCCGATGATGGATTTTTTTAATTCTCCGGTGAGATTTTAGATCAAAAGCAGATAAAAATGTTGTGACGTCTCAAATGCCTTTGTGATCTCGGAGCAGAAGTGTCAGAAAATACCATAGTCGCTGAATTTGGCAATGTCATCACCGTTTGCGGCGAGGTTGCCAAAGTGGGCAATGTTGCTCGATTGAGCACTTAATAATAATAGCTGAATTATGTCATCATACAAATTAAAATAAATTGAAATGAACAATCAAACAGGATTAGTTGACCTGAATTAATTAAAATAAAAGCCTATGTAAATATATTGAATATGGTCCTGATAAAATAACTCAATTCAATTCAATTTATTAATTATAAAATAACATCGTGGCCAAAGGCCAAATTGCGAATTTTTTACAATATAAAAACATATAATATTATCATCAAAAATACATAAAAATACATGATAAAACAGCGATAACATAAAATACATAATTACGATTGCAAATCCCCACACAAAAATTATAAAATCCCTTAAGAATCCAAACACACACATTTAGCAAGCAAATGAAACAAAACATCCTCACACCACAAGTGTACGTACACTCAGCCCTCCACACATAAACCCCTTTACCACACAACTCTAGGGGATTATCTCTTGTCCGTACATGTATGTCCGTAAGTTGATTAAGCAACCACAAGCATCGCACAACCTCCTACTTGCTTAGTCCCTTGCTTAATATTGGGACCATGGGACGTTGGATAATAAATAATGTATCAACAACCACAACAACTTTCTGACTGCATTACCATTCATGTCTCATCAAGAGACAGGTTTGCGCTCCAACCTCGACAAGACCCGTCTTATTATTCCCAATGGCAAAAGTAAAAGACAGATTGGCGATGGATCCTTCAGAGTCTCTGGAATACCACAATTAAATCGCTTTTCACCCACTGTATTTGCATTCAAACGCAGCATCAAAACGCATTTATTCTTGTGATTCCTCTTGCTGATGTTTTATTATTTATGTATAGTTTATTTTTTGCTTTTGTATTATTGTTACCTTAGGCTATTATAATTATATGTAATTGTTGTAAAGCGCAATGATCATTATTTTGGAATTGCGCTATATTTTTCTCTAAGCACTGTTTATTATTATTACATTTAGTAACATTACAACAACAACAACATTGTTAGGGATGTTCATATCATTGACTATAGAGGGCGAATTTTTAAGTTGACCAAAATATGTAGAAAACTCCATGTTTACCTCTTTTAAATCCAGTGATTTGGTACGAAATAACCCCACACAAGCAACTGGACATCATGAAAGTAAACCCTTTTTTACCTAAAAAATGATTTAAAATGTGCATGACTTGCCCAGTTTTCAGCATATGAGGCAAACTACTTTTGGATATAACTTTTTTATTATTCAGCCTGCAGACAAGGTTGAACCATCATTTTTTATTGTAAAGTACTACTTTGTTTCCATGTAATCCCTTTTCAAAGAGATAATTTTATTTTCAAAATTTTATGAACATGCCTAACAATCTAACATTGTAATCATTGTCAACAAGAAAGAAGAATGATGTATAAAAATGTGAAACAACAACAACACAATTGATACCTTACATTTATTTTGGCAATATCCTGCTCTTGCCCTAGTCTCAACAGATACATTACTCTTCAGTGCAGTCAAGTAATGGACTAATTGCCCAAGGTACAGACCGTACCAGTTCTTGCAGGTGGACAAATTTGCCCACTGATTTAGTGGCCAAATTCTCCCACCAAGACAAAATGCCTAATAAATTCACTATTTTTCAAGTTTGAAACCCAAAATAATTGTTCCAATGGAGTAAAAATCTGCTGGGGAAAGTTTGATTTCCTGTTTGAATTAAGCAAATTCTGATACTTGTTGAAGAGATGAAGAACATTTTGTGATTTTGGGGTTTGAGACTGAGAGGCTTGATATCTCCAAGCACTATATAATATGGTGGATCCACTAGCCTAAATAAGTACTTGTGGCCAATGAAATACAAGGGGTGTGTCAGAAACATCCATTCAGCATCAACCAAAAGTTTTGTCTATTGTAAAAAAGTTTTTGTAGTGAAGGGCAGCGCAACGATAATCAATACCATGTGATTTTTGTAATAGGGGGGTTTGAGGTGAGGTATAGGGAGGATGTTTGTGATTGGGAAGGGTTAGTGATGGGGGGAGGGGGTGGTATTTGTGGTTTGGAGGGGGTTAGTGATGGGGAGGGTTTGTGGTTGGGGAGGGGGTTAGTGGTGGGGAGGGGTTGTTTGAGGGCAGGGGTTTGTGGGGGAAAATGGGAATGTGATGGCCCTGGGGAGAGGGTTTGTGGTGGGGAAGGGGGGATGGTGGCGTGGATGCATGGAGTAGGAAGGGTTGGCCTAGGGGTGGGGTGGGTAGGGTACGTGTTTGTTGTGGGGGAGGGGTTTTGTGGTGGGGGTTGTGGTGGGGGAGGGGTTTTGTGGTGGGGTTGTGGTAGGAGAGGGGTTTTGTGGTGGGGGAGGGGTTTGTGGTGCGGTTGGGAAGGGGAGGGAGTTTAGGGTAGGGAATTGGGATGGGGAGGTGGTTGTGGTGGCGTGGATGCATGGGGTGGGTAGGGTAGGCCATGGGGTTTGGGTGGGTAGGGTAGGCCATGGGGTTTGGGTGGGTAGGCCATGGGTGGGGTGGTTAGGGTGTTTATGGTGGGAGAGGGGTTTTGTGGTGGGGGAGGGGTTTTGTGAATGGGAGGGGAGGGGATTGTGAATGGGAGGGGTTTGTGGTGGGGATGGGAAATGGAGGGGGGTTGTGGTGGGGATGGGAGGGGAGGGGGTTTGTGGATGGGAAGGGGAGGGGGTTTATGGTGGAGATGAAAAGGGGAGGGGTTTGTGGTGGGGATGGGAAGGGGAGGGGTTTGTGGTGGGGATGGGAAGGGGAGGGATTCAGTGGCGTACCGACCGGGGGGGGCAGGGGGGGCAAGTTGCCCCCCCTGGCTCCAAATACCGGGACGCTAAATTCCCAAGACCGGGTCGCTAAATTTGCATAAGTAAAAAAAATAGAGCCTAAAACACTGAGGAATGGGCATTATTTGTTAACTGTTGTGCTTTTTTGAGTCCCAAATTTTGTGACCGTGCGAAATGTTGTGACTGTGCAAAATTTTGTGAATGTGCGAAATTTTGTGACTATGCGAAATTTTTTGACCGTGCGAAATTTTTTGACCGTGCGAAATTTTTTGACCCCCCCCCCCCCCACTTACGTGAAATTCACGAGTTGACTGACTGGGAAAACATTTGGGGCAACCTTTTACGAAAATTTACGCCACTACCGGGACGACATACTTCTGCCCCCCCTGGCTCACATGCCGCGGTACGCGCCTGGAGGGATTATGATGGTAAAGGGGTTGTGGTGGCATGGGGTTGGGTGGGGTGGGGATTTGTTGTGGGAGGGGAGGTTGTAGGGGTAGTTTAGATGTGTAGGGGGCATTGTGGGAAGGTGAAGTAGGTTTGTGGTTGGGGTTGAGTGGGTTTGTGCATGGGGTGGGAGGGAATTGTGGTTGGGGTGGTGGGTGAGGGGATTGGTGTGTGTACACCAATAATAAGTACACAATAAGCGTAGAGGATTCCCTGTTTGTTAATGTAATAGTGCACTTTCAATGAAAGCTTGAAAATGAAATTTCAAAAATAGTTTTTGCCCAAAATGACTGAAATCGCATTAGATCTTTTTCCTAGTAAAACGTAACCATGAATTGTTTTGAAGCGACACAAAATATTTTGGTATCAAGTTCAGCTATCGATATAGGAAGGATAGAAGATGCCATTTTGTGTATGGGAGCGCTACTGTTGGATTAACTGTAATACTGGCAAAATGTCCACTTGCCAAAAAATGACTGAAATGTCATCATTTTTCTGGCAAAACGCAACCAATTTTTTTTTTGAAGCGACATGAAATACTTAGGTATTGAGACTTTGGATTAACTGTAAATACTGGCAAATATGTCCACTTAGTGGTCATATTTGCCAGTGCACTGGCAAATTTGTCAGGGCTGGACAATTCGGACACCTGCAAGGAATGGTACAAAACAACAAACATAAATAAAACAAGGTGACGAATTCGGCTCTTGCGCTGCAGGAGTCGAAACATTTCACAGCTGTTTCGCGGGTCAAAATGTTATGAATTGACTCTATGAAAATGCAGTGCTCTAACTAAGAAAGTATGAATACTCTGTTACGTTTTGATCTGTAATCCGGCACTTCTAAATGCACTTACCATTAAATTTGTTGTATTTCCTTAACGCTATTTTCACCATTCGGCGGACATGTTGTGTACAATCTCGTAGGGAACCACCGAGATAATTGATTGGCCGTTATTGTTCACGTGACTGATCAACAGGTTATCAACACCGTCGCCAGGGATCCAAATTCACAAAAAGTTTGAAGGGAAAATAAGATGAGTAATGAGAACTATTCTCTGAGTAAATTCATAAAATTAAAAAACAAACAAATAATGAATAGGTAAATAAATAAAAAGGAAAATAAAAGAAACATTAAAAAAAATCACTCATTTTCAGTATCCAAAAATGTTGATACATTTTCGCAAAATCTTCACTATGTAGGCCTAAATTTGCATGAATGATCAAACTTCAAAAAATCAATGAATATATAATTTCATGGATAACTAAACTATTTAATCAGTTTATTAACAAACAAACAACAACAGAAGAAAATGACAGCCCACTAATACCCCTAAGGGAGTGTTCAGAAATACTTTGGTGG
>CM069443.1:44404749-44489787 GCA_035610835.1 Ophiura sarsii | reverse complement strand
TGTAGTAAGAATCATGGGTTCGAATCCCGCACAGGATCTTGTTACGTCCACTCTCACACCCGGCCCAGACTCAACACAAAAGTTGGTTACCATGAGCGTTCTTCATTTTTTTCAAAATACTCCTTTGCAAGGATGTTTCATCAATTTTAACCCTCTTTTTTGTTGCAAAATGAAGGACAAAATTGAGGTGAAAAATACCCGCTATTTTTTGTTTTCAATGACTGGAATTTTAAACACCCCTTTTCAATGATACTTTATACATACATAAAATAGATAAAAACAAGTTGCCCCAAACATTACCAGCTGTTTATAGTCCTGTTTATAACTGATGCACCCAAAATAGGGGATTTTGATTGTGTTCTGATCAAATAATTAAAACCATGGGTAGAGTTAAGGATTCCAAATCGATATCATGAACATTTCTCGGATTTCGTAAACACCCCCTTTTTACGAATTTCGCGGGGTTATCAACTTTTGTGCTGAGTTCGGTGGTGGGGGGGGGGGGGGGGGGGGGGGGGGGGGGGGGTGAGGCTCTCACATGGAAGAATAACAACAAATTGGATGGATATAAGCATCCAGCTACAATATCACGGGGTAGCCACTCATGTTTAAAGTTTGTATGCAACCAGATACTATATAACTATGGAACAAGTATCTCGAAGGCAAAGTTCCCCGTCTACTATGCGCAAATTCACGACCTGATCGGCTCAAAACATGATTTGTGGCACAGAAATAGCACATCAATGGTAAAAAAAAGCTGGTTGTGATTTAGAGTAGAACTGATTTGCTTTGATGATAGCAGAATTTAGTTCTTATTTGACACGGAACATTAAGAATTGGTTATTTGAAGAAGAAAAAAATTTCGTGGAACAAATACGAATTTTAAGTTGTGGATGGCTTCGTCTGACAGTGACAGAGGAGTGGCGTGGCATTATTTGCATTTTATGAATATTGAAATCAGATCAGTTGGGAAGGACGCTGGACCGCGACGATCACATCGTGCAGTGGCGTATCTGGGATTTTTTCCAGGGGGGGGGGCAAAGGATATTTTTTCCTGGTGAACACCAGTTCGACCCGACAAAATTTTCGTAAAAGGTTGCCCCAAATTTTTTTCCCAGTCAGTCACCTCGTGAATTTCACGTAAGTGTGGGGGGGGGGGGGGGGGGGGGGGTTTGAATTTGGGTAGGTTTGAATTTCCTGCTGAGCACCTTCAGGGGGGCACTGTGCCCCCCTGCCCCCCCCCCCCCCCCCCCGGCTGTTATGCCACTGACATCGTGTGAGGTCATAAATAGTCATGACTGAATATTCATTCACAACGAATGATTGACAGTTTACGCTTAACTCCCGGGTGATAGAGTGCGCTATACCGAGTTAGGTGCGGTATTGTAACTTTTGTGTATTCACCTGACACATGATGCATTGAGTGTGGTAGTTTTTTAAAGAACGACGCATAACAATCCCGTGCGGTATTGTAACTTACAATCCCGCACCTTAATGGCTATACCGGGTGGTTCAAAAAAAAGTTGACCGAAGTTCAAAGTAATTTTTCAACGACATTTATAGTTTCAGAGAATTTGCGTTTACTTGGTCTTGGTCAGCAGTAAGTTTTAAAATTATCCTGAACAAATGGTGCTTGTTTAGCTTGTTTGGTTTTTCAGATATGGTTCATTACAGAAAGCATGCACAAAACTGACTTGTCCACGGGAGCATCATTTAGTTTTTATCTTCAACAAAACAGCATGCTCTATAGATTCAGAATTGAAAAGCCCACCCTTACAAAGTATCCCAATCTCTGTGCTTATGTGCCATTCACATTTAACAAAGAAACGTAGGTACGTAGGTAGGTAATGTCATGCACCAGGCAGATGTTTCAGATGTCTCCTTTTTTTTCTTCTTCTTTTTCTCCTTTTTTCACAATTTTTGACCAATCGCGTGTAGGCCTAAGTCCACTTTGTGCATTCTATCTCTCTACTAAAGGACGCGCCCGTGGACAAGGCAGTTTTGTGCATGCTCTCTGTAATGAACCATATCTGAAGAACCAACCAAGCTAAATTTACCATTTGTTCAAGTTAATTTCAAAACTTACTGCTGATCAAGACTAAGTTAACATAAATTCTCTGAAACTATAAAATGTAGTTGAAAAGTTACATAAAACTTGGGTCAACTTTTTTTTGAACCACCCGGTACTGTGAACCAAATCTCAACAATGGGCAGATAGGGTGTTACATAGGCCTGATGCAACCGCGAGAATGCACTCTCAGAAAACACCCTTATATCGCAGATTCCACTTGTAAAGTTGAAAGAATTCTCCTCTCACACCCGGGGAATACCCTTATTCTCTAAGATGGGAAATGTGAACTACCCTCTGCCGCTTTGCGGTCGAAATAAGCATCCTTTAGAGTGTTCATTCACGACAGTAGATCCTTACAATTTTGAATATGAGTAATCGAGTGCATTAATTACCTCCGGGGATCACTAAGTCTATCAGGGTAAGTTGTTATCTTCAGTAGACACCAAGTCTACCAGAGTAATTTGCTATCTTCAATTGATACCAAGTCTATCAGAATAAGTTGCTATCTTCTGTAGATAGCATATCAGAGTAAGTTGCTATCTTTAGTAGATAGCAAGTCTATCAGAGTAAGTTGCTATCTTCGATTGATACCAAGTGTATTAGAATAAGTTGCAATCTTCAGTAGATAGCAAGTATATCAAAGTAAGTTGCTATCTTCAGTAGATAGCAACTCTATCAGAGTAAGTTGCTATCTTCAGTAGATTGCAACTCTATCAGAGTAAAGTTGCTATCTTCAATTGATACCAAGTCTATCTTCAATTGATACCAAGTTTATCAGAACAAGTTGCTATATCAGAGTAAGTCGCTATCTTCAGTAGATAGCAAGTTTATCAGAACAAGTTGCTATATCAGAGTAAGTCGCTATCTTCAGTAGATAGCAAGTCTTTCAGAATAAGTTGCTATCTTCAGTATACCCTAACTCTTTGGGGCTACTGTCTGGAGCCACGTACAGGCAAAAGTTGCTGTCATTGCTACCGTTGTTACCCTCTAGGGAATCATATCCAACAAGTAGCAAAACATTAGCAAAAATAAGTGTAAAATCGCAAATTTTCTCGCACTACGCGCGCAATTTTAAGTCGGAATAATCTTGTCGGTTCACTTTCATTTCTTGCCCCCACAATAGCAACATACTCTGACATACCTAACGTCCCAATCATACCAGCTGTCCCGTACCATCCTCACAACCCCTTCATCCTATCTATCCCAACCATCCCCAACGTTCATATGGGACTTCTTGCCTAAAATTCACAAGAAAAGGCCAATAAGTCATACCTTTCTAGGTAGGCCTATAGTTAGTAATATTAATGGCCCTTGTGAACAAAATGGGAATTCATTGATTTCTTCTTGATGCCTCTAGTTAAAACGCAATCTATATACCTATCTTAGAGACACCAAGGATGTAATCAGAAAAATTGAATCATAAAAACGGTCAAAAGAATGTTTATTATTTTCTAATATGGACTGCGTAGGCATGTTTCCTAATGTTTTACAAGTCGAAGTGTTCTTAGAGGTTCTCAAAGTGTATCTAATGCGAATCGCAAATAATATTTCCCACACTTGCCACCAATGTATCACATGGAAGCATTACTAAAATTTGTTTTGCAAAGAAACTGTTTCTCTTTTAATGATCAGTTTTACTGGCAAACCAGCGTTGTAGCAATGGGTAAAAATGTGCCCCGGAACTATGCGACGTATAATGTTCCATGCTCTGGAAAATAAGTTTGCTAAATAGTGACAAAATATTCAAATGGTTTCGTTACCTAGACGATATTCTAACATTTTGGTTAGGTGATAAAGATGAGCTAGCTAATTTCATAAGTCAGATGGGACAGCTGATATGATTAGGACGTTAGGCCGAATGGTTGGGATAGGTGGAATTGAGGGGTTGTGAGGAAGGTGTGGCAAGATGGGACAGCTGGTGATTGGGACTTTAGGGATGGTTGGGAGAGGTGGGATGGAAGGGTTGTGATGATGCGGTATGGGACAGCTGGTAATTATTGGGACGTTAGGGATGGTTGGATAGGTGGGATGGAGGGGTTTTGAGGACGGCATGGGACAGCTGGGATGACTGGGACGTAGGATAGTTGGGATGTAGGGAGCATGGTAGGGGACACCTTGTATGATTGGGACGTCAGGGATGGTTGGGATAGGTGGGATGGAGGTGCGTTAGGGATGATTGGGAAGGTTGGGATATGTGGGAAGAGGGGTTGTGAGGACGTTATGGGACAAGTGGGATGATTGGGACGTTATGATAGGTGTGATGTAGGGGTTATGAGGATGTTATGGGACAGCTGGGATGATCTTTTGGGTTACTCCTTCATGTAAGATCTCACGAAATATAACATTTATACAATGTATATATAGCACGAAATAAAATACATAAATATAACACGAAATATAATACATCAATAGGCCTATAGCACGAACATCAAAATAGCACGAAATATATACGATAGCAATTTACTCTGATATACTTGCTATCTACTGAAGATAGCAACTTACTCTGAAAGACTTGCTATCTACTGAAGATAGCATTTTACTCTGATGTACTTGGCGTCTACTGAAGATAGAAACTTACTGTGATAAACTTGCTATCTACTAAAGATAGCAACTTACTCTGATATACTTGTTATCTGCTGAGAATAGAAACTTACTCTGATAGACTTGCTATCATTAAAGATAGCAACTTACTCTGATAGACTTGCTATCTTCTAAAGATAGTAACTTACTCTGACATACTAGCTATTTACTGAAGATAGCAACTTATTCTGAAAGACTTGCTATCTACTGAAGATAGCGACTTACTCTGATATAGCAACTTATTCTGATAAACTTGGTATCAATTGAAGATAGCAACTTACTCAGATAGACTTGTCTGATAGACTTGCTATCTACTGAAGATAGCAACTTATTATGATATACTTGCTATCTACTAAAGATACCAAAATACTCTGATAGACTTGCTGTCTACTGAAGATAGCAACTTACTCTGATATACTTGCTATCTACTGAAGATTGCAACTTATTTTGATAAACTTGGTATCAATTGAAGATAGCAACTTACTCTGATATACTTGCTATCTACTAAAGATAGCAACTTACTCTGATATACTTGCTATCTACTGAAGAAACCCCATATTGTTCTCACTATTTCTGTAAAATGTTTGGCCCAATATGTTCCATTTATGTTATAGGCCAAATTGCAGTGATTTCCTGCCAAAGGTGGTTAACTATTATACCCGGCAAGTGTGTGTACTACTCAATGGGCAAATTTCATGTCACGTGCTTCTAAAATAAGAACCATTGTAGTTATGCAACTCAAACTTGGAATGCGACTATTTTAAGGATGACCTTCATGTAGAATAGAAAAACATCAAGTTGAAAATCGGACCCGCAATCGGAACAGCTACGTTTAACACCTTCCTGGTTGCTGGATGATAAAGTTGCGTGTGAATTCCCAACCTCACGATAACAATAAAAAATAACAAAGCAAATTATGCAACCATGAACAAACCGTCAGCAAATTTTCTCCTTCAAATCCTTTGATGAATACGGTCCCGCCGGTCCATCGCACTTGTTATTGTTATTATTACAGACCAAAAACTTAAAAAGAGAAATTCCGAACTATAATTACTAAATTTACCAAATGAAGCATTGTAAGCAACTGTTTACTAACAATTTCATTTAAAAGTCAACAACATGTACGTCCCTGGATGAGTTTAATTTAAAGGTTGATCAGATACAAGGTTAGATTGTTCAATAACAACCCGCCTTAGTATTTTGTTCTAAGAAAAAACGTTTTTTACTTGATTTTATTATCTTGTGAGTAGCCTTATTTCAAGATAGGATTTTAATTAACACAAACATCTATTAGAATGCATGGTAATGTTAAAATAAGATGTGTACTTTTGGTGAAGATATAGATAATTGATCAAGGTACTCATGATATGAAGTTATAAATATATAATAGAAACACATTATTCAAGCAACACACCT
The DNA here is from genome assembly GCA_035610835.1 of Ophiura sarsii. Classification (NCBI taxonomy): domain Eukaryota; kingdom Metazoa; phylum Echinodermata; class Ophiuroidea; order Amphilepidida; family Ophiuridae; genus Ophiura; species Ophiura sarsii. Next base: position 44,483,720 of record CM069443.1, on the reverse strand, counting down.
TAAAAGTTTCTTTCAATTACTATAATTGGCTTACTTTCAACTTCAGTTTTTGTGGCAGTCGGACATCAGTTTCATCTGCTCCCAGACCTTATGCTAATTGTTTAGGCCTACTATACATTTTGCTGGATCTTTGACTTCCTTACTACCATATACTTCTACAACTAACTAATGATGTTTGCTGTACTACTAGTGTGTTGTCTGTTCTTCACACAGGGCCAAGCTGGTGCAATAGACCGGGTTGCAGATGAGGTAAGTATAAGATTAATTACAATATTACAATATTTCTACAGATAATTCTTTACTACTCTTTACTACGAGTACAATCCTGGAGAAAAAAAGGGTGAAACACTGAGCTCACGATTTCGAAATTCAGTGCCTTTGTGTATAATAGACTGATACAAAACAACTTTAGCGTTTTCATCCAAACGCACAAAAATAGAAAGTCGTATATAATATAATAATAATAATAATAATAGTAGTACTAACACTAATAATAATGCATTTGTAATGCGCCATCAATCTAGGTATACTATTCCGAGGTGCAAACATGAAATACAAAAATACACTATACAACAATATAATAAGAACATTTATACCCAATACTATTTTATATTGCACACAATTTCAGAGTAGACAATTTTATGCATTAGAACCATAATAACATACCGTTAAACTTCATCTATAAGCACCCATTGACTAATATTTAATAAGCAGAGAATAGATAAAAAGGTATGAGCGCCCTCAATTGATCTAGAGAAATTAGCACGAATTTGTTTAGTGTATTCGATATTCAATAATATAAAGTTGTATTACTCTCTAAATAATTTCATGGACAGACGAATTGCTCAATTGGTAAAGCGCCCGGTAAAGCGTCAACTTCAGTATCACGAGGTTGGTGGATCAATTCTCAACTACACCTTTTGCAATTTCTTTTGAAATCCAAGTGATATAGAAATTAATGCAAACTTGAATGTAAAATGATTACTCAATTATACTAGCTTTATTGTTATTTTTCAAAAAACAAGCGCATAATTAATTTGATTGTATAAAGTAATGATCTTAATAGTCCAACCTTTTTATAAGCTAAAACACATTTATACTACAAATTAACCACAGCAAAATGTATTCATTGGCTTATTTTAAATGTTTCACACAGTAATCTTAAACGTTTCCTTCATCATGATTTAAGGGCAAATTATGATGATGCATATTAGGTTGGTAGATCAAGTTAAGCAACAAAATGAAAGTAACTATGCAAACCACTATAATCCTGGTCTCACAATGAATGAATAGGTGAATGAATGGATGGCTATTAAATCAATTTATTTCCAATAAGATAGAGGGCCGTCCATTTATACCGACCCATCAATTATACATGTAGTTATAAAACAGTATCTGAAACAGCAGTCTCGTTTAGATCAATTGGTTAAGCCGGCAGTTAGGGCAATTGTGATCGCAGGTTCCAGATGACAATACCTGGTTCGAATCTCACTTCAAGACTTCTTCTTTTGGAAAGTTTATAAATATTTACGGTGTATATCAAATTCTTAACTTTGTTTTTACCATGAATAAATAGTGAATCTATATTTGTCTTTAATGTGGGTTTTCCCTTTTTTTCTCCTCTCTTTCTACTATTTTTTATTTAAATTTTAATGTTATCACAATCGTTTATAAATAGTACAAACATTTAAATCAACCTCAACGACTTAGTATTTTTGTGAAGACATGCATGGATGGAGTACAATGAGACAATACGTTGATTACAATTCACTGCTTTTCAGTTCTGCTACTTATGGTTTTGGCCATTGTTGGTTCTAGATGACAATTCCTGATTGAGTTTATAGAGACACATACATGTACATGTACATGTAATCGATACAAGCATGTAGCATGTCTATCGAATTTGGGGCAGAGGACTTCTAGTGATATAGACACAGTTTCGTAATTCTAAAACTAATCCGTTATAAATCAATAACACGTGGCCACTATACTACCATTTACATGAATGTAATGCATGACCTTCAATACCACGTGAGCTGCTCAAACTATGACATGTTCATAGGCGTGAAATTTAAAGGCATCCGTCAAACGTGTGTATTATAGTTCCGAAAAACTTAAACAGACTTAAAAAGATGGATGGTGCCGTAAATAAGTCCTTCGCGTGATTTCTTTTGTTATTTCCACTCAGTTTTGTTTTATTTGTTTTGTGCTTTGTGTTTCTCCAAGAATAGGTATGGCACAAACGTGTAATATCGCGTTTCGAATCAATGAGGACAACAGGCAAACAGTCAAAACGTTATTGACTGGCTATGGCTTGCGTGTCCAGTTTGATTAAATTTTGTTTCATTTAAAAAATATATATATAAAAAAAACCAACGAAAAAGATAGATTCCTTGTTCATTCATGATAAAAATAAAACACTGTCAAGAATTTGAAAATTATGACCTTTCCAAAAGAAGAAGTCTTGAAGTGAGATTCGAACCAGGAATTGTCATCTGGAACCCGCGATCACAATTGCCCTAACTGCCGGCTAAACCAATTGATCTAAACGAGACTGCTGTGTCAGATACTGTTTTATAACTACATGTATGATTGATGGGTCGGTATAAATGGACGGCCCTCTATCTTATTGGAAATAAATTGATTTAATAGCCATCCATTCATTCACCTATTCATTCATTGTGAGACCAGGATTATAGTGGTTTGCATAGTTACTTTCATTTTGTTGCTTAACTTGATCTACCAACCTAATATGCATCATCATAATTTGCCCTTAAATCATGATGAAGGAAACGTTTAAGATTACTGTGTGAAACATTTAAAATAAGCCAATGAATACATTTGGTTGTGGTTAATTTGTAGTATAAATGTGTTTTAGCTTATAAAAAGGTTGGACTATTAAGATCATTACTTTATACAATCAAATTAATTATGCGCTTGTTTTTTGAAAAATAACAATAAAGCTAGTATAATTGAGTAATCATTTTACATTCAAGTTTGCATTAATTTCTATATCACTTGGATTTCAAAAGAAATTGCAAAAGGTGTAGTTGAGAATTGATCCACCAACCTCGTGATACGGAAGTTGACGCTTTACCGGGCGCTTTACCAATTGAGCAATTCGTCTGTCCATGAAATTATTTAGAGAGTAATACAACTTTATATTATTGAATATCGAATACACTAAACAAATTCGTGCTAATTTCTCTAGATCAATAGAGGGCGCTCATACCTTTTTATCTATTCTCTGCTTATTAATTATTAGTCAATGGGTGCTTATAGATGAAGTTTAACGGTATTTGCAAAAACAAAGATATTAATGCTTTATTTAAGGTAGCGATCACCGAAAACAATGCCCTGTTTTAACATTGATTAATGATCATTGCATTATCAATGAGCATTACAGAAAGCAATTTCTAAAATGATTTTAAAATAATGTACCGTAGTAAATTAATAGGCCTATAATAGAATAGACAATCCATGATTTCCAGAAAATATGTAGGCCTATACGCCACTATACCCAGCTATATCTTCAGTAGATAGCACTTACTATACATGTACCGTTTGCACACTGCAAAACATTGTGGTATCTTTATGTCATTAGAAACTTCATAATCAGCACGTTGGATGTTCCAGATAGATAATATAACATAAGTCTCTTTTATCAAAAATTAGGGAGATCCAATGTTAACCAACATTAACTCTTTTGGAGCTATTAAAATCATTGATTAAACCAGGTAATTTGCTGTTCCTGTTTAAGTTATATATATTAGTTTCAACTAAAAAGTTAGTAGATTGTGGACGTTTTGAATGATGGTCTAAATGAATCGTTCAGCTCTTGAAGTGACTTAATTTGGCGTCAATTTGTACAGTTTTGTGAGGTTTCTTTTTGCCGGTTTTCAATAATTTCATACCACATCGGAACGAGTAAAGATATTTTACTGAAATTAGCAGAATAAATAGAAAACAATGCTTACCTCGCATTCAAAATACTCTGTTGTTTTAATGTCGCTTTATAATTTTGAAACACGGTATAAATCGATCTGGGAAACCCTGTATAGGCTTAATTATCGGTTGATTTAGGTTGATCCGTTTATCAATCAAATATGTTCTTTTTGCAGTTATTGGAAGACGTTTTGAGAGAGTTGGTTCTTTTGGAGAGACAAGGTAATGTCACCAATATGTTCTTTCGTTAAAATTCTAAGGGTAACAGCAGAAAGCATTTTGTTCTCACGAATGGTGGGGATAGATTTTTAAATTTCCAAATGTTGGTGCGGATGAATATATCCCTATGATTGAATTGACCAATGACATGAACATGAGCAGAAGCATATCATTGGAAAGTCTTGATTAAAGTTGACCTATGGAAAATAATAACTGTTCTCGAAAATTGACAAAACTAATGAAAATATTTGTTTGTGAAAAAACTTAATCAAACAGAAACGACCAAATATCAAACCATACCAATAGCAACATTGAGTAGTACCAAAAAGATGGCCCAAAATGACTCATGCCCTTAAACTACAATTGACACCCTATCGAAAAGAGAAGACAGTGGGAATAAAAGTCAAGAAGAAAAAAGGGCCGAATACTGGCCTAAAAGGGATACTCCGCGGATGACGAGAATCTATAGGCGCCCCCGGTTCCTTTCAGCCACACTAACAACAACGTTTTGTTTAATAACTTATTTTAACATATCCACTGTCCCTCAAAACCCCATTTTGGAAGCAATTTCGACGGCCATGAGACACCTTTTGGATGGAGGGGCGGGGGTTTGCACCCAAAAGACGGTCTTTGCTCGAAAAAACCCCACTCCACACCCACACATTTGGCCCAATTTTGTGCACGCCAGGGTTTAAGCCTGGTAGTCTCCGTTTCATATTTGGGGATGATACCGCGCCGGCCTTGACTCCCGCGTCATGAATTCAATCCGGGTCTAACTGAGAGTTCTAGGACTACCCTCTGAGAGTTATAGGACCAGTGAGCCCGTCGGGCACTGTCGGTTGAGGATGGTACTGTACTAGAGCGGTTTTCGGGTTTCGCGGTTTTCGAGTGAAGCGATTTTAGATTTTGAGCTAAACCTTATAGGCTGATGGGTCCTTTAGTGTTATTTAGTGTCAGCGATGTGTCGTGTTAGAAGAGGGGTCGTCGTGATGCGCTTTTGGGGGTGGGATGGGGCCTTGAGATCGGAGGTGGGGCGTGGGGGTGCAGTGGCGTAGCTCAGGGGGGGGGGGGCATGGGGGGCAGTTGCCCCCACTGACAGAAATTTTTGTGCCCCGCCCCCCTTTGTGCCCCCGCCCCTCTCTTTGGATATAGTGCTTATATGCTGGGTAACCATTTAATAATTACCATTTTCGCCTTGTTTTTAAAAATAAATGACAATTTTTGGGTGAAAAACTGCTTATAACCCCCAGGATTGGCCAATATTTGTTGACTACAGTGCTTTTTGGACTGCGAAATAGTGTGTCCGTGTGAATTTTTTTGACCGTGCGAAATTTTTTGACTTCACCCCCCCCCCCCCCCCCCCCCCCACACTTACGTGAAATTCACGAGTTGACTGACTTGGAAATTTTTTCGAAAATTTTAGAAATCTTGCCCCCCCCCCCCCCTGAAAAAAAACCTAGCTACGCCACTGTGGGGGTGGAGGCTTTTGACATGGCATCCCCAAACAGGCGAGTGAAAAATCGAGATCGGAACTATAGCCAACAGCGCTTATCTAAACCGACCGGCTAAAATTGAGGCCCCTCGGGCATCCCTCCTCCATTTTTAAAGTTATAAAAGAAATGCACTTCCCCTTTTAGCCGGTCGTTTGAGCTAGTCTTTCCGGTCATAGTCGTCAGCACCCCCCCCCCCCCCCCGACCCCCGGGAGATACGCTTCTGTTGAGCGCCATAATTGCACAATCAGATTTAAGAGTCATCTCAGGTAAATATCGAGTATGGGTGGCAAAGCTCGCTTTGGTAGCATATCAGAAAAACGAGATTAGTTTGTTAATCTTTTACTCGTTGCCATGGCAACAGCCCAATTTAGATTTTAGCCATTTTTGGGTCAATATCAGTTAAAAATAGTCGAAATTTACCGCACATTCGTTATCTTATTGCAGCAATATGCAAGATTTTTTTTCAAAAGTAGCTATTACTTGATAAAGACACATCTTTATACTTTAGACACAAATTAAAAAAAAAAAAATTAAAAAAATGTTTTGATGTATTTTCTGACCTGGCAACACTGCTAGTTTTGACATATTAAGAAAATTGATATTTTAGCCTATCTTTGCATCTCGTAAAAACTACTTGCCAGGGCACTCAGGATATTGTCCTTATAGGAGGAGGGAGAGATGACTTTACCCTACTCATATCTGATAAAGACAGCTTGGGGTATTATATACTTTAACGGCAGTGTTGCCAGATAATGACGCATTTTGGAAAAATTACAATATTTCGTTTGTTACAAATAATGACATTCATTTTGATACTGAAGCCATTTTATTACGACAAATTGGATTTAGTATATACCAGATGTTCCAGGGACTTCCATAGATACCCGTTAAGTAAAGCAGGTGGTAATATAGGGCCTATACTTGTACTCTTGTTGCCAGAAAGTTCACAGTACGGCAACATTGCTATATTCAGATAATTTGATTTCGTATATTAGTCGGGTATGTACAGAGGGGTTGACGTGCACCACCAGTACTAAACCAAACCAACTTTTTAGGTGTCTTTTAGGGTCCTTAAACACATTTTAGATGTTAACAGTGAAAAAAAATGGGATGCTCTCCAGATATCCAAGATGGCGTCCAAAATGGCCGCCAAAACGGGTCAAATCTCATAAAATGACATATAGCAATCAATTTGTATGGTGAAAGTATAGTTGTAACAGTGGGATATATGTATTAGACCACTAGACACTCATATCTAGAAGTTTTGCTTTGTTAAGGGGGCTGTCAAGTGTCATTTCGTATTTTCCAGGAATTTCACTTTTCTTCATTTTTCAAAACTTCAGAGTGTTATCTATCAGTACATGCAAAGAAATTTTCAATTTTGAAATTCCAAAAGCCTATTTAGAAGGATTTAAATCCCTTATTGTGATCATTGACAAAGTAGAATGGAAAAGTCTGCCCGCAGGGGATCAGCGAAACTCCCATGCGCCGCGTATCCCGTGTTTTGTTTTTCACGCAAATTGGCACGCGCCAGTTCGCTTAAAATACGCGACGCTGTTATTTCGAAAGCCGTCAGTGCGTGCTGCGTTACCCGCTATGTTTTTGCCGCGTTTGAGGGCTTGTTCATACGCATTGTTTACGCATCGGAGGCCCGACTTATCAAACCGTCATTTTTGCCAGGGTGTGGCTGAGCCTGAAAGCAAGTAGGCCTATTAGTAAAACAAGGCTTTAGCACAAGCGTTAGTGTCAAGGAGTTTGGAAAGAGAGAAGGAAAAAAGATAAAAAATAAAGGACAGAGAAAGATTTTGAATCCATGATCGGAGTGAAACATTGTAAGGAGATCAAAAAGACTTACACCGGGTTTTATCCGAAGACGTTAATGTTTTGTTTTTGTTTGGCCTTTCGATGTTGTACAAGTCCGTTCCACCCGCCCGTCCATCCAATAGGCCTACCTGTTTATCTATTTATTGTCATTACTGAATATGGTAGGCCTATATCGTTGTTAAGTTAGCTAGTTCTCAGTTAGTTCAACTCGGTGTACTAATTTGTCATTCAGTTATATCAAACATAATATCAATTATAAGTGCCGTTTTACCTAGGCCTACATGGGCATGATCGGAGAAGCATCCTCGGGCCGATGAGCCGATGCTATCAAATGGTTCACATGGTTATCTCATAATAGTCTAACTTTGTATAGTATGTATTTGCACACGCGGCAATCAAACACACGACATGTGGAGTTGGGGGTGTATAGGGCCATGGAGAGCAGGGATGGACAGCCTCTCCTGGCATGTATTTTAATATACTATCCATTATAAGCTATTTATTCAGTTGCGTTCGGGTCTAAGGCCCCGCTGTTAGGCCTACGGTTTGGTTGGTGACATGCCATATAAGACAAAATAAGTTCCAAGATAACCAGAAGTAGGCCTATACGGCCAAACAAGTCATGTTTCTATAAAATCCTCCTAAAATGTCATAGTTAAATTGAATAATATAAAATTCTGGAACATTCCAAATGAAATTCGGACTGAACAAAGAACAGAGATCTTCCCATTTCGATCGCTAAATGCCCATCATTCATATTTTGAATCAATGAAACGTCCGAATGTTCTAGACTGAAAGCAAAGGTGGAAGGGATGGGATTATGGTGGGAGAGGATGCTCTATATTTCTGCCCCTCGGACCCACCCCAATAAAAAAAATAGGGTAACATCGGTTTGGTTTATCACGAAGTTATGAGATGTAAACAATAGGCCTGATTAATTAAATGTGTGGTTGCACCTTTGATATCCTTGTACTTTTGTGTCCTCTCAATAAAAAAAATTCAATCTAGGTATAGGTGACAAGGCAATTCATAGGGATAGCCAATAAATAATAAAACCATGCAGTAATGGAAATACCGAATACTGTATATAGGCCTAGCACTAGAGCTAATTGTTAAATAATGGCCGTGTTTTCAACGTTATCATTGTTATCTTCAGTAGATAGCAAACTACTTTTATAAGAGATCCAACCGAAATGCTTAATAGAGCTATTGTTATAACACTGAACAATCACTATTTAATAATTATCTTTGGTAGATAGCAATTCGAATCAATTTTAAAAGGATCCAAGTCCATTCTAATGGAAAATACTCATCATTTAACTACTGTGAAATGTGCTCCATTACCCGCCAGTGGCGTATCTGATGAGATCGCTTGTCAGAGGGGGAAATGGTATCTTCCCGGTAGGCTTTAACTTTACAGGCTGAGGATTGCCGCCGCCGCCGAGTCCGACATTTGAAAACGGGGAGGGTGGGGGTGTTCTCAAAATCCACCCCATCCGATTCAAATTGGGGCCCTTGCTCCCCCAACCCACTGTATTTACAGAAAATAAAACCTTTTAGCCCGGTAGTTTGAGCTGTTCTACCCGGTCAAATCCGTCGAGGGGGACACTCTGCTGATACGCTACTGTTACTCGTTCGCTTGACAGTTTACCCATAGACAATTATTCATATAGTCATTTTACAAACCGTTACATTTATTTTCCTGCTTCATTAAACATTAGACCTATCGGACATATATTTCAGTTTCTTTTTCGGTGGCGCTGGCATAACGAGGATCAAGTTCAGGTGGCATGTTGTGGCCTTTTACTATTTATGATGAAATTACAATTCGTGACGTGACTCATATTAATCATGTTAATCAGAAGCTTACCCGATTCCGTCTCTTTAAATATCTGAGGTAGAAGAAGAGAAAACATGTAGGCCTAGAGCCTACCAAACGACAGGTCTTAAATTAAATCTTCATCCCATTTCTTGCTTTCTCTCTGTTTCCAATTTTTCTCTCTCCTTTACTAAGTCCTTTATCTAGGATAGGTGTTGATTTTTACACCCAGACTACTCACTAATCCCGCCACGGTGCATTTTTAAATGATCACATTGATAAAGACTCGACTACACTGGCCTATAATGATAAACTCTGATGATTAGCCGCAGAGTGTTGCGCACAGAAATTAATACAGGAGCGTCTAAATCTTTGTCAACCGGTTCAACGCGCACGCGTCACCATTTATTTTGCCAACTCAAAACATTCCGCGCGCGTCTGCGCTCATTGTCGATTAACGCACGCGCTTGAATGCGTTACGCTTCCCGGAAATTGTGAACGCACTTCGAATGCGCATAAAATGGTATGGCTTCTTTTTCAAACTCGACATCATGAAAAAGGTGTTTTTTAACACACATTTGAGGTTATTTTGATACCAAGAAAAGAACGGTTTGTAATGAAACTTTGCACGAAGTTGGGGATTTATATGTTTCCCACATATCTAAAGAACAGGATTTGAAATACGTGTATTTCCCCATAAACCATGATCAAACGGCGGTATTGTCACTTTTCACATTCATCGGTTGATTTCTTTATGTTCATTTTTGAGTAAAAATACGATTTACAGACACGATAACTCAATACAAACTGCATCTGATGGACAGCAAGTAAGTTTAACGCAACAACCATGATCTTCCCCAGGTTCCATTTTTTTTGTTTTTTGTTTTAGGCCTATTTCCCGATTTTTCGGATCATTTTGTGGAAATTCACGTTTGTTGTATTTAAAAATCCCATTTTGTTGCCTTATTTGGTCAATAAATAAAAAAATATCTCAGATATCAAAAAACAAAAAAAATGGAACCCGGGTAATTTTCTTAAGATTACAAAAATCGTAAAAGGACAGATTTTCAGAAAATATTTTTTTGGTTACTTTGTCCGAATTGAAGACTGGTCAAAATTCTCGTTTTTTATGATTTTCTCCAAAATGGTTCTTTTTAGAGCAATTTTATGTTCATGGTTAGATTTATTGAACCCTTTCCTTCAAAAAAATGTATACTTGTATATGGAATATATGAATAATTACGTAGTTACGGCAGTTTTACGGAAGCTATTTCTGACACTTGACAGCCCCCTTAACACACCTAAATCCAAGATGGCCACCAAAATGGCCACCAAAAATGATAAAATTCCATATATTGGCATATATAAACCAACATGTATGACCAGAATATATTTTTAACAATGGGATGTATGTGTTAGACCACTAGAAACTCATACCTAGTATTTTTTCTTTGTAAACATACTTTAAAACCAAAATGGCCGCCAAATTAATGGTCGAAATTGGTCTAAAGTGGTCAAAAATTCCATTAAAAAGGCTAATATCAACCGAAATGTATGATGAAAATATGATTTTAACGATGAGATGTATGCGTTAGACCACTTGTAGCTTATAACCAATATTTTTGCTTTGTTAACACAGTTCAAAATCCAAAATGGCCCCTAAAATGGTTCCCGAAGTGGCTGAAATAATTGTCAAGTTCCATAAAATTAGATAATATCAACATCATAATATTTAACATCAACTTATCCATTCTGACAGCCAGTTTGGAAAGTGAGACTGAATCAAATTGTCACAGAGATGGGCCTTATTTCTAAAAGCAATAGCTTAACAGTTTAGACCATATTATTTGGTGAATTTGATGAGAGCGTGTGTGGTCTAGCGGATAGATCGCAGGTCTCATGATACAAAGGTTGCGAGTTCGAGCCCCGCTACGGCCAACATGTTTGTATCCTTAGGCAAGGTACTTAGTCTCAATTGCATCGTGGTTCAGAAGTCACGTATAAATGGTGGTCTCGTGCATAAGAAGAGCAAAATCCGAGCACGTTAAAGGTCACAGACTCCTTCGCAAAGAGTAGGGGATCATCCCGTTCTGTGTACATAAAAATTCATGTCCCTAGGTTTCAGGGGCACTGTACCGTTAATGTCCGAGGTAGGGCGCTGTGTACAGTATAACAGTATATATGTATGTATACACTCTGACAATATCTATTTTGAATTATCATACACTCATGTAGACTATTTTTACATTGACAACGGCAATTTTGGTGGCCATCTTGGTTTTAAAGTATGTTATTGCAATGCAAATATACTGGATATGAGTTACTAGTTGTCTATTACATACCCCCAATGTTCAAACTATACTTGCATCATATATTTTGGTTGATATCATCACATTTTATGGAATTCAAACAATTTGTTCAGTAATTTTGGGACCCATTATGGGGGCCATTTTGGATTTTAAAGTATGTTAACAAAGCAAAAATACTAGATATGAGTTACTAGTGGTCTAATACATACAACCCCATCCTTAAAACTATATTTTCATCATACATTTAGGTTGATATTATCCCATTTAATGGAATTTGACAATTTTTGCAGCAACCTCGGGAACCATTTTGGGGGCCATTTTGGCATCCATTTTGGATTTTGAACTTTGTTAAAAAACAAAAATACTGGGTATGAGTTATTAGTGGTCTAATACATACATCCCACCATTAAAACTAAATTTTCATCGTAAATTTAGGTTGATATTATCCCATTTTATGGAATTTGACAAATTTTCAGCCACTTCGGGAACCATTTTGGGGGCCATTTTGGATTTTGAACTGTGTTAACAAAACAAAAATACTGGAAATGAGCTACTAGTGGTCTGACACATACATCCCATCGTTAAAATTATATTTTCATCATACATTTCAGTTGATATTAGCCTATTTTATGGAATTTTGACCACTTTTGACCAATTTCGGCCATTAATTTGGCGGCCATTTTGATTTTAAAATATGTGAACAAAGTAAAAATACTAGGTATGAGTTTCTAGTGGTCTAACACATAAATCCCATTGTTAAAACTTTACTCTGATCATACATGTTGGTTTATATATGCCAATATATGGAATTTTACCATTTTTGGCGGCCATTTTGGCGGCCATCTTGGATTTAGGTGTGTTAACAAAGCAAAACTTCTAGATATGAGTGTCTAGTGGTGTAATACATATATCCCACTATTACAACTATACTTTCACCATACAATTTGATTGCTATATATCATTTTATGAGATTTGACTCGTTTTGGCGGCCATTTTGGACGCCATCTTGGATATCTGGAGAGCATCCCATTTTTTTCACTGTTAACATCTAAAATGTGTTTAAGGACCCTAAAAGACACCTAAAAAGTTGGTTTGGTTTAGTACTGGGGGTGCACGTGCACCCCCCTGTACATACCCGACTAATATACGAAATCAAATTATCTGAATATATCAATGTTGCCGAACTGTGAACTTTCTGGCAACAAGAGTAGAAGTATAGGCCCTATATTACCACCTGCTTTACTTAACGGGTATCTATGGAAGTCCCTGGAACATCTGGTATATACTAAATCCAATTTGTCGTAATAAAATGGCTTTAGTATCAAAATGAATGTCATTATTTGTAACAAACGAAATATTGTAATTTTTCCAAAATGCGTCATTATCTGGCAACACTGCCGTTAAAGTATATAATACCCCAAGCTGTTTTCATCAGATATGAGTAGGGTAAAGTCATCTCTCCCTCCTCCTATGAGGACATTATCCTGAGTGCCCTGGCAAGTAGTTTTTACGAGGTGCAAAGATAGGCTAAAATATCAATTTTCTTAATATGTCAAAACTAGCAGTGTTGCCAGGTCAGAAAATACCTCAAAACATGTTTTTAATTTTTTTTTTTAATTTGTGTATAAAGATGTGTCTTTATCAAGTAATAGCTACTTTTGAAAAAAAAATCTTGCATATTGCTGCAATAAGATAACGAATGTGCGGTAAATTTCTTCTATTTTTAACTGATATTGACCAAAAAATGGCTAAAATTTAAATTGGGCTGTTGCCATGGCAACGAGTAAAAGATTAACAAACTAATCTCGTTTTTCTGATATGCTACCAAAGTACTTCAACCTGGCCAGGAAAAAAAAATAAAAAAATCGGCGAGCTTTGCCACCCATACTCGATATTTACCTGAGATGACACTTAAATAAGTTGCACATGCTATACATACAAAATGGCTTATTTTACCCCAACACCCAAGTGTTGGATATAAAACTAATACTCCATAGTATCAATAAATAAAGACGTCACCCAACATGTAACACCAAAACCGGGGATATTATCTTTAAAAGGCCTTCATGATGACTTTTTTTATACTAAAATGGCTTTAACTTTCATTGAAATCTATTCCATCACACAGAAACGGTTCTTAAAGATTGCAAGGCGTATTATGACGCAGGGATCACAACCGATGACATATACACCATTGATCCAGATGGTGTAGGTAATGGAGTGGATGCATTTGACGTCAAATGTGACATGTCTGGAGGTAGGTTGTTAGACTAGGTTAAAGGGGCATTGAGAGATACGTATGGGAGGGCGCCCTCAATTATACTGGAAATCAGTTTTTTTTGCATCAAAGTAATACTTAGGCATATACTAACTACCATCTGAAACAGTTTACCAACATTCGCCGTTTATCATATAACATTTTATGATTTTCTTCGATATGATCATATCGAAACTAGGTGCTAAATTCGGAAGTTATGCGATCGTTTTACATGCATACTTTCGCGGCAAATTTTACCCCGGAAGTGCCGTTATTTGCTTATTTTGCATGAAGGCGATATCGGAATTGTATGAAATTTTGGATTTGGGCTATGTTGATGATTATCTTTACGTTATTTGCTCATTTAGTATATCGATACATCTCTCAATGCCCCTTTAAGTGGTTCCGGATTCTCCACAAGATATTACGATTCTTGTTTACTCGCTTATCATACATGAGAAAGAACACCATACGGAGTACCAGAATGTCACCTCAAGTTGGGAGGTAACGCATCAAGATATCGCGCTCTACCTATCATAGACAAAACTAATTAGCATGATTGAGACCGCTCATTATTATACGCATACCAATGCACGCACATTTGAAATGGTCTTCCATCGTGCCAACCATACTTCGGAGAGGCTAAGATAATAGCACTTGTCAATTGCACCATTGCACAGAGAAGTAGGTAACAAGCTGAGTCTTTCAAAAACCACGTCAACACCACCTTTTCATGTTACGACAACTTTTCATGTTAAGCCGGTGAGGTTGGTTTATCACGTCGCGAATACCAAATCTTTTGAGTATTTTGATATGCTGATAATTACCAAAATTCTATTAACGCCATATTGTCAAAAGAAATTGTTGTAATTGCAACCAACGAATTCGGGAACTAACAATAACACGCGGATTACCAGAATGTCATCTCAAGTTATGACGTCATCGCATCGTGTAACGCATCAAGATAACGCGCTTTACCTATTTATCAAGAAACAAAACTACTTGGACGGAGACCGCTCATTCAAACACCAATACGTGCAAAATGAAAACTGCCCTCCCATATCAATGCATATCGTGCCAACCATACTTCGGAAAGGCTAAAATAATAGAACTTGTCAATTGCATCATTGCACAATTAAAGTATCAAGCCGAGTCTTTCAAAAAACACGTCAACACCTGGACACAGTTGGCGACAACTTTTCATGTTAAACCGGTGAGGTGGGCTACATACAAGCAAGGCATTAAAGTCTTTGATACAAGTTGCGAATACCCAAATTTGTACAGTAGGCCTATAATAATCCAATAATAAGGCCAAGTAACACAAATAACATGTTACAACTCCCCGCCCGCTCCGATTTTGGACGCCGCACCAATTTTTTTGTTATTTTGTTATTTAAAAAAAAAAAAAAAAAAAAAAAAAAAAAAAAAATCAATCGTTGCCCTAACTCTCACACCTATTATCAAGTGTATCCTTCATTTTTATTGACCAATGTCATCATCTTTCTTGCATGAATTTTGATTTTGAGGACTTACATGCATTCAAATCAGGTGATAGATACATGCTCCTCATTTTGTGTGGCTAATTATGTTTAGATTTAAGAATGAAAAACTTTTATTGATATTGCTGAAATGCTAGCTTTGGATACACATTTATATTCCCTCATGAAGTGGGAGCTGATCATTGCAGCCTGCCATAATTGTTATATTTTAAATTGGTTTCAATCGAATTAAGTGCGGTTTTTTGGGATTGCATTATTATAACACATAAGAATACTTTAACATAGTGTTGCTGATTTGCATGCGTATTTGCATGCGACATCAATTTGCAATCAAACAATCCTAAATTGATCACACACTATTCATTTGTCATTCAAGCTGCAAATTATTGTTTGTGATATTAGCAACTTTCTTGACAAGTGGACAGTATGATATATTAATCATTTGGTTGATCTACATTGAACCTTAATAAACTTAAACGGCACCATAAAACCATCTCTAAATATGTTATGGCGGCCATCTAAGTAAGACATGGCGCCAACCTTGGACAAAATAACCAAAAAATGGAAAATAACAAATAATATAAGGGCCTCCCTCACCAACTTTTTCAAAAGTCCGGATGAGTAACATGTTATTTTTGTTCCTTGGCCTAATAATAACCAAAGTTCTATAACGCCACCCACTGTCAAAACGTTTTGTTTTAATCTCCATAATTATGTTTAAAAATATTGCTATTAAAGGTATATTATGTGATCTTTCCAGGGAACGCCCTCAACATCGGAAAAAAATTTGAAAGAAGATTTGCTTGCAGATTTACATTTCTGATCATAAATCGTACATACATTCCAAGTTACAGGGCGATACGATTCTTAATTACTTCAAAATCATGATTTTAGAGTGAAAATAAACTGTCGGATAATCCGACAGTTTATTATTTTCACTCTAAATTCACTCTAAAACCATGATTTTGAGGTAATTAGGAATCGTATCGCTCTGTAACTTGGAATGTATGTATAATTTATGATCAGAAATGTAAATCTGCAAGAAAATCTACTTTCTAAAAAAAATAATGAATAGAGGGCGCTCTCTGGAAAAGATCACATAATATGCCTTTAATTTTCCCCATAGGTCGGTATTCAATTCGTGAAAATGATCTCATGGTGTGCTCCAATTTTGAGAAATCTAGTTCTGAAGAATGCCCATGTTATGTTGGGCCACTCTATATAAGGTCTAAATAAAAATTCCATTGAAATAGAATGGGGGCGATCCAAAAGAAAGAAGCATGTTTTGTAACCATTTTCTGAAGCATCTGTTGCAAACCAAAATACCAGGGAAATGGTGTATGTATTTTCCATAATTCAAACCAAAAAACAAATCAAAACACCACAGTCTAACCACTTATTAGTCAAACCCACAGCAATTGGGAGGTTTCTCCTATTAGTCAAACAAGTTAAGCTATTATGTCACTCTGTGGGGAGTCTATAAACATCTCTCTGAATGAATCATCTACAGTCTATGCATCAACTAAACAAATATAGCTTTGACTCCATCACAGACTGCAGGACTGTTAAAATAAACTGCATAGGTATGTAATTTACAAACATGGCTGCCCTCACTTATGTCTAGAAAGACCTAAATGTGTAATTTTTTGCAATCTGATGCTATAAGGGTGGCTTCGCCCCCCAAAAACAGTAATCAAAATCAAAAAGTCAAAATGTAATGTTGCAATATTTCTACACAATTGGTCTTTATTATAGGAGGATACACTGTTATTGGTCATGACCTTGAAGACGCATTTCATGGAACGGAAGATGGACTTGATTCACCCGGGAAACAAGTTGTAATTCCCGTTTACTCGTTAGCCGGCCATAATTACACCCAGAGGAGTTGAAGGCATTGACCGACAATTCCAAGAAATGTGAGCAGGATATTGGACTGGCCTGCAACGGTGTTAACATATGGATAGGTGAATATATGATACTGTGTGGTATGAATATAGCCAGCTTTTGTGTAACAAGACTCTACCTTTTCTTTCATTCTGAGGATATATTCAACACTTAATACTGGTCTTCTTCTCAAGATTGGTCAGTAGATAAATTATGATGTCTAGACAATGTTATGACATGCCACAATGACCAAAACAAAACATTAGGCTCTATTTTAGGATGACATGACCAAACGTTTCAGAACAAAACACTGGTAAACCCATAAAACTTATGTGACAGCTAAGGTTGCCTCTGCATTTTTAATCACCTCTTTCAAAACAAATGTAATTGTGACCGGTCAAATCATAAATCACATGACAGTGTTTACAAAAGTCTCAGTTCCAATTCCTCTATGGTTCCTCACAAGTTTAAATTTACGATGGTATTTGGATGTATAATACAATACACATGCATAACATTGGTTGTGGTGGGGGGGGGGGGGGGGGGGGGGGGGGGGGGGGGGGGGGCGGGGTGGATTGCAAATCCCCCACCAGTCAAATATTGGTGGGATTTACGCGTATCAGGTATAAACCCTTTTCTATTATATACAAATCGGATTCAACGCCTATATGTGGCAAATTGTGGGAAGTTGCTCTTTTTACTTCATTTCTCACTTCCTTTTTTTCCACTTTCATTTCATTCGACCAGCATTCTCAAACAAATAAACACCCCAACACCCCAACAAACACCCAAACACTGATATGGGGGGGGGGGGGGGGGGGGGGGGGGGGGAGGGGGCGACCCCGTGTTGATATACCGTAGTCTATTTCACATCAACAATGAGACAGTTATATTACATCACTGCTGCATTCACTGATGAGCGCTCTTAATTTCCTACTCGAGGTACTGGGCGTACAAACACGATGCGTGTAGAATGACGGAAGACACATAGGGGAGAGCGGGGAGTGTTCGCCCCATTTTCATTTGAAGAGGTTTAGAGAAGCCAATTTTAAGATTGAATGGACCTATTGATATCATATGAAATCTTGATATCTTGGCTACATACGACCATGATCTCAGTACTCTAGGCCTTACTGTTAAGGCAAGAGTAGAAGATAAAGACAAGTGTCTCAAAAGGGCGAACTTGCCCGACGCCGGGGTAGGTTCGCCCATAGGCCGGGGCAAGTTCGCCCTAGGCTCAGAATTAGGCTACACATTTTAAAGTACCATAATATCCAATACATGTAGATTCGTTATTCTTCGTTATTTTATTCCAAAATAAAATGTATGGGTTAGAAATATAGGGGTGGGGCACTTTTGCGGAACATACTCGTTCAGAATTTAAAAGTAATAAGAAATATCACATTTTGAAATATTCTCCTCTAATAGTGTTACTCCATTCCTGATAACTATTTTTATAATTACAATTATCCTGTAAGAGGAAAATTACAATTTTGAAATTATGCAAAATCATAACTATATAAATCCCTATTGGCGAACCTGCCCCACCATTATAGGGCGTATGTGCCCCATATAGCGCAATAAGTGCATTGACCTATACCACGGATGTCCCACATACATTGATGGGTTGTTACCTGCATCAAATCATAGATCCTTTCTTCTCAAGGATCTATGCTATAACATGCAGTAACTGAATCGCGCATCTTTGTGAATGTTCAATAGACTTTATGTGGCGATCATTTCGATTGAGGTTCAGAGCTCAAAATCGTGATCCAGTTGATATAGTGCTAAATTGGATTGGATGTGACACGTGACTTTGCCGAAGAATAACTAATATCCATTGATATATTTCATACTATAGTGGATGAAGTAACGGGGGTGCGTGTACAGTGGACCTGCTGGAATACTCCAAACGGTGATATGAGAAACAACTGGGGAGCATCCGCCGGTACTGACGGATGCGCATGCAGTAACACCCCTCGCGGTAATGGTAAGTTGCCTCTGACTGATTCTATATAGGCTTATAAAAGGGTTCAAAAAAGTAAGTCCCCCCTTATATTCGATAATGTTTTGGAAAATTTAAACAGTTATGAAAAGGTGTAACCCTTGGCTACCTACATAAAGTTTTCACTTTCGATACCATGTTTACTTCTCCCACAAAACACTGAGTCACATTTCCTCAAAATGATGTTTTCAGAAAAAGTGGAACATACTTGTATTGGATTTTGGCAAATTTCATGTTAACGGAAACATCCTTTTGAGGATATTTGACTTTGGTTGGAAAAGTAAACATGGTATTGATACTTAACGTCTAATTGTGTGGGGTGTTACGCAAACAAAATTGTATAGGATTTTGAAAATTGCCACTGTTTCTGAGAACATCGTTTTGGGAAAATGAGACAATTTTGAGAAAAATAAACATTATATTGAAAAGGAGAAACTTTCTGAGGGAAGCCAAGCACTTTCAAAAGTTTTTAAATGTCTGAAAACGATTTTTCCTGTGCTGAGTTATGCAAACAAACTTGGTCTAATTTGCGTACAAACAAGGTCTTCTAAAAAAACTGGGGGGGGGGGGGGCGAGTGTTTAAGGGGGAAAAAGGATGAGAAGACTTGGAATGGATCTGTTGAATTTTGTGGAAGTTGGCAAGAGGATCACAAGTGTGTTGTTTCTGGAAGGAAATCACCGAGACGTTTGTGAGCTAGGCCTATATCATTATGGTGAAGTTGCTTGAAGTTATGAAAGAAAAAGAATTGAAAGAAAAAATATAATTATATATAATTTAATTTAAATTCCAATGTTTAGGCCTAATTACGAGAAAAACGTAATTTATGACAAATTTAAAAGTGCACAAAATAACTTGGATTTCCCGGGGCGCGAACTTGGGACCGCCAGGATAATTTGTAGTCAATCGTTTTGTAAAGATAAATCACGAATAAGTTCTCGAATTAACAACAGCCGAATAAAAAAAAAGAAAATCGTGATAATTCATATTCATTGAACAAAAAATGTAAAAAATAATAATAGATAAAAAAAGAGTCTCATTAATAAACAAACTAATGATATTGTAAGTAATTAATATAATGGAACATCAAAAAGTACCAATATTATTATTAAGTACAAAAAGTTGAACTCGGGTTTCTTGCGCGACAGACGGAGGAAACAACCGCTACACCACCGTGGTGTCATTACATATTCAGAAGTCATAAGTTATAATAATATTGAGACTGTCTGGTTTATCCACTCAATAAACTATTAAATGTGATATTTAAACTACATGTCCATTAAAACACCATTTTATTTATTGTAATAGACACATATATTATAAAATATCATTAAAATACTAATTTTGCACTGAAAATCTGAATTTGGCGGCGATTGGCGATATTTTTAGACCAAAGTCTACTGCCGGCTGTATTAAAAAGATCAAATTGCCTGAAACCACAGATAAGGTTCGTTTTTCTATCAATACTTCTTTCTTTATGTATAATACAATTTACATTATTTAGTCAATACAATAATCGTAACGTTTCCCGTCACCACTAGCTAATTGAAACAATAATAATGACCCGTGACCTTTCATTTGAAAACTAAGGGGTCCGAGTTAACTCGTCCCCCCAAAAATCACGAGAGAGAGTTTTTAAATTTACTGGTATAGGACCAAGTGCCACTTTTTCTGAAAACATCATTTTGGGGAAATGTGACTATTTTGGGGAAAGTAAACATGATATCGAAAAAAGAAAAGAAAAAATTCTATGGGTAGCCAAGCGTCTTCACTTTTCATAATCGTTTCAATTTTTCAAAACGTTTAATTGTGTGTGAAGTGAGTTATGTAAACAAAAGTGATCTAATTTTAGGGGGGAGGGGCTTACTTCTTTTGAACCCTTTTTTAGGCAAAGAACAAAATCATAATTTTCAAACATTTTCAAAAGAAATCCAAATTTGGCCCTTTGGAGAAAAAAGGTTCTAACCAATACAGGGCCGAATTTACGATGAACTCTATAGTTGGCTATTCTTGCCGTAAATGCCGTATGATATATATGGCCTTGTTCTCAATGATCAATTGATCATCATACTTCAGAAATCTAGAAATAACACGTGGTTCTCAAGTTTATTTTGGCTGGTTGAAACATTTTGCTGAATTTTGCTCCAAAATTCGATGAATTACATTCGATCACCGCGAATTTTTAAAAATTGCGTGTTGAGAGATGGCAGTGTTTATTCGTTTTAATGATGTATGATTTTTGTTCTATATAGATGAGGTGACCGTTGTTTACATCCAATGTTTATAAACAAACGCAACGGTCGAAGGGACTGGACTGTCGATTCACGCTTGAGGGAACAGCATATGACCACAACAGTGTCCACTATGCCGTATTGCCATTTATAATGCTTTGGCGCGAGTTTTAAAAGCACGGGTCCTAAACAAAACAGGGTGCGCGCGCAAACTGCCGGGCAAAGAACAATGGCAACTAGCCATGTTTTGCCCGGTCTGACGTCACCTGTCACCCCATCTATAGACTAACCACTAGTGACTAGTTGCTCACTTCTTTCCTATATCTATATAATAATACGCTACTCTCTGTCTGTTTGTTTGTTGGGGTGTCTGTCTGTCTGTCTGTCTGTCTGTCTGTGCGCGCTTTTTCGTCGCCTTCCCGGGGTCGGGCGGCGTTCAAACTCGGTGGGTGGGTGCAGCTCAGTCCCCGCAAGAGCAAGTTTGCATTCGCTAGAGCATACGAGGTCAAAGGTCATAGGGGTCAACTTTTTGAAGTTGGTCGGATCGTGCTTAAACTCGGTGATCACAATGCTCGATGCGAGGCGAGCGTGGCGAAAATAAAACGGGTTAGCGTTTGTCGGGTCTTCCGGGGTCAAACGGTCGTCTAGGGGTCGAATTTTCAAAGTTTGTCCGATCGGGCTTAAACTCGGTGACGGGAAGCCCGAATACGAGTCGAGCGTGGAAAAAATAAAACGACTTTGCTTTTCTTGGGTCGTCCGGGGGTCAAAGGTCGTCTAAGGGTCGAATTTTCAAAGTTTGTCCGATCGGGCTTAAACTGGGGGACGGGAAGCCCGAATGCGAGTCGAGCGTGGAAAAAATAAAACACCTTTGCTTTTCTTGGGTCGTCCGGGGTCAAAGGTCGTCTAGGGGTCGAATTTTTAAAGTTTGTCCGATCGGGCTTAAACTCGGTGATCTGTTTGTTCGGTCCCCGCAAGAGCAAGTTCGCATTCGCTAGAGCATACGAGGTCAAAGGTCATCTAGAGGTCAACTTTTTGAAGTTGGTCGGATCGTGCT
The DNA here is from genome assembly GCA_035610835.1 of Ophiura sarsii. Lineage (NCBI taxonomy): Eukaryota > Metazoa > Echinodermata > Ophiuroidea > Amphilepidida > Ophiuridae > Ophiura > Ophiura sarsii. The sequence goes on along the minus strand of CM069443.1, from coordinate 44,461,182 downwards.
TAAACTCGGTGATCACAATGTTCGATGCGAGGCGAGCGTGGCAAAAATAAAACGGGTTAGCGTTTGTCGGGTCTTCCGGGGTCAAAGGTCGTCTAGGGGTCGAATTTTCAAAGTTTGTCCGATCGGGCTTAAACTCGGTGACGGGCCGGGAAGCCCGAATACGAGTCGAGCGTGGAAAAAATAAAACGGCTTTGCTTTTCTTGGGTCGTCCGGGGTCAAAGGTCGTCTAAGGGTCGAATTTTCAAAGTTTGTCCGATCGGGCTTATGCATGCATTCTACAAACCACCAAACCCGAGAACCGGCAAACCCGAGAACCGGCAAACTCGAGAACCGGCAAACCCGAGAACCGGCAAACCCGGGTGACCGCCTAGTATATCATTATTATATTAGTCACGGTCTAGAATTGTCTATGTTATCACGGTGACATGTTCCAGCGACAGGTTGTCCCGAACTAAAGTATTATTTAGTAAAATACAGATGGGGTGACAGGTGACGTCATACCGAGCATTTGGTCTTTTTGTCCTTTCCCTGGCAGTATTTGTGCATCCTGTTTTATTTAGGACCCGTGCTTTTCAATCTCGCGCCAAAGCATAAATATAGGGCAATAAGGCACAGTTAGTTGACAGTTAAGTAGGTACGTTCAGACGGGCGTTAATTATCGGAGTAAATTTTGACCCATTCACAATTCAGCAATCAAAATTCCACAAATATTTCCTTTTCTCCGGACAGTTGTCCACACGGTACTAAACACAACTTTACTCCGAAGCTTTCCGACAAAGTTAACACGACCATCGCAGGGGGGGGGGGGGGGGGGGGGGGGGGGGGGGGCTAGGGTAAATATCGGAAGTACATACACCACGCCCTTTGACCGATGAAAATCACGCGAGTTCTGCTGATTATTCACCCAGGTTTATTTATCGCTCGCTTGTTGTACACATGAATTCAAGATCGAAATTTTTCTTGTTGTTACTAATTTGTCGCCTCTCGGGATATGGTGGTATACAAGATTTAATGCCTATGCTGATGACAACAGCGGTATTTTTCAAGGCATGCGATCTGATAGGGATGAGCAACATCGGATGCGTTTGTGGCATCGTCACATCATTGGCGAGTGCATCCACCGGGGCGTGCTACTCCGACCTGAAGGTGTTAGCGCGCGTTACTCCTGAGAAATCTCAGGATTAAATTGGGTCGGAGTAAGGTCGGATCAGTTAACACGTGTGCCGTCCACACGGTCACTACTCCGACCTTTAACACGACCAATCGTTACTACGACCTTCCTCCGACCTTACTCTGACCCAGGGGCGTAACAGAGGTTGGTTGTCAGGGGGGGGGGGGGGGCACAGCCAAACAAATTCCTGGTTAGAATAATTCCGTCCCGGAATTTTTCGTAAATGGTTGGGGGGGAGGGTCAAAAAAAATCGCACGGTCACATAATTTCGCACGGTCACAAAATTACGCAAGGTCACAAATTTCGCACAATCATAACATTTCGCAGTACAAAAAACACAACAGTCAACAATTGTTGACTGTTGTGCTTTTTGTACTGCGAAATTTTCTTTCTTTCTTTCTTTCCCTTTCTTCTTTTCTTTCTTTCCCCTTTTTTTCTCCGTTTCCTTTTTCTTTTTCCTCCCTTTTTCCTTTCTCTCTCTCTTTTCTTTCCCTTTTCCCCTTCTTTTCGTCTTTTCCCTTCCCCCCATTTTTCCTGGTGGGTAGGTTTGAATTTCCTGCTGAGCACCTTCAGGGGGGGGGGGGGGGCACTGTGCCCTGCCCCCCGGCTGTTACGCCACTGCTCCGACCCAATTTACGCCTGTCTGAACGCAGCTAATGTTGTGATCATACCCGTGATCATATGATGTTCCCTCAAGCATCGACAGTCCAGTCCCTTCGACCGTGGCTTTTGTTGATCAACATTGCTGTCACCCCACTCTAAGGGAGCGATCATTTAATACGGCAGGGGGTGGAGTGGGCATTATTTAAAAAAAATTATCCAATTTTTTTGAGATTCCCCCCTAATTTTCTGTCACAAATTTTGGGTTCCCCCTTAATTACTAACAATTTTTTTCAGGTTCCCCCTCAACAGCTTTTAGAGAACTATTTTTACAATACATTTTGGTAAGTATTTTTAGGTCACTCTAGTACAAACTACCCTGGCATGTTTTTTGCAATAATTAAACTATCGGTTGAGAAACAAAGGATCAAATCTTTTAACAGTTTTGCATCATCATCATCATCCTTCGGCTGCGGAGCAGGCGACCACAAGTTGTCTCCAAGCACGGCGATCTGTAGCAAGAGTGGCTATCTGACGTTCATGAAACATGCCTTCATTGTCACCAAGTAAGCGCTGTATGTACTTCAAGTATGATGTGCTTGGACGGCCAGGGCTCCTTCGGCCATGTGTTGGTATGTAAGTGGCATACATTCTAGCAGGCTCTTCATCAGGGAGACGGAGAATATGTCCAAGGAATCTCAGCTGGCGACTTTTTACACGGTTGATAAGAGGCTCTGTCTTGGTCATGTCATAAATGGTGGTGTTCGGGACATGATCCATGCATTATCCTGTAGCAAGAGGTAGCATAGGCATTTATTTTACACTCCATATCTTGAGATATCACCCAGGATTCACAGCCATACAGCAAAATCGTCACACAGGTGGTGCTAAATAATTTCACTTTTGTTGCGATAGCTACTTGAGGACTCTGGAAGACGGAAGCCAGCCTGGTTGTTTCTCAAGATGGGGTCGACATGATCTCTAATTCTGTTTAGCAGGATCTTGTTATACAGGGTGTATCAAAAAAAACGCAACACTTTTTTTTCGCGACCTCTCCGATTACGGCAAATCACAAATCACTCTGAAATTTATATATTCTGTTAGGTGTACTTATTGGCTATCACATAGTCAAATTACAGCGATATCGATCATTGATTCGCTTAGATATCAACGATACACGTAGACAAGTGCAAAACACGTTTTACATAGTTTATCCTGTATGCCTGATTTTCTTGTCAGGTGAATATTAGCAAGACACTTTAATGACTTATTGTACTTAAATAATTGGAATCAAACTCATCATTCTGAGAAGAAAATTAAAGGTATCAAATGTCTGGCTATTACAGTATCATATCAATATTTATTAAATCTGGCAATAAATTAGTTGATAGTTAATGACACAATTTGAAAATCCAGATTACAAAGTCTGTTTGCAAATCCTCTCTCTTTTTCTCTCGTTAATGTCATAAATAAAACAGTATAGCACATTATTCAAGATAAACAAATGGAATAGTCCAGTGAAGGTAGTAATTGTCTTGTATGAATCAGTCATTGTTAGTCTGTTGTGAATGGGAATGGGACATTATGGTGCTGCTCGACCCTCAAAATGCTGTCCTTGTTTTAAGATGATTCGATTATGAACTTTAATTTATGAAAGAACGTACCATAGACATTATGTGGCGATCATAGCAATCGGTGTTTCAGAACTTAAACAGGGTGATTGACCTATTCAAATGCTCGAATGATTATCAGATTACACGATTCAATGATTTTATGTACCACCTTACTCAAACAAAGGAAATTAAGATAAACCATTCCAGACATTAAAGTTACATAGTTATTAAACTGTTACCCATAACACTAATCGGACAGGAAAATCCAAGTTTTTAGAACGAACGATGTAAAACGTATTTTGCACTGCTCTACTTATACCTTTAATATCTCAGCGAATAAATAATCGATATCGTTGTTATTTGACTATGTGATAGCCAATAAGTAGACCTAACAGAATATATAAGTTTGAGAGTGATTCGTCTTTTACTGTGACCGTACAGCTCTCAACAAAAAGTGTTGCGTTCTGTTTGATACACGCTGTACACCTTGGCTGCAATTGACAGTAGCGATATTCCTCTATAATTCGTCATTTGAGATAGGTCTCCCTTCTTTGGTAGAGGTACAATAACGCTGGTGGTTCATTGGTTGGGTGGATTAAGAGTAGTGTAGACTTTCATGCAAAATCCATGGACAACATTAACCAAAGCTTCACCGCCATCTTGAAGTGCTTCTGATGTGATTGCACAGTCAAGACCCGCAGCTTTGTTGGGCTTCATTTGACTTATTGCTTCCTGAGTCTCTTGATGTGTGGGAGGGTTAATTAGGATTGGTAGATCCTGGGCAGCAGGTGAAGGTAGATTGGATGGAGTTTGACCGCTGTCATTATTTAGCAATGAACTGAAGTACTTCTTCCATTCGGCAAGCAGGTCTTTGTCATTTTTTGGGGTAGTACCATCTCTTTTCTTAACCTTGACACTGGACTTTCTGTCTTTCCCAGAGAGATCATGGATGATTTTCCAAGTGGTGGAATAGTCGCCCTTTGAGTCAGCCAGTTGAAGATCTTCCATTTGTTTGTTGAGTATGGATGATTTGTCTGCTTTGTATGAATCATTCAAATGAGCATTAAGCCTTTTCCATCGTTCCCTGGATTGCGGTGACTTTGAAACAAGGTAGCGTCTTTACGCCTCATCCCTCTCAGACTTTAGCTGAATGGTTTTGTCGGTCACCCAGTTTGGCATGCCATGAGCTTCACGTTTGCCAACAACTTTCTCAGCTGCTTCTGACACTGCTTTCTCAAACTGTTCGTATCTCTCAGTTATTGGTGTGGATGTGTCGTTGCACTCGAGGATTTCGAATCTGTTTGATAGCTCAATCTGAAATAGCTCTTTCGTGGCAGCATTCTTCAGCTTTTTCCAGTCAAACCTCGGTCTCTTGCAGGGTTTCCCTTTGGTGGATCTTAGGCTGCACTTGAGCTTGATGCTGAGGATCCGGTGATCGGAGTCTACTTCCACCGAGTTGTAGGCTCTGCAGTTCCGTAAGGAGTTAGTCCACTTGCTGTTTATTAGAATGTGGTCTAGCTGATGTTTTGACCCTACTGGGTGCATCCATGTCCAGAGACGACGTCTGGGTTGAGGAAATCTTGACTGTGCGGGACGAAGTTTGAATTCCTCGCACATGCTCACAAGCCTCTCTCCATTGCTGTTTGTTGAGTCATAAAAACAGCGAGGTCCAACAATATCGGGGTGTGATGAATGGCTGTCAGTTTTGCACACCATTTAATAGGCCTCCAGAGTGTGGTAACGGACCGGGGAGCATGGGGTAAAAGATTAAAAGATTGTAGCAGTGTAGGTTGTTGTTGTGTGTCAGGGTTCATTAGTAGAATATTGGTCATGCTATTTGAACATAATTTAAGTTTAAATGTTTATGCAAATAGCAAATTGTTAGCACTATAAATTATTATACATAGGTCAAATGACCCGATATAACAATTAGACATATACATGTGCGCGTAGCGCGATTTCTTTTTTGATACTTAACACAAATTTGTCCAAGATTTAGGTACATTTTGGCTTTTGAAACAAGCTTCAAATAATAAAATTATTTATTGTGTTGTGAACAAATGCGCACGTAGCGCCCAAAAATAGCTATCTTAGTACTTATTTGAATTCGGATTCCCCCCCCCCCCCCCCAAATGTTTGAAATAAAATTCAGATTCCCCCCTCAAGTTTGTGAGTAAAGTGCCCACTCCCCCCTCCCCCTGCCGTATTAAATGATCGCTCCCTAAAGGTCAACTAAGTTTATGGGTATCAACATAGACAGCTCCAGACGGTGTGGCATAGCAGCCGCTAACAGAACACTCCAGTAGATTATATTGTGAAACATACGGAGCGTTTAAAGTGCCATTAGATGGCTACATAATTATTTTGACAAGTCGACATATTATCAACATTATGTTGAGATAGTCAGATATTTTTTCTCACATTCTTGACTTAAACAGTTTTATTAGTCGTCATGATGATATAGACTATATTGTCAAGTTGACTTTACAAAACATAGATGTCGTTATGGCGAGATAGGTTAACTTGAAGAGTCAACTTCACAAAAATTAGATGTCGTCATGGTGAGATACAATATCTCGTCGAGTCGACTTCACAAAAAGTAAATGTCGTCATGGTGAGATAGATTATCTCGTCAAGTCGACTTCACAAAAAGTAGATGTTGTCATGGTGAGAAAGATTATCTTGCCAAGTTGACTTCATAAAAAGTGAATGTCGTCATGGCAATATAGACTTTATCGTCAAGTCGACTTCACAAAAAGTAGATGTTGTCATGGTAAGATAGATTATCTTGCCAAGTTAACTTCATAAAAAGTTGATGTCGTCATGGCAATATAGACTTTCTCGTCAAGTCGACTTCACAAAAAGTAGATGTCGTCATGGTGAGATAGATTATCTCGTCAAGTCGACTTCAAAAAAGACGATATCGTCACGGTGAGATAGATTATCTTGCCAAGTTGACTTCATTATCTCGTCGAGTCGACTTCACAAAAGTAGATGTTGTCATGGTGAGATAGATTTTCTTGCCAAGTTGACTTCATAAAAAGTGAATGTCGTCATGGTGAGATAGATTATCTCGTCAAGTCGACTTCACAAAAAGTAGATGTCGTCATGGTGAGATAGATTATCTTGCCAAGTTAACTTCATAAAAATTGAATGTCGACTTGGCGAGATAATTTATCTTGTCATGTCAACATTCAATTTTTAATAAGTCGACATGGCGAGATAATTTATCTTGCCATTTCAATATTCAATTTTTGATAAGTCCACTTGGCGGGATAATTTATCTTGCCAGGTCAACATCCAACTTTTGCTAATTCGACTTAGCCAGATATATTATCTTATCATGTCGACATAACCGTGATTAAGTGACAGATTTACTCACCAATAAGGCAGATGAAGAAAACATATTGAACACTGCTGACTTCGATGGGCCTTTCCTGTCTATGGTAGTAGCCCGGAGTAGTAGCACACCTTCACTTTACAATGTCAAAATGGCGAATGTCAAATTCACACGTGATGGTAGGCATGCTATATGACAAGTAATGCTATCTCGCCATGGCAATTTCGACTCTTTGTAAAGCTGACTTGGCAAGATAATATATCTCGACATGACGACATCTATTTTTATGAAGTTGACTTGACAAAATAGTTTTTCTCGCCATGTCGACATGTCAAGATCATGTATCTCGCCATGACTACATCTTCTTTTTGCCAAGTCGACTTGACAAGATAACCTATCTTGACATGACGACATCCACTTTTGTGAAGTCAAGTTGACAAGTTAATTTATCTTACCATGACGACATCCGCATTTAGTGAAATCGTCTTGTCAAAACAATTTATCTTGCCATGACGACATGCTCTTTTTGTTAAGTTGACTTGACAAGAACATTTATCGTCCAATGACGACTTCTCCTTGTTGGGAAGTCGACATGTCAAGATCACGTATCTCTTCATGACAACATTTACTTTTTGCAAAGCCGACTTGGAAAGATAACCTATCTTGAAATAACGACATCCACGTTTTGGGAAGTTGACTTGACGAGATAATTTATCTCACCATGACGACATCCACTGTTTATGAACTCAACATGTCCAGATACTTTATCTCACCATGACGACATCATCTTTCGCAGAAGTCAACTTGGCAAGATAATCTATCTCACCATGACGACATCTACTTTTTGTGAAGTCGACTTGACGAGATAATCTATCTCACCATGACGACATATACTTTTTGTGAAGTCGACTTGACGAGAAAGTCTATATTGCCATGACGACATTCACTTTTTATTAAGTCAACTTGGCAAGATAATCTATCTCACCATGACAACATCTACTTTTTGTGAAGTCGACTTGACGATAAAGTCTATATTGCCATGACGACATTCACTTTTTATGAAGTCAATTCGACGAGATATTGTATCTAACCATGACGACATCTACTTTTTGTGAAGTTGACTCTTCAAGTTAACCTATCTCGCCATGACGACATCTATGTTTTGTAAAGTCAACTTGACAAGATAGTCTATATCATCATGACGACTAATAAAACTGTTTAAGTCAAGAATGTGAGAAAAAATATGTGACTATCTCAACATAACGTTGATAATATGTCGACTTGTCAAGATAAATATAAACGCTCCGTAGAAACAATATAAGGCAGGCAGTTATAACAAACTCGATGGCTTCGCCATCTCGTGTAATACTACTCATGCGTTTCAATTTGTTTTCATTTTAACTCTGTATATTTTATTTTGTTGATTTATAAAGTTTGTCAAGGTGACAATACGGATTGCAACTGTGACTCTGGACAAGCCACCATGGATAAGGGTACTTTGAAAGATAAGGATGATCTGCCGGTGTTCTCTATGCAGTTTGGAGATACAGTTGGGGACAAATTTTCGGCCTATTTCCTCGGGCCGCTGAAGTGCATAAGCCGTTAAAAATAAGTTCAAAATACAACAATACGCGCGCGCTCGTCGTGGCAAGTCAATATAATAACCAAAATAGAATAGAAGCTAAATAGAATAGAAACACACTATGACTTTTCGTATGAAGGAAAATACAAGAGTAAGCCAAGGAGAAAAAAAACCATGTTCTACGGGCCCGGCAACGGCCCGGCCTGCCTACCAATATTTTTTTCCAATTTGAGGAGAATTGCTTCTTTTTTTACAAATAGAATTGTTTTTGACAGTTTTTGATTTTTTCAATTGAATTTTTGTTTGAAAATATTGATTTTATTATTTTTAAAACTGCCCGACCAAACCGACGCTACCTGAGAGATCTGAGAATCCGAAGAACTGTAAGAAGAACATGTTTTTCCAGTCACCTTACCCATGTTTCTTATTTCATAACATTATTTGATGTAATCCTGTAATAATAACTTTGGAAAAGTGCGCTTTTTGGTCCCAGCTCCGAGTCAAGTGCATCGAAGAGTTAAAACGAGGCATTTTATTAATTACTGTTTAATTTAATGTTTAATGTGCATGACTGGACTTAAAAAGTATACACATTATGACTTTATCCACAACTTCTGTCTGTTATAATACACATTAATAAAGTTCAAGAATATGGTTTCAGTGTGTATATGTCATTATTATATCTGCGGATTATGTAACTTCTCTCTCCTATCATGGAAGTAATGTATGTTACTTCCATGCTCCTATACACACAAACAACAATTGTAAATCTATGTTATGTAAAATGAATGATGTAAAATGATGTATAAATTAAGTACAATTAATATTTCCGAAAATTCGAAAAGTGCATCCACCTGATTCGAACCTTAGGGCCTCTCTAGCGTAATGTCGAAGGATTCTTTGTAAACACGTATACTAACATAAAATTGTTCCATCTGTTGCGATGCCGATAACCATGAAATAACGAGATGCAAGATGCACATACATGTATTCATCTATTAGCCTAGGCTGTACAAGAGTAAGCCAATGAAAAAACGAGCCCTGTCTACCCATATTTTTCGAATTTGAGGAGATTTATTTATTTATTTTTACAAATGGACAGTTTGGACATTTTTTTATTTTTTCAATTGGACATTTTTTGAAATTTTAACAAATTTCGAAAATTGTTGAAAATGTAGTAACATTTTCACTGAAATTGTGATTTTATTATCTTTAAAATGGCCCGACCAAATCGACCCAACCTAAGAGGTCTGAGAATCCGAAGAGCATGTTTTTTCCCAGTCACCTTACCCATGTTTCTTGTTTTATAACATTATTTGATGTCATCCTGAATGGTCCAATAACTGATCCTTGTGGGACGCCTTCCAGAGCTAGGAGTATGAGGCTTAGACATTTTGTCATTTACAGAGATAAATTGAGACCTATTCTGAAAATAGGAGGAAAACCAGCTTAGCACACATCCTCTAATACCATATCTGTGAACAAGTCGGTTAAGGAACACATCATGGTTGATGGTGTCAAATGCTGCAGAGTAATCAAGAACACAGAAAACTATTCTGTGTCAAAGATGGGTCAAGTGACTCACTTGCAGTTGGTCATCTCACATTACCCGTCTATCTGTGTCAAGTGACCGTGTCCCAGCGAAGCGACTCACGTATGATGGGTCAGTGCAATCTGACCCATTTGAATTGACCCACGTAAGATGAGTCAATGCATTTTAATGGGTCGGTCGACACGTCGACTCACGTATGATGGGTCAGTACAATCTGACCCATTTGAATTGACCCACGTAAGATGAGTCAATGCATTTTAATGGGTCGGTCGACACGTCGACTCACGTATGATGGGTCAGTACAATCTGACCCATTTGAATTGACCCACGTAAGATGAGTCAATGCATTTTAATGAGTCGGTCGACACGTCTACCCATATGCCAGTGAGTAAAGATCGTATAAAAAATCGTGATTGGTTGATGTGTACATCATGCATATTCATATAGTTAAGGTCTGTTGCACAACAATATAACGAGCTGCAATGTAAACAAAGATGACTGGGCATAGGGTCTGGGCAGGGATGGTTGGGATCAAACAATAAATCACCTTTCTCTATACACTGCTACAGTACACACATAATGGGAGACGGCAACAGTAATACAGCAGCATCCATCTTTAACAAAATGGTATAAAAGACCCACCTTTTCTCGACAGCCTTTTCTCGACAGCCAGGGTATGTAACGTTATTATTATGTATCTAAATAACAAATCCAATGTATTTCTAAGTTAATCAAACTACACCTAGCACATTAAGTCCCTGACCAGGTGCTTTGAGGTTCGCTAATTCAAGCATTAAATGAGCAAATTTCTTTTCCGCAGTTTGAACAGACGGCTGTATGCAGCCATAAGGACGTCCAATGCATCTGTCAATCACAAGTTCTTTCTATTGTCCGGTGATACAAACTGTTTTACCGTGCATCAGTGCGTTTTCAATCACTTAGTTGATCAATCAAATATCGACTACACGACTTGGTCGGTTGTCATCAATAATCAATAGTATTGCCACAGGTTTTACCAGGAAAGTTTTTTGTCAACGTCCCTTAGGACGTTGACATTTGAATTCAGATTCAGGTTTTGTGGTGGAGTCTATGAATTGCTTTCATGTATTTTAAATCGGTATTTGTACCCAGATGTCTTTAAAATGTATATGAGATCTCGATACAAGAATATGAACATATATCATTAGCTTATCATGTTGTAATTGTGGAGAAATAATTAAAATAATATTAAAACAGTGCACATTGTTACTACGAATTGACAAGATTTGGCCAACTCTACTAATACTATGCAGAAGGGACCACAGGCAGCCACAGGGACCACCCAGATGCCCAGTTCAATCAGCCTTACACTGCCAAAGGCATTGCATTGCTTCTATCACAGTGTATAGGCTGTACTTCCTTGAGATTAGACTTTACAACCTAATTGCTTGCCGATAATATACTGTATTGGTTTAGTAGTCAGCCCTATACAACCACCTGTGTGAGATGCGAGATATTTATAAACTGTATGTTCCAACTCTAAAGAGTGAATGATCATGTGGCTATAAAGTATAATTTTTGGAGGTAAATGTGTTATGTAAATTATAAAGGCCGGGGATTGTCTGTAGTGTTAAGTTTTCCATGAAGTTTATTTACAGATTTGATTAAATTAGTAGAACAAGTTAATGTTATCAACACTTTTATTATATTAAATTTCATATATTTCGGCTCATTTCATGTAAATATTAATGTTCGTCGATTCAATATGTTAGATATTGAGTTATTTCCAAGCAAACTGTAATGCAGATCATATTAATTTAAATTTCAGATTCAGGTTTTGTGGTGGAGTCTATGAATTGCTTTCATGTATTTTAAATCGGTATTTGTACCCAGATGTCTTTAAAATGTATATGAGATCTCGATACAAGAATATGAACATATATCATTAGCTTATCATGTTGTAATTGTGGAGAAATAATTAAAATAATATTAAAACAGTGCACATTGTTACTACGAATTGACAAGATTTTGCCAACTCTACTAATACTATGCAGAAGGGACCACAGGCAGCCACAGGGACCACCCAGATGCCCAGTTCAATCAGCCTTACACTGCCAAAGGCATTGCATTGTTTCTATCACAGTGTATAGGCTGTACTTCCTTGAGATTAGACTTTACAACCTAATTGCTTGCCGTTAATATACTGTATTGGTTTAGTAGTCAGCCCTATACAACCACCTGTGTGAGATGCGAGATATTTATAAACTGTATGTTCCAACTCTAAAGAGTGAATGATCATGTGGCTATAAAGTAGAATTTTTGGAGGTAAATGTGTTATGTAAATTATAAAGGCCGGGGATTGTCTGTAGTGTTAAGTTTTCCATGAAGTTTATTTACAGATTTGATTAAATTAGTAGAACAAGTTAATGTTATCAACACTTTTATTATATTAAATTTCATATATTTCGGCTCATTTCATGTAAATATTAATGTTCGTCGATTCAATATGTTAGATATTGAGTTATTTCCAAGCAAACTGTAATGCAGATCATATTAATTTAATTTTTGACCAAAATGTGATTGAGTTATTACCACAACAATGATGTTGGTGCAACCATTTTCTACCGAAAACTGATTTTTTTTTAAAAATGATATATTACATATGGTTTTAATTTAAGTGTTTTTGTTAAAATACATCATACACTGTCTAAATCTTCTTTTTCAAATTTCCTTTGTCCTCTGTTAATTTCATTCTAGGACGTTGACCAATTTTGGGGGGATGAAATACACGAATACGAATCGAAATGTCTGGTGTCCTTTCTGTCATGCTTCTGTTTCGTACTGATTCCTTTTGTTAGGAGCACCACTAGACCAATGGCTGTGGCAACGGGGTGCGGACATAATTAATAGGAATGTTAAATATTGGACATGATTTTTTAATGATTAATGCAATAAAGAAATGGGTTGTTGTTGGAATTGTTAACAAATGTAAGATGAAATGAATAAATATATTTTTGCAAGTTTTCTGACATTGTGTTTTCTAATAAATTTGATGTCGTTTGTCAGTGTATTAATTTCGGTTTGGGTTGGGTTGGTGTTTATATCAGGGGTTGCACTTGGTCAACAAAATCGAATGGATACTTTTAAAGTTATGGCGATTTCAATGACCGCGCATGCAACAGAAAAGTTGCACTAGGTATAGGAATCATTGATTTGTGTGTGATTACTGTCATAACTGTGCATCTGAACGAAACAGATGAATGGGTCTGGAGTGATAACCGTAATGTGCGGGACAAAGGGTGTATCTGGCTGTGAAGAATACAAGTCTTAGCTGATTAGCTGGGAGTTTTTTCAGTGCGTAATCACACACAAATCAATGATTTCCTATACCTAGTGCAACTTTTCTGTTGCATGCGTGGTCATTGAAATCGCCATAACTTTAAAAGTATCCATTTGATGTTGTTGAATGAGGTATCAAACTGCGGAGAAGAAATTTGCTCATTTAATGTATATCTCAGATTTTTGGTACCGATTATCTATTTTGAATTAGCTAACCTCAAAGCACCTGGTCAGGGACTTTATGTGCTAGGTGTATATAAATGTACTAAGTTTACCAGTAAGTTGATTTTAAGATAGATTCAAGAGATACTTGTTTCAGTGAGGTTTAACTGTGTGTACGATCCGAGTTTGTATACATGTACGTTAACCCTAACACTGCCATATACCACGATATACCACGACTGGGCACGTTGGTACCACCCGGCGTGGAAGTTTTTCGATGGACCCACTCCATACAGTCTGGGCAATACACTGCCCAGACTGTGCTTGGAAGGCGTGGTGTAGCGGGGGATTGGAAGCTCCACGTGCTGGAGGTCCCTGGATCAAATATCGGGGGGATATTTTGGTCGATTTTCCACGTTGAAGAAAAAATTCTGAAAAAAAGTGGGAGGTAGAGTTTATAGGGTTAAAGCAGAGAGATGATTACACCTCCCTGGTTAAAGCAACACACCATTTAGACAAGCATAGGATAGGAGTTGCCGAGAAAGGCGCTCTAACTGACAATAGCACAATAGCACCGTTAATAGCAAGGGCTGCAATAGCGTGCCTCTCCTATCATTTGTTGCATGCCTTAACAATTTGAATGGGCGGTGTCATTTTACATGGGGCTTTTAAAGAACGACCTATCATTTGTTGCACGTCTCAACAATTTGAATGGGCGGTGTCATTTTACACGGGGCTTTTAAAGAACGACCTATCATTTGTTGCATTGTGGGATTGGATATCAACAGTTTGGATGGGTTTTTTGACATCATTCATCTTTGAGACATGACAAGGATGTGCTATTCGCGCTATTGTGCGAATGATTATTAAAGTTCATTCATCTTTGAGACTTGACAAGGATGTGCTATTCGCGCTATTGTGCGATGTTCCTTTCAACAATGTTAGTAGTGCGCTATTGTGCGAATGATTATTTAGAGAATAATGACTGCGTAACAACTGTTTACGTGAATTTGTTTTGAAATCAGAGGTTTTTGTTTTGGTCTGAGGAATTGTCCCGAAGGGGCGCAGCCCCTGAGGGACAATTCCGAATGACCAGAACAACAACCGAGGATTTAAAACAAATTCACGAAAACAGTTGTTAAGCAGTCATTATTCTCATTCATTACTGAAAAAGATGCATATTTATCCAAATCGTTGATTTGTACCGATATAATCTCGCTAATAATTAATTAGTTTTCTGTTTATTTTGTCCACCCCTGCCCTTCTTAGTTATTGAAACAGTCCGAGTCGGATCATCCCCTCATTCAACCAATCAGAAATAAGCTTTAATCGTGTTTCCTCATAACTCATTGAATATTCAGTTTAGGAGTGTGAGGCTTTAATTTGATTGGTCGGTCATTGAGCAAAACAATAGAACACTTTGGCGCAGTACGTTCGGGCAATTATTAGTAACCTGCGCTCGGCGTGCGCGTTCACATCTAACGATTCATTTTATTGGAACGCACTTGATACGCAGCTATCGCGATTATTCATGAAGTAATGAATAAAGTTCATTCATCTTTGAGACATGACAAGGATGTGCTATTCGCGCTATTGTGCGATGTTCCTTTCGAGAAGTTAGTAGTGCGCTATTCGCGCTATTGTGCGAATGATTATTAAACATCATTCATCTTTGAGACATGACAAGGATGTGCTATTCGTGCTATTGTGCGAATGATTATTAAAGTTCATTCATCTTTGAGACTTGACAAGGATGTGCTATTCGCGCTATTGTGCGATGTTCCTTTCAACAATGTTAGTAGTGCGCTATTCGCGCTATTGTGCGAATGATTATTAAAGTTTAATCATCTTTGAGACATGACAAGGATGTGCTATTCGCGCTATTGTGCGATGTTCCTTTCAACAATGTTAGTAGTGCGCTATTGTGCGAATGATTATTAAACATCATTCATCTATGAGACATAACAAGGATGTGCTATTCGCGGTATTGTGCGATGTTTTCAACAATGTTAGTAGTGCGCTATTCGCGCTATTATGCGAATGATTATTAAAGTTCATTCATCTTTGAGACATGACAAGGATGTGCTATTCGTGCTATTGTGCGATGTTCCTTTCAACAATGTTAGTAGTGCGCTATTCGTGCTATTGTGCGAATGATTATTGTATGGCGCAGAAGCCACACGGGAAATGGTTATAGGCCTGTTGGTAAGGTATAATTCGGTGCATTGTTGAGGGGGTGTAAAACAACAGGAAATGGTTTAGGATAGTATGGTACAAGTAGCGTTATGCGGGGGTCAATGAAGCAACTTGATTTCTTTACTCTAAGTTCCGGTTTTAGAGGTAGGGGTTAATACTAGTAGCCACGGTAAATGGTTTAGGAGGGATATGGTTATAAATCAACCTGATTTTTTTTTGGGGGGGGGGGGTCGTAGGGGGTTTATAATGCCTTTAGGAGGGATATGATTATCAACCTGGTTTGGAGTGGGGGTTGT
This sequence comes from Ophiura sarsii, assembly GCA_035610835.1. Classification (NCBI taxonomy): domain Eukaryota; kingdom Metazoa; phylum Echinodermata; class Ophiuroidea; order Amphilepidida; family Ophiuridae; genus Ophiura; species Ophiura sarsii. Next base: position 44,445,352 of record CM069443.1, on the reverse strand, counting down.
AGGGGGTTTATGTGGTTTCAGAGGTAGGTTATATGTGGCATAACCATCTAGCGGGGACCCGAGCGTAGCGAGGGTACGCCGCTAGTATTTTTACATTTTGATAAATGATTCGATCCACATCATGCACTATTTCATACTTTAATGGCAAGTAGGCCTACCCAGCAAACACAAAAATGTTTTATAAATGTTGCTTAAACATTGGCCAAAACATCATGAGAATGTTATTTGAAAATGTTTATATGACGTCAAAATGTATGGTTAGGATTTAGTCGGGAAAAACATTCTCAAAAACATTTTTGCCAATGTTTTAAAAACATTTATTCAACATTTTGGTGAACATACTGAAAAATGGTGGAAAAACATTGTTACAACATTTTTTTAAATGTTTTCTAAAATGTTTTCCCGACCAAATCCTAACCATACATTTTAACGTCATAAACATTTTCAATTAACATTCTCATGATGTTTTGGCCAATGTTTAAACAACATTTATAAAACATTTTTGTGTTTGCTGGGTAGTGCTGGTTCAGTAATCGTTATGATAGGCCTTGAATATTGAAATATTTTAGATGCTAGGTTTTCATGATACAACCAGGGACATGTCAATCTAATTAAATTGTCTCTGTATGCAATAACTATTACCTCCTGCCATTATTTGATGTGTTTCGGTGTTCCTCTAGAATACCCTACCACTGCATGTCTTCAATGGGGACTTTTAAAGAACGACCCATACACTTGATCTCAAGAACTTGGAACAGATCTGTACTGTATGTATGTATAGCAATTTCACTTTTTGGTTGGTAAACTGCTTTATTATATATATTGAAATGTTTTTGATGCTAGGTCTTTATGATTAAAACGGGGAGGTGTCAATCTAATTTCGATTGGTCTTTTGGAGCCAGCGCCAAAAACCAAGTTGTACCGAATCTAGTCCCACAATGCAAAGAGCGTATTTAGCATGTAAATATAAACATACCCGATGCCTTGGCTTTATCAAGTCGTTGTAATGCAAAATGGTAATTGGATTGTGGGATTGTACTTCCGTTAAAGGTATATTATGATGTGTAGTTTCCAGGAGACGCCCTCAATCCTCGAAAACAAATAATGGAAGCAGATTTTTTTGCAGATATATATTTCTGATCATAAATCATACATATTATTAGTTGGAGTTACAGAGCAATACGATTAGTTACCTGAAAATCATGGGTTTAGAGTGAATTTAGAGTAAAACAAAAAACAGTCGGGTTAACCGGACAGATTATTTTCACTATAAAACCATTATTTTCAAGTACTAAGGAATCTTATCGCCCTGAAACTTGGAATGTATTGTATACGTATTTATGATCAGAGATGTAAATCTGTTCAATTGTTTTCCCCGAGTAACGCGTTCCCTGGAAAAGATCGCATAATATACCTTTAATTATAATGTGTATGATTCTATATTTGGAAACATAAACCATAATTACCGATTGATAAATGATTACGAACTACTTTGGTTTGAGCAATAAAGAAACTGCAAGCATGCTGATAGTTAGAATGTCTTGAAATAAAATAACCATATTCATCGTGCACTTGATAATTTGTTGTTGTTGTTGTTGTTGTATAATTGATTAATTGATAGGGGCAGCCTAATGCCTCAACAATCTGAAAGGGCGGTGTCATTTTTCATTTTACATGGGGCTTTTAAAGAACAACCAATCATTTGTTGCATTGTGGGATATGATATCAACAGTTTGGATGAGGTTTTGACGGAGCTTTTAAAGAACGACCTATCATGCAATATTTGAGGGCTCAATAGTTTGGATGGGGCTTAAGCACGACCCATAATCTATTATGGCAAACCCTGGCTTGGGCAAACCTGTCACTTGATACTGAACAGACCCATAATGCAATATTCAACGACCTATACTGAAATTCGGTCACACAATGCAATATTAAGGGGCAATCATAAATCATAATATGGGGATTGATTAACGATTTACGAACTTCTTTGGTTTGAGCAATCTATCATTTGTTGCATTGTGGGATTGGATATCAACAGTTTGGATGGGTTTTTGACGGGGCTTTTCAAGAACGACCTATCATGCATTTTAGAGGGCTCAATAGTTTGGATGGGGCTTTTAAAGAACGACCCATAATCTATTATGCCAAACCTGTCACATGATATTGAAAAGTTCAGTCCCACAATGCAATATTAAGGGTCAAACATAAATCTAATATGGCGATTGATTAACGATTTACGAACTTCTGTTTCATGCCTTAACCATTTGAATGGGCGGTGTCATTTTACATGGCCCTTTAAAGAACGACCTATCATTTGTTGCATGCCTCAACAATTTGAATGGGCGGTGTCATTTTACAGGGGGCTTTTTTAACACTTTTCATGCGGCAGGCGTCTGCAGACGACATTCGAAAATGTTATAAAATGTCTCAAAAATGTCAACATTATTGAATTTAATTACTATATTTGAAATCACCATGAGAAATGCATTAAAATAGGTACAAACATGCCTAATATTGGTTCAGTAATCCAAGAGATAGACTTTGACAGTTGGGAAAGGTTTCTGAAAAATGTGTTTTGTATTATGGTAAACAAATAGCCACGTGGCAAGTGTTAAAGAACGACCTATCATTTGTTGCATGCCTCAACAATTTGAATGGGCGGTGTCATTTTACAGGGGGCTTTTAAAGAACGACCTATCATTTGTTGCATTGTGGGATGGGATATTAACAGTTTGGATGGGTTTTTTGACGGGGCTTTTAATGAACGACCTATCATGCATTTAAGAGGGCTCAATAGTTTGGATGGGGCTTTTAAAGAACGACCCATAATCTATTATGCCAAACCTGTCACTTGATACTGAAATTCACTCCCACAAGTGCAATATTATTAAGGGTCAAACATAAATCATAATATGGCGATTGAAATCATAATATGGCGATTGATTAACGATTTACGAACTTCTTTGGTGTATAATTGATTACCTGCGAGTTTCCCTAACTAACGACTATATTCACTCCCACAATGCAATATTAATGGGCAGCCTAACAATGCCTCAACAATTTGAATGGGCGGTGTCATTTTACATGGGGCTTTCCGACCTATAATCTATTATGGCAAATCTTCTAAAAAGTGGGAGGGTATCAAGGATAACAGCTTTCGGACCGTCCAAATCAAAAATTGCTCATAATATTTTCCGACATAGTGCCAATGCTAACTAAGCAGTGGTTGATTTAAAGAAAATCAAAATGAAAGGCACGTCGCCCGGCAATACAATATCTCTGTCGTCGCGTGGCAAAACCTATTACCCGGCAATACAATATCTTTGTCGTCGCATGGCAAAACCTATTTTATTTTTTATTTTTCATTTTTTATTATATATGGTGGGAGGGTACCCCTTTAATATTGCACTGTGGTGCTGAATTTCAGTATCACGCGACAAGTTAAAGCTAAAATAAATTATGGGTCGTTCCCTGAAAGCCCCGTCATCATCATTAGGTTGTCACTTAGGCTGCCCTTTAATTAACATTGAGGGATGGCGATTGATTAACGATTTACGAACTTCTGTTGCATGCCTTAACAATTTGAATGGGCGGTGTCATTTTACATGGGGCTTTTAAAGAACGACCTACCATTTGTTGCATGCCTCAACAATTTGAATGGGCGGTGTCATTTTACAGGGGGCTTTTAACACTTTTCATGAGGCAGGCGTCTGCAGACGACATTCGAAAATGTTATAAAATGTCTCAAAAATGTCAACATTATTGAATTCAATTACCATATTTGAAATCACCATAAGAAATGCATTAAAATAAGTACAAACATGCCTAATATTGGTTCAGTAATTCAAGAGATAGACTTTGACAGTTGGGAAAGGTTTCTGAAAAATGTGTTTTGTAATATGGTAAAACAAATAGCCGCGTGGCAAATGTTAAAGAACGACCTATCATTTGTTGCATGCCTCAACAATTTGAATGGGCGGTGTCATTTTACAGGGCCTTTTAAAGAACGACCTATCATTTGTTGCATTGTGGGACTGGATATTAACAGTTTGGATAGGTTTTATTTTGACGGGGCTTTTAAAGAACGACCTATCGTACATTTTAGAGGGCTCAATAGTTTGGATGGGGCTTTAAAGAACGACCCATAATCTATTATGCCAAACCTGTCACTTGATACTGAAATTCAGTCCCACAATGCAATATTAAATAATTTGAATGGGCGGTGTCATTTTACAGGGGGATTTGAAAGAACGACCTATCATTTGTTGCATTGTGGGATTGGATTGCTCCCCACACCATATGTTCATCGTCGTGCTACGCGTTTAAGTGTTGCAATGCCAGATCATGCCCTTTCATTGCCGCCTGCCAGAACTTGTTGCTTAGACAGAAGTTTCATCCATACTGCTGTTCCACTGTGGAACAGTCTTCCAGACAATGTTGTTGGCAACATCCAAGAGGAAGGACTACAATCTTTTAACTTTCTCTCCAACTCTTCAGAGTATGTTGGCTAAGCTCTCTCGATGTATCAATGACCTCCAGATATTATTTTTCTTCTCTTATTTTTGATGTTATTCTCTATGTTTGGGTGTTTATCTTATTCCTGTCCCACGCCACTTTCACTGGCTTTTTTATTTGCCCAATTGCGTTTACTTGTATTTTGAGTTGCAGTGAACCAATTGATTGGCCCATCAGAGCTCTCTGTTGAGAGTTACCCGTTTGATTTGTAATCACTCAGTTCATTAACTTTCTTTGTTAATGTCTGTTGGGCTATTGTTCACATTTGCTCTTTATATACAAAAAAATAAAATAAATGCAGAACCGCCCTGTGTTGCACTGCTTCGATGTTGATGATATCCCCTATTCTGCATGGGTCCCAAGAGCTAGCTACACAGCAGTTGTTTAAACAATTGTTTAACAGTTTGAACAATAGTTGTTAGAGTGACAGGCTTAAACAACTGTTTGGGGTTCTTTAGAATCGTTTTTACTGTGTACTGGCGTACTCCAAGATCGGTCTGACAAGGGTTTTGTGGCAGTTCTTTGATGGTTTGGGTGCAAAAGCAAAGATTTCTCTTTAGGAATCCTAGCACTCTTATTAGCTTTGGAGGTGAGTTTCTTGTAGTGGATGTCACATCTCAATTTGTTGTCTATCTCAACACCGAGGTAAGGGTGGTTGCTAGCCTCTTTGAGTGGCTGTCCGCAGAAGCCATATTTTTTGTTTGCAGACGACTGCCGCGTGGAAAGTATTAATTAAAAGAAATAATGTTTGTGAAATAAATAAACAAATAATCGTTATTCTGTCGATACCGAACAGGAATATTTTGTTTCTTATACTATGAAATATTTCTTTATTAGAACTTTCGTTTAAAATATAAGCATTGATTTATATCGCACAAATACTCTATTTGAAGCCTTTTCAAGAAAAAAATGGCAGGCATTATAAATGTAATATAAGTACTACCAACTGCAATCCTCACCCGACACTTCATGTCTATGGGGATACCATCAACCATGTGACAGATTTCAGGTATCTTGGCTCTATAATGGCATCGGGTGCAAGTGATCTTAAAAGACACAAGGCATATAGCATGGTGCGCATTTTGGAAGTTAGAAAGCCTCTTGAGGAGCCCTCAAATAGGTATCACAACAAAGATGAAATTATTCAATACCACCTGTGTGACTATCTTACTGTATGGATGTGAATCCTGGGTGATATCTCAAGACATAGAATGCAAAATAAATGCCTTCGCTACCTCTTGCTACAGGATAATGCTAAACATCAAGCGCATGGATCATGTCCCAAACACCACAATTTATGACACGACCAAGACAGAGCCTCTTATCCACCGTGTAAAGCGCCGCCAGCTTAGATTCCTTAGCCATACTCCGTCTCCCTGATGAAGAGCCTGCTAAAGAGTATGCCACCTACGCACCAACACATGGCCGAATGCACAACATATCTGACATAAATTTATATACAACGCTTAGGGGACAATGAAGGCATCGATCGTCACTCTTGCTCAAGACCGTCGTGCATGGAAAAAACTTGTGGTCGTCTGTTCTGCGGCCGAAGGATGATGATGATGAATGAAAGTACCAACAGGAATATTTTGATTATTACTATGAAATATTTCTTTATTCGAACTTTCGTTTAAAATATTATAAGCATTGACTTCTATCGCACAAATACTCTATTTGAAGCCTTTTCGAGAAAAAAATGGCAGGCATAATAAATGTAATGACAGTACTTTAGTTGGGTATAAGAGAAGGGCGCACCTCGATGGGGGGTTAAACTCGATAAACACAAACATGTGCTGCCAGTCGTCGTGTGTGCGGTGTTCCTAGGAGAAGCGTTATGGGGATCATGTAATACGTAAAATCCCTCGCATGTCTAAAATGGAACTTCTGTCTCACGTTCACGTAACCTTGTTTGATTCTTCTTTGTTGAAAGGCTTCACTATCATTCACCACAACTACGAATGTTTCACAAACGTGCCACCTGGTTATGAAGCGGCTGGATCGTGGCATGTGCCAATCAGTTATACACACTCTATGGAACAGATGGTTGCTTTGGTTGATAGTTCTGGAAAATGCAGCCAGTCTATATCACTGAAGTGCGACGGAGTGCAGATATGGAAAGGTTTGTTTATTTTTCTGTTTGTTTGAAACGTTTACTTGTGCATACCTGAGACGTGATTTAACTGTATCGTGCATCCCATATAATAATAATAATAATAATAATAACACTAATAATAATAATAATAATAATCAGTATTTATATAGCGCCTAATTATGTTTATCATAACATGATCAGCACTCTCAGAGAAAAGAGGTTCGTAATCAGTTCTCTATAATAAGAACCCTCAATGGTTCTTGAATGGAACCAAAAAGGCTTCTTGAAATACTTTAGAAGCAATATGGTCTCTCTTAAAATGTTCTCCATAGGTTTTTTACAAGAACCATCTTTGAAGGTTCTAATGAGGAACCTTTCTCTTGTACCTTTGTGAAAGGTTCGTGAAAATGTATAAAGAGACCACGGGTTATTCCTTAAGGCGTTTGAAGAAACCATTTTGGTTTGTTTTCTTTCAAGAATTTTTTTTTTAAATAGAAGTTTATTTGAGTGCATGCTGCAAAATCAACACATGAACCATTTGATTACATGTCTATAGTATTTCCTGGAATATGTAGCTCTTATCACACCCTCATGATGTCGGAGACCGAGCGCGCATGCTGTAACTGATATGTCTTTTTAACGTCTTTTTAACGGTTTTGATTCATATCTGTAACCAATTTTTTAATTTTTTTTTAAAGAGTTATGTTTAGCATCAAATAAGCAGTACCACAGCTCTCAGGATTATAAAAAAGTTGTAGTGTTTTTATATTATTTGGATGCCTTTAGTTGCCGAAGAATTCGCAATGTTTGCCGGGAATTACCAAAAATGCACCCTTTCCCTCAAACTGTTTCCCATACGTTGCCGGAAAGTGTGTAAGATTTTGTGAAGTTGTTTACTAAGGAGATTATTCTCAAAATGTTGTCATTTTTGGGCAACATACGGCATTTTCATCTGTGACACAGGGGCTAGGGCCGCGCAATAATTTCAAAGCTATTTGATGTTACACTTTACGATGATGTTTGTCCTCTTTAGACAACCTGTGAATAAAAGTGGGTTTAAATGACAATTAATTACCATGATGACTGTGTTTTATTTGTGTGTACTACTCTAAAATTATTATAATGTGTTTTATTTGATAAATTTTATTCATTTCACATATCATGAATATCGTGTCAATGAAGACATCGATGGAGTTCGAACTCAGCACAGCTGTTGGAACAACCGCAATGGTGAAATGAGAAACAACCGGGGCGCTAATACTGGTACCGATGGATGCAAATGCTCAGAGGACAACTGTAAGTTTATCAAACAATAAACAGGAGCTACAGAGTGATTCAAAATCAACGAGGAAAATAAGCGGTCGGGCACCTTACTACACTGAAAACCTAAATTGGTCAGCCTGACTAACTTAAAGCTAGTACAGATGGTGCTCATTTTGACTAGCTTTACGTTAGTCGCTCGACTAGCTTGATGTTAGTCCGTCCTAAGCTGGACTAGTTTAGGCTAGTCACTCGACTAGCTTTAAGTTAGTCCAGATGATGTCCATCTTGACTAACGTAAGGTTAGTCGAGCTAGCTTGACTAACGTAAGGTTAGTCCGGCTTTGCTCGACTAACGTAAGGTTAGTCCAGCTCAAACCATATAGTAGATCCCGCCTGACTCAAATTGTTTACGTTGCGTAGCAGTACTTGGTTTCGCCACGGGTGATTGCTCTGCTGTCTGTTCAATAGCACTCGTATTTGAGTTGACTATGATGTTGGCGGGCTGCTGGCTACAGTGTTAGCTGTGGCTGACCAGTCTTTAAGGCGTTTGAAGAAACCATTTTGGTTTATTTTCTTTCAAGATTTTTTTTTTTTAAATAGAAATTTATTTGAGTGCATGCTGCAAAATCAACACATGAACCATATAATTACATGTCTATAGTATTTCCGGAATATGTCGCTCTTATCACACCCTCATGATGTCGGAGACCGAGCGCGCATGCTGTAACTGATATGTCTTTTTTAACGTCTTTTTAACGGTTTTGAAAGATTCATATCTGTAACCAATTTAATTTTAATTTTAAAGAGTTATGTTTAGCATCAAATAAGCAGTACCACAGCTCTCAGGATTATAAAAAAGTTGTAGTGTTTTTATATTATTTGGATGCCTTTAGTTGCCGAAGAATTCGCAATGTTTGCCGGGAATTACCAAAAATGCACCCTTTCCCTCAAACTGTTTCCCATACGTTGCCGGAAAGCGTGGAAGATTTTGTGAAGTTGTTTACTAAGGAGTTTATTCTCAAAATGTTGTCATTTTTGGGCAACATACGGCATTTTCATCTGTGACACAGGGGCTAGGGCCGCGCAATAATTTCAAAGCTATTTGATGTTACACCAGAGGGTGATTTAAGGAAGCCCCATAATCCTTTGCGAACTTGTTGTACCCAGGATTTCACCCGCTACTGTAGCTACGCACAGCTATCAAATATCAGTGAACCATGAAAGTAATTATGTTGTAAATTATTTTTGAAACTATCACAGAGCTGTGTGACCGTGTGGGCTACATGTATTCAATGGTATTACAGTCAACCACAATAGAGAGGCCATGCACTTATTCATCGATCGGCTTTACAGAAAGGAATCAACCATGCGTCACTCACCGGAATCATGGCGCGTTATAACCCTTTCAGATTATTTTTTGAATTGACGCGGGATTTTTGAAAGTGATATAAACTCGCATGAATGAAATGGAATTCCTAGCTTCTTAAAGTTTTGGTGAACAAAGAACAGTAGTCATATGCAGGGCCTCTCTAGATGTTGGGTATCAATCCCATTGTTTAAAACTGTTTGAACGGGCATGACTCCTGTTTATTGATACGCCAGCTCGATGGTTTCAGAAGTTTTCTAGGAAGGAACCATGCCTTGTTTCTAAGTAATTAATTAGTCGATAAGAGAAATATGACACTCATATGTTAGAGAACGTTCTAATCTTTTGGAATCTGCTTTCAAAATCCTTATCGACTGATTTTTCGCAGAGAATGAAGCACTTGAAAAGTGGCTATCGGGTGTCTTTTACATGCAAAAGAATAGGCAATTAAAGGAGCAATTTTGATGTCAATTACTTCATTTATCATATCGTACTGCATGTTGGGGCTTCCTTAAATCACCCTCTGATGTTACACTATACGATGATGTGTGTCCTCTTTAGACAACCTGTGAATAAAAGTGGGTTTAAATGACAATTAATTACCATGATGACTGTGTTTTATTTGTGTGTACTACTCTAGAATTATTATAATGTGTTTTATTTGATAAATTTCATTCATTTCACATATCATGAATATCGTGTCAATGAAGACATCGATGGAGTTCGAACTCAGCACAGCTGTTGGAACAACCGCAATGGTGAAATGAGAAACAACCGGGGCGCTAATACTGGTACCGATGGATGCAAATGCTCAGAGGACAACTAAGTTTATCAAACAATAAACAGGAGCTACAGAGTGATTCAAAATCAACGAGGAAAATAAGCGGTCGGGCACCTTACTACACTGAAAACCTAAATTGGTCAGCCTGACTAACTTAAAGCTAGTACAGATGGTGCTCATTTTGACTAGCTTTACGTTAGTCGCTCGACTAGCTTGATGTTAGTCCGTCCTAAGCTGGACTAGTTTAGGCTAGTCACTCGACTAGCTTTAAGTTAGTCCAGATGGTGTCCATCTTGACTAACGTAAGGTTAGTCCGGCTTTGCTCGACTAACGTAAGGTTAGTCCAGCTCAAACCATATAGTAGATCCCGCCTGACTCAAATTGTTTACGTTGCGTAGCAGTACTTGGTTTCGCCACTGGTGATTGCTCTGCTGTCTGTTCAATAGCACTCGTATTTGAGTTGACTATGATGTTGGCGGCGCTGCTGGCTACAGTGTTAGCTGTGGCTGACCAGTCCACCCGTTAGCGTTCAAGATGCCCGTGCTACCGTGGTTCTTTACAGTTAATTTTTTCCTACTTCGAGTCGTCATTTCAAACAAAATGTAGCATAAAATAGTCTACAGATGTTGGCAAACACAGTATGATGTACACAATATGGCCACACAATTAAATAACAACGACAAATTACGTCTGGATTGGCTAGCAAAACGGACCGGCGATGACGTACGTCTTATCTGCATGCCGCCATATTTTATCTCAGTGCCTTGACTTACCTAAAGCTAGTCCAGCCAGCTTGACTAACCTAAAGCTAATCAATCCAGCTTGTCTAATAAGCTAGTCCAGCCACAGACTAGTCCAGCAGAACAAATCAAGCTAGTCATGCTGAGCCGGACTAACCTTAAGCAAGTCAAGTCGGCCATAACCTATCCAGCAGGCTTGACTAACCTGCTTGACTAGTTTAAAGCTAGTCCAGCCTTTGTCTGACTAGTTTAAGTGTTCATTGTAGCCAGGCTCTATTTACCTGCCTGTTACCAGTTTCAGTTTGCCTCTTATAAAGCATGACTAGGAGCTATTACTTTGTATCTGAAACTTGCTCCCGGTTGAAAGTGTCAATCTCTCATATTATGTGCATTGCAATCTGTATCAAAAACTAGCTCCTGTCTAACTTAACAATAGCTCTTGGTTCACACCAAACTTCAATGAACCGGTAGCCATTTTTTCCTCAAAAGTAGCTGATATGATAGACCGTTATTTTCCTCCTTGGTTAAAATATGCAATACTAGAGAGGAACCATTTTGTTTAAAACCATGTGTAAGAAGGATATTTGTTGGTAAAAAAATGAGAAAAAATGAAGTAAACCCCATTGATCGTTCATCATTGGTGAACCTTTTTTACCAATGCTCATCGATTCATGTGTTTGTACTCGAGGTAGGTCTATATGAAACACGCAGAAGATGTCAACATTTTTTAATTTTTTTATAATAACTTGAATTTCAAAACTTGTGAATGTTTTTGAAAATTCCGACAATAAAAAAACCAACTTTTTCTGAGAATTGTCGAACATTTTGAACAATTATCGAATATTAGAAAGAAAATTAATTTGTGTTGGTTTAAAAAATAATTTGAAGTTAAACTTTCAAACAAACAAAATGAAAATTACCTGGAATGAGTGTATTAAGCAGCACTTGAAAATTCCAGATAATTTTGATCTTGTGTAACTTCAAAGTATCACAGTTTTCACTGAAGTTTTAGTGGAAAAACAAACAAACAAAAACGAATGCAATATTTCTATTTTTCATTGTTTGTTCATGTAGCTTGTATAGATAATGGCGCTTGTAACTGTGACTCGGAGACTAAAACAAAGGATGATGGTGTTTTGAAAGAAAAATCCGATTTGCCGGTATCCAAACTTCAATTTGGAGATACCGGTGGCACGGAAGAATCCTCGCAATATCATCTGGGACCCCTGAAATGCAAAGGCACTGCTGCGTAGTCGTGGTAATGGCGTGACTGCGCAGTGGCCATAGGTGAAAAGGTGGTGCGAATTTCCCGCCAAAAATAAAAGATAGTTCAAGTATTGTTATAAAAGCCTACGGACACTAACTTTACGCTTACATGTTGCGCAACGTCAGTGAATTTGAAATGCTAGTCTATATAAAGCGTACTATGTGATGAAAATATTTCAATACTTAAAAGAACAAGGAAATAGACAGACTTATACATAGGTGATGGAATAATTATACACTTTTTACTCATTCCTATAAATATATGTAGTTGTACATCTAAGAATATAGAATAAAACTGATCTATATAATCAGTATTGTGTTTTTGTATAGTATTTATTTCAAATAATTTACAGTAAGACACTTTAGAACATTCTCTTTGAGTATGGTAAGGTGGCATTACTCTCCAAGTGGCCTGTCAGCAACAGAGGGCGCTGCAATATCAAATTTGAAAATTCCACTTACTCCTGATATTCATGATCACTTAGGGACGAAATCGGGCTGGAACGCGGGAACGGCGTTCCCAGAATCATTAGTCGCAGAAAATAATCATAAGATTAAAAAAAGGAATCGTAGGTCAACAAAAAAGAAGAAGACATTATTAAGTTGACATATGGATTTAGTTCCAGAAGTCATTTTTGACTTTGTACTATTTCTATCGGGCTTTTCAGAATGTTTAAAACGTCGGAAACGTCGCCTAGAGACAAACTTCTCTGAGGCCTGAATGCTCAAGCCCAACCCGTTTTGTCACCAAACAATCGAAAATGTTGACTGATAATGTCAAAATTACCCTAAAATTACCTGAAACTAAAAATATCAGATTATGAAGCTGTTTTTTTGCGCGCTTCGCGCGTAGTCGTGCCCCCGCCCCTTGACCGGGCCGCGATGTTCGTTACTGTAAACAACATTTGATCCTTGACGGAGTAAAGCGCATACGGTAGCACATGTACATTGTACAGCAATACATTTATACAGTAAGTGTGTACGGTTAATAAATTCGCGAACGGGCCTGACACATGGCAGTTCTATATAGAAAATCTCCCAGAAGATTTCACGCCACCAAATGGTTTCCCTACGCGTTTACATGTAAAATTGTGGTTACAAAAAGCTCATTTCCTCGCTTATAAAGCGACTGGATTTCTCAATTTGACATTTTCCTTAAATTTGATAATTTAATGAAACAATTATATATGGTCTCCCCGAAAGTTCCGAGAAATTAGCCCCAAGAGTTGGACAACTGGTGTACCGTCCTCATATATCAGAAAAAGTTGAAAAATGTTACCAGAACATTTACAATCAAAATGCATCCAAAAAACCTACAAAATGCATTGAAAATATTTCTTTTTGCACTGTGGTATTAGGTAATAGTCCTAAAATCAGGATTAAACTACAACTTTAATCATTTAGGAGCAATAAGTACCATTTCAGATTAATTCTATAATCAATGGGCCACAGGATGCCCAGCTTATAAAAAAAAGTTTGATTGACTTCTGCAACGACTGACATTAATTACTGGTGTGGAATCAGAAAGAATGTTTTTCGCTGCCCTGTAGCTGTGGCCACAAAATATTGTTTTGAATGAAAAATTTCTTAAATCCACATGAAAACTGAACTGAACTGTAAAACTACTGTTTTAATGTCATGCACTATGATAACCAATTAACACTCACATCTAATATTTTTTACTCTAATAGGATAATAACCCGATGTTTGATGCAGTCACATCTCTACACAATTTCAATACTTTATTCAACCAGAATCTGTGGCCAAAGAAATTTCAGTGGGTAGGTGTTTCATTTGATTTTTCTTCACCAAATATTTTAAACATACCAACCTATTACATATATCGGATTTGCTTTTGTTTTGCTACTGGTTACATATTTTTAATTATTTTATCAAATTGGGTTCATTCTGGCTAGAAATACGAACGAAGGAGGCACCACCGCGAATAGAAGGGGTAGTATCAATCTTAACGTGTATTCGATTCGTCTCAGATTGTAGCGTCCACATTTATTTTATAACCTGATGGAAAATGCATGGGAAGTTCGTACCCAGGGGTTGATGAATCTATAAAGACTGTTGGTTTATTGATTGGCTATGTGTAATTTTACACACGAACCTTAGTGATATTAAACCCGATATATCAACTCCCATATCTTAAACATCTAACATTGAGTGATTGTGTGACAGTTTTAATCAAATGGTTAGTATCTGTGGATTATTATACCATGTACACAGCTATTTTTTTATGCCCACATCATAGCTAATCTGCTGCTACAGTCCAACCTTATTATTATAAAGGCCTTTTATTTCAATTTGTTTTATACCACCTCCCTTTGGTCCATCAAAGATGAAAATTGAACCAATTCAGTATTTTCTCCAAATGCTTTTAAATAGCTCAAGTTCAGATGAATCATTTACTCTCCTTGTATGAACTTTGATGTTGTCATAAATTCATATTAAACCTCTTTTGTAGTTGGCCTTCGCTTCAGTACACACCATTCACACAGCGCCCAGCCAACTAATGAAGAATATAAGCTAGCTTTTAACTGACCTTGATTTCACAGCTGAGTACACATCTTCAATTTATAAGCCAACAAACAAGCGTATCATTGTACATGACTGCACAGATAATGGGGCATGTGTCCTACTGACGCGGTAGATTCAAATGCATGTTCCCTGTGGTTATGCCTGTGTGTGTTGCTAATCTTCGAGTTTCGAGTTTCATATTTCGAGTTTCGTGTATCGAGTTTCGAGTTTCATGAAAAAACCAAATTCGATATCGAATTTCATGAAAAAAACAAATTCGATAGCAAGTTTCATGAAATTCATCGAACTCGAATTGGTACCTACTTGGTAGCAGTTAGAAGAGAAAAACGTAACTCGATATCGAGTTTTTTTTCTTCTTCATGAAACTCGATATCGAGTTTGATTTTTACATGAAACTCGATATCGAGTTTGATTGTTCTCTTCTAACTGCTACCAAGTAGGTAAGTGACTTTGATAAGGGCATTTATGGTAAGTTGTAGTACACGTAGGTATAGGTGCTGTTAAAGTACCAATGAAGTACCACCACTTAATATAAGTAGCTGCACATGGTTGTACTGCACAGGAAGGCTGTACGATTTCCGATTTAAATGGTTAGAGTTCGATGTGGAGAAGATGTGGTGCACATCTTGCACCGAGGCAGCGTCGAGGGGATTCAAATGCGTTCCTTAAACAAAAAGGCTGCAGTAATTTCCAGCTCTCTGCGCTGAACTGAATCTCTAATTCTCTAAATCGGTTTTTGACCATTTTTAAAGGCTCAAACTTCAGGACCCCTTATATTTCTGGGGGAGGAAAGGGTCCTGAAAAATGTAATGGAACTCCTCATATTTTTGAGCCAGTGCTACCCCTGATCACCGATAGAGCATTAAATTATGAGATCCTGAAAGGTTTAACTTGTGACTTGTTATCTGGATCATGATATTTTAACACAACATTTTATGATGGAATCTACGACAGAATCTAACCTTTTCAATAAGACCGAAAATGTTGAGGTAGACAAGTGGTATGTTTTGCCTATCTGGACAGTGAGTGTAGTGTGTAGTTTAAGTATGGTGGGTATTGTTGGAAACTCAGTTGTCTGTTATGTAATAGGACGCACAAAGAAACTGCACAACGCAACCAACTATCTCATTGCTAATCTCGCTGTTACAGATTTGATTGTGTGCGTGTCTTCCACACCCAAGCCAATATTCAATGATGCACTGAATCTGTGGCCTTCTACGATAGAGGGCAAAACATTGTTCTGTATTCTACTGAATTCAAGTGTCTGCATGTGGATGTCAGCAACTGCTTCTGCCCTTGCGCTAGTGTTGGTTTCATTTGAGCGATTTATCGGCATAATATACCCGTTACACTATGATAAGCTGGTCACAAATACGGTAAATACCAGACTAAAAATGGCAATACTGCTACCGTGGATCGTTGCCGCCATTATCGAAGTGCCATGGTTTTATCAAATTTTCTACAATGAAAAATCGGATGGATGTGATAACAGGCTTACCACGTTGAATGGAGTGGTATATGGATTGGTAACTTACGTGTTTCCAATATTATCTCTTATTTATCTCTACTTGCGAATGTTTAGATGTTTAAGGAAACGGCACTGCCAATTTGAATATCGGACGTTCGAACCAAAGCCAAGCCGAAAAGAACATGAAACGAGCACAAAAGAATATTCTCGTCAACCTTTTTATCGTCACCGTTCTGTTTATTTTCTCCTTAACACCGTCAATGTTGCAGCTAATAAGCTTGACTCCAATAAAGTGGGACGAATTCAAGAAGAGCACTCTACATGTATATCGTGCCGTTGTCTCAATGATACTTGCCAATTCGGTAGTAAACCCACTTGTTTATGCATTCCGTTACAAAAGGTTTCAGAAAGCAGTATGTTTAGCCTTCAATTGCAACTTAACCTTCAGATAAGTATTATTATAATAAAAGGCCTGCTTTCAGACATGCGATAACAAATATTGCATGCCTTTTATGTGTGCAATAGTAAAAATATATTACTCTGTCCAATTTGGATTGTTCCATCACACTCGGCTTTGACCTCATGAATGCCCGAGAGTGTGATATTATACATTTACTGTTCATGAGGGAGTTTTTTCCCTCCTGTGAAATAGCGGGGAAATAGTCCAAATATTTTATGTCACATGTGATGTAGTATCCACCAATCAAATGACAGGATTTAAAATTAAAAAAAGATGTGTTATATAATACAAACTATACCGTATATCATGATAGGCTTGATGTCAACCATGTGATAGTTTTTACTATCATTATGGCTGGAAAAGAATAATGAGATATCATGATATAAAACAAATATCGAATGCTGTTTGCTTGTCAGTGCAGTACGGTAAAACTATATCACTCGGTCCAATTTGGATTATTCCATTACACTCGCCTTCGCCTCGTGCAATGGAAAACTCCAAATTTGACCTCACTATTTGGACGGTCAAATGGTATCGCAATCGGCGAGGCGTTTGCGTTTTCCCGATTCCAGTCACAACTGCTTGAAAATTGTAATTATGACCATTTCACACAAGCGAATTTGAATGCATTTTTATGTGATGTTATTTAACAATACGTGAATGAATTTGAATACTTAAATTTTGAAATACCCGGTAATGTAAAATTGAATTAGAATTAAGTTAAATGAAAATGCTGATATGAAGAGCTTTGTTGCAAAAGGGCCACCGTCCACTTTGATTTGATTTGATTTTATATCATTTGGGTCCTACGACCCTGGATAACCCAATAAGCTTATTAGCTTATTTCCATTGGGGTCCGTTAGATGTGTGAACAGATACAGACCCGGATGATTACTCTTTACGAAAGAGTCTGTAACCTTTTAACGTGCTCGGGTATTGCTCTTCCACTTCTACATGTTACTCATTTTGCATTTTCTAATTTGCATTGACAAGTCCATGGAATTAATCAAATTATTGTATGGCTGTGTTCATTACTGTTTCTATGCACGCCAATTAAGGCACCAACAATACAAGCCACACTCCACATAATAAATAGCCATCCATTCAATAATGCAAAATGATTAACATGCAGAAGTGGATGTAAGCCCTTTTGCAAATCTGCTCTTCATAATGGAAATAGAAATTAACGTTTAGACAATCATTCAAATTAACGCGAATTTGATTACTGAATGGCTAATTTGTTTGCTTACATTTTCAAATTGGCCGGGAAACCCTATAATTAGGCTATATCGTACTTGATAAAAATACTATGATAGTAAAATGTTCATTCTTAAAACCGAGTAAAATGTCGCTCTTTTGTGTTTATAGGCCTATCCAAGAAAAGCGCTGTGTCTTTTCTGGAGAAGTGGGGCTGTTTGGTTTGGTGCTATATAACCTGAGACAACAAAAAAACACCCTTTATCTATAGTTTCAGGTACAACGACAAACAAAACACTACCTTAAACATTGTGCATTAGCGCCCTCTAGAACTTAATTAAGGAAATACTTATTTGTTACGCATATTTTCAAGTGCTGTGATTTGACAGTGTACATTACACAGTCACACCTAGCCGATGTGGCTCGCCGTAGTCAAACCGTAGCAAATAAGTTACAACGGCGAGCAAATCAATTGGTGGAGCTCCGTCCAGAAAGCACTTAAAAATAACAATGAAAGCACTTGAAAAATAACAATTGGGCGTAGCAATACCGATGTTAGTAGCAGTACGGTAGTACTACGGTTTCACATCGCTGAGAACGGTAGTACATCGTCAGGACATCGTCAGAACATAGACTAGCAGCAAGTCCGTAGGACACTAACAATGACGGTATGGTGTAAAGTGAGAGAATGAATTCAAATACCTAAAATAAATTATGAAACGTGAAGTATCATATATTTCAGGCTTGTAAAAACCAGCACAGCACGTACGTTTTATCATAACTTTCAAAACCGCACAATTTTTGGGGAATTTGTCCAATAATTCCGTGTAAACTTCAATTCAGTCTAATACCTTTAATGAAACCGACACAAATAGCGCCACCAACATTGGGAAATTCACCAGTGATGTAACTGGTTAAACAAAAGTAATTTCAGATCAGCAAGTTGAGTGGAACACCCTTAAAGGTTCAGTCACATAGAAGACAGCTCGCGACCCAACCTCTTCCCAACTACACAAGACCACAACTTTTTTCAAAATCGGCTGAAATCTTGTTCAAAATTGCACAATTTACATTTTGGATCCCGATGATTAGTATGCGATATTCCCCGCCTTCAACAAGACAAGAGATACTGAATCGCCTACCGGTAGGCGACAGCATCATGAAATCAACAAGATGAAGCATGTTTAATCGGCGACGCCACTTGTTCAGTCCCCGATCAATCGCCGACCTTGACACGACGGCACAAGTTGTGACATGTTGCTGTCAAGACTGCTCGCCGATTTGTCGCCAAGTTGTTGGCTACAAGTCGGCGACTAATCTTCTGTAGTCGCCGATTTAACATGTCAAGTTGGCTTGCATCATCTCTCCCGCTTGGAGCAGACTCATTGCCGACCACTTTGAAACTACACACAACCATGATGCACGCCAACTCATCGACTACCGCTTCCAAACTGCTCATGTGTCCTGTGTCCATGCCGACCTTCCCGATTAAAAAAACCCGCCACGATTGTTTTAGGCTGCGAGAAAAAAATCGTGGCGCGGGTTTGTCAAATTTGCCACGTGCTCCTGACCACACAAGACTGCAGAAGACTGCACAGGACAGTCCCAGACCTTGCCGAAACTACACATGAAAAAAGAAAACTGCTCACGATTTTCGAATAATGGCCAATCGGTGACCAGTCTTGAGCAGTCTGGAAGTGGTTTTCTAGCAAATAATCGGCTATGTGACTGAACCTGCAGTCAAAAGCGATTAGAAGACTCATTTACAAGAAAGGAGATAGAAAACTACTAAAACATTGGAGACCCATAAGTCTGTTGAATACGGACTATAAGATCCTAACAAATTCTGCCAAAAATAATCAATAATGATCAAACCGCTTACATCAAAGGTTGTTATATTGGTGAGAACATCAGACTTATTAACGATATTATTGAATATTCTACGGAAAATAACTCTTCAGGCTCTATTATCTTTTTAGATTTCGAAAATAGTCTGGAATGGAACTTTCTTTTTGAAGCTTTAAAGAAATTTAAATTTGGATCCAATTTTATAACCTATATTAAATCGACTTATAGTAAATGCTCTAGTTGTATAATAAATAAAGGGTGGAAGTCTAGATATTTCAGTCTATCCAGAGGCATTCGGCAAGGATGCTCACTATCAGCTTTACTCTTTGTTATCTCAGTAGAAATACTAGCATGTAATATCAGAAATAATCGTAATATTAAAGGCTTTACCATACCAGATAACAAAATACCGTACAATTGGCGCTCACAAGAAACTGAAATTAAGATAAGCCGGGTAGCTGATGATACGACAGTATTTACGAGAGATCAACAGTCAACTTTTGAAGTTATTAAGACTATTGAATGCTTTAGTAAAGTTTCTGGATTGATATTCAATATACACCTAGCACATAAAGTCCCTGACCAGGTGCTTTGAGGTTAACTAATTCAAAATATATAATCGGTACCAAAAATCTGAGATATACATTAAATGAGCAAATTTCTTCTCCGCAGTTTGATACCTCATTCAACAAAATCGAATGGATACTTTTAAAGTTATGGCGATTTCAATGACCGCGCATGCAACAGAAATGTTGCACTAGGTATAGGAATCATTGATTTGTGTGTGATTACTGTCATAACTGTGTGCTATCTGAACGAGACAGATGAATGGGTCTTTAGTGATAACCGCAATGTGCGGGACAAATGGTGTATCTGGCTGTGAAGAATACAAGTCTTAGCTGATAAGCTGTGAGTTTTTCAGTGCGTATATCCATAGACGGGTAAAACATTGATTTTTACCGTCTATGGTAAATCACACACAAATCAATGATTTCCTATACCTAGTGCAACATTTCTGTTGCATGCGCGGTCATTGAAATCGACATAACTTTAAAAGTATCCATTCGATTTTGTTGAATGAGGTATCAAACTGCGGAGAAGAAATTTGCTCATTTAAAGTATATCTCATATTTTTGGTACCGATCATATATTTTGAATTAGCCAACCTCGAAGCACCTGGTCAGGGACTTTATGTGCTAGGTGTACTTAAATCTGAAGGCATATGGCTTAATAATAAAAATAATAATAATGGGGGTATTCACCCCGTTTTACGGTACTACCGTTCTAGCGATGTGATACCGTTGCGCTACCGTACTAGTACCGATCCCCGAAAATTGCCAAATATTTGCTTCGGTGCAGCATCGACGAGCCAAATCGGCTAGGTGTGATTGCATCTTTACAGTTACGTAATGTATTCAACCGTGAATTTGACATCGGGCGATCTCGACACGACACAATTATTTTTTCCTATTGTGATACAATATTCTGACTAGTCTTAACATGCTTAAGATGCCTCCTCAAAACGTTTGAACTAATTGAACTCTCAAGGAACGAGAGATGGGCACTCCGCGCGCGAGCTTAGCTCGGCACAACACTTAACTTTTACTTTTACTTAACAATTGAACTCTCACTGACATCATTTCGTCCAAGTCTCATGAAATTCTCTAAACGGTAACTGAGTAACCCCACCGCCCTTAAATGATCTGTACCAGGCCCGTGCCACTGTACACAGATTCCCACTGCCGACATTGAAGCCTCTAGTGTTTAACGCCCTCGATTTACAAGGTACATTTATGCTAATGAGTTGACGCAAAAGGTATAACGCGCTACATCGTGCGTCTCAATGTCCCTATTTAAGGACTTTCGTGCTGTCAATCATGGCGTTGTCAAGATAGCGCCCCCATTTTGCAAGGTACATTTTGCGCAATGACGCCCATGCCCATAGTGGGAGGCTTCATTTTTGCGATTCGAATGGCCTCTCCCATTTCTATTAAACTCCCTGTCTGTACCCTTACTTTGGTCATTGCATAGAAATCTGACAACGGAAGTTTGACCTCGGACCTCAGATCTCCGCATAATCTTTTAAAGTATCTTAACCTTTACTCTTTTTCAACAATTTGACCCGACAGTCCAAGTGCACGAATAAAACTATTTGCACACTTTTGTTCAAGCTACATTACCAAGGGCGCAGCCATAATTGAAACTGGTGTTGATGTTAACATGGTTAATGCATCAATATTTCTATCTATGCAGACTAGGACCGTCTTGCAAATGTGACAACACTCTCGTGTCCCCGTGTTGATGCTAATAATGAGCTGCTGGTGCTAATAATTGAATATGTAGATCTAGAAAACGACCAAATCGATGAATATTTCTGGATTGCAGCATCCTGTACTTGCTGAGTAGCCTAGACCAACCAAGCGTAAACTTCGTTCAAGATTACCCAGGGAATTACTCCCAGTCTATTACACTATTTCATTAAAATTGGCAACGTCATAATACTCATATTACAAATATGGTCTCAAAATACTCGGGAATCCTTTTCCGCTTAAAACACACATTGTCACCTCACATCTTATTTTCGCTCTATACAAGCCTCGTCCTTCCTCACCTTCATTATTGCAACATCATATGGGCTGATTCTAACAACTGCAACCTTAATTCAATTCATGTGAAACAAAAGAAAATTATTCGTCTTTGTTCAAATTCACATTACTTAGCTCATTCTACCCCTTTGTTTGCAAAATTGAAAACCCTCACTATTTATGACATTCATAGGCTACAGAAGGCTATTTTTATGTATAAATTTGCAAATAACATGTTACCTGATTTATTTTCTCATTACTTTAATAAATCAGATGTCTTCCACTCCTATGGAACAAGGTTTTCACATCTTTATAGACCCCCACAATTTAGAACTGATCTTGCTAGACATACTATTAGAAGACAGGGACCATTGGAGTGGAATGACATTAATGATGATATTCGACACTGTAAATCAGTCAGAAGTTTTAACAATAGATATAAAAAATATTTACTATCGTTTTATTCATGAGGTCATAACTAAGGAACTTCATTCCTAATATATGTATAATTATACCGGTACTTATATAAATCCGTATTCTATCGCCTTGATGTCTTACATAATCATTATTCACAGATGTACATTATAATCGTTACTCATCTGTTATTGTAATTTTGTTCATGCCGTTGCCAACATACACTCGAGTTCTTTGCATTATAGCTAATGATTTTATTTAGGTGGCCAGTACTTCCCGAGCTCTGCTCTGATTTGGTCAATCTACCATAGTATATTAATTGTATTGTCATTATTATGTATCTCATTTGTGGAAAATAAACTGAACTGAACTGAACTGAACCCTAGAATATAATAATTAGGATCCTCGACTTCATGCATTCTTGCATTCTTGGGGGATTTGTTAATATTGGGGTCCCAATTTTTGTCGGTATCTGTTTTTGATCCATCCATATTGCGACCCATCAAATTTCTTTCACCACAATCACGAGTATTTCAAAACATTCCCTGATTATCACTGTCCAATTCCTTTTCGAAAACAATACATCACTATCAATATATATGCTATTGACTCAGGTACACGAGCCTAGATGTTTCCTGTTTTTAAACTATGAAAAGTACAGGGTCCTGCCCAGTGATCACTGGTGATATGGATGCCAAGGCCATGTTTGCTTTATCTGCAGAACATTCTCGATTCTCACTTCCTGAATCCAATGCATATGTTATCATGATTATTTACTTGGTGAAGCTTTGAACCTTGCCTCAATGTTGGTTTAGCAACGAGCTTGATGACTTATATATATAAGCTAATGATGAAAGCCTATTGTTATCTATCATTGAATACTTGCACTGGTATTATGACATAGTTTGATACTATCCGAACTTTGATACACATTTAAGGATTTCTGAAGAGAACATCGCTGTAATACAGGCCTGTACTTTATAAGGCTCTATATAATCCTCGACGCCATAATTAGAAATAACTTCTGATATCAGCTAAACAACTACGGCAGAACCAACCACTTCCTGAATGAGGTCAGCTAACCCAACGCATCTGCACAAACAAGTTTCATCAGGTCTATTGCCAATCAAACATGATAAGTAGTCAATAGGTTCCTAGGCTGTAAACGGCACAACATATATATTTCTCCTGTTCTGTCTGATACGTGACGTTCAATTATGGAGTATACACCTACTATGACTACCTTTGTCCTGGAGAATACTACTGATACGTGGAACAATTCACTTGACACTGTATCGAATACTACAATGGAGCCGTATGTGATCAACTACAGCGAGAGAGTGGTAGTAGCATGTCTTTATCTCCTGATATTCATCTGCGGATTATTCGGCAACTCCATGGTGATCGTCGCGGTGATGTTGTCGAGAAAGCTTCGCTCTCCTACAAACTGTCTGATAACTAATCTTGCGTGTAGCGACCTCCTCACCTGCACGATGCTAATATGGAACTGTGTAGCTCTGCTGAGCCGAGATGGATGGCCCGTCGGAGAATGGGTGTGCAGCGTTGCTGGAACCGTAATATATATCAGTTCTGGTACCAGTCTCTATAGCCTCGCGATGATAGCAATGAATAGACTGATCAAGATCACTAAAGATCAACAGTTCTGGAAGATCTACACCTATCGCAATGTTGGAATCATGATCGCTCTCTGCTGGATCATACCTATTCCTATGATCCTTATTCCACCTTTTCTGGGTATAGGTGCAATAGGTTACGACTCTAGAGATTATACATGCTCTGATCTTGAACTGCATCACAAATCCGGCACATTCAATTACTTTCAGAGTGCAGTCGTACCCATACCGTTGATAACCATCATCGTGTGTTATACGTTGATTTTAAAGCATGTCAGACGTCACTTCAAGATCCAGAAGGTGCGCAGAAGTCTTTCGCTGTCATTAGGTAGAAAACCAAGCATGTACCCGCCGAGCAGCGAGAGTGATCACAAGCCACAAGTTGCTAACGGCAGTCCACATAAGAAGGTTATATCTTCGGCAATAACAAATCTAAAATTGGAAAGTCCGCCAGCCTCACCTCGCAAAAATGGCAAAATAGAGAGTCAGCAGCTTGAAGTTACCATGAACCTTTTCTATGTGGTGTTAGCTTTCCTCTTGTGCTCCGTACCTTACTTTCTAGCACTTCTATTGGCTGCTGTTACGAACACAGATCATTTCATGGTGTACGCCGGGGCAATATTACTGGCGTCCAGTGCGATAAACCCCATCATATACGCCTGCAAACACCCCCATTTCAAGGTGGTTCTAAAAGCGATGATACTATGCCGATACCATGACATTCCAAAGCCGTCGTTCCCAACAAAACGCGTCTTCATAAAGAACTCACGATCATTCGAGCTACCGTCGTCGTCGTTCCACTCACGCACGAACTCAAAGAGTATGCCATCGCGACCAAGTTCGCAAAAAGGCAAACGCGAATCGAAGGAAACAACGTCATGATGTGCTGTTTCCCAAACTCTCTCCTCCCTCTCCTCTCTCTCTCTCGCCCCTCTCCTCCTCTATAGTTAAACATTAGTTGATATTTTATAGAGATGTGATGTTTTGAAATGCTGTCTTCAAGTTTAACCCGAAGTGAGAGAGTACACCCTTTTGATTATTGTGCAGGAACTTTAATATCTCTGTAGCGTATTTATGAAGAGACTCAAATACAGTATAAATATCGCCGGCGATATTTTCTATTGTGGTAGCAGAGACTTTGGAAATTCGAAAGATATCTGAATTGGAAGGAGCGTATTACAATATGTATATAGATGACTCTGTGTAATATTGATTTAAATGCATTTATTTTGTTTCGGTGTCGTAAAATGTAATTGCGACGTTCTATGCTCTCCTTTTGAAAATAAAGAGTACGCTTGAATTATTTTCGCTCTACATATGAATAAATAAAACATTAAGTGCAACATAACGTATTGTGAGAATTGACATACCAAAGAAAAATAATAAGTTCTTCTATAAACGAAGGGCAAAGTACAGAAAAGAACAAGGATTGACTGTCACACTTTTTAGCTGAAACATCTTCATGATTATGGATAAATGTTTCTTACTATTGCGCAATTTTATCATGAGCTTAATTTGCATAAATCACACAATTTATTACATGTACCAATGCATAGTTATTGTGTAATAGGTTTTTAAATGAAAATAATATGAATCTAAAGGAGAATCACGGGATCATGTGACGAAGAAAACACATACTCTACACCATAATATCGACCCATAATTTGCAAAATTTGAGATTTTTCTTAATTTGAAAACCTTTGAACATTTTGAAACTTTTTGATTTTTTGCCGAAAATCTAAACATTTCATTTTTTGTGTGGAAAACCCCATTTGCAGCAATTGCTAAAACTGGTGCAGCTAATAATCAATAATTGAAGTTAAACACCTGTCAAATATCTTAAAATCTGTTTGATTATAGCATCTGGAACAGGCAAGTTATGTAACAGGGTGTAGAACACATCAACACATGTAATAGTGTCGCCATTTTTGCACTAGTGCCAAGACTCATTTTGTGGTTACAGTTGTCTTATTTTAAGTACTATTCCATTTTTGTAAAAAAATCTGAAAACTTTGAAATGGCACTTTATACGACCTTTAATTGCACCGCGCGCGGAATTGGGATTGACGTTACCAGGGATACGGTCTATTGGAAATCCAATTCCTCGGTAATGGAATGTCCATACAGACACAGCATAACGCCAATGTTTTTTGGGATAACATTTGCAGCTAGAATTTCAGGCTCCAATCGATGTTGACCGAAGGAAACTTTAAGATTGTTTTCCATAAACTTTAAACATTTCATTTTTGTGTGGAAAACCCCATCTGCAGCAATTGCTAAAACTAGTGTAGCTATATCAATAATTGAACTTAAACACCTGTCAAATATCTTAAAATGTGTTTGATTATAGCATCTGGAACAGGCAAGTTATGTAACAGGGTGTAGAACACATCAACACATGTAATGATGTCGCCATTTTTGCACTAGTGCCAAGACTCATTTTGTGGTTACAGTTGTCTTATTTTAAGTACTATTCCATTTTTGTAAAAAAATCTGAAAACTTTGAAATGGCACTTTATACGACCTTTAATTGCACCGCGCGCGGAATTGGGATTGACGTTACCAGGGATACGGTCTATTGGAAATCCAATTCCTCGGTAATGGAATGTCCATACAGACACAGCATAACGCCAATGTTTTTTGGGATAACATTTGCAGCTAGAATTGCAGGCTCCAATCGATGTTGACCGAAGGAAACTTTAAGATTGTTTTCCATAAACTTTAAACATTTCATTTTTGTGTGGAAAACCCCATCTGCAGCAATTGCTAAAACTGGTGTAGCTAATAATTAATAATTGAAGTTAAACACCTGTAAGATATCTTAAAATGTGTTTGATTATAGCATCTGGAACAGGCAAGTTATGTAACAGGGTGTAGAACACATCAACACATGTAAGGGTCCATATCCAAACTCTCAGTGCTTTTAAAGCATTTTTCTAGCGATTTAAAAGCGCTTTTCCAACGGTATTTCGTTCTATTGTTAAAAGCATCGGAAAAGGATCGGTGATTAACTAGAAACCTCTCTACTTATCTGGCGTTAACAATATAACTATTGTAGTACTCTCGATGGCTGCATTAGTGAAGCAGACAGATCAAAGGCGCAAGGAAGGTTGTGTTATATTCTTTAAGAAATACTATATTATAATAGAACGAAATACCGTTGGAAAAGCGCTTTTAAATCGCTAGAAAAATGCTTTAAAAGCACTGAGAGTTTGGATATGGACCCTAATGATGTTGCCATATTTGCACTAGTGCCAAGACTCATTTTGTGGTTGCAGTTGTCTTATTTTAAGTACTATTCCATTTTTGTAAAAAATTCTGAAAACTTTGAAATGGTTAGTAATTATGTCCACAAAAGTACAATGAAGATGGAGCAATAAATCAGCTAAAGAAATAAACAGATGTGTCAAATGCTATTCAAGTCACGGTGTTATGGACAATCTATACAAGATAATGACTACTTACAAGTCATTTTCAGGTTGAAGGTAATGTAGAGGTTGATGACAATATCCTAGCAGTTACAATGTCGATGGTGGCAAAAAGTAATTTGCTATTTTGCACTCAGCTTTAGGATAAAATGGGCTGGGGCCTAGAGGAGATTATTCCCAAAAGTGTAGAACCAAGGATGTTCTAATAAGAGGATACTTGTGTGTGGCAAGACGTTTGATTGAAGCTATGTGTGTTTCGGATCAAGATACATATCATATAGTATTCAGCGCCGTCAAGAAATAAGTCTACAAAAAGTCATCAATATATTAAAAACTCTCGTTCCCTGAACGATTGCATAGTATTAGTATCGATCTGAACAATATTCACAGTGCGCGTGGGTTCGAGATTAGTTCTATAAAAACATTGGGTGGAGTAGTTATGTACATTACAATACATCATGACTATATTGCATCAATCGGTATAATATGTTCAAATATTTAGAAGTATTAACACTTTCACCGTATCTTTATATAACGTAGGTTTTGTGTCACAACAGCCCCTACAAGGGAGAATGAGATGCTGTAGTCGCAAGACACTAGACCAATGCCCTACTAATCACCGTATTTTTCCAACATGTCAGACAAACAGGTGCCGCTTGTAAAACAGACAAGGTATAAATTCTTAGAGATGATCATCCCTTTACTAGAATATCTTTGGTGTAACTTACACTGAAGCATGTCACACATAAACATCTTGCTAAAGTTCGTAATCAATGCAAATCGGATCAATTAGAGTTTAACTTTTTTAAACTTTTTTATGAAGCACGTAGTTTCTGTTTTATGCATAGTCCGATCGGCATAAAAATCAAAGGGTAATTTAAAGGACCAAAGGAAGTTGAACATGTTGAAGGGTTATTAACCTAGCTTTAATCATGTTAATGGAGTACCAAACCGAATCTCTTTATAATATGTACTTTCATTTTAATGAAGTCGTTGATTAGCGACCTGTAGGTTGCGGGCAGGACCCATGATTGTGTAACCTTTACCATATTCACATAACTTGAATATGTACGTGACGTGCAGAATGCATGAATAAAATGAATGTATGATATAATGCAATAAATTAAGTATGCATACTGTTTATCGTGAATTCTTTAAGATATAAACAAACAAATTACAAATTTTAGAAAGAGCCATCTTTAAATTTGCATCCATTTTGGAGGGGACACGGCTGAAATGCACGTTTTTCTTCATATTCAAGTAAAACTTTTACTAATTTGGAGGTCATTTACAGGTTGTATTGAATGAGGAGGGAGGGTCGTGGTTCATAAACACTTTCTCTGTTGAGAGCCTCACGTCACTGGCACGTATTGCCTGATATACATAGAAAAATTAAACCATCTCGATTAATTGTACTCTTATTTTAGGATAATGACATAATACTAGGATATTCTTTTTATAATTCGCTTTCATTTCATTTACCAAACCTATATCGTTAGGCCACCCTGTACAGTTTATCCTACTGCCATTATGAATATTTTGAAAAGATCTTTTTCCCTGTACAATATACAAAAGGGTGTTCATTTTCAATTGCTATTCTTATGGGTAAAAACACCAAGGTTCAATATGATATTATCAAACTTTACAGAGTGAAACTTGAAATTATTCCAAGCTATCAAAATACAATTATTCGTGTTTGATCATCACGGCCGTGAATCACGGGACTTTTGAATCTGACCCGCTTTTTAATATGATTTAGGGTGGTCGTGATACTGTGTGTCCATGATTTCCGGCGGCCTTGATTACCAAAGCAACGCTATTGGAGATACATCGACTGTATCCATAGCATCGACGTATTCAAAAGGTAAATATGTAAACGGAAACTGTATCTTTTGAAGGACTTCCTGGTAGATTCTACTATTCTAGTGACGCCATGATTAAGTGCATATCTGGATTTGGTGTCTATTCGTTTTCTTTTCATTTAAGCAACCTTTACCTTAAACTAATATGTTGGTAGTATGCTTTCTGTTAATAATATGAAAGTATTAACATATAAATTGTAAATGGACTTAGACACGGGTCCCCCTATGACACTGAAACGGTGTCAAGAACATGTTAATTGATATAACCAAATAATACAACAACAACAACGAAAACAAAGCAAACAAACATTGAATAAAAACTGGATTACAGGCGTAGCCAGATGGTTATTGCCTAGACTTTGTCAAAGACTCACTCAATCGTTCGCAGTGAGACCGAGTGCCGAAGGCGCGAGGGTGATTTTGGAATCACAGTGCAAGACTCATATGAACTTAAGGGGCTGTCAAGTGTCGTTGTATGAATTTGTCAAGCACTGTAACTTTCAAACTATTTATGTGTTGTACATAAAAGTATACACTTTTTTGAATGAAATGAGTCGGGGAATCCATTTTTCGTATCAAAAATCGTGATTTTTATATTTTTGCCCAAAAATGCCTCTTTTTGGCCTAAATTTTACAAACAACCTAACAAAATAATTTTTAGGTAAAAAATGCTAAAATTTTACAGAAAACATCTTAATTCAATTATCTAGGACACGTTGTTTTTTTTGCCTTTAAAATTTTTAGTTCTGAAATTATTGACCAAAAAGTACTAAAAATGTGAATTTTGGGATAAAAAATCTCAAAATTCACTTTTTTAGCACTTTTTGGTCAATAATTTCGAAACTAATTTTTTTAAAAGCAAACAAAAAATACGTGTCCTAGATAATTGAATTAAGATGCTTTCTGTAAAATTTTAGAATTTTTTACCTAAAAATTATTTTGTTAGGTTGTTTGTAAAATTGAGGCAAAAAAGAGGCATTTTGGGCAAAAATATAAAAATCACGATTTTTGATACGAAAAATGGATTCCCCGACTCATTTCATTCAAAAAAGTGTATACTTTTATGTACAACACATAAATAGTTTGAAAGTTACAGTGCTTGACAAATTCATACAACGACACTTGACAGCCCCCTTAAAATGGCCGCCGTTTTAGCTTAAAATGAATTGTCTGTTGATTGAATTCTAAAAGTTTGTTTTGTATAACAAAGATCCATGGACTGCACAATGCATAATGCACATAAAAACAGCCTACTGACAAAGTAAAATAATAAACAAATTAAACCACACACGAAAGTCTACAAGACGGTCACCACTTTGGTAAAAAATAATCCACGTTTCGTACGATTAGATGGCCAGTTTCATGAATGGGATCTACAGATACTACATCCTGGGTCGAGATTGCCTTAATGAGGTAGTTAAGGTAGTCTTAGTAGAGTCATTATCTTGGATTCCGTGACCATTTTCCTCATACCTTAGTTTCTTAGTGAATTTGTCAACTAGAACCATTTTAAAAGAAAATGAGCTCCCATACATTTCTCAAAAGAGACGGGAACGCCCTCTTTTATAGCGCAAATTCCAAAATGGCCGCCATACAGAGGCCCAAAAATTCAAATGGCTTTAATTAAGCTAAAAAGCACACCAAATTGTTCGACTGAGCACAAGGATTCCGAAAAAGTATAGTTTGCTCTACTTCCGATGTTTGGTAAACGAGTTATCGGGTAAAATGGTCGTTGACCTTTGCATATGGGGTCAACATTTCGTATGATCACAAGGATTCCAGAAATAGGTTTTTTTACCACCGGGAATATTGTGTGTAGGTCAAGAGGTCAAGGTATACTGACCTATATAGAATCTGACCTTTTGACCCCTTTATAAGGTACGTACAACAGTCTCTCTAGGTGGTAAAAACTATAATTTCTGGAATCCTTGTAATCAGACGAACAATTTGAGATATCATTTTTTCAATATGGGAGCAAGTTTAAATGTTGACCCCATATGCAAAGGTCAACGACATTTCCCCGTTTTACCTGATAACTCGTTAACCAAACATCGGAAGTAAGGCAAACTATACTTTTTCGGAATCCTTGTGCTCAGCCTAACAATTTGGTATAAACTTTTTAGCTTAATTGAAGCTATTTGAATTTTCGGGCCCCTGTATGGTGGCCAATTGGGAAATTTGCGCTATAAAAGGATGTTCCCGTCACTTTTGAGAAATGCATGAGAGCTCATTTTCTTTTAAAATGGTTCTAGTTGACAAATTCACTAAGAAACTAAGGTAGGAAGAAAATGGTCACGGAATCCAAGATAATGACTCTACTATCTTGATGCTAAGACGTGATACCAAATTGCCTAATGAGAAAGCGCGTCATGTTAATAATAATACGCATCGTACCTACATACACCGGACCCGGAAGTGCCGTAGTGCTCGGTCACGCGGCACTTTCGACCTCTAATTGCACCGCGCGAGGAATTGGGATTGACGTTACCAGGGACGGTCTATTGGAAATCCAATTCCTCGGTAATGGAATGTCCATACAGACACACGCTTGTGTCCTGAAGGCACCAGCATAACGCCAATGTTTTTTGGGATAACATTTGCAGCTAGAATTTCAGGCTCCAATCGATGTTGACCGAAGGAAGCAATACGCCATGATTGCGAGACTTTGATTGATACGAATGGTTTCTGTTCTTGAGTCATATAGGGATATACAGCGTGTCCCAAAAAACTGGGTCCAAAAACTGCAGAGCTTATAACTTATGAAGTAGGAAACGTAGCTGCTTCGTATTTGCGGATATAAAGGTATATAAATATACCTGATCTTAATTGGTGAAAATATGAGACCAATCGAATGACAACTTTCTGAAATACAAAGCTTTCAATAGAGCATGGACAGAACCCGTTTTTTCCAATCTAACAATAAACATGATAAACCACCTATGCGCTGTGCGTTGTGTGCAAGTTTTCCCTGTATGGTGTTTATTCTCCGAAATAACTTTGGTAAAAAAGCGTTAAATTACAGGTACTTTGGATCAATATTCAGCATTAGAAATACCCATTCCAGTGACCTTGTTATTGAAAATGTACAAAAAACAGAGCAACTGTTAGAGCGACCTGATTCCCTGCTTTTAATTCCATGATGGCTGGTTTCCAATTCCGAATAAATGGTTATTGAACTGCTACAAAGAATGCAAGTGTCTCAGAAGGTTATTTATTGATCTTTCTAAAACAAGGTATTTACACTTTTTAATCCCCCTCATAACGAAGATAAATTTCCTGAGTAAGTCATTGTAAATAATAAAGTCAAAGGCAACACTTTGATGAAGTCAGTACGATGCGCTAATGCAACGCATGGACGGATCATGGGCAAAATCGGGAAAATGGGTTCTGACCACGCTGTATTCAAAACTTTGTATTTCAAAAACCTTACATGATTGGTCTCATAATTTTTCCGATTAAGGTCAGGTATATTTAATTTTAATGCCTAATATTTCTATATAACTGTATAAACACTGCACAAAAAGAAAGTATCCACTTTTTTCCAGGCGCCCTTTGTTTAATTTTTAAGACGGTAAAGAATTGCAAAATGGGAAAGAATAGGCATTTCCTCCCGCGCATTTTGACACCTCATTTGACACAATAGCACCAATAAGCAGTGGCCATTTGAATTTTAAAAAATTCAGTTTCCATTGTTGCACTTAACCATACCCATGAAAAGAGCGTAAACAAAACAGTAAATCTAAATTGTTACCTCTTATTTCTCTCCATGAAAAGACAATCATAATCTGAATATCTCACATCGTCAATTGTTTCCAACAGTGTACTGGTGTGAGACTCATCATTTACAATGACCAGTATCATTCATGATGTTTGTAAGCCAACACCTGTGTCTGCATTTCCGTGCAACCTTCATTGTAACTCCAAATCGACGAGCAACTTCAGTTACAAAAACTTCAGAAACTTTTCATGGAGAGAACGAAGTGGTACACTTTAGATTTACTGTTTTGTTTACGTCCTTTTTTTATAGGTATAGTGTTAAGTGCATTTGAATAAAAGATGACGCAGTTGTCATTGTTGCACTTAACCCTACACCCGTAAAAAGAGCGTATACAAACAGGGATGGAACTTCAGATTTGTTTCAACTAGCCAGTCGGGCAGGTAACTCACAGAATCTACCTGCCCGACAAAAATTCTACCAGCCCAAGGTTTTTTCATAACATTTTGCAGCAAACAAATTCAAGACTACTTTTAAACTACATTTACATGTTTTTGTCTTTATTGTACGATGTTCCACTGTAAACCTAGCCCGTAACAGCTCCTCGTATTCATCATGTTCATCAATCCAATACTCTCTTTAATCTCCTATCAACCTGATCTCCTCTATCATCATGACACACGATCATCTGATGATGAAATTACCCTGAACTTACTGTTACTTACACTTTGAGCTTCAAAAATGTTACCCGCCAGTCGGACGGGTACCTTTGAATCTTCACCCGCCCGACACGAAAGTTACCCGCTATGGGCGGGCGGGCGGGTCTTATTTCCATCCCTGTATACAAATCTGTAGAACTAAAGAGTACCACTTCTTTCGCTCCATGTAAAACTCCGAGAGTTTCTGTAACTGAAGTTGCTCGACAATTTGGAGACTAGAGTTACAGGGAACTTGAACGGAAATGAAGAGACAGGTGTTGGCTTACAAACCCCATGAATGATACTGGTCATTGTAAAGGATGAGTCTCACACCAGTATATAGGTTTTGGAAACAATTGACATGTGAGATGTTCGGATTATCATAGTCTTTTAATGGATAGAAATAAGATCTAGTACACTTTAGATTTACTATTTTTTGTTTACGCTCTTTTCTTGGGTATAGGGTTAAGTGCAACAATGGAAACTGCATCTTTTTGTATTCAAATGACCACTGTTTCATCTATTGTGACAAGGTATCAAAATGCGCTGGAGGAAATGCCTGTTTTTTTAATGTATTCATTCATATTGAATTGGGTGGGGTAGAATTGTTTTTTTACTCATCAGGGGGGGGTATTTTTTTTGTTGGCCTGCATAGAGGGGTATTTTTTTTATTTTAAAAACTTCCTACCCGCCACCTGAAAATCTAATGGTGCGTCCCTAAGGGAGCTTACTGAAATGCACGACTGCAGACTGGCAATGGAAACAATTCTTTTGCAATTAGGCGACGGGAAAACCCTGTGTTTTTTAAAGCGGTTGGGGGTGCCGCCGAGTCAGAAACTTGAAAAGCAGGGCGCCGAGTCAGAAACTTGGCGTCCACCAAACCGGCGTAAATATCGAGCTCGATAACATACAGTAAGAGTTAACCCCGGAGTTAACCACTGTCGGGAAATTCTGGTGACCTTTCAGACCAATTTTCACAAAAATTGAAAAAAGAAATGAAAAGATTATTGCAACAAATTTGCCAACAAAGTTCAACAACTGACAAAAGAAAGAAAGAATATTGGCGGGTTCCCATATTTGTTAGATTGACTATAAACTAAAAAAACGTCATGTGATGTATAACACAAAAATTGCTTTGATAAAATCAGCAGTTTCTAATTTGTTACAGAGAAGAGTTCAAAGGACCTTTCGCTGAACTTTGGGGAACGCCCTTATCTGCTTATAACGGTGTGGCATCTCCCCAAGGTTACGTGACCTATTGCCATGCGTGGATGTTTCTTCAATTACACCACGTGACTAATAATCTGACTCTACCTCGTTCGTGAACGTTCCTTCAAAATGTGCAATCTTCAAACTTGGTAATGTCTAATAATGTTGTGCGGGTTTCTGAATATAAATGTATATGCGTTTGTTTATTTCTTTAGTTACAATCCATGACTCATAATCTAATTCTACCTGTTACTGTTGCCAGGCCTAAATATTGCAACACTTCTACCCATGACACCGGGGAGCGAAATAATTAACCGTAACCAACATTTGGATAGGCTAGTTGAAACGCGTAATAATAACATCGTAGCTCAGGCGTAGTTCACAAAAAGCTCGTTGTATGCTATACATAGGCCTATTCGACTTACGCACGTTTTATTGTATTATATATATTGTTAAAACAGATTAGCTTTATTCCGTACAAATCATATCGATTAAAATTCCAATCCCGGTGTCGTAGAATTTTGTGTATATACCTTGTTTGATATTTTTTCGACAAAGGATATATGGAATGTACGTAAGTTCAAGTGTAAAACACGCATACATGTATCAGTTTCAATCTAAATGTTGTTTACGGTAAATAAATTCGCCACCAGGGAGGTCTCGATTCCGCGAGTAGGCTCCCAGTAAGGTTTCCGATATGTAAATACGGATATTAAGACATCTCATTTTAAGCCCCGTTCTCACCCAAAGACCTCATATTATTTTTCGAAATTTGAAAATATTAGCCAAAAGGACTTCGTGTTTTTTTTATTAAATGTAACTGCTTATGTCAATCAAAGACCAATGGAAAATGTCACCGAAAGACCTGCTCGCTAAAGCTATGTGCCTATCCATATCTATTTCATACGCGAGTGCCCCCCCCCCCCCCCCCCCCCCCCTCAGTCACGGTATAAATACACATCTATTTCCCAATATCAAAATAACTCTGAAATAATAAAAATGGAAAGTACCGCGACCGCGGAAGTATACCGCAACGTCGTCAATATTACCAGGCCTGTGTTCACGCGTGCTGTGGATGATCTCAATAGCGTAGCTAGTGACCCGACAAGGACTTTAACACTATCAGAAAGTCAATTTTTGAGAAAAGTAAAACAATAGCCTGGTGCATAGTGCTGACTCGAATTATATTCAGCTCCATATTAGCAAGCATCCTGACAGTACATTTAGCGAATTCTAATCAAAATACAGAAGAGTGTAGGCGCACTCTTGTAACCCGGTGTGAAACAGTGCACGTAGTCCCGTTCCAAAGCCCACCCTCTATTGAAAGTCCCGTTTCCAAGCCCGCCCTCTATTGAAATATCGAACTTATTCGTCACCCAGCGGAAGACGGATTCCCGTCAGATGATGCCGCCGCCGTGTAAAAATTGACGGCAGTGCGTTACTAAATAGCATGCCCTCAAGCAGAACGCGCTCCCGTTCCGGAGCAGACTAGTTATTCCACCGACCGATTTGAGCAAAAACAGTTATTGTGTAGCGAAAGGAACTGTTTTACTAGCAATCTAGTAAGAAAACACAAACAATAATGTAATGAAAATATTTCATCAACAAACAGTTCACATGTAGTCATGAAAACTGACAAAGGAATTTGAACGGTTTGAGAAAGTTTACTTCTGCTTGCAGAAGTTGATATGTATCAATGCAAGGTTAAAGAATGTCGAGAACGTGGAAGAACGTTGTTTGTTTGCATAAATAGAGTAACAAAAGACATTTTCATTGAGTTTACGCCGCATAGAACAAGTGGCAGTCTTGAGCCCGGGTCTTGAGCATCAACAATGAATTTTGAACAGGTGGAGAAATATTTGTATCTGGCAGAAAGTGGAATGCAGATTTCGAGTAAAATATCTATGCCGACAACGTTTGGAGAGGTCCAAGCGATAATTATTAATACCAAGACATGTTAGCAAATTGAACAAACTGCAGTCAAGAACAACAACAAAAGTTGGTATCTGCTAGCATTCCCAGCAAAAGTTGAAATGAAGAGTTCGATTATGTATGGCCTGGCGACAACGTTTAGTAGAGTGATTTGTTAGATTATTCATTGAACCAAGCAGTCATCATGCTTGCTTATAAAGTTGGATCAAAACAAAGTCATACTTTGATGCTACCATCCAAACCCTGTAAGCAGAGTTAGGGTATGTTTCTGTTGAAGACAGTCTATACCCAAAGAAGATGTTAAAGACACTACCACAATGCATTACGTTTTTGCAAAATGCCCTTAATGGTCTCCTATTTGTCTCGGTTCTCATAGACATGCACACAATCATGGCATCACAGTGCATTCATCGTTGGAGCTCTTAGATTCTAGTTTACATATCAATTAATAAATTAGTTCTCAGTGTTCCTTTTTCTTATTTCTAAAACTTAAGAGCTCCACAAATCCATCATGTGAAAAAGCCTTAAAAAGCCTTGGTGCTCCCGCAATGCATTGTGGGATAACCTTAAAATCTTCTTTGATCTATATCTCAATGTTTGGGACGTTTGGACGTCAGATGACAACGTTGGGACACTATAGAATCACAGTTATTTCAGATTGCTATTAGTACCACATTGCCTAACCTGATGTGACGAACTCTGGTTAAGGAAAGGAATAGAATATTATCAAACAACGCGTGACGATTGTGACCAGCATGAAAAGGATGTATGCGAGAAAAAACAAATGTGATCAATAACACAACATACTTCAGGTTAATGAACTGAGTGATTAGAAATAAAACTAGTAACTCTCTACAAAAAGCTCTGATGGGTCAATCAATGGGTTCAACACAAATGGAAGGTGTTAATGAAAGTGACACAAGAATACTGATAAAAGCCCAAAAAATAAATATCTGGATGTCGGTTCCTATTTCACCTGCTACGTGCGTTTCTGCTGCTTGCTTTATATGCTTATTAAAGTTTAAAATTACAAATTGGCAATTTGTCTTGGTGTATACAGATGGCGATTATTTTACCGACAGCGTTGGTTGTTTTGTTATTGGCTACACTTTACAAATAGTGATCAATTTCACACATTCAGTTTGCAACCTAGATGCATTTATATTTCACATCACTGTTGCTGAGCTCAAAATATGTACGGATGTATATACTTTATTGAAAAATATAAAAACATTTTATGTGAAAATATTGAAATTGTATGAAAATAATAATCATATGTCAACAAGTGTATATGAACTGAGGATAATAAACACAAAACATGTGTTGTGTTGCTGAGCTCTCACACGACTACAACTTGTGATAAAGGTAGACACATCAGCACTCTCTTAAGTCAAAAGATTAACAAGTCAAATCAATCTTAAAGATTGTGCTTAAAAGATTGAAAATATTCAATCTAATAGATTGAAATTTCAATATATCGGATTGAAACTTCACTCTATTAGATTGAACATTTTCAATCTTTTAAGATCTTTCCCTAAGCACAATCTTTAAGATTGACTTGTCAATCTTTTGATTTAAGAGAGCAGCTTTTCAATTGATATAGCGCCTACCACTTGTCAAGCTTGTAGTGAAGAGAAACTGGAATACAAATTTAGTGACTAAAAGAAATTACAAAGTTTAAATGGAGTTCACATTTAACATGACGTCTCATATTCGGAGATATAGAAATGCGTGATCATGTTATTAAACGCGACACAAATTAAAAAGATTATTTGTAGTAAAATCCTGCTTTGTATCCGTTTTCGCTTAAACGGAATATCTTAAACCGGACTTGTATTTTACCTGTTTACAATGATTTGCACGTGCAAGTATACCTATTATGATGACGTGTATTTGCGAAGGTCATTAATACAGTCATGTGATGAAAACTTAAAAACGAAAGCTGCGTCGGCCAAACTTTAATATGTTTTAATGCTTTCCTGCATGATGTACTTCAAGAAAAACAAGGTCATGCACGCAATATAGTTCATCAAGACGCTCGATTATCAGGTCATTTCAAACGTGATTTCGACGTGGGAATGCAAGAACGTCGTTTAACGGTTATAAGTGACATTTTGGTCATTTTGCACCGGGGAAGCATTTTTGTGTTCAATTTGGTCACGCTTACTTATATAGTTGATTGCCCCTTGACGCTCGAAAAGGAATGACACACGACAAGGATTGTCACCGTGATATTGAGAGGCATAACTGCAATTTATTTCCAGGCATGATTACACTGACATACGCCCAAACAATTCAAATAATTTCACACATTAATTAAAACGCATTTCTGACATACGACAAACGATGGAAAGAAGGTTTAACCCACCCGAACTTCACTTGACTTGAAATAGAGGCTGAGGAATTTCTTACTACCATATTCCATGACTACAAACGTCAAAGCAATTCAAACGATAATTTCACAATTAATTAAAACGCATTTCTGAAGAGGGTTTCAATTTTTTTCTTTCTTATTTCATACTGGTAAAACGGCATTAATAGGCTGACAACTCAATAGGGCCGAACATGTGACTTACCCACGACGTCCGACGATATGACCATTTGGCGCAAGCGGCCCCCAATAAAAACATTAATGTAGGGGGACGTCACGCGTCATCTGGACCATCTTTTAGTGTTAAAATTGCCATGTTTGCGCGCTTCGTGTCAGGTTTCATCAATGTAAGCTTGAATAAGCTCAATTTGTCACACAAGATGGCTTCCGGAACGTTTTTCTATCATGTCTATAACATTTTAGTTCAAAAACAGATTTGTTTTCTCAATATTTTTCAACATTTTTCAACAATAATACCAAGCATAATAACGTTGGCTTGTTTTGCTTCCCGCCGCCACTGCTTTTTGTATGCTTTGCATTGTAATAGCCTTTCACGCTTTCAAAGTTACATTTGCAGAGGAAACGAATTAAGGGGCGAGCCCAAATTTTGTTTTATGATGATCAAACATGTAGAGAAAAAAAGTGTTCAGGTTTTTTAAAACTAAAATGGTCCAGAAACAAATTCCTGAAATTATCTTGTGTGACAATTGAACTTATTCAATTAAGCTATAAAGGTGTTTGGCGCACTGTATGTAGCCGACATGTTTTGCTAAGATTTCGTATAAATAATGTCCCGCCTTTGTATGTGCGCGTTTGAACCAGACATGTTGAGACTAAACCGAGGACTCTTGATGAGTTATAAACAGTGGCGTAACTAGACTTTTTCATTGGGGGGGGGGTGGGGGGGGGGGGGGGGGGGGGGGGGGGGGGGGGGGGAGGCAGGGAAGGGGCAGTGACTTGAAATGGGGGGGGGGGGGGCTCCTAAGAAAATCCAATATTATTTGAGTAAAGAGATGCGCGCGTCTGTTAGCGCGCGAAAATTTTCGACTTTACAGCTATTTTTGCACGATTGAGCTACATCTTGGCTCTAAACAAGCTTGTACCAAAGAATATTTCATTTTGGGAAGACATATGCGCGCGAAGCGCGCGAAATTTTTTCATATGTGTACTTTTGACCATCATAATTTCCATGATCCTTTCGTCAAAT
>CM069443.1:44343490-44404649 GCA_035610835.1 Ophiura sarsii | reverse complement strand
CACCCAGGCGTTATACTATCCATTTGGCCAAAAACTTTTTTGACGACCGCCCCCCCCCTTAATGTACCAAAAAACGTTTGGCCCCCCCCCCCCCCACCCCTTTGGGCAACTTCAACCTTTTTTGCGCCCCCCCCCCCCCCCCACCCCCCCCCCCCCCCCCCCGAACTTTTTTCCTCCCGAAGCGTTGAAAATCCAGACCTATCCCCGCGGAGCATGGAATTCCAGAATTGTCCCTCCTTCGAAGCGATTTCCGAAGAATTTGCATGAAATCCAGATTTATTTGAGATAATATGAACCGGAAATCTAGATGTTGTTGAAAGTTGCTCTTGGAAATCCGGGAATTTTCAGAATTAAAGAATTACCCCTCTGTAGGGGGTGTGCACCTATTTTCTGGAATAGCCCATTTCTGATCATAAATATAATCATGAATAGGCTATAGGCCTATTCTAAGCAGTGTACACTCAAAATATATTTATAATTTATGATCAGAAATGTAAATCTGCAAGAAAATCTACTTTAAAAAAAAAAATCATGGGTAGAGGGCGCCCCTTGGAAAAGATCACATAATATGCCAACACAAAACACGGTTCGGAACTCAACACTCCAGTACTACCTGGTGAATGACCTCAAAATTAGTAGAAATGTTAAGATTAAAATAATGTGCATCTAGCCAAGAGTTACTTGAATCCTTGGTGCAATCACTCATAGGCGTAAATCCCCCCCCCCCCCCCCCAACACTTGACCAAGGATATGGCTTAGTGTAATCACCGCCCCCCCCCCCCCCCCCCCCCCCCCCCCACCCCATGTTGTACTTATGTTTAAACTTGATTGAACAAATTGAACATATAGTGTAATTTACCACCAAAAGTTGTCAACGGGAAACAAAAATCCTTGGAAAATAAGTTAATGTTGGTCAAAATGTGACCTAAAATCGGTGCGATTGGTGTTGAATGAGCCAAAGGAGTTTTAAATCTCAATTTTGACTAAAATATTCATCAAATTGCATGAATGGACTTCAAAAATACAAAATCTTCCAGCTTCTCAGGGGGGTACCCACCCCCACCCCTCAGACACCCTGTGCGCGCAAGCGCAATTGTTCCCAGAAAAAAATCAGCTGAAGTTTGCCGGATTCTGCAAAAATTATAAGTTTTTGTATTTTTCATTTATTGTAAATTATATAAATCAAGGAGTTATCATAGTTAACAGTTAATATAATAACTCCTTGTATAAATCAAGCAAACAGGCACATTCCGGGGCAGGCCATATTCGGCCGGGATATTCGGGATTCGTCGGTCATTTCGGGATTCGGGAATTTCCTAATATAATAGTTAGGTAATTGGTGACGAGCTGTTCAACAGCATACGGAATCGAGCTTCAAATAGGACGATGGTGGCAACTTTTCAACATTTCGAGAAGTTTGCAGATTAAAAAGCTTGTTTAATTCCACATTCAGTGAGGTTTTACGATGCTATGAGACAGCAGATCGCGAGAAGCGAAAGGCCAAGGATCCTGTGTATTAATATTACAGTTTAAATTAAATTTTAAAGGTAATTTATTAAAATAAATAAAGTATTATTTATAACTATATAAGCTTACTCAAAAAGTCTATTAAAAGTATCATCATTCAAGATGCTTGACTCAGCCATGGTGTCTACATAAGTAGCGTATCTGGGGTCACTTGTCAGGGGGGGGGGGGGCAAAGGGTATTTTTCCTGGTGGACTTTAACATTATCCCGGAGGGACCATAGGTGACTGTGATTAGGAAGTTCTTGCTAACATGTGTAAGTGTCGGCGTATGATGAAAAATTACGATTGTGCAAGAAAAAAAAACGCCATTTCCGATACAATATACAAATACAACCGGAAATTATGGGTATCCCATGCGCCATCCGTAAAATACAATGCAAGCGTTAAATATGTTGCGATGACTGCCTTGTTTCCCCATCAAAATCTTCCAGCAAATACCATCATCGACACTGAAATTTACATATAGATTAGATCCTTCAATTCATTTTAACAACAACACACAAGGTGTACCAGAATAGACAGCTTCAAGTACTCATATGTACCAAGGTCAATCAGGGACTGGAACGACTTGCCTGAGTCAGTAACAAACATTAAAGAACCATACACAATTCAAGACAGCAATAAGCACTCAACTCAAAGCACAACAAAAGCTAGACTAAGAAACAACGCGCACACCAATCCCTGCTTGTTTTATCCCACCCGGGATTGTTAAGCAGTACCAAAGAAGAAGAAGAAGAAGTATCGCTGTACGTACGTGTAGAAAATTGTGACGTACTGCATTGTCATGATGTGTGGTAAGTTAGTGTTTAGATTTGATACATGTATTCATTAATTTTAATATTTATTCAATGGATCTATGGCACATAATCTCCTGGCCACAGCTCGACAAACGTGGGCGCACTTCGATCAGGCAGCGCACGCATGCTTGAAAACTTACAAAAAGCACCTGATTGGTCAAATTTAAGTTGAAGCCTTTTTAACAATCGTCACGCTGCGCCGTAACCACCAACGCAGTGGGGCGTGATGGTGCGTGAATAAGCTCATGTTTATTCACAAGTTTTTCAGCTCTCACGTTTGAGCACCAACCAATCAGAGCCGTGATGTGGAGATTACTTAGTGCGCACCAAGGATGGACAATTGTACCATTTTGAAATGAGGCCGAGCTCAACCTCATGTGACGTGCGCGTCCATTATCAATTTGATCTTAAAATTGTTGCAAGATGAAAACAAGGATTATTTAAAGCATCAGTAATTTACTTCATTGAATATTTGTCTTTATATAAAAAATATGTAGCCCGTTAACCCATCGTACATAGTTTCGACATCGGCAAAATGTCAGTACCCCTACAAGACTTTCGGGATATTTTTGAATGTAGGTTCAACGTCCAATATGATGTATAATCTGGAAGTCCTTTCAAAAACGTCCAGCCGACTTCAACGTAAGGACCCCCGACCTTTCCCCCAACGTTGACTACCATTCCCGACGTCGGGCCAACTTTAGTGAGCTACCAGGGTTGTCGCTGCAGAGCACCTGATACATGGATACCCCTTGTATTTGTAATGACCACTGACTGAGCACCCCGGGGAAAGAAAATTTCCCAGGGGGTAGTGGATATGAGGTTATGGGGATGTGCCACCAAATAGGGTCCCATTTTTCACCTCTGGTAAATGGATGACCCCTTTTCAAGCCATTTTGGTAAATTTATGATGGGTCTAATCCTTAAATTCAATATTTTTCTCAATTCTTATCAGCAGATTATCAGTAAAAACAGCACCAGAAAAGATGCCTGTTTTGACTAAGCTAGCAGCCTGTTTACTCAACGTGTCTGAAGCCCGGAATAACAAGATAGTAGAAGCCATAGCGAACGCAGCAGTATCCGGAAATGTGCCCCATAATGCATCAGATAATTCAGGTTTGTTGGTTTTCATTTAATGGAAAATGATGCTGTGAAAAAGTGTCATAATAATCCGTCAGCTAGCCATTGCTCAAAACACAAAGAAGTTTACCCATGAAACAAGCATTTTTAAATCAATAACGTATGAAACAAGCCAATACATAAGGTGATTGACCTTTGTCAAGGATTAGCGCATCCAACCTACACATGGCTATCTTGAGTGTGATGTTTGCTTCAGCAGTTAAAGATCGATGTGCAGGACCGTTAGTGTATGAAATAGGGCTTTAACTATGTCCTGTTTGCCACATCACTAATGCTTTCTCCTACGTCGTTTCAAGTCAGTTGCTGCAATTATTCCCATTTAGGAAAAGCAATTACTGTAAAAGTGGTGCACAAAATAAATATATTTGCATGTTTTTATTTTCGCGGTAGATGCTTTGAGCGTGAAAAGCGTGAAAATTAATGTAGCGCGAGAATTTCCATGTTTACAGTACTATGTAACCAATAAAAACTGATCATTGCTG
The DNA here is from genome assembly GCA_035610835.1 of Ophiura sarsii. NCBI lineage: Eukaryota > Metazoa > Echinodermata > Ophiuroidea > Amphilepidida > Ophiuridae > Ophiura > Ophiura sarsii. Next base: position 44,400,703 of record CM069443.1, on the reverse strand, counting down.
AAATACAAGCAGTCAACCCCACCCACCCCACTGATCATCTTACTACATCAGTCACAAAGTTCAAAGTGTCTCAAAATATCTGTTCAAAAAGTTCCTGAAGAAATATTTTTCAATCGCAACATTTTCAAATATCTGGGGATATGTTCATAATTGTGTTGCATAAAATGGAAAGCTGATGTTTCATCTTTCCAATGATACCAAATTGCTATATATTGGCAAATCATTACTATTTTTCTCCTCAAAGACAATAGAGAATCTCTCAACAATACAAAACAGCAACAAATGTGGCTTAAAGGTTTTAAACAACAGGGGTTCTTCAAGTACCCTGCTTTAACAACTTTTGCATATTTAGACAGTCCTTTTTAAAGCAGGGTACTTGAACAATGCCAGTTGTTTAAAGGTTTTAAACAGCGTTTTTACAGTAGCTGTCAATGAACAGATAACAGAGTTGTTCTGTTGAAATAGTGGTGATGGCACGTTTTGAATGAGACCTCCCCACATTCTCAAGCAGGTGGCAAAGCTATGAAACAAGGGACTGCTATGAATGAGATATCGTTGGAAAGATGAACACATCAGCTTTTCATTGATATGAAACAACTCATAAATATATATCGAAATCTCTGAAAAATTGGCGATTTAAAAGAACATTCCGAACTTTTTTGACTGCTTCTACAAGTACTTCATTGTAATTATTCTGAGTCAGATTATCATATAATTTTTATATTTCCAGCATCTCAGCAGCAGTCAACAACGGTCCTGAACATATTCCGTGACCTGGACTATAACCGTTCTGTGGTGACAATAGCTGCACCACTCCCCATTCTACAACACAGTGTGTACAATGCATGTGTGGAGGCCTACCAACATATAGACTTAGGTAATCAGGTTGGAGGACACCCCAGACTTGGAGCAGTTGATCTCATACCCATCTATCCTCTATCAAGGGATGTCACCCTTGTGGAATGTGGAAGTGTTGCTAGGGGTATGTATCATGGTGGAACCATTAAAGTGAAGAAAGCACACTATACTCTATTAAAATTGTAATATTATAAAAGGATAAAAAAGAAAAATAATCTTGTGATAAAAAATATAAGCAGTTGAATCCATGTCACTCACAGGCTTTTAAAGCACCAACTATCAAGATTAAGAGAAAGGTTGAATGAAATATTGATGAAGTCTTTGCTAATTCAATCCTGTCTGACTCGATGTAATCTGACTCTGAAGGTCACTCATCTTAACCACAGCTATGGTCTGCTTCCAAAAAAGCATTGATTAGGGTCATGATTTTACTTCTTGATGTTTTGACGTCATTTGACGTTATAAGGTCTCAAACAATTTCCCCTCTTTGGACCTTATTTGCAGATATGAACAATGACACCATCTATAATGGTTACATTAAAATATGCAACTATTTGTTTTAATTTCACAGCAATAGCAACCAGTTTGTCAAAGATGTTCCTGGTACTTCATTCTTCCTCTTTGGAACTGCTGATGAGCCGAGCCATAGAGGTCTGGTGCAGAGAAGGAAAGAAGTGGGATGGTTTACAGGCAAACAGGGATACAAGTATGAAGAGCTGAAACAAGATGTGGGTGCGATTCCCTCAGCTAGATATGGAATGGCAGGTAGGGTTGTACTGAAGTTGTTATGTGAGGGTGTGTTGAGATCTTGCACCTCACCATATAAATATTTACACGGCAAAAATGTTGATGGAATGGGGTTACATTTTCAAGTATATGACTGTCACAATTTTACCTCTCTAAACTTTGGCTGCCCAACCATTTCCCCTTTTAAAAAAATGTAATGGTGTTCAATAATGTAATGCACATTTATAATTATCATGTTCGTAGAATTATACAATTCATTATACAAAGTTACAAAGTTTCATCCCCAATATTTTACCATTACTGAGTTATTTGCAATTATCCCAATCCATATAACTAGAGTGATTTGGGGGTTTGCATTTCTAAGTATTTGTTGATTTTCTTTGGGAAAACAAATTGGGTCCCTGTCATTGACACATAGCATCATGGTTGCCAATATATTGTGTTAGTGTCATAGACCTGACGGGGAAGTCCTCTTTTGGACTATACGCTGGCACGCTCAACATTTGTGCGGAAGATCCCGGGTTCAAATCCCGACTGGTGCTCCCAAATGTTGCTGGTATATCTTGGTGATTTGTTATATTGTTAAGGCGGTTCATGACAAAATTGGTGGCAGCAGTGGCCCTTGGTTTTAAACACCCGGGCGGGCCACCCACCCACCCACCCATTGGATCTTATTTAATTTTGTACCTTGTATCAGGGAGCTGGATTTAAGACACGATGACATGCCTTATCTAAAGGGGAGTATTGTCACAAGGTATAGGTGTGAACTAGTGTCATAGACCTGACGAGGAAGTCCTCCTTTGGACTATACGTTAGCACACTCAACACCTGGCTGGTGTTCTCAAATGTTGCTGGTATATCTCAGTGAGTTGTTATATGTTAGGGCGGTATGTAACAATACCCTGTTGTTGTCAGTGAAATCAACAAGAATTCAATGCATTAATGATGATAAATCTTCTTTCATTTTCAATGGAATCAACAGAGACACTAAGCACATTATAAAAATGGAATCATCGAAGCTGCCTAAAGATGTGTTTTATTAGTTTACATAGATTGGGTGGCATCTTAAATGATGTACTAAAGATGAAGACCAACAACTCAAAGTGGAATCCAAATTGCATTTCCCACACATGCCATCAATTGAATAAACTGAGCAATTTGCCAATTATTAATCATTAATTTCCAAGAATAAGCCCAAGTATACAAAATGGCATACACTATTATATTATGCATCTATGCAGCAATGGAAATACCCACATGACTGTCTACCGGGTTGTCTAGATAAGAACTACACACTTGTGGACTTAAAATATATTTCTAACCCTAACTTTTACCAAACGAAATAAATCAGTTGAAAAAGTGGTCCTAGTGGGAATCGGAACCATGATCCTCTGAATTTGCAAAGATGTCCTCTCTACCACTAGATTAGCAAGAGGTGAGCTGGCATCATGATTTTAATCCCTCTTAACATTACGGAATAAAGGCACTATTATAATCATCAGGACACACAATATAATGAATAGAGCTACGATAATGATCGTCTGCCCCAGGTAGGACAGTCATGTGGGAATATCCATTACTGTGCATCTAAATGTAGGTAGACATAGCATATGTAAAAGAGTAAATGTTAACTGTAAAGTCCTAATTTTTTCCTAAATTCCTATGATAAAGGACATTGATAATAAATCTAGTTTCAGATTCTCAATTATGGAGCACTAAATAAACCCAATGTCGCCACTTCTAACACATCAACAATCAGATTAGTGATTTAAATTGTACTGATAAATGAGTAATAATATTGAGTGATTTTGACAATTCCTATTGTAACTTTATTATTGTTTCAGGTGCTGGAGCTTCTCCTTATGTAACTAACTGTAATGTAACAATAGCAACTCAAGATGTTAAATTTGGAAAGCAAATTGCCAAATATATTCGCTCATCTACCCCTGGGGGATTACAGGTATCCAAGCTATGGCATTTGCACACAATGGTAACGTAGAAATCGCCTGCAATGTGGAAAGTACTTTAAACAATGACATCACCAAGGAGACACCTGTGAATGATGAAAATCCTCCGCTTGGAGAAACAAGTGCTACTAACGGAGGACTCGAGAACTTCTTTGTATGATCATTGCTCTTACACATCTCCTGATGCAATCGAGGGGCGTGTGAGGGCGCTTGCGCAAGAAAGGGGTATAGATGTCATTGGGAAAGTTCTGATTGGTTTCACTCCAGATGAAGCATTCCGTTTGGCTGTTGGGGCATTGACGTCGGGACAATATGAGTATTGGAAGACGCGTATGTCATCATGATGTAATAAACGCTCCACCGTCTTCTTAATTTGTACTATAGACTTGCTGTTTTAAAATCTACAGCAATGTTCTGGGAAGTATTTTTATCACTGGTGATTACATAATAGGCCTTTACACAGCCAACTGACAATCAATCATGTTGCCAAAAGATATGTATTAGTCTTGTAATGCTCTTGATGTTAGGCATCGCACAAAGTTTATGGATATCGATCGAGACGCATGTTGGACATTGTCACTTCTATTGCGCTGACTTTGTGCGGGGCATAACAACGGGAGTATGAATTTGCCATAACTCAGCCTATGAGAAGAATCAATGCATTTGTGCCAATGTTGATATTTTCACAATCACTCTACAAGATTGTGGCAAGTCAGTTATAATATATTAAAGGTAGATGACCCGATCACATTCCGATTTTCAACTTGGAGTTTTTCTATTCTACATGAAAGGTCATCCTTAAAAAAGTCGTGTTCCAAAGTTTGAGTTGCATAGCTCTTATGGTTCTTATTTTAGACGCACAACTGTGAACTGTGAACTGTGAACTGTACCCATTGAGTAGTACACAAACTATATCGGTGGTTACCACCATTCGCGGTAATTCGACGTTATTTCATCGATTTCTCCGTAATTATACCGATTTAGGCCGTCAAATTTCAGTATGATGATGAGAAAAATACGAGCTTTCATATGATATGAAAATCTCCGTATGTTTGAAATAATTCTGTGTTACGAAAATGTGATCGGGTCATCTACCTTTAAGCATCTAGTGAGGGATTTAGTTCAATGTTATAACATTGTGGAATGCAGGAAGTGACATGTTGGTCATTTTGTAAGAGAAGCATTTGTGTTCAATTTTGTTAACTTAATTATTTTAACAAGCTTAATTATTTGATTAAAATTTAATTAATTCCAATTTCAAGACTAGTAAAATGGTTTAATATGTGTGGATTAGCCTATATGTTCATAAATAACTAATAACTCAATTTGGCCGAAAATGTCATTTACGACGCTCATGCATTCACACAATCACCATCAAAGGATTCAATCTATGATGATAACTGTAATTCGGAAAATAAAAAACATCAACTCAATAATGGAAAGCATGTGTTGCATTGTTTTAGTTGGTCTATAATAGATAATATACTAGTACCCTGCGAGCCACCCAGAAACCTGAATCTCCACGAACTGAAAAAAATTGGGTCAGGATCCATCTTCCCATAATTTACCTGTCCAGTTCGATCCGGGGAGCATATAGTCGAGTCGGGCTACTTTAAATTTCAGTAAGTTTCATCCTTTTTAAATATTCTTTCTAACACAAACATTGCACTAAGTGAGGTTTATATATTTTCCTATGTAAAAAGCAATTGCTCAACAACTGATTGCCGAAGTGACTCAAAATGCTAAACTTGCATGAACTGAATCTGACGATTCTCTTCAGAAAGTTCATAAACTTGCCATACTCGGGGTTGGCAAAAAGAAATGGTCCAGTTTGGCCAAGTCTTGGAAACTAATTGTGAATCATCAGGTTTGCCTTCAAATGTTCAGGTGGGTTGGTTCAGTGGTAGATGGGACAGTGAAGTCCATGATGAAGAAAATCTTGGACTTGCATGGCACTATAGCTTATTATTGATGCTATCCTGATGACAAGACAGCACCAAGTATGTACTGCTATCATCAATAGAGTATGAAAACCTAGTCGTTACTGTTATTTTCATTAGACAGTACAAAAGCTTTTACTGCTATCTAGAGTAGATAGCATAATGCATCCACTGCTATCTTCAGTAGATATCAACTCATATCATTGCTATCTTCAGTGAACAGTACCATATATTGCTGTTATCTTTAGTATACAGCATAAAATAAGAAATGGCTATCTCAGTCAAGTAACTTTAACATACAGCTGATTGCTTTTACTGCTTTCTTCAGAAGATAGCATAGGATGTTCTTCAGAATATAGTAAGAGGGTCCCCTTATTGCTATATTCAGTAGAAACAAATTCTTGTCTGCTATCTTTAATAGACAGCATTAACCCTTCACTGCTATCTTCATTGGAAAACATAAACCCTTCATTGTTTGTCTTCAGTAGAAAACATAAACCATTCAGTGCTATCTTCAGTAGAAAATATAAAACCTTCATTGCTATTTCAGACCAATTTAAAGCTAATTTAATATTAAGTAATATTTACATTAATAAAGTCAACATTTTCGATTGTTTTGGGGAACAAAATTATTGGGTGGCGCTTGAGCTGACTGGGGGAAGTAGGGAAAAAGGTTGTGATGGGGGGGGGGGGGTCCCCTCCACCCCCTCTGTGCCGCCACTGCATAAACCCTTAACTACTGTGGACAGCATATACCTTAGTACTATCTTCAGTAAATATACACCCTGCAATGCCATCTTCACTATGTAGCATAAACCCAGTTTATACTATATTCAGATAGATAGCATAAACCCTTTACTACTATACTCTGTTTGGCCATCTCTAGACAGTGACGTAACCGCGTATTCTACTAATTGTATCACATCACGCGCGCGCATACTCGCGTCACTGGCGTACAAACACGAGAGTTGAAAGGCGGAAGATACACACGCGTGCGTAAAAGCTGCGCCTGTTCAGTTACGTCACTGTCTCGAGATGGCCAAATAGAGTATATCTTCAGTAGATAGCATAAACCGTACAATGCCATCTTCACTATGTAAAGCATGAACCCTGTTATACTATATTCAGATATACAGTATAAACCCTTTACTACTCATCTACAGTAGATAGCATAAACCCTACAATGCCACCTTCACTATGTAAAGCATAAACCCTGTTTACTATATTCAGATATACAGTATATATAAACCCTTCACTACTATCTTCAGTAGATAGCATAAACCGTTAACCTTGCAATGCCACCTTCACTATGTATAAAGCATGAACCCTGTTTTACTATATTCAGCTATATATACAGTATACACCCTTTACTACTACTATCTTCAGTAAATAGCATAAACTGTACAATGCCATCTTCACTATGTAAAGCATGAACCCTAGCTGTTTACTATACTATATATTTAGATATACAGTATAAACCCTTTACTACTATCTTCAGTAGATATAGCATAAACTCTTTACTACTATCCTAGCATAAACCTTGCAATGCAACCTCCACTATAAAGCGTGAACCCTGTTTTACCATATATTCAGATATACAGTATAAACCCTTTACTACTATCTTCAGTAGATAGCATAAAATCTTACTACTATCTTAGCATAAACCCTGCAATGCCGTCTTCACTATGGAAAGCATTAACAGATTGTTTACTATACTATATATTTCCAGATAGACATTATAAATCCTTTAATACTATCTTCAGTAGATATATATATATAGCATCATGAAATTCAATGGAAAGCTTGCTTATTATTCAGTAGACCGCATGAACCCGTTACTGCTATTTTGGTATTAAACCCTTTTCTCCTCCATGGCTAATATCCGCCCGGCTGGCTAAAAAGGCCGCAAGTGGATATTGTCATGTTTTCAGTATGTTAGGTGTCCCTTTTTGGTTAGGTTTAGACTTATATTGCAGTGCTCTCGTATTATTAAAAGTCAGATTTCAATCTCAACCCCCGCGGGGGGGGCCAGTCAAACATAATGTTGTACACATGCGTGACCAAAAAAACGCGTAAAAAGGGGTGTTTTTCAGTGTTGGACGCGTCACGCGCGTGACGCGTTAAGGATATCAAAAACGCTGATTTTCAAGAAAAAGGGTGGCTTAAAATACCGGCTTAAAATACAGGTCGAACGTGTTTAGGGTAACTTATTTTGTTCCCCGCTAAATAGACAAAACTTGTTTAGGGTCATATTCTGGCAAGAACTTGTTTAGGGGTCAAAATTTGTAAGGAGAGCGCGCTAAAACTTGTTTAGGGGGTAAAATTGCTTGCAGGGTAAAACTTGTTTAGGGGGTGTCTGGAAAAAATTTGGTCACGCATGTGTACACCATTATGTTTGACTGCCCCCCCCCCCCCCCCCCGGGTCTCAACCAAACTTGCCATAGGCGATTTTCTTTTACCGGGGCTTGAAAATAAATTTCATTGGTTCGCACCGCTATCCGCGGGAACGCGGACAGGGGGAGTCGTGGTATTTGCCCCCTTTAGAATTGGATTTATTTTTGAATTTATGAACATAAATGTGTGATTTGGTGTGTAATTTTGACCAATATTTTATTGAAAAGCCTATAACTTCATTTCCAACCAATATTGGCTTATTATCAATATCATTCAAAATTTCATTTTTTCCCTTCAATTTTGCAAAAGTGCGTGAAGTCAACATGACAGCGGCGCTAATCCGCTAAATGGAAACTTACCGTCCATACAGTGGCGGATCCAGGATTAAAATTTACGGGGGGCTGAAACCCAAAAGATCGTAAAAGGTCCCCAATTTTTTTTTTGCCGTCAGCTCGTGAAATTCTGCTAAGTGGGGGGGGGGGGGGGGGGGGGGGGGGGGGGGGGGGGGGGGGGGGGGGGGGGGGGGGGGGGGGGGGGTAGCGATGTGGTTGTCCCAAAACCGGCAAAAAAAATCGCATGGTACAAGTGGCAAATGTACCAACGGAACCTACCTATGTCTCTGAAAAAGGTATAAAGTGGTACACAAAAAAGGTATATTGTCAAATTTTTACGGGGGGCGCGTACACGTTGAAGGTATATTGAAAAAATGTACGGGGGGCGCCCGCCCCCTCCGCCCCCCCCCCCCTGTATCCGCCACTGCATTACGGTGCGCAAGTTTTAATGCGTAAACAATTGCTGCAAACAATTATGATTTGATCCAATCTAGTAATTCTAGATTCCGTCCATTCGAATCCATCCCCGCCTGCTTTGCACTCAACAAAATTGGTACTGGAACGTTACGCCCAATTGGACGTATTTATGCAATTTTATTATTAATAGCGCCCAAATATAATTGATCTTGCATGCTTTTCTGGCAATTGATGTTAGGGAATCCATTTTCGATCACTTCCTACAGGATTCGTGTCGACTGACCAGAGTCCGCGAATTCGTCCATAAAATAAGCCAAATTCACCCTAAATTACTTTACAAAGGTAGGTATAATAGCTTCCTCTATGAAGATAAGTATACGCTTATCTTTAGAAATAAGCAAGTGGTATTCATCGACAAATCTCAACCCAAACATTGCCGTTGAAAATGCAAGTAAGCTTACATAACTTTATTTACGTACATGACGTACGGCCCAATGCGGAAGTGAATCATAAAATGCATGCATGCAATGGGATGGGTGTGGGTGTGTTGGACTAGTGGGTATTTTATGCATTAGAGAATTAAATGTAATTTTTTTTACCTTACCTGTGTTGTTTTGTACAGTATAACCTAGCTACAAAAACAAGCATTGACTTCCTACGTCGTATTTGTTTCATAACAAAAATTAAATTTTCTGGTAGTTAAATTTAAGTTATCCTTACTTATAGAACTATACTTACGGATTATTTTGATACCATCGATGTAATTCTACGCTCACGAATTCTGGAGATTTTAGAGGTTTTTTAACGACTAAATGATTACCGTTCTTCAATGCCGTCGAGTTTGCTTGGTCCCTGCATCAATGGGCTCCACACAACTCATCCAAAAGGGATTCTGGGTACCGGGAATCAGCCTAAGAAATAGGGGTCAATTCAGGGTCGATTAGACTAACTCTCCGTCGCCCTCTACGTCGCTATCTTGCAGGCTATATTTGTACAGCTTTTGTACGGTAATTTTGAAGACTTGGGGATGTACCTAGGGTCGATGCGGAGAGTTCATATGAAATAGCGTTCTTCCGTTTGCACAGCGCATTAATTCCCTTTCTTGTATTTACGTAATGAAAACTGCATACCCAGGACCCTAATTGTACATAATTTGTCGTATTGGATGGTTTTAAATGTCAAATATGTTAGAACATTGTATAGTTTGGTAATAGACCATTTAAAATTGAGATCAGAAATCTTCGGAAAACAGGTCACGTGCGTTCTTCGGAATCTCACTAAAAGCAGCCTGGTGCCAACAATTTGGAACCAGGCTGTTGTTAACAGTTGATCGCATTCGTAAAATCGTAGTATTGGTTGTCCGCCTAGTGATTTACTATGTTTGCACACAAGCGTACACCCATGAGGAGTAAAACGTGGAACGAGACTAATTGAAAATATTCGGAACCAATCGTAAACTACCGCGAATTGACTTCCATCATTGCTGACGACTTCTCCATTTCGCTGTGATTAGGGCCGATTTTATATCATTAATATTTCATTTTGAGTAGCATTTATGGAGCTGAAAATGTATCTAGGATGCAATAACAGTACATAGCACATGTATAACCCAGGTAAGTGTATTCAAATGTTTTAGAAATAGGCAAACTAGAAACGAAAATCGCCAGCGTACGAACATATGCTTTCATTTCATAGCTCTCATACTGAGTCGTATCACGACGTATGAGAGCTATGAAACAGAGCTAAGTATAACCTAAATCATAATAAATGTACAGTTTTGTACAGTAACCTAAATCATAATAAATGCAGCACAGTGTGGAATCCGTACACGCAAAAATCAATCACTATGATGAGTCTATGACTAGGATCGAAAACATACAACGACGTGCTGCAAGATTTGTTCTCAACAACTACCACCATAGAGACAGTGTGTCCGCCATGATATCCCAACTGGAATAGTCATCACTAGAACAATGCAGAAAACAAGCCAGTCTTCTGATGATGTACAAGATTCACCATGGTCTTATCGCTGTCAACCCAAATGAGTACCTGACTCCAATGCAACCCAGGGCCACAAGATCATACCACCCATCCAAATCCAAGCTGATTCCAGCCAGAATCCAAGTTTACAAGTATTCTTTTTTTCCGCGTACTGTATCCTGGTGGAATTCTCTCCCTGATGCCACCCTAACCTCGCCATCCATTGGTAGGGATGTTCATATCATTGACTATAGAGGGCGACATATTTGACCAAAATATGTAGAAAACTCATGTTTACCTCTTTTAAATTCAGCGGAAAAGTACAAAACTGCTGGGATGTATTCACTGATGTATAAATAACCCCACACAAGCAACTAGACATCATGAAAGTAAACCCTTAATTTACCTAAAATGGTTTTAAAATGTGCATGACTTAAACTACTTTTGGTTATAACTTTTTTATTATTCAGCCTGCAGACAAGGTTGAACCATCATTTTTTATTGTAAAGTACTTTGTTTCCATGTATTCCATTTTCAAAGAGATAATTTTATTTTCAAAATTTTATGAACATGCCTACCATTGGGGTCTTCAAGGGTGCAGTTTCAAGGTTTATCTAAGTACCCCCTGGTTTTTACTCGCACCTGTATATATCTTCACCTACATCTATGATTCTGCACATACGTATCCTCAATTCATCGGCTATACATCCTGACTTATGGATCCTGCTGATTATTGACGTAGAAGTAGAAGGGGTGGTGTTAAAAAAATAATTAAAAACCCATTATTTTGCTGCCTAGTTTTACAGTTTAAGTTAACACCATAATCCACAATATTATAAAATAAGTGGGATCATTTGATTTTTCATGATGAATTGGCTGTACATACCATCAATAATCAAAATCATGAAGTAAGTATAATAATTAATATAGGCCTAGGCTACGCCTACGGTTTATTCCTTTAAGTCAATTAATAAAATTACAGGATTGCCCTACACTACAGTAGGCTACGAATTACAATAACAATGTGCATTGTACTATTTGAAGTATTTGCTGCATCAATTTGTTACTACTAATACTAAACAGGCGATTTGTTGATTTTCATCAAAATTCATTGAATTATACATCAAATTAAAGTTCTCGTTAAGAGAAAGAAAGAAAAAGCTGAAAAGATAATTCTCATGCTCATCCGACATAATCTGCATTATGAGATGGCAATCATAGTGGGTGAAAACATACAGTCTAAACAACACCATGTTATGAGCTAAATTAGGTGTAGCACTGATACACCATTTCCCACTCTTTTGATTGGAGCTGCGTACTGGGATTATGTTTATCAATGTATAGCCAAATTGCCAAAGAAGCTTCAAATGTCTTAAAGAAGTAACGTTATACAAAAATAAACCTCGCACACATTTTTCTGACATTTTAATACCCAATAATATATCAGAACTATGGTCTCAAATTTAACCCTATTTTTAACATGAAATCCTAGTTGACTAGTAAGGTCCCGCCAAGTTGATTTTTAGTTTCCCCTAACATTTGTTTTCAAAATTAGCGAGGCAACTTTTTCATTATTCATTATTTTTACGACTTTCATTATTATGCAAAATGTGGATGTCAGACACATTGTTATACACCGCTGCACCCTATCAAAGAATGAAATTGGGTCAATTTAGATTAGATAAGTAAATAACATAAAGGCTATTCTGGTCAAAATGATTATAAACATTTCACTTTTCTTTGAAATTTCAATAATGAATTCAAACGCGGGCAAGAAAATGAAACGCGGGCAGGTGACGGGAAACTAAAAATCAACTTTGCATGGCCTAATGGGCAACATAGTTAAAATAACTTACCAGGGTTATATTGAAGGGTACTCTTCTGGGAGGTACCCCCAAAACTTGATATCATTTTAAACTGGTTTAAATTCAATTTTAACTGTCATGGTTAAGCCGATGTGTCGGCCATTTTAGAAAATGGATCATATTTTTTCTCGATTGGCACCAATTTCGACACCTAGAAAATCACTTAAATCTGCGATCATCAAATGTTTTTATATTGGAAAAATGGTAAGAATACAAGTACTTACGCTAGCAAGGGTCGGCACGTGGGTACCCGCTAGTATATCAAATATTCAACAACCTGATAGTGCAATTAGCACATTTTTTCATGTCAACATGTCAATATAATATAATGTTATCATAACATAGACATGTTGACATAAATTTGAGTGTTTGGAAACGTAAAAATGGCGACCTCCAGTGAATTGTAATAAATCACTTTTGTGTACTGCCGGAAAATGCATTTCGAGATATTGATGGAATTAGGCATAGAAAAAACAATGAAAATAAAGACAATTTTTCTTCATAAAATCAGAATGCAATAATCAGTCTTAACATTCAAAAGCTCCTTTTGTTGGCATTAAGATCACAACTTTTTCTTTGAGAGACAACTGCACCCTTATGCTGTGGCTGAACACACTTTGTCTAGCATTTGAATATAAGAATGCATAGATGCGTCAAAATCTATGCACGTCAAAGGAATCTCCATTATAAATGTGACCCGTCACGTCAAAATGGACATGTTGGTGGCCCGAGTCAAATCCAAGTTATTGGTATCACTTGCAAGAGCACAATTTAAGCTTCGAAATGACACCATGTTGAAGGTAAACGAACTTTGTAATCAGAAGATATGATTTGAAGAAGCCAAAATTGTTCTATTATTTTCTTTATATTTCACCAAATATATTGGTCTCTATCTCAAAACTAGGTTTGCCGACAACATGTCCTTTTTGACACGATTGGTCACAAATAAGCATTGTATTGATGGTTTTTAGCGTGTGAATGAGGTAGGCACTTTTCAGCCCCGGTTCTCAGTAAGCTTCTTTTTTTAGATCATGGAAAATATGTTGACATTTTGAAAGGCATGTCAACGACAGCACTAGATAAATTAAACATATTTTTAACCGTAATATTCCTGGTTTATGATTAAGGTTGCATTTTATCCCTGTCAAACCCCCTACTTTTTAATATTACGGTTGACAAATTCTACAACTTTTGTTTTTATTCACAGTAGAAAAACAATCCAGCACTGAATAATAATAAACATGTCGAACTTGGAAAAGTTCAGCTTCGGGATCGACCCTATTTCGTGTCATTCCTGGAATAAAGACCGAACTCGTAAGTAAAATGTAGCTTTTTAGACGTGGTGTCATATGTTTAAGGTGTAGGTGTAACTTGTCATAGGTGTAACATGTATAGTTCGATTAACCAATTTGCTTCCTTCAAAATTTGAATGTCATATTTATGTCACTCCAATCAGTCAATGACTCCACTGAACTAACGGTCATGATGAAGTGAATTGGACTTAATTCGGAATATGTTAATTTCCTCCTTTTTCTCTGGTTTAACCACTGCTACAAATATACCTATTGATGTTGCTTATTGCTGTTCAAGGTATGGGTTCATCTTTTTTTTAGTTATATTTTAGGCCATAGTGTCTCTACATGTAGTCTGATGCGGCAGAAACAAATTTGTGTGAGGTCCAAAGGTCTGATGAGAAGAGATCACTTGGTCATCATTCTCTATCAGTTCGGCGGAACTCCAAATTTGGATACGTATCAGAATTCGGATATCCATATCTGATTTACGATACGGAGGGTATCCGAATTCGGATACTCAAATGTTGTTTGACCGGCCATGTCATGTCATGTTTGGCCGGCCATGTCATGATGTTTGAAGGCAGCACATGAGAGCTACATGTTTACAGAATATTTTTGTTATTTTCCATCTAATTTTGGTCGAAATATGGTGTTTTCTGTGACCAGGACATCATTCCAAGCCGTTTTATGGAATTTACACTGATGGAAATTAATTTGTCACAGGTAAATTTATAGTTTATACAAGGAAGAATTACCTCATGTACTTACCAGTCTGCGCCGTCAAATAGGTGAGTGCGCCAATGCAAAACAACATTTGAGTATCCGAATTCGGATACCCTCCGTATCGTAAATTGGATATGGAATCCGAATTCTGATACGTATCCGAATTTGGAGTTCCGCCGAACTGCTATTAGTATTAATTAGCCAAATAAAAGTTTGGTTTCCTGTAGGTGGCCAGAAAACCTAAATGCAAAATACAGGTTCTTTAAAATGTTAATATGTTTTTATTTTGGAGTTATAATTTTGCACATTCATTAATGGTGACGATCAGTTGAAATAATGTTTTGCGCAAATTATCTGTTCATACATGTAGACTATTGAAGACCAGTTTGATGTTTTTTAAAATATGTTGCCCCATTTTATTTTACTTAGGAATTTATTTTGGACATTTTAGAGGGTTTTCTATGATTTAATTTAAAACATAAATGTGATTAAAATTGATCAACAAATAAAAGGAGGGTCGTTCTGCAGTGAACAAACTTAATTATTTATCCATGTATTTTGCATTTTTTATTTTCAATGCAGAGATAGCTGTGTCTCCCAACAACAATGAAGTACACATCTACTCGAAGAAGGGAGCTAGCTATGATAAAATAGCAACTTTAAGAGAGGTGGGTATTTGTTTTCCTTCAAAGATTTTAAGCTTAGGCAATTTAGGTATTATGTGGCAAAATAGGACCAGAGTGCATTTAAAGTCATTGTATATATTGATATTTTCCCTTTTTTGCCTCCACCAAGTCGCCTGTCAAAGGTGGTTAACCACCCGGCCAGTTTGTGTACTACACCAATGGGCAAATTTTATGTCACCCGGCCAGTTTGTGTACTACTCAATGGGCAAATTTCATGTCACCTTGTGCTTCTAAAATAAGAACCATTGGAGTTATGCAACTCAAACTTTGGAATACGACTATTTTAAGGATGATCCTTCATGTAGAGTAGAAAATAATAAATTGAAAATCGAAACAGCTTCCTTTAATATAGCCCACAACTTCTGTATATAGGGAATAATATAGATGAATTGACTATAGGACCAGAATGGGAGACGCTGAATTAAACCCATTTCAATGTTTTCATTTGACAGCACACTCAGCGTGTCACCAGTATTGACTGGGGTGCCAACAGCAACCGTTTGGTCACCTGTGGCTCTGTAAGTATTATTATCAAGATGTAGTGTTATTATGAAGATTGTTATATTTGTGTCCCCTTGAGTCAGGAGGTGACATTAACGCAGCATTCCCACACAAGAACTGACAACAGGGGTAGGATATATTTGTGCAAAATTGTTATTTTCTCCTACAAAACATAAATTGTCCCATTTTCTTTATCCAACTTCATTTACTGTTGTCTTCAACCTTCCTACTTGTCTGCTTTCTTTCCTGCCCTTTTCCCATCCCCCTATCTCTTTTGACACAAAATGACTGTCTTACTTCCTTTTCGCACATTTTCCCTACCCTCAAAGAAGGTATTTTCAAGTATATATACCGGCCCTGAATAACAGTTATTGTGTGATTGTGTGGGAGCAAGTGCCATTCCATTACAGTTGTGACTGGGATATAATGATGCAATCACTAAAATAGGGGAGATATGGGTTAGTTGAAACATGATGTAAGTAGGTGGATCATTGAGATTTCATTCATGCAATATTAATTAATTTATTAAGTACCACCCTCAAGTCAAAACTGTACTGACGAACTTGAAGTGACACAGAGAACAGCTACATTTTGATTTGTTTTACAAAAGATCACATCAGCCTTAGTGTTTATTCCATAAAACGACAAAATATATCAAAGTTCAGATCCGGCGAGGTAAACTATGAACGCTGCAGGACCAATAACAGCCATATAAAATGATATAGGTTGGTTGTGGAATTGAACCCTGGATTCCTGTGTGTGAGCCCTAGAGCGTGATCACCAGTGTGCAATATATCCGGTATCGCATAGCGAAATGCTACACAATTTTGAAGAATTGCTAATCAATTTCCCAATTGTATCGCATACAGATGTGATGAAATGCTACGCAATATTTGGAATTGCTACACAAATAAAATATAATATATTGCACACTGGTACTGACCACACTACACTAGATTAACTGTTTTGATCAAGATATATTTAGTATGGAGTTATTCAAGCATCACATTTCTTATGTGTTGCTGATCCTCATACTTCTTTGAAAATTAAAATAATGTTTTAGCATTTTTAACCAATGGGAATTTGTCATTAGGACACCAACTTCTTGTGGGTGCTGTTCAATCTCTAATCGCTCCAGTATTACGTGCCCTAGGGCTGTGACAATTGAGCGCAAAATGTCGCAAGTTGTATGATGGTTCCATGTTTATAATGGTTACAGGCCGAAATGCATGCTATGCGGGAAGAATTGAGGCTGCTGTTACATAAGTTATAACATTTCCATATAGTGGTCTTTCATCTAGAATAATGGGTAGCTTTGTAGATCAGTGTTATAGATAATCCACTTGCAATTAATCCTCTACTCAGGGGTCTTTCCATTTCATTTATGTTTCGCAAATCTCCTGATTTGTTTACATTTTGTGTGTTTATATAGGATCGTAATGCGTACGTATGGACTCAGAACGGCAACGGGGAATGGAAACCAACCCTTGTCATCCTGCGTATCAATCGAGCCGCCACATGTGTCAAGTGGTCTCCAGAAGGTATTTTGCTTGCAGCTTTAAATATGGTTGCCACTTATTACCACAAAGTGTTGTCTGCAAACCTTGGAGCACTTCAGTGAAAACAAATTCAGGAGCCCAATGAGTGAGAAATTTGCTAAGCTCAAGCGTACTTGGACCCAGAGCTACTTTTGACAAATTAGCTCCTGGTCCTATACTTGCTGTGCAAAATTTGAAAAACACCATGAGCTAAAACTTAGCAACCAGAGGTAAAAAAACCTCTCAGCTCCCGCTTAATTTGAGGCTTGTGCTCCTGGTTAATCCTGATTAATTATTATCATCACATGAAATAAGTTACTTTGATTTTTAATTTGTCAATGGTTCACACACATTTTGTTCAAAGAGACTCAAAGTATGCACAGAATTTTAAATTTTTATTTGTATTGTCGTGTATGGATTAGGTCAATACATGCATATATTCTGTTTCTCAAAAAATTGGAAAAATCAGTGCACTCCTGCAAATGTTCAAAAGCTCAACATATCACTCCCTTATAATATTAACCTAAAGAAGACTGATAGTGTGTACAAAAATAGTTAATTTCGATTTGTATTGACTTGTATGAATTAGGTCAATACATGAGTATGTATTGTTTCTCAAGAAATTAGGCTATGTACTTTTGCAAATGTTATATGTTCACAAAAGCACTCCCCTTATAGGGTCGGGCCAATATTCACACATCAGCGTGTGTGCATTGATTTGTCTATAATTCCTCTGGAAACAACACATATGCATTTATTGATCTATGATTGTGTGTTGTAATATTTCAAGCAAGGATGTGGTTTCAGTTGCAATTCGTCTTTGTCTAAAACATTAGCACACATGCACTAGTCTGTATGAAACTGCCCAACTTGATATTTATGTCTATTCATTTTTTGTCCTTGCAGAGAATAAATTTGCTGTTGGTAGCGGGGCTCGCCTCATTTCCATTTGCTACTTTGAGAAAGAAAACGACTGGTAAGTTTGTGGTATTAGGACAATCCAGATGTTATTTCAAACAGTAATATACAAGTTTTCAGAGATGTCACACTCTGGTAATTTCCCGATTTCAGGAAGTTTTGTTCAGATGTAATAATCATTATATCTGCTTTTATTAAATAGCCCCTTGCAATTTATACAGTTAGTAAAGTGTCCTTGTCCTTGATGTTGTAGCAGTCATTATATCAGCTGATATCAAATAGAACATTACCATTATTATACAAAGAAGATAAAATAGTATGCTTATATGATTAGTTACCCAAGGATATAGGCAGGGTAAATAAACTACTAGTGCCATGATAGTTGAATTACCATTACATGTCCTCATTGAAGGTTGTGTTAACCCTAATGAAATCTATCATGCGCTGTAACTTTTGAACTATTGATGTGATGTACATAAAAGTATACTCTTTGGAATTGAGTCAAAGAATCCAATTTTTGTATCAACTTTCACTAAAAATTCTTGTTTTGTTTTTTCAATTTTGACAACAAAAATCGAAGATGCATGATAATGATTTCTTTTTAATCTCAAAAATGCAAATGTTTACCTTTTTTGGTCTAAAATGTAAAACTAAAAGTTGTTATGAAAAAGTTCCTTGAGAAGTGTCTCAAGATGGTGGAATTTATTTGATTATTTTGATTATTTTAGTTTTAAAAATGGATTAAACAGTATATTTTGATTTAGGAGTTGATGACAAGTGAGCTGTTTGTAATTGAAAAAGACCACAGCGCCTTTATCTGCAGCCAGAAGCTCAGTACCCTTGGAGAATACCTCACACAAGTGTTTGGGATGCCAGTATTGCTTCAAGATCAATGTTTTTATTCTTTTTAACAACACCCTCTTTAGTTTTCTTTATCAACTACATTAATAATGTAATATGTGTGTTTCACTCAATCCAGGTGGGTAAGCAAACACATCAAGAAGCCAATTCGCTCTACTGTAACAAGCCTAGACTGGCATCCCAACAACGTCCTGCTAGCAGCAGGATCCACGGATTTCAAAGCAAGGTAAATAATTAACCATATTTCGCTTGTGTCATTTCAATATTTTGAGGCGTTTATTTGTCCCGATTGTATGTTTTCCGTTTTGTGCCGCTGTCCCCTTATTATGATGGAGGAATTACCAACATAAACACAACACCAAAAGTAAGTCTCCCCCCCCCCCCCTAAACAATTCGTCATAACATAGTAAGATAAAACATTTTACCAATAAAACTTAGTTAGAAATAATCCTATGACTGTTTCCTAAGTGGTGTTTGAAAATGAAAGATGTCCATGAGTTCATGGCTGAATAAGCTCAAAAATAAGACAAAAACTGCCCTTCTCAAAAGTCACAACTCACTATGCTAATATCTGAGCCAAGAATGGGATTTACATGGCTGAATGATCATGAATTGATTACACATTACAGTAAATTTTGCTCAGCCACGGGTACTTTTCCATTAGTGAGAAAGCAATTCATAAACTTTTGTGACTTTTGAGAAGGGCAGTTTTTGTCTTCCATTTGAGCTCATTCAGCCATGAAGTATTGGACATCTTTCATTTTCAAACATCACTTAGGAAACAGTCATAGGATTATTTCTAACTAAGTTTTATTGGTAAAATGTTTTATCTTACGATGTTATGACGAATTGTTTAGGGGGGACTTACTTTTGGTGTTGTGTTTATGTAAGGCTAGGCCTACGGCGCAATGACATGTTTGCAACTCCTCTCATATGATGCCTTGTCGCAATAGTGCAAATTATGCTTTTAGGGTAGAGTTTGGGTTTGGGGTGCGGGGCTAGTATGTGTTACGACGTTTAGGGGTTTTAAAATGGTTTCGTGCTTTACACCAAGAGCCCATTTCAGAGGTGCTTGGATGAGCATGGGTAGCCATTTGGTGGTTTGATGGATGAGTAACATGCCCCCCACCCCCTCTGCTATTTTGTTTTTGTATGGCCAAATAAGAGTAGTATAACAGTAGGTTCCCTTAGCCAGTTTACTGCTACTCTTTTTTATTTTTTTACTGTTTGGCTTGTAATACAAAAGCAATTGTTTTGTTACTTTCTTTTTCTGATACAAAGTAATTATAAATCATTGAACAATTTCCTATCCAAATTTAACATTATGCATATATGCCCATATATGGAAAGTTCTTAGTTTGGTGATTCAAGTTTCCTCTCCTACTATAAGAGACCCCCTGACAGTACTGTATTCAAAGGCTACTGTCTGAGTACATTGTTGAAGATGTTCATCAGGACTGTTAGATTAAAATTGTAGATTGGTTTTATAATATCTAATCCAGATTTCAAACATACCTTGCAGACGTTTCGAAAACAAGCTGTTTTCTTTATCAACACTGATGCTAGAGTGACGATCCTGTGTTGATTGCACTTTTTTCTGGTTGCTGGATTAGATATTATAAAACTAATCTACAATGTCTGAGTACAGTTTCTACCCACCCTTCTACTAGTATGTTAATCTCATCGTCTGGCCATAGTAATGGGGGGGGGGGGGGGTCAGTTTGTGTACAGGGTCACAAGGGAGACTTGGCACAATCAGCCTCTATAGAAACATCCAGATGTTAAAGCAATAATACTGATTAAGCAGTCTGGTTAATGTTAGACACATGGCCTTATTTAAGGACAAGGAAAGGCAATTGCTGAATTAGCTGGTGAGTGACCTTATACAAATAAGGAAATCATGTGTGGTAGAATGAGGTATTGAACCTTAAACACAAGATGACAATCTCTAACAAGGGAGAATCTAGGTTATTGTGTCTCAAAAATGGTTGTTTAGGCCAATTCAGATTTAATTTGAATTTACTGTTTCAAGTTTGAAAAAAGGGACGAGGTGACTTATAGTATTAATTATTTAATTATCTTTTATTTCTTTATTTTCAAACAAGTGGTCACAACCAATTTCAAACCATTATATCAAGGTTATTTCAGTTTAATGATTTATTTTATACCTGAGTAATAATACAACCATGTTCTTTGTTTATACATCATCATATCTGATAACATCAAATTCAGAAAGTAGCAAATGACGACATTTTATAGGAGAAAATCCTGAATAAAATTCAAATGATTAAATATTTTGCAATTCTCAATTTTGGACTCAGGTAGGAAACAATAAACTCAGAATCAAATCTATTTTGGCCTTATGAATCTCATATATTAAGCATTTTCTAAGTACAGTCCAACCTCTGTTATCCGACCCCCTTTTATCCGGCTGAATGATCCCAAAAGAAAATAAGTTTTTTAATAGCCTAATCACCTTATTTTCACACTCTGAAGCATTTGAAGGCCATCTTTTAATGTTGGTAGGGCTGTTTAGTGCTTTTATAATACATTGTCACTGTAATTACTCCTCATTCAGGACCCTTCTATTGTCCCAATTTGAGCACTTCAGGACAGTCAATGCAGAATTACACATAATTCGCTTATCCAAATGTTCACTTATCCGGCCATTGCTTGGTTCCATCATGTCCGGATAACCGAGGTTGTACTGTACTGCGAAAGCAGTAATTTTCACATGATTAACTTTTTGCGCTACAACAACAATTCCGCTTGTTTTTTTATTTGCTATTTTCAGCTTTCTTGCATAGACATGCAAAAAGCCCATATTTAGTCATTGTGAATTTCTCGCTAACTTCATTGTGCCGGAAAGTGCAGAAATGAATGTAGCGTGAACATTTCCACTTTGACAGTACTACATTCTGTCAGCCCAGCATACTACATGATCATACAAGATAAAACATTATCTCCTCCCTCCCATCCAGGATCTTCTCTGCCTACATCAAGGATATAGAGAAGAAACCAAGCGCTACACCGTGGGGAACCAAGATGCCATTTGGGAACATGATGCAGGAGTATGGCGATGGAGGTATGATTTTCCTACTCCGTGCTCACAAATCTTTAGTTTCCCTTTACTGGTTACTTGTGTTCCTATTGGACAATATGTACACAGCAGAGATAACTCAAAATTAATGGGCCGAATAATTGAAAACGAGTAGTTGCTTTTCTATAAATGTATCTGTGTAAGGAAATATAAATGTGTCTGTGTATATGTGAATACAGCGTGAGTGTCCTCAACTTTGGGATTTTATATCTTAAAATCTGCGCATAAATTTCACAGATTTTTTATTAATTACCTTTCTATAGAATTTTAGTTGGTTGAAATTGGTTGTGGTAAACATTTGTTATGCTAATTTGCGTAAAAGTCAACATTTTATAAACCGAACAAGATCTATTGAATCTCACTATTGAAAACGGTCTACACTCTAGTCCGAGCTGTGTCCGACTACCACAAAAGCCAAATTTGTTGTTGTTGTTGCTAAAAATGACATTGTTTTGACATTATTTCTCATTTAATGTTTGAATAATAAATGATAATAAATATTTTTAATAATTATTTTACTTTGAGTACACTTTTTTTTACTAACCCTGTATTGACTGATATCTCTCTTTTTATTTGAAAGGTTTCTTCTGTGTCTACAGCCTAACACTAATATTAATTAGTACAGTGGTTTATTTATTTTATTTTTTCCCCTCCAAGCAAGAGGCTTTATTTAATTCTTCATATTTCAACAAAGCATAATACATCTACATAGTTACATATTCATAATTAAATAATATTAGTGTGACAGAGATTACATATAATTATTTATATGGGCCTTCATAAAAGTGTGTATTGAATATTGTGCACCAAGTTCCCGGATGTGCGCCCAATATTTTTTGTGCGGTGCAGAAGATGTTCGCGTGAGTACATATACGCAGAGACCAGGTCGGTTCGGGCTAACTTATTTGGTTTTTATCGAAACAGTCTAGTCTGGTATATAAATAATAATATCAAATGTCTTATTTTCGAGTGATACAAGAATAAATTGCACTCGCTATAAAAATATTCTTGCATCACCCTCGAAGCAATTCAATATTATATTAATGAAATTCATGGGGAATAATACAAACAAAAACATCAAGTAGAAAAATACAACTTTTTAGTTTTACATAGAAAAACTATGGCTTAGAAATTAACAAAATAGAGATTTCACAATAACAACCCATTTCTTTTCATATTCTTTAAGTGTATTATTGCTTATTGCACAGAATTTTTCAACATTTACATGGAAAAGTAATTCAGACTTAAAAAACCCACTATTTGGGGGCGATATTACATGATACTATTTTACTTTTTATATCATATAATTGGATTTGTTTCCAAAAATGTTTTACCAGTGGTTTATTTAATGAGATATATCAAATCCTTTATCGTTGACAGGTGGCTGGGTACACAGTGTGACATTTGATGCCACTGGCAATCGTCTGTCCTGGGTCGGCCATGACAGCACTGTCAACACAGTGGTGCCAGGTGCTGATGTGTCTGCCGTGCAGACCACCAAGACAAACCTTCTGCCCTTCCTGAACTGTGTATGGGGAGGACCCACCAGTCTAGTAGTAGCTGTAAGTATGACTTTAATATAGTAAATTTATACTAGACAGGAGGGGTGGGTCAAAAAAAAGTTAACCCAATTTTGACAGCTACTTTGATGAATTTTCTTTGTTTTATGAAAGCGTTTGCTATATTGAGCATGACTGAGCAAAACAATTAAAGACCTAGATTGTTTCATTTATGAAAGACGGAAGTTTAAAATTAACATGCGGAAAATGATTTGTCCACAGCAAGCAGCCTTCTCATGTTAGTCCATTTGGTTGGCTAAACGATTCTGAACATGATTCAAAGGCATGAAAAATAGCACTCATGGAATATAATTTTGTCTTTTTTAATTAAGCAACAAATATAAGAGTTGGTAATGGTCATAATATCCCAAAATCAATTTTGATCATGTAATCCAATATAATTCTGGTCGCTGGGCAATCGTCTGGCTTATTTCTGTCATGCATCTATATAACACTAATCTAATGAAAATTAATATTTTAAATTTCAACTATTCTCTATCCAGGGACATGACTGCGAGCTCTTCCTATTCTCCATTGATGACACTGGCGTATCAACATATGTCAATAAGCTGGCTGTGGCCAGTAAGTCCAACTCTGGCAAACTCTCTGCTATGGCCAAATTTCAGCTGCTAGATAGTAAAGCAACGATTGAACAGGACACTGCTAAGAACTCTACTCACCAGAACTCTATCACGTAAGTTTTTGAATTTTGAACGGAATTTATGGTGAAATCCTCCGTATGATATTTGTATTGTGCATGATTCAATATTTGGCAAAACATTACCATAAAAACCCAAATGTTACCCCTGACCCTAACCCCAACCCTTAAAAGGAGGGTCTCACAAGCACAACAGTGTGCATTATAGGTCAGAAAAATAACTATCGAGCCCAACTTTTGTAACAATATAGAACAAAACACCACACTTATGACAAAAAAAACAAATAAAAACCGCCATCTCTCAACATGCAATTTTTAAAATTCGCAGCAATCGAAAGTCCTGGTGTCGATGAAGACATAGTTATACAATGCACATGGGCAAATTTGAGCACCGATAACCATGATGTCATCAACACCAGGACATTCGATCGCCGTGAATTAAAAAAATTGCATGTTGAGAGATGGCAGTTTTTATTCGTGTTTGTGACTAGTATCATGCTTTGTTCTATACAATTACGCAATTTCGACTCAATAATTATTTTTCTAACAAATAATGCTGAATGTTGTGCTTGCCGAAACCCTTCTTTAACTAAGTTTTGTGCATAATCCGTGGAGAATAGACCGAAAGAATGAACTGTAATACTGGCTGTGAATCAAATGCACACCACACTGATAAAGACAACAGACTGGTTTTGAAGCCCATTTGAATTTGAGGGGGAAAATCATTGAAATGTCCTAATGATCACATTTCGACAAACTTATTACTCAATGAATGGTGGTTTGGTTGACATCAACCTTCTTAACTTGTGAACAGACAGGGAATCAAAAACAAAACCCACAACTCACGAGACAAAGATAGGTGTGGGTATTCTCCAATCTGTATGTATGTGCAATCTATGCTCTCAATTGTGCAATATTGTTTTAAGCCACCTTTTTGGTACACAAGTTGAATGACCAACTTTCCACTCAACTCATATATAAAATCCTGTTATTATGAAGGATGAAGGAATAAACAAGAACAATTAAGTACAATGAAAGTCTTTCCGTCACATAAGGATTGGATTGATTAAATAAAGGATTGTTTCTGCTCAAATAGGACAGTCATCTTTGTGTTGGTGTCTGTGTATAATAGGTATATGTGACCAATCACTTCAAATATCAATATCAAAAATATATTTTTCTTGATAAGTGGTTGTTTTTTAACTTAAAACCTTTTTTGGCTATGCAAATCTTTTCATTAATATTACGGATTGGTAAAAGACAGTAGTCTCAGTAGATATTTTTAAAAAACACATACCAGAAACATAAAACACAACAAGCAGACAAGAAACATTTGTGATTTGATAAACAGAAACTAATAGCTGTACACACAGGAAACTCTTCGTTCACCTGACAAGAGTATTACTTCCTGTCTGTTTTTCATGTCATTTTACAGGGTGTCCCAGAATGATTTATACCGGGACAGGTGCATTTATTTAGCTATGAATACAATTGTTATTGGTCAAAAATGCCTCTTATGAAACTCAATAAAATCATTGAACATGTTTGGTACAAAGCTCAATTTAAATGATATGCTGGTAATTTGCTGTGTCTTCTTGCAATTTCCACTACAACATTAATATATACACTTGTCAAAAGAAGTTCCTGGACACTCATTGAAGTTCAAATATTTCACATAAATATTTAATATAAATTAAAGAATTGCATGTCAAAATAAGCAGACAATAATTCTCTATCATGTCTGTATGAAATTAAGATGTACGCATTCATGCATGGCTGAGCACATTCATTAAGCAATGGTAAGGTGCGTAAAAGGAAATTGCAAGAAATGAGCATTTACAGTCATTTGAATGAGGGATTATCCAATCTTTTGCAATCTTCTTGCCATTGGATCTGCCATGCATGAGTGATCATGTCTAAATTCCATGTTAAGCTGTTAGAGGATTACTTTCTGCTTATTTTGATATACAATTATATAAACACTTCAAAAGAAGTAAGTTCCCCTTTAGGGTTTCCCTTATATTTTCAAAAATATACATTGGGCTGAAATGGGTTTTCTGTCAAATTGTTATGAGGTTCATACCAATACTTGACCAAAATTTCAAATCAACAGGTTCTGTCATGCTTGAGTGAGCGTGTATTGAATGACAGAATGTCCCATTTCAAAAGTTGTTAAAATAATGTTTAGTAGTGTGTGTATCCACCACGCCTGGTGTATCAATTGACGACATCGATTTCTCATAGTGTTGATGAGGCGCGCTACTCGATATGGAAGTCCAACTCTTGTTGTACAAGAATTTTAACCCAACTGGTGCTTACATGCTCAAATTAGCATGCATTGAAAGAGGGAATGTTGCTTTTGAAAATGAGCAATATCCTGTGATGAAGGTTGATCAGCCAGTCAATGTGGCTTTCACTGCCTGATGCTAATGTGTTTATGATTAGTGTTCCCATAATTGTGTATGTAACCATGCCCCATTTATCCAGCCAGGAAAGATCCTCCCGCTACTAAACATTATTTTAGCAAATTTTGAAATTAAACGTTATTTTAGCAACTTTTGAAATGGGACATTCCGTCATTCAATACGTGCTCACTCGAGCATGACAGAACCTGTTGATTTGAAATTTTGGTCAAGTATTGGTATGAAGCCCATAATCATTTGACTGAAAACCCCATTTCATTCCAATGTATTGTTTAGGAAATATACGGGAACCCCTAAAGGGGAACTTACTTCTTTTGAAGTGTTTATATATAATCATATATATAATTATATATATTCTATTAAATATTAATTTAATTTAAGTGTCCAAGAACTTCTTTTGCCGAGTGTATATCAATTGCTAGTGATGTTCTGCTTGTGTAATTTGTATCATACTTTCTCGAGTGTTAGTTTTGTAGTTTGGTGTGAGTTTTATGAACTAAAATACGCTGAAAGTGAAAAACAGGTTTTCACCGATTTTCAATAATGTCATGCCATATCAGAATGGATAAATATATTTTTAACGTAGTAAAGTAGGAAACATGTCCCCCATTATATTACAGGCATAAGACCTGGTCTGCAATGTTGTTTTTATATTATTATTATTATTTTTCAAACAAAGGTATAAATCATTCTGTGACACCTTGTACATATTTATTATCTTTGCAGTCAGCTGTCCATCCATACTGGATCCAAGGAGGCTGTGTCGAAGCTGACCTCTACTGGAGTGGACGGTCTGATGGTCACTTGGAACTACAAGTCACTGGAGTCTGCGGTGTCTGGCATGAAAGTCTAGGAGCATGGAGGGGGAAAGAGTAATCCTCAGAAAATATTAGCACATACTTATATAAATATTGCATAATATAGTGAATTCAGAGGGGTGGAGAAAGATTAAGTAAATTAAATTAAAACATTTGAACTTTCTTTAATTAAGGAACCATGATAGTAACTGAATTAGGAAGACATTTAAAAATATTGTTGTAAACTTGTGAAATAGATTAATTAATTAAATTCTGTTACTGACAAAAGAGCAAGGATCATTGGCAAATCAAAATAAGGACTATCATCACTTTCATATTATCTTATATCATATAATACTCTAGTTTTAATGATGAGGAACTTTGGAATATCTAAATGTGATCATGTCAACTAACATTCCATGAAACTATCTTCAGTATTTAACCAAGTTTTCTTTACCAGTTTGGTTGAATTTGATAAATTTGTTTTTAGAAATAATTATATTGGGCTCATATATTATGTTTGCCTCACCATATCTGATCCAATAACAAACCAAAAAACAATCAAACCAAAACTAAAAAAACCTTGATTTGTGGCGAGTTTTAGCGACAAATACACTCGTTATGACCAACGCCCAACCATTATAATTGGCAATCATGACCATTATAATGGGTAATATAACCAACATCCATCCATTATATTGGGTAATATGACCATCATCAACCCATTAAGTTGAAAATTGACCAACATCTACCCATTATATTTAGCAATTATGACCAACATCCACCCATTATAATGGGCAATTAACCTTGATCAACTAATAACTTAGACCTGTGTATGCGTTAGGCTTGCACGACAAGAGGTTTTTTCCGGGTCGCCGTCAGACGACCATTGGAGGTTAAATTCTAACGAATTCTCGATGCTCAATTAGTCTTGAAAATGTATATATATAAAGGAAGTATCACACAAACTAAAGAACAGGTATTACTTACACAAGGCATTTTACTAACGTCCTTGCTTGGTTACATTAGTAACAATTACTTGAGAGCAGATTTTTCTCTCATTCAGTGTGCATGTTTAGGACTTCCGAAAGTACACTTTCCTAGTCGACTGTTCCGAGGTACGTAGTCTCAGTCGCGACTAGCGTCAATGGTAGGGACCCTGACTAATGACAACCAGGTCGTGCGAGCCTAGTATGAGTTTGGGAAGGTGTTGGGTAAAGCTAAATATGGAAACATGGTTATCATTGCCAATTTTCAAAATATTATTGTGAGAAGAATGGACAAATATATTAGCCATCAAAAATGCTCAGCCCACCTTTTTTGCCTTGTTTAATACATTTGTTTTTCTCATTTAGGTTTAGGTAACATTGAGGTGATTAATATGCTTAAAATCCTAAGCATGTGTGTGTGAAAGTCTACACTACTCTTTGTAATTGGCAAGTCTCATTTTGTAAGAGGAAGGAACAAGAATAAAAATAAATTGCACTTACAATAATTTCACTTTGTGTTTGTGAATGTTTGTCCATTATGGAAAGACATTTTGATTTCTGTATGTAGTGAGTACTTCAGTTATTTGACCATGTAGGAAGCTGCCCTTTTTATTTTCTTCTTTTTGAAAATCCTGGAAAAAACACTTTAAAATGCTATTTTCAGACCAATGCCTGGTTTTTCTTTTTCCAAAAGCTACATTGCATAGCATATCAAATTGGTCTTAAGTGGTCCACGAATTGATAATTTTTGAAAAAACAACAACATAATTTGCAATTGATTTCAACATCAATAACATAGATACTAAAAGTAGATAAATATATTAATACAGTAGTATAACAATTCAAATTACAGAAACAAACGGAGCTTTCGACCTTTGTCACCGTCAGTGTGCAGTGTAGTGGAATTTTAATCGGTTAATTTTATGTTTCTTTAATTTGACCTGTAATACCAACTGTATTATTCATATTTTCATGGCATTTTTTTCATACCGGGTGGTTCAAAAAAAGTTGACCCAAGTTCAAAATGATTTTTCAACCACATTTATAATGTCAGAAAATGTGTGTTTACTTAGGCTTGATCAGCAGTAAGTTTTGAAATTATCTTGGAAAAAAATGGCACGTTTAGCTTGTTTGGTTCTTCAGATATGGTTCATTACAGAAAGCATGCACAAAACTGATTTGTCCATGAGAACATCATTTAGTTTTTGTCTTCAACAAAACAGCATGCTCTAAATTGAAAAGCCTGCCCTGATAAAGTATCCCAATCTCATTGTCTATGTGCTATTTCCATTCAATAAAGAAACATAGGTACGTTGGTAGTAATGTCATGCACCAGATAGATGTTTCAGATGTCTCCTTTTTCACAATTTGAGACCAATCGTGTGTAAGTCCACTTTGTGCATTCCAGCTCCCGTGGACAAGGCATTTTTGTGCAGTTTTGTGCATGCTTTCTGTAATGAAGCATTTAAAAGAACCAACCAAGTTAAGTGTACCATTTTTTCAGGATAACTTACTGCTGATCAAGACTATTTAAACACAAATTCTCTAAAACTATAAATTTGGTTGAAAAGTTACTTTGAACTTGGATCAACTTTTTTTTAACCACCCGGTAAAACCAGGCCACTCTCATTGCCTGTAACTGTTTACAGTTTACTATTTTCATAGATACTTAAAGTAAGTTTCAAAATTGGATAAAAAACAAACAAAACTAATACCACATTTGGCTTTAATTTAGGTTATCAGAAGCCATCTGCAGGAAACATGCTTCCTTGTTCCCTTATCTATTAACACTTATATTGCGGTATTGTGACGTGTCCAAGCATTATCAGGTTAACAAATCTGAAATTCCTTGAAATATTAAACAGCAGGCTATTGTACTAAATTGCCTAAATTTTAGTTAAATAAAAGTAAATTTAGGCAAAAATCTCTTCATTCGAGAGTGACAAAATCTATTTTCAGATTTTTATCTACAAAATATCATGTCTGGGTGTGTCACAAGCTAATATTTAAAAGAAATCAGGATCCATATAAACTCTGCTCAAAAAGAAAGTATCCAATTTTTTCGAGGTGCCCTGTATTTAATTCTTAGGATTCTTAAGAAATTCAACAAGTGGGAAAGAACAGGCATCTCCTCCCGTACATTTTGACACCTTATTTGTCACAATAGCGCCAATATTGATGAAGCAGTGGCCATTTGAATAACAAATGATACAGTTTCCATTATTGCACATTTGCACTTAACCCTAAGAGTCTTAAGAATTAAACACTGGGCGCCTCAACAAAAGTGGATACTTTCTTTTTGTGCAGAGTTTATCTTCAGCCTCATTTTTTTTCAAATTTTTGAGAAAACAACAAAAATATGGTTCATAAACGGGGACAAACAATATTTAGTAACCATATTTCAGACATAAAGGATAATGAGACAATGCAATTATCACCTGTAGTCGTGGTGATCACATGAACGATGCATGATCAATTTTCAGGGGATTTTCAATACAGGGTGGTTCAATAAAACCTTGACAGTTTTTTGAAGCCATTTCTTTTAAAATTCTGTAGATTTAAAAAAAAATCTTTTTCAATATTCATCAACTACATGATCTTGACCATCTATGCTGAAAATATCGTTACAAATAACCTTACGGTTGCAAAATAACAGCTATTTAAACAAAGTCTGTCCCATTTCACTCTGTCCATGGGTACTGATTTCGCGACGTTACATTGAATACTAAATGATGAATTGCATGCAAGTAATCTAAGATTTGAAGATCCTGCCAGGTGAAACCAGTGTAATTGTTAACATCTTAACTATCTATTCAGGTGTGAAATCAATACGTAATAATAATACCATGAGTGACCCTAATTAGAATGATTGATTTTCATAGATTGGAAGTGTAATTGTCTATGCTCTATGTCTTAACAGTGACAATGCCATTTAATGTTATCTTGCTGGGCATTTCCCGTAGACTTACTCGTGGGCAAAGAGATTTGGAGAGATTTTCTTCAAATAGCTATCATTTTGCCGCCATAGCATTATTAACATTGACATTTTCAGCATAGACGGCCAAGATGATATTATTGAGGAATATGTAAAAAAAAACCACTCAAATCCAACAATTTTTAAAAATATGGCTTTGAAAAACTGTCAACGTTTTATTGAACCACACTGGTTGTAACGTCGCAAAATCAGTACCCGTGGACAGAGTGAAATGGGACAGACTTTGTTCAAATAGCTGTTATTTTGCAACCGTAAGATTATTTGTAATGCTATTTTCAGCATAGATGGTCAAGATCATGTAGAAATCTACAGAATTTCAAAAAAATGGCTTCAAAAAACTGTCACGGTTTTATTGAACCACCCTGTATATTCATCTCGGGAGGTGAGTTACACACAATGTACAGGTTGCCCTAGAATGATTTATACCGGAACGGTTGCATTTATTTGGTTCTGAACACCATCACTATCAGTCAGAGTGCTTGTGGTTCCAACAACTACATATATTTAGCTCTTTTAGGAATTTACAAATCGGACACTACTGACGGTACAGACTTTTGGGTAAAAGTGGTAGATTCCTAGTTTGACAAAAATCATCTGTTTTGCACATATTTATAATGACTAATCCCTGTATATTCAGCACCAAAAAAACAAAACTATTAAAATGTTATGCGGGTAATTTGCTGTGTTATGTTTTAATTTCCACCAAAAAGTTGATGTCAATCAACTTTGTAATGTTTGTATGACATGAAGGAATTATTGAGCTTCACTTATTTGAATACAGTCCTTTCCTTGGTCTTAGATTAAGTAGTTGGTGAAAGGTCAATCATTTAAAATGTGCTGAAATTGGTTAACATAAGGTTTTCAGCAGAGTCATGCCACACCTGAACAAAGAGATATCTTGATGAAATTAAAGCCAAATAAAAATAAAAACTAATTTCTCCCAACTTTGGGGAAAAAAAGGATGAAGTGAAAAAGAAGAAAAAAATCACTATTATTATCATGGTATTGCCTGATTGGTTGCGTAGCGTGAAGAGGACGAGTTAACACAAACCTGCTTTAAAATGCTCATTGGACCTATTACCAAGATGTCAGCTTTTTCAATATTTTAACAAAAAAGTTATGAAAGAAATAAAGGGGGAAAAGAACATTACAGAGTTCCTGAAAAAGGATGCATAAGGCACTGAGGGGACAAGAAACTATATTTTTTCTTCTTTTTTTTACTTGGCCTAACAGGATAACAGGTGACATGCAGCGTGTTTTTATTAAGCAAACCGGCTTTTACCCGTCTTATAAAAAGCAGGATAAAAGCCGGTTGCTCGTGTGAGAGACGTGTTTTTTATTGCAGTTCGATAAACAAACTTGCCGGCTGCCGCTGACCTCATTATAATAAATGCCTGCGAAAGGTCATACACATCTGTTTGCATTTAATTGTCAGGTGATCGTGCATCGTGTGCCCACTTCCGCTTTTCCACAGGCAAACGCGCTGAGCAGGAACCGTGCATGTTTATACTGACGAAAGACTGCTTTTCCTAACCGGTTTCAACCGCTATTATCCTTGGTTTCGAAGGATAAAAGGCATCTAAAATCCAGGAGAAATAAACCGGTATGAGCGGGCAAATGCCGGTGGTGGTGTGTTTTTACTGGGGGATTTTAATCCGTTAGCAGTCATATGCCTGCTTTTTTTCTTCAGTAAAAACACGCTGATGCACACCAGTATATTGCACGTATTAGATTGAGATCAAGTGTTTTTATATTTGTATAATTTTATCAAATATGGTATATATCATTCTGAGACACCCTGTATAAAAGGATACGTGACTTGGGCAGTTTGGCATAAGATCATGTAATCACAGTGCAGGTAAAGTTCAACAGGCGCAGTTGGATAGCATTAATAACAAGGAAGGCTCCACGGCGGCTATAATCAAAACAAATAATTGTTGATCATTTCAAATCATTCCCTAGCGTACATGTGATATCTGCGTGACCCCAACAGCACTGTGTACCTGTAGTTTTGGAATGCAGTGTGTCGCAAGACCACATTAAACCTTGGGATGAACGCAAGCGCTCAGATCATGACGCTCTGATCGCAAATATTTGTTTTGATTATAGTTTGGCTTACATCTGTTGAACGGATGAATTAGAGTTAAGATTGGGAAATCTCAACCTTGAGATATTCCCAAAGGCCATCTAGCTGGTCATAGTGGGCCTAAGGGTTTAAGCAGAATTGCAATTTTGCATTAATCAACACTTTTGATTGGGCTATCACTTTAGGCATTATCATTTTGTGCATAATTCATGATTTAGGCAAAAAGCTGAATTTCTCTGAAAAGATATGCAATTAGAAATGGATAATAGAAAGAAAGTGATATGATTGGTCGAGATCCAATCATTGTGCAAGTCAAGGAAAGGGGAAATTGTATGCTTTATAAAATACTGGAGTAAACATGTACCAACCAATTTGGTAGAAGTGTTCCTTTTTGGCTCACCCACTTGGCAGCAATGATATTTATATAATATTGAATGGCTTTGAGAGTGATACAAGAATATATTGCACGAGCTATACAAATATTGCACGAGTCGGAGATGACTGCAATATTTTTATAGCGAGTGTAGTTCATGTCGTATCTTGTACTTATGATGCATCACGTCAACGTGTACATTACTGTGTTAGTAAAGTTGGTTTGGAGATATAGAGCAACATATCTTGTAACGTTCATCTTGTGTCATTTTTTTATCATATTTTCAGAAAAAACTTTGAATAATCAATATCTTGACCACATGCACGGTCATAAATCAAAAGGGGGGTACTTCCCCTGATTATTATGGTAAAGTGACACATTCTACTGTTTTGTCTGATTTTTATTTGGTTTTATTCATTTTTTACAATTCAGAACGGAATGTCCCCTCCACTAACCTCCGTTATGTTTCACGACGGATTGATTTGCACATCTTTTCCAATCACTTTCAACAATTCTAAAATGTGTAAATAAAAATAATAGAAAAGGGCATGGTGCCATGGTATCAAAGATCATGTAGAAGGATGTAGTCTACATAGCACAGGATATCCTGGTGTACCTTACACTTGGACAGTGTTATAGTTGTTTTATAAACGTTGGTGGCAGTACCATTGCAATTACAGGTAACAGCTTGCAAAAGCAGGGAGGCAGTGAATTGAATTGTTAATCTGGGTCCTATTACAGGAAACAGATTCATCTTAAAGAAGAGTTATTCTTCATATGTTTTCAACTCTTCTTTAGGAAGATTGTTTATGAGTTGATCAGCATGAAATAAACCCTATAGTCTATTTGGCCATCACGAGACAGTGACGTAACTGCATATTCTACTAATTGCAGCACATAACGCGTGCGCCTACTCGAGGCGCTGGTTTATACACACGAGCGCTGAAAGACGGAAGATACATACGCGTGCATAAAAGCTGCGCCTGTTAAGTTACGTCACTGTCCGGAGGAAGCCAAATAGAGTATAGGTCAAAATTAAGAACTTGGTCCTGCTTCATTAAGCTCAACTCAGGAAGAATTCTTAAACATTCTTCTTAACCAGACTTTCTTCTTAACCAGGCTTAAGAAGAGTAATGAATAACTCTTAACTTTTATGCAACCTTTTTATATAATGGGTCGTATTTTAGCCTAAAACTGTTACCAATTAAACTCATGTTTAAGTTATAGGCAAGGTTATCTTTTATATAGGACGTTTAACATCATACGTCTTCCCCAGAAAAGTTGTTGAGAACAGTGTTATAGTCGAGTCCACCCTACCCGAGTCAGAGTCCTTACCTCTCGAGTCCGAGTCCGAGACCGAGTCCTTACTGTCCGAGTCCGATACCGAGTCCTTCATGTTGAGTCCGAGTCACGAGTCCTTATATGTATTTAAGTCTGATCACGTCATTAATTTTGCTATCTATAATAGGCCAACATATCAGTGAAGTCAACATAATGATGCATTTTTAACCTTCGCATCCCTATATACATGGACAAATGTTGATACCATTTTGAATTATAGGCATAAGAATTGATTCAGATATTTAAAAAGTACCCAGAAGTTCATAGATCAAGAAATTACAAACTTGTTGAAAGGTGTGATATTCTGTAAAGCAACCCTTCCTCTGCCGTTTCCCCTATTTCTTTTCACTGAAAATGTCATCCCTAATTCCATCAATTTGAAAATTGCCAATGATTTAATATCCTCTTTGTAAGAAATGGTATCATTTTTTTAAACAGTATAAATACTGACACAAAAACACCTAAAGACCATTTACATCGTACAAACAGCCTTCGATTGCACATGATTATTATCACTTTAATTATTTATAGGTTCCCTCAAATTGTGTTTTAATGCTTGTAATGATTATCAAAAGGTATTTTCATCAGTATATTGTTAACTGTTCAGATGTATTTATGATGATTTATGACATTATTTCTAAACTGTTGAAGATTGGATGACTAAATAAGTATTTAATTACTGCAAACAAAATAAGCCAATATTGACTGGACTCGGATAGGACTCGGGCACAATTCCCGAGTCCCTAGTGCCCGAGTCCGAGACCGAGTCTGAGTCTGAGTCCTTCAAAATAGGGACTCGAGTCCGAGTCCGGACTCGAGTACTACATCACTGGTTGAGAAGCATGCCATTGAATAAAATGGTAAATGTTCAATAAACAGTGACATTGGAAAGGGGTATAGGTATGTGCTGCCCTGAAGACCCCCTTTTTCACCCTCTTCTGCTAGTTCTTAAGACCCCTTCTGAGCCTGCATCAGTTCTCAAGACCCCCATTTTATTGAAAATTCAAAAATCAAATTTGAAAAACAAGCCAGTTCGTAAGACTTATTTTTCCGAGAAAATCAGTTCTTAAGACCCTATGGTAATTTATGTTCAAGGTAGTGATACAGAATTTGCAGGCCATTTTCGAAATAAATTGTATTTTTAATTTGATCTACCAAAATATAGGCACCCATGTTGTTTAGCGTCATAACATAGTCTGGAAATCATTATAGAAATACAGAGATGCCAGTCAGTACAACTCAAAAACCTGAAAGTTGTAAACAATCTGAAATATCACATAAAATGTGACAAAAATGCCTCAAAACTGCTGAAACAAATAAGAGCGGAAATTGGGAGTGACAAAAACCCTGAAACCTGAAAAAAACTGGAAAATGGCATCTCTAAAATACATAACTTGGATTTGTAAAGTTGAGATTTGAAAAATGTGTTATTACTCACAATAGAACCATCTGGTAATTACAAACAAGAAATATATATCAAACTTCAAAGAAAAACAATACCCTTTATAAATCAATTACATTATTTATTTTATTTATTTCAGAAAATCAAGTTTTTGGCACATAATTATTATCTTTTCTCTTTTGGCCCATTGTATAACTAGTATTTAAAAACATCTGCTACACATGATTATGTAATTTCTGTAAATTAAAACATCTGGAACATGATTATACAATCTATTCATACAAAGTACAATTCTATTCTAAAATATTTTTCTGCATCATATTTCATACAAACACATATTGGAGGTTCATGCACTTTGAGGGTATAGTCCCAGATTCAAGAAAATGCCCATGCTTTACGTATGCATACTCCCACAATCAATCATGTGAGAGCATGTACATTACATGGTTACATTGTAAAATGTCTTTTCAAAAGTTTTACAAAGCGTTCATTACTTAAGGCCACTGAAATTCAATTATAAATTTCTCGTAGCACTGGCTTTCGAAAGGTGAAGGGGGAGGGAGGTTTTTGTTGTTATTGTTTTATTAAATTGCCACTTAAATATGGCTGTTTTCATGCAAAATCTATATCGCCAGCATCTTTCATCAGCAGCATCAGGAAATGGTGGGACCATGAGGCCCTTTTATATTTTAAGAAAATTAATCAAAAAACAACACCTTATGCCAGAAATTGAATGTGGGGGGGGGGGGGGGGGGGGGTGGGGGCTATGAGACACAATTATTTTAAGTGGGCTAATGATGATCAGGTGACCTCCCTCTCCCCAGGCAAGGTCAGATGCCCTTCTATGGTACGTGTTTGACGCAACGTAACACTTGTATCACCATGACAAGGATGTTATTATCCAAACATTTTCTTTTGACTTCCCTATGTGACATACAACCTGCAATAACCTGTCACACAGTTAGGTTTAATATCCTTACATGACCTGTCACCTACTACAGAAACAGGAACAAATCAATGTTTGGTGTTATTTTACCCTAAAGCAACAATTAAATATGTGAACGTGCAGCAATTGCTACTTTCGTTTTGATAATCACAATGATCTAATTAAAAAAATAGAAGGAAACAAAAATATTGTTTTATAATACAAAGTATAGACCTACTGTTAAGCAAAACAATCAACAATGACCTAATTAAACAAATAGAAGAAGTTATAATTAGAAGATTCATAAGATAATTCCAAAATTGAACTTACTGTTCCAGACAGTTTCGACGTCCGATCGGATGTCTTTCTCAGAAGTAGTTATTGTTTATAATAATAGAGAATAGACCTACTATTAAACAAAACAATCAACAATGATCTAATTAAACAAATAGAAGAAGTTATTGTTTATAATGATAGAGAATAGACCTACTATTAAACAAAACAATCAACAATGATCTAATTTAAACAAATAGAAGGTAAAAACTTATTGTTTTATAATAAAGACTAACCACCTAGCTACAGTGAAATAAAACAATCAACAAGGGCATACAATTACACCTTTGTTGGTTTAATCATACTTCTATTGGTATTCAGTTACACTCCATTAAATTATCGTATTCTGCCTTAAATTCCATGCCTAATCAATTCAAATCAATTGACTCTTATAACTATATTGGTCCCTTGGTCAATTAAGCATTGGAAAAACCGGTGAATGCGTGTCTGATTTATGTTTTGCAAAAACACTGATTTCAATTATAAGCAGTTGTCAGACACAACGTTTCTTTTCAAAACGCTCACCGAGTAATAGTTTGATATTAGAAAAGCATTTACATTACAGTGTGGCTCACAAAAAGTTATAAATAAGCCATTTTCAGCTCCTTACTGATACAATTTTGTCAATTTCTTTACATTTTATACAAGCAATGGCTATCAAATATTACTAGTGGACAAAGAAATATACAACCTAAATGTTAGAAAATGTTGTTTGAACACTTTGTAGGTGTAATGTGACATGTTCCCTCTTCTCCCTGATCAATGTTGAATCCCATAATTTGTCCACCGTTGTGTATAAAATTATGTTTTACATTTCAAATGTGTGTTATATTTGGCTTTGACTTTAAGTATTGGAATTATCATCCCTATTTTGATTATGGTTACTCAATAAATTTGCAGCATCATAAGTCAATATCAAAAATCATGAAATGAATGTATTTTGTCTCGAGAAATGAGTTTAACTTCAATCAATGAACATGGCACGAAATATGTGTAAACCACAAAATGCATGTGGATCAACGTGGTAAATGATATATTGTTACGATTTACCTTCATACACAACACATAATACGAACTATTTACCTTTTCACTAAGTATTTATGCCTATAAGCTATAAATCTATGAATAAAAATATAATGTATTTTGAGATCCGTCATCTATTTAAAATGCAATTAAATATCCATTTATTTTGAAAGTCTTTTAAAATATATAATAATTTCATAATATGGAAGGACGCAAGCACACATGAAGACAACAAGTGCACTGTGCATCATATGTGTGATGTGTGCGTGCGACTAAAACCGCATGCGTGTGGCCATACTTGTGCACGTTCGCTTGGATTACTTTTGCGTGCGGAGAGATAAAAAACGAATATTTCTCGCCAATTTGGAACTGATTAAACTATAGTACTAATTCTTTTTTTCTAAAAGGAGGACAATCTTTGTGTGTTTTAATGCTTCTTGTCATACACCAACTTAGCAGATACAACATCCTCTATCGCCATACCTGTAACAATAAAACAAAGAAGATTATTGGTATACAAAAAAGAGTTGTCTTGACGCAAGACGCAGGACTAAATGATGAGGAGATGAAAGCATGCATGAGGGACAGGGTAATATGGTTAGCTATCACGAGATCGACATAAGCAAGTAGGTAAGTAAGTAAAAAGAGTTTTATATTCCTAGCGTTTCTATCAAGGCTCAATATAAGCGGACGCTGGGCGATTTTTACCCCTCGGTCCTTCTGCCATAGCGCACGGTAATGATGACAAATAAACAACCGAGCGCTGATATTTTGTCCAAACCAGCGCCCGTTGACGATCGGGAAACTTGCCCAAGACATCGTATTTTGAGTTGACAATGCTGCCACACTGGATTTAATAAAAAGTTAGCTCCCTCTAGACTGAAAGTAGCTCCCGGTTCTCAATAAATCCCATGATCCGGGCACTACTTTTGAAAAAAAGTAGCTCCCGGTAAAAAAACTGTTATAATAATAATAATAATAATAATGATTATTTATATAGCGCCTTTCCAAAGTGATCAAAGCGCTGTAATTTCGCTGCTGGTGAATCATCAGAATCAAGTCGCATCAACTAGGGTGCTGCCAATTTCTAGCGCAAACCTATCCGCACTTAGATTGTAACATCCACCATTTTTCAATGCAGCTCCCCAAATACCATTGGGTCAAGGAAGTTTTTTGATAACCGAAACAACTAATCACAGATTTTGAAAGCAGGAGGAAACCGGAGATCCCGGAGAAAACCTGCGAGAGCGTGTATGGATCGTGATAAACCAAATGCACATAAAGCCCGACCGAGCACAGATTTCGAAACCCGGGATTCATTGGTGCAAAGCGAGGGTATCTACCGCTGCGCCAACACGCTCTCCTCATCAGTGGGTCAAACAAGTTGTTTTTCTGCCTGGATAGTGGATGAAGTTTTTTCTTCTTAAAAATACCTTCCATGCAACCACCCCCCTTTGAGAATCTAATGGTGTCCCCCATAACAGAGTGGGCGCTGTCAGCAAAATAGTTTACCACAAAGGACATGGAGTCTTTGAATGACATTATTAAAAATATGGGGTCTTTGGATGACAACCTTGTGAAAAGAGTTTTTAAATAACCCAGTGTATGGGATTTCACCAATGGATAATAAAAGAGTCTATATTGTGTGGAAACTGTGGATATACCACAAATCATAGATGTTTTGTCCAATGATGGACACTTTCGAGTTTACTACATCAATATTACAAAGACTTGATGTTACCTCTTGAATTTGGTAGTATTTGGTAGTATAAGGGTATCAAAAATATAGCTATGAAAATTCCTAGATAGTCTCAACAGATTACATCAATAACTATTTCCACGCGGCAGTCGTCTGCAGATGACAGTTTCAAAATCTCACAAAATGTTTGACAAATGTTAAAATGATTGAATTTCATCAACATATTTGGAATCAACTAGAGAAATGCATTAAAATAAGTACAAACATGCCTAGTATTGGTTCATTAATTCTTGAGATAGACTTATGAAAGTTGGGAAAGATTTCTGAAGAGAAAAAAATTGTATACAAAAAATTGGTAAAAATAGTAGCCGCATGGAAAGTGTTAAGGGATGATCAGATGCACTGTATAAATGGTCGTCCAAAAACTGGGGATTTTCTTTTTGTGCAGAGTTTATAACAGCCAGAGAAGCTTGGTACCCACAAATTGTCTTTGCAAAGTTAATTTCAAATTCTTTGTTTGTTTTATATTTCATTTTGTAGATATACACACCTAATGATTTGAATACCGTGGTGGCATTCCTGTTGGCTTTCTTGGTCCCTAGTATGAGTTCACCAATTTCCCCTTGCACTTCAGCCTGTAAAAATAAAAACAGCCAGCATTAGGCAACAAAACAAACTATTCTACGGGCGAACGGAACTGTCAGGTAGAGTCAGTAGGTCTTGGGGTGGGTTGGGGTTGGGTTTTTTTCAGAATGTTACAACAAAATTTCAAAAAAATTGTAACAATTTGATTGATGAGATTCTAGTCCAAGGATAACAACTTACTAGAGACGTTTCAGAAACGATCTGTTTTCTTTATCAACACTTGTTGTAGAGTGATGACGATCTGCTATTGCTTAGTTTCAGAGTAATTGTAAAAATAGTTTATCTTAAACAAAATTTAAAAATGGGTAAAAACCTCATGAAGCCTACGCTTGCTGACCCACTTCCTCAGTCTCATGCTCAATTTAGGGGGGACAGGGATATATATAACCTTAACTACGCGACACAGAACCACACATACAGCAGACTTCTAGACACGCGCACATTAAACTTCTATCCCATGCAAAATGCACCATGTTACGCCTTGTGAGCATATTGCATGCCAACGCTCTTCTGTATTCATTCGCTGCTGTAAGCAGGTTTGCCAATTAGGAGGGGACTGAACTATAATGATTTCATAGTTTTGACTTTATTTAAGATATTACATCACACAATCACAGGTTTTATTGGGAGGGATGCCAGGTATGTGATAATAAGTGGGCAATTCAACCTGTTGCCAAAGTTGATAAACAGTTTACTGTATTATGGTGGCATGACAGAGGTATCATGTGACAGATATTCATCATGTAATTATATTAGGCAGGATATTAGGGCTGTTGCACATCTTATATTCAACAATATGAGACCCAAATGATTGTTTTTGCTGCTTAAGATGATAAAAAATACCCTATTTCTACTGGGTGAAGGACCGTTCAGTTAGGGTAGGTCAGTCGTGCAGGGATTTTTTATTTGGTGGAGGTTGGGGGGTCTTTTAGGATTTTCTGTTGAATATGTATTCCTAATAGCCATACTTACTCCTGATAAAATGATATCTCCTGATTCTTTCAAAGCAGCTTCCTTGGTGTCAACATACACATGTGCCTTCTTCATGAGTGCCGGATCCAACTCTTGCCAATCTTTAACACATGCACCAACACCTGATAAAACACACACAACAAAACCCCAAAACACTATGGTAAGCATTGCAATATAATCAATGAATTCTTTTCAATGTAGAAAATGAATGTAAGGCATTTTTCACATAAACATTTCATTTCTGCAATTAGTGGGTGGGTATCTAAATGACAGAACTGTTGGTCTATTTTCAAAATTACAACAAGTGATGCGATCAAGCGGAATGAGTCATATGTCGGGAATATTTCTTTTGAGTTACAGGTAAAAAGAAGTGACAAATTCTTATGGATACTTTGTTTTCTCAGTTGGTAAACTGTTTGAAACTTAAAATCTAAAAGTTCAATTTTAGTGGGGTTTGGACCATACTGTAGCATTTTTCACCTGCTTTTAAATGATCGACAAATACAAATTTAAAACTGCCGACATGCGACTCATTTCGCTCGATCACGTCACATAGGTAGAAAGTCTATTGAGATACCAAGAGATACGATGATGAAATGGAACTAAAGTAAAGAACCAATCCTGTTGTGCATGCTTCACCAACCTGTCATTTCTAAATTTGAGTTCTACCTATGAGTAAGCTATCATGAATTAGTCTAGTGCAAAGACTTCTATTGTATAGTCGGTCCAACAAAATTAAATGCTTTGTCTCAGCACCTTTTGGCTAAAAAGCTATGTGCTGTGCTTTTTTTTCTTTCTTTTTTTTTTACAAAAATGAGCTATGTCAACATTTCAAATTATGGGTTACAGGTTATCTGTTATACCCATATTTAAGTTTTTATTTTGCCTTACAGCTCTTATAGTCCCTGTCATAATTCCTTGGACATAATTCAAGCTATTTCACGCGAGCGTATTTTGTTGTTGTTCGCGGAGCTGCATCCAAATGCATGAAATCGCGTACAAGTATTCATGGATGCGCGTGTTGACTTCGCGATTGACCAATGAGGACGCGCGATCGTTTTAAAAGCGCCCGGTACGCACTACCGGGTTTACGCTAATTTTGTCCAAGGTATTATGACAGAGACTATAGACCTCACCAAAACTTACAATTTACATGTGCTCCTTCCTTCACCAATTCTGCATTAAGTACTGGTGTCTTGGATGTTGTCACGGTTACAATGACATCCGCATCCTTTACAGCTTCTTCAATGGTGTGACAAGCCACACAACTGTACTGCTCAGCAAACTTCTGTACTTTCTCGTACGTTCTGCTCCACACTCGAACCTGGATTAATCATTGTGAAAAATTCTTAGTTGAAAGCTATAAATGGAAGGGTTCAGATTTGGACTCGGCATACACAGGAGTAGGCAAGGACTTAGGACTCAGACACACGCATCAGGAGTAGGCAATGATTTGGGACTCCGACACATACATCAGCCTAAGTATAGGCAAGGATTTGGGACTCAAATCAGGAGTATGCAAGGACTTGGGACTCAGACTCTGGGGATAAACTCTGTGGAGATAAAACAATTCCAATCTTAGGCGAGGACAAATGCTTTACTTCAGGCTTAACCCACACACACATTTATTTATTTTTGGGGGGGGGGGGTGGGGTTCTTTTCATTACAAATAATTCCCTTATGGACTCCTACTCTCTTACCTCTTCAAATCTGTGACTTTCCCTCAGTGCTTCGATGTGTGCTGCAGCCTGCACTCCTGTTCCAATAATTGCTAGGATCTTACTGTTTTCTGGTGCCAGATACTGCAAGGAAAATAAAGACTATGTTCAACATCTCTCTAAAGCGTGTTTCTATTTGAATGCAAAAGGGGGTTACATGGTGGGGATTGGTGCTTATTGATGGTGATAGCCTGAATAGAAACATGCGATCACCACCTTTTTTCACCACCTACATCACCACCAAAATAACCCAGTACTTCTGGGTTAGTGGTGGTGATTTTAGTGGTGATCTTGAATAGAAACAGACGCGATTATTTTAGTGATGACGATATTTCACGCGCTGCATTAACCTTACACACTATTTGGATGCCATGCTTAAAAACATTTTTCGTGGTGCGCCGACACACAGATTACTAAAGATGAGCGTGTAGCTAGATGGTTTGCTTGGATACGCTTGGCTTGAGCGATTTTGGCGAACTTCCGGCATCACCACATTTTAGGCTGTGTCACCACCTTTTGGTGCTGAATAGAAACGTGAATTTAGTGATAATTGGTGGTGATGGAATAGAAACACACTTTATGCCCACAAAAAAAAACGTTTTAAGGCGACGAAAAACAAAACCCTGTTTTACGAATCGACCCATTTTTTAATGCAAATGTTTGATTTTTTTGACAATTTCAAAAATTGTTGAAAATTAACCAACATTTTTACGAAATGTTTGAGAAAAAAATGCCCCACCGACCCTACCTGAGAGGTCGGTTTGCGCGTAGAAGAGG
Organism: Ophiura sarsii; assembly: GCA_035610835.1. NCBI lineage: Eukaryota > Metazoa > Echinodermata > Ophiuroidea > Amphilepidida > Ophiuridae > Ophiura > Ophiura sarsii. The sequence continues at coordinate 44,355,866 of CM069443.1, read as the reverse complement.
GTCTTTTTGTCACCTTACCGGTATTTGGACCACTGAAGGTTTTTATTTCTATTTTTTATTTTTTAAAAATTACTAACAATTTTTGTATTTATTTCTCAAAAATATCTCAAATGTTCAAATTATTAAGAAGGTCCTTTAGAACATTTTTGTTGCCTTATTTCTTTAACCCTAGAACCCGACACGCCGGTTTACTGGCTTGACTGAGTCTGTACCATATATCCGACGCGCCGGTTTACCGGCTTCAACATATGTGACCAAATACCCGATGAGCCGGTCCACCGGCGCTGCGTAGCGTGAGTAAAAGGGTTTGTTTGCATCGGTTAGAAGACTGGGGAACTAGACAAAGTGGGCTCAAAGTTTAAATGCCTGTCTTTTACAGCAAATGATCGAGTTCTTTTATCAGCACTTTTTTTCGTGTGTCGTTTCGGGTCGAAAATACATGAAAATATGGCCCGGTGAAATATTTCTATCAAGTTTTGAACATGTTAGATATGATAGCGATTCTGCTGAGGTTTAAGATGACAATTGTTTTTGAAATTCAGATGACTTTCAGAGGAGAGGAGTAATGACGATTTTAGTACCAATATTTAAAATTGAGCAAAAAAGATGGACAATTGTCAATTGACATTTTTGGTGCGTGAGTAAAAAGGTTTGTTTACATCGGTAAGATGACTGGGGAACTAGACAAAGTGGGCTCAAAGTTTAAATGCCTTTTTTCCGCAAATGAGTTCTTTTATCAGCCCTCTTTTTGTGTGTAGATGACAATAGTTTTGGAAATTCAGATGACTTTCAGACCGAATCTGATGAGGAGGAAAGGAGTAATGACAATTTTAGTACCAATTTTTAAAATTGAGCAAAAAACATGGACAATTGTCAATTGACAATTTTGGTGCAAAATGTTGCCATTTTTATTTTTTTGGTCCTGGAGGCACTTTCCAAGTAAACTTTTATTGTTTCTATGTGATCTTACAATATTTCAGATGATTCTAAACAAGTTAAGTTTTGTTTTATCCATTTCCTGCAAAAATCAATATTTTCTATGTTAACCACAGGAAAGCTAGGGTGGGGGTACAAACAGACTGGGACAGCTAGGGTTCAAAGGGTTAATAGTTTATTGTACTTATCAATAGATTTTTGCAAAATAAATGGGTTTTATGAACTTTTTCATGCAGTAATTAGAAAAAAATGACATTTTGTGATACGTAATACAACATTAGATTTACACTGTTTTTAACATAGTTTGATAAATCTATGTGGTATTGGTAACCTTTTCAAACAAATTGACCTCATTTAATCCTTAGCCAGCAAATCAATAACATGACACTACAAGACACATAACTTTACACAGTGGCATATACAGGGTTTCCTGGGGAAGGGTTCTCCATTCTAACAAATGTCTTGACATCGGATATCTGAAAACATATTCCTGGACATATGCACACAATAACACATAGCGGGCAAAAAGATTGCTATATATAGATGGTGTGACCGGTGACGTCATGTATTTACAAATGGGACACCCTCTCTTGATTCCCTCCGGGCAGAATATACAGTAAAGTTAATGAAGACAACATGAAATTTCTTTCTAATGAATTGTGAAACTCATTTATTTTTAATTCTTTTTGTGAAATTCGATAGCTTATAGCATTCCTAAGCAAGTTTAAAGACAGTTTTGATAACAATTTGCTGTAACACCACAATCTAGTTAGAAAACCTGATCTGGCCTATGTAAACTATAGGAATCTTGCCCGGTTAGTTTTGTCTCAAATCAACAGAGGGCGTCATAAATGTAAACAACGGTCACCTTATCTATACTAATTTGGTTTAAATTCCCAGCCTGACGCATTGACTGGATAGAAATTAAGTAAAAAACCTGAGGGATAGTACACCACCGCCTGTACATGAGCTAAATCTGACCTACCTTGGTTGCAACCGCTGTTGCAGCAGCAGTTCTCATCCCAGTGATGACTTCAGCATCCATTAGCTAGAAAACAAACAGGTACATGTACGGTAATCACATCAGTATTTTCATACATGTTGGGTAAATTAAATAATATTTTACAGAAATTTCCAATATAAGTATAGTGTTAAATGTTCAAAATATCAAACACATTGTTACCAAATAGAGGTGTGTTAGAGGTGTGATATACCTGTCGAAGAAGTCCTTTTTGTCTTGTTTGTTTGGATATCTCTTCATGGTGTCAGAGGGTGTTGAATGAAGTTAGAAGCAAGTATGCCAATGTGGCAAGACTTAACATTTATTTAACTAGTTTTTGGTGAGTTAGGACCTTTTCAGTGGCTGTGTATATGGACATAAAATCTCTTCCCGTAATTCACCTTATGCAACACTCTCAGTAGTACACCTCTGATCGAGCACTTTTTTACGGTGAAAGGAACCTATTTTATCAATGAAAATATATATATAAAACAAAATTATAAAAAAATTCTAGCCAAAAAAAAAAGCATATTAAATACAATTTGTAGACAAGGATCTCTGAGCATGACTATCGTCATGCAATATGAAGAGGAGTGATGCAATGCATCAAACGGAAGAGTTGCTATCTAGTTTCATGCTAAATTGCTAACTGATTGTTATTCTGTGGATGCTGATGTAAATAAACAAAACCATGCAGGAGTCAGAAGGTCGGCACGGAGTAGCTCATAGACGTAGTCAGGAGTGGTTTGACAGATAAAATAATGTGTTTTTGTGACAGAGCTAAGACACAAGTTCTGGTCTTTTTTATAGGAGAAACCGCTTGTTAGTGTTGATATGGTGGCATAATTACCACTATAACCGTCATGTAAAATAAATCCAATTCAACATGAGACAGAAACCGCACATCAGTCACATTGATTGCACTAAACAGAACAAAGTCAAATAAATACCATGACAACAACCCTGTACTGGTGGCCTCCACTTTTCTCATTGCGCAATCACCACAGACTAAATTTAATACAAAAAAAACCACTTGTTTTGAGCTGTGTGACTGATCCTGTAATTGTGGGCCTGATTTTTCACCCTCACTGCCCAAGTTTCATCCCCAGCACTGGCAGGACTAACTGTTTCATTTTTTTCATTTTTTCATGGCCATTTTTTCTACTGTTTGTAAATCTGATAAAGCTGAAAAATGCTGACAATATACATTTTGCTTAAACACAGCCGTATTAGTAAATTTAATAGAAAAATTAACAAATTAAAAATACACTACCTTTTCATTTCCAAATGCAAGTGCTATGAAAAACTAATAATTAAATTGTTAATCCCAGTTCCCATGCCTTACTTTTAATAACTTACTGCTTTTGGTAGCCCATTCACTGGGTCAAAAAGTGCAATGACACCATTGTGGCTTGGTAGACCTTTGGCTGCATTGCCAGGATACAGTGAAACAAGTTTGGTAGCCAAGGCATTGTCTTTGGCACTGTATGCAGGCATCACGAGAAATACTCTGTGAATATAAATAAAACCACATCAAAGAATTAAAATAGAAATTTGGCAAGAATGCTTCTTCTGCACCAAAAGTATGTTATAGTTTGATCGCAGATAAAACCATTCAATAAAGTTCCACGGGTCCAATTTTCAAGTATGAAAGTAAACTTCAATAAATATGTACAGCATGAGTTTTTATGAGAAATTAAGACAAATTGATGTCACACACGCTGATGTTGATGTGCGAGCAAAAGCACCCAGTACGACCCCAAGTGGGGTGTGCTATTGTATCATATCAAAATCTGTGCTAGTACATTGATTTTTCACATTCTCAAGAAACAATTAACATTTTGAGCACCAGACAAATGCGTAAGAATAATCATCAATTTGACTAATTGTTAACAAAACAATGCAGTTGTCATGAACCAATATCTGATATTCCTTGTGTAATTCTGAATGCCATGATCACCGTGGACAATTCAGCCGACATTTCATCACTATTTGTATTTGAAACACACTTACCCTTGGTGTTCTTCAACTTGCATTGATATTCTGACTGGTTGAACTACACCCCCTGATGCTCCCTGCGAAAAGCTAGCTAGGGCGCCCTCTATCGCAGGGATCAAGTCCTTGTATGTGAGGAGTTTCTTGACGTCGTTGCCACTGAACCACTCTGGTGCCTTTTCCATGGTTGAGTGTGTGATGAAAATGCTTTCCTCAAATTGTAATCAGAAATACTCTTACGGTGTTGTTCTAAAACAGGTCTAGCTACAAACTCTACCATTGACCTTGTGCATCATATTTTCACTATTATGTCAGAAATAATAGAAAAGTTGAAATGTATTAACCCTAACCTTACCAGAGGCCACAGCAAATAGCTGCTGTGCTGCATGCTTCACAATTCTATCTCGTGGCACGATCCGGCGAGCTGTCAAATGGTCAGTTAACTTTTTCGAGCTCCCCCTACAGCGCAATCAGTTAGTCATCCGCCTGCCACGCGGGCGGCCCAGGTTTGATCCCGGTCGCGGACTAACAGTGATCTATCCCCCAAAATGTGACCAGTTTTTCTCCCCTGATAGTTTAATTATCAAAAACATGATTAGGAACTTGAAGTAAGGGTTAATGCCAATGATACAGGGTGAGTCAAAAAAAAGTTGTATGGGAATGAATATTTGTTTAAAAATAGACCTAACAAATTTGACAAACAAATGAGGCACGTATTCAAAGAGCAACTTATTCCGCTCATATGACAAACCAGGGAGGTGTTTCATCTCTCTGCTCAAACCAATTAAAATACAGTAAGCGTTGTATTCTACCAGCCGGGCGTCATTTAACGGAATAAACTGTATATGAACCGTATGGAGTTATATTACTTTGATGCGAAAAAACTGAATTCCAGGATAATTGAGGGAGCACTCCCATACGTATCTCTCAATGCCACTTTAAAATATGTTGTAGCTTTTCCGGTTTATTCCGTAACGTGACGTGTGAGCCATACAATATACTTTGTAGCTCTGCAATCCTGATAAGCTTTTAATATCATGATTATGATAATAGTTTTATCTAGATCAAAGTTCAACATTTCAAGAAGTTCTATCAATGTGTGCTATCACATCATTTCTATTCTATGCATGCTATGCAATGTGTGCTATCACATGTATCATTTCTATATTCTATGCATGCTATGCAAATTCCCTCCTGGCCTAGTCCTTTGGTACCAAAATCTAGGATTTATTCAGGCAAGTGTGTAAGGTGGAAGCTAACCATCTCTTGAAACACAGACTTATAATCAGTCTATAAAATAAGTCCATGCTTGTAAAAAACTAATCTGTGCCGATTGCGTAATCAGCATCCATCTCATCTTGAAGGCATCATGTTTATGAAAAGAAGTTATTGATTGCTCCAGAAATGCCAGAAAAGATAAGTTGGGATTAGGCCTATGTTAATCCATGCATGCCCAGCATAGGACAAACATGACAAAAGAATTAATAAACTTAATAAATGAATGAATAGAACAAGAAATTATTGACTTCACCAGGAGACCCAATTTCCTTAATAGACTATGCAATAAGTCTGGTCAAGAAAATGGTTATTAAATTGGTTCCCTTCAACACTATGCCTTGAGTAAGTACCAAAATCATAGATTTTGGTAGCAAGGACTACTCCTGGCCCAGCTATTTTACTTTTTATTAGTAGTATATTACTTATAGTAGAGACTAATTAGACTTAGACTTTATAGAGTAGAGTTCAGTAGTAGTAGATAAGATAGCGGTTGATAATTGCGCATACCGACACCAACCTGGTCACGTCTGCTTGAGAAGGACTGTAGACCTATGCTGACTGCTGATCGACCCGTATCATCGCTTTAAAAGAAGGAATTTTATCTTTTCAACTTCGAAGTTTGGGAAAGTTGAAAATTAAGTATCGGTCAACAAAACACAAACTTTGCGCAAGCGCAGAGACAGTCTTGTTAAAGACAGCCCGTAACCACCAATTGCGCAGGCGTACTCGTGATTTTTTTCATATGATATATGATTGGTTAAAAGTTTACACCAACGGAATCTGGATCTGGATGTTTTACTCCAGCAAAACGGAATATCCGCATCACGCTAGAGTTTGATGACATGACCTAATGATTGTTGTGGCTGGGTAGACTGTTTTGTTTCCATTTGTTGATGCTGTGTGCTCATTGAAGTGGTTCCGGATCATAGTTTTGAAGGGGTTGTGGTTGGCAGTATCCAGAATTTTATGAGGGAGATTGTTCCATCAGTGAGTGGTCGTCCAGGGGAAGAATGTGTTGGAATAGGTCGTGGTCTTGGTCAGAAGTCTTTGGTAGGATAAGTCATGGGTCTTTTTGAGTTGTCTATTTGGCTTGATTAAGTGGTTTCGCCAGTTTAAGTCCACCAGGCCGTGTGTAATTTTGTGCATGAGTGTAAGCCTGGTAATTTTGCGCCTACTTTCAAGGCTTTGCCATTTAAGTGTGGATATCATGTCAGTGACACTAGATTCCCAAGAATAGTTGTTTAAGCACATCCTGGCTGCTGATCTTTGAATCATTTCAAGTTGGTATGAGTCCTTTTTGGTATTTGGATACCATGCAGCTGCGCCGTATTCGAGTTTTGGTTGTACTAGTGCCAAATAAAGTTTTGATTTAACATCAGGCGTGCATGACTTGAAATTTCTTCTGATGACCCCAATGACTTTTTTGCAGTTGTTTGTAATTTGATCAATATGAGGGCGCCACTTTAGTTTGTTGTTGAATGTCACACCTAGGTATGAGTGTTGGGATGTGACATCAAGTATCCTCCCAATCAACTATAAAGGCGTCAATTCGGAGCTTGAACCTACCCTCCTCAGGCTTAACAGTCGACGCAGACGATGCTACATCAGCGTCGATTCGACGCCAAAGTATGGGGTCATAAATTTGTAACTGAGGTGATTGCCCGAACGTATTTTTATTGTGTGATGATAGCTTTACCTAGATTTTTGATGAGCGACATAGCGAAGCTTGAACTTGAACACATAGTTTGTATATTTGGGTGAACTCACATCAGTGGCGTAACCAGCGGGGGGGGGGGGGGGGCAGGGGGTGGGGGGGGGGGGCGGGAGCCCCCCCCCCCCTCCCCCGCTTGCCCCCCAAATGAAATCAAGTACGGCTGTAAAAAACAATGTACACACCAAATCCCCCCCCCCCCAAATAATGACATCGTGTCGGTTGAGATTGGCAGGAATCATGGAATTATGATGGTCAAAAGTACACATATGAACATTTTTCCCCCGGCTAGGCTGTTTCGCCACTGGCCTATTCGTTACACCACCAATGCGCTCCCCATAGACGCTACGTGCAAAGAAGGGGTCAAACAATCGGTTCTAACTTGAGTTATCCAATACGTCCTTATATGACATTTACAGAGATTATTCCTAAGGGAAGTCCACAAAACATATCAAAAGTATACCCCAAAGTGTTTGACTAGATTTTTCAATATTTCGCGATTCATTTGATGTAGCGATTTCGGCCTTTATTTACGCCCCAAAACTCAGGACGGATCTTACGTTTAAAGTCGTTTAAAACTTTAAAATGTTCAAACTAGTGCGATTTTCTTTTTGAACTTTTTACTGTGCACACTCATAAAAGTGTGTAATACCCAAAAGTAATCGATATAGGCCTAATTGAAAAAAAGTCTATCAAAATCTCGCAATTTGTACCGAAAAAAGGAACTCTTGCTGTGATAAACTTTCAATACCGGTCGTGCTATCCCATAATGCATTGGTGGTGTATACCATCTCATGCACACAAAAAACAAGACCATTTGTTGATTGTGGATATTACATCACGTGACATAAGATACTCAAACTGGTTCCTCAATATTTCACAGGAGGACAGAAAGATCCCATAAAAAGTAAGCCTATTGCCCAGTGATCATGGTGATAGGAAGCTACGTGGGAAATAATAGCTTTTTCTGATGGGAATTGTATTCCTGCTCACGACGGTAATTGATTTGAGGATACGTGTGAGTAGTATCTTTTGTTTATCAAAGAATTTCACATTTTATGTGTCATTATAAAAAAAGAAAATTACTGCTCTATATTCGAGAAATAGGGCCTACTATTTTCCCTCGACCCTCGGTCTCAGGAAAATAGTAGGCCCTAGTCTTATCTCCAATCGTATCCGTTTCAATAACCATTGTATTTGTAGATTTACCAACCATGATTGTTTTAAAGTTTTTATTTAAGACTGAACCTTTTTTCAAATTATTTTGAAAGCCAACCTGCGAGTCTGACAAATTTGGGCAACAGAGGGCGTTTTAATATCAACTTTGAAAATCCCCATTTAGTGTTGATATTCATGATCAGTTGACATGATTTCCTTTCGAATAGTGCAATTGATATAATAATTATAGTGCATTGGTGGTATAACTCACTCAATATAACAAAAATAACCATTACGATATGTAAATGTGTATTCGGGCTCGTACAAAATTAACACCATGGATTGTATATTTTCTATAGTATAACAGTAGTGAAAATGTTGGACAAACGAAACGATTACAAACCTGCCGGAGAAACCTGTAACTTTGAAAACAGTGTAAAAATATCGATACATTTAAATACTGTATTAACCAGAGTAGGATTGCATGTACTACAAACACATACTGGTGCATGCTTTGATGTAAGCTCATTTACAATTAGTAAAATATGAAAGCTTAAAAGCGACATTCGTGTTGACAAGATGACTAAATAATTATTATTATTATTTTATTTTTTTCGGTAGTAAGTTTATCCCCATTACGTAGTGTAAGAAAATCAAATAATATTAATCCTCATTGGCTAAATAATTAATGTTGACATGTCGACAAATTATATGTATTATAAGGTCGACTTCCTAAATAAAAAAGGTATAATGTCGTAAATGTTGTGATAAACACTCTTGCCAAGTCGGCACTCTGAAAGTATGATGTCGTCATGGTGAGGTATATATATTATTTTGCCAAATCGACTTCCTAAAAGTATGGTATGGTGTTGTCATGGTGACGTATATTATTTTGCCAAGTTGACTTCCTGAAGTATGATGTCGTCATAGTGAGATATATTATCTTGCCAAGTTGACATGATAATAATAATTTGTCAACATGGAAAGATAAATAACCTTTATTCGGGACTTGGCGACATCATTTTTCTTATACTGTGCTTACAATTCTGTTGCAAAACGGTTTCGGCAACCATTATAATTACATATAAACATAATATTGCAGATTATTCACATAAAAAAGAGTCATTTGGCCACATTTTTCTTACCATTCTTTATATAATTCTGTTGCACTAAGGTTTAGGCAACCATTATATTACATAATTTCAGATGACTCACATGAAAACTAGTCTTTTGGTGACATCACTTTTCTTACTTTTCTTATAATTCTGTTGCAATACGGTTTAGGCAACCATTATAATTATATATTATAAACATAATTCCAGATTACTCAAATAAAAAATAGTCATTTGGCGACATCACTTTCGTACTTTTCTTACAATTCTGTTGCAATACGGTTTAGGCAACCATTATAATTATACATTATAAACATAATTCCAGATTACTCAAATAAAAAATAGTCATTTGGCGACATCACTTTCTTACTTTTCTTACAATTCTGTTGCAATACGGTTTAGGCAACCATTATAATTATACATTATAAACATAATTCTAGATTACTCAAATAAAAAATAGTCATTTGGCGACATCACTTTCTTACTTTTCGTACAATTCTGTTGCAATACGGTTTAGGCAACCATTATAAATATATGTTATAAAATAATTGCAGATTACTCACATAAAAATAGTTTTGTCGACATCATTTTTCTTTCCATTCTCACAAGTCTGTTTCAATACGGTTTAGGCAACCATTGCAATTATGTATTATAAACATAATTGCAGATTATTCACATAAAAAATAGTCATTTGTCGACATCCTTTTTCTTACCATTCTTACAATTCTGTTGCAATACGTTTAGGGCAACCATTATAATTATATATTATAACTTACATAAAAAATAGCCCTTTAGCGACATCATTTTCTTACTATTCTTATAATTATGTTGCAATACGGTTTACACAACCATTAAATTATGTATTATAAACATAATCGCAGATTACTCACATAAAAATAGTCTTTTGGCGACATCATTTTTCTTACCATTCTTACAATTCTGTGGCAATAATGTTTACGCAACCATTATAATTATGTATTATAAACATAATTGCAGATTCCTCACATAAAAAATATTTTTTTGTCGACATTATTTTTCTTTCCATTATCACAGTTCTGTTGCAATACGGTTTAGGCAACCATTATTATGTATTATAAACATAATTGAAGATTACTCACATACAAAAATAGTCATTTGTCGACATCCTTTTCTAACCATTCTTACAATTATGTTGCAATACGGTTTCGGCAACCATTATAATTATATACACAAAGAATTAAGTTAAGCACCCCCCCCCCCGTTTTTTTACAACCTCGCACATTACAAGTTTGTTGTCGTCAAAACAGTGTAGTATACCCATGATATTGCTATATTTTCTGGAGAAGTGATATTATGGTCACATAAAAACATAACAATCATGCCGTTTTCAATATTTTATTCTGAATAATTTAAGGTGACATTTTTTGGGAATTTTAGGCATATTTTCACCTCAATTTAAGTATGGAGCTATAGGTCCATCACGGACAGTGTGGATGACGTTTATGTTTTCTAACGTACAGTCATTGTTCTGAGAAGACCTCTAGCGATCTTTGCGTCAATAACGTGTGTAGGACCCACGTGATCGGATCACTGACTCAACCCTACGACCTACGACCACGTGGATGATAACACGAGCGATGGGCGTCACAGATGAGTGCACTCATCTGCATTTCATCAATGGATAATTGCTAATGTCATACCAATCATTATTATTTGATCTCACATACCTTAGAATATATGCCAATGTATACATATATTAGGGGGTGCTTAACTTAATTCTTTGTGTATATATTATAACTCACAAAAATAGTCATTTGGTGACATTGTTGTTCTTACTATTCTTGTTGCAATTCGGTTTAGGCAACCATTATAAATAAATATTATAAACATAATCGCAGATTACTCACATAAAAATAGTCTTTTGGCGACATCACTTTTCTTACTTTTCTTACAATTCTGTTGCAATACGGTTAACGCAACCATTATAATTATATATTATAAACATAATTGCAGATTACTCACATAAAATAGTCTTTTGGCGATATCATTTTTCTTACTATTCTTACAATTCTGTTGCAATACTGCAATACGGTTTAGCCAACCATTATAATTAAGTATTATGAACATAATTGCAGATTACTCGCATAAAAAATAGTCATTTGTCGACATCATTTTTCTTACCATTCTTACAATTCTGTTGCAAAACGGTTTATGCAACCATTATAATTAAATATTATAAACATAATTGCAGATTACTCACATGAAAAAATATTCATTTATCGACATCATTTTTCTTACCATTCTTACAATTCTGTTATTATTATAATTAAATATTATAAACATAATTGCAGATTACTCGCATAAAAAAATATCAATTTATCGACATCATTTTTCTTACCATTCTTACAATTCTGTTATTATTATAAATAAATATTATAAACATAATTGCAGATTACTCACATATAAAAATAGTCTTTTGGCGACATCATTTTTCATACTATTCTTACAATTCTGTTGCAATACGGTTAAGGCAACCATTATAATTATATATTATAAACATAATTGCAGATTACTCACACACAAAAATAGTCATTTGTCGACATCATTTTCATACTATTCTTACAATTCTGTTGCAATACGGTTGAGGCAACCATTATAATTAAATATTATACACATAATTGCAGATTACTCACATAAAAAATAGTCATTTGTCGACATCATTTTTCTTACTATATTCTTACAATTCTGTTGCAATACGGTTTACGCAACCATTATAATTAAATACTATGAACATAATTGTAGATTACTCACATAAAAAATAGTCATTTGTCGACATCATTTTTCTTACTATTCTTACAATTCTGTTGCAATACGGTTAAGGCAACCATTATAATTAAATATTATAAACATAATTGTAGATTACTCACATAAAAAAATAGTCATTTGGCGACATCATATTTCTTACTATTCTTACAATTCAGTTGCCATACGGTTTACGCAACCATTATAATTAAATACTATGAACATAATTGCAGATTACTCACATGAAAAAAATAGTCATTTGTCGACATCATTTTTCTTACCATTCTTACAATTCTGTTGCAATGACAGTTAAGGCAACCATTATAATTATGTATTATGAACATAATTGCAGATTACTCACATAAAAAAACTAGTCTTTTGGCGACATCATTTTCATACTATTCT
>CM069443.1:44242263-44343390 GCA_035610835.1 Ophiura sarsii | reverse complement strand
CAGGAAAAATTGTTACAACATTTGGCTAATGTTTACTATGAAAAAATTGTACTTTTCTTACCCTAAAAATGGTAACACGTGTTACCTGAGCAACACTTTTTTGAAAAATATTTACTTTATTGATTTGGTTTTAATTTACGCCACTTTTAATTTTAATTCTACTAGTTAGGCCCTATTTAAAAATAGTAAACAATTAGATTAATTCATAACAACCACTCTACAATAGGCCATCAAAATGTCGTAACGCGTGTTACCAAACTCATATTCAGGAAAACGTGCTAAAACCTCAATTTTTCAAGTGTTATTTATCACTATTTATGGTTAATATGTTAGTTCAATTGCCAAAGTCAAATTAATTTTAATTTAGAATATAATAAAGAATCTAAGGCTAGTAAATTATGGCTGGACAAAGTGTAACGCGTGTGTAACACGCGTGTTACCGACTATTTTGCATTTTACAAAAAAGTGAGAACTTTAATTCTTGTTATTATTCTAGTTTTATAAAACTTAAAAAGGTACTTGTTTACAGTAGTGACCAATTGATTGTAGGTTGGTTAGTTGAAATACACAAGCAAAACAAAGTTAGGATTTTTTTTAGTGCGTCTTTTTTCGTAACGCGTGTTACCTATATTCGGAGCGGTCTTACATTAACATGAGCTAATATTTCATATTGGTGTTAGCATGAGGTTCTAGCCTTAAGTCTTGGGTATTACAATACAAAAAAAGAAAACTTCATTCAAATTACTTTTACAGTTAATATAGAGTGGAGAATAAAGAATGGCGCGCTTAAATGTAACGCGTGTTACCGTGGAATCGCCCAAATATAATGTTTATTGAAGTGAACGTTGGCGTCGGTATTTGGGTGACAGGCTATGATTACCAGTGTAAAGCGTGATTTGTGATTTTTTTTTGCAAAACAATATCAAATTGGTGTTTTTTTAACGATGTAAAACTCAAAACAACGTTGGCCTTAGGCGTATCCTTTACGTCCACTTGTTCTTAGTCCTTATTCTATGTTATAGGCTTACTGATTGACGAATTTTGGCTGTGGCGACGTAAGTTTTAAAAATATATTCGGGAGCCTAGCTAGACTAGAGGCTAGACTCTAGTTAGTTTACAATGAGTTAGGCATGTTCATGAAATTTTGAAAATAAATATCTCTTTCAAAATGGAATACATGGAAACGAAGTACTTTAAAATAAAAAATGATGGTTCAACCATGTTAGGGATGTTCATATCATTGACTATAGAGGGCGACATATTTGACCAACCTCTTTTAAATTCAGCGGAAAAGTACGAAACTGCTGGGATGTATTCACTGATGTATAAATAACCCCACACAAGCAACTAGACATCATGAAAGTAAACCCTTAAGTAATTTACCTAAAATGGTTTTAAAATGTGCATGACTTAAACTACTTTTGGTTATAACTTTTTTATTATTCAGCCTGCAGACAAGGTTGAACCTTCATTTTTTATTGTAAAGTACTTTGTTTCCATGTATTCCATTTCAAAGAGATAATTTTATTTTCAAAATTTTATGAACATGCTAACCATGTCTGCAGGCTGAATAATAAAAAAGTTAAAACCAAAAGTAGTTTGCCTCATACATGTCATATTGCTGAAAACTGGGCAAGTCATGCACATTTTTAAACCATTTTATTTAGGTAAAAAAAGGTTTACTTTCATGATGTCTAGTTGCGTGTGCGGGGTTATATAGACATCAGTGAATACATCCTAGCCACCAGGGGCGTACCGCGGCATGTGAGCCAGGGGGGGCAGAAATATAATGTCGTCGACGTCCCGATGGTAAATTTTTGTAAAAGGTTGCCCCAAATTTTTTCCCAGTCAGTCACCTCGTGAATTTCACGTAAGTGGGGGGGGGGGGGGGGGGGGGGGGGGGGGGGGGTAGGGTCAAAAAAATTTGCACGGTCACAAAATTTCGCACAGTCACAAATGTTCGCACGGTCACAACATTTCGCAGCCCAAAAAGCACAACAATCAACAAATAATGCCCAATCCTCAGTGTTTTCGGCCTAGGAACTATTTTTTTTCCTTAGGCGAATTTTTAGCGACCCGGTGCGACGAATTTAGCGTCCCGATATTTGGAGCCAGGGGGGGCAACTTGCCCCCCCTGCCCCCCCACCCCCCCGGTCGGTACGCCCCTGCTAGCCACATCGTACTACATCGCTGTATTTAAAAGAGGTAAACATGGAGTTTTCTACATATTTTGGGCAACTAATTTTCAAAAAATGTTGCCCTCTGTAGTCAATGATATGAACATCCCTAGCCTAGTATAGTAATAGGAGGTAGGCATCCTACCTAAAATATTAAATTATAAAGTTGTTGAGAAATTTATCTTCTTTAATATGAGATATTGCACGCTAGAATCAGTTGAATATTTAAGAAGCGACAATCCAAAATGTAAGGTAAAGTCACAATTTCAAATTCACATTTTACATTTCAACACGGGGAGAGAATGACAGGTAGCGTGTGTCATGTGTGTGTGGCGTATTGATTCATCGGAACATTGCGGCCGACTGTCCAACCTAAGCATGCATCCCCCCAATTGCACTACCGGTATCAATAAGGTACCCGTAGATTGGTCCGCGTGTAGAAAATAAAAATGTGAAAATGAAAATTGGACTTCTCCTTACATTTTTGAGTGCTACTTCCGCCATAATCACCCGATCCTAGCGTGCAATATCTCATATTAAAGAAGACAAATTTTTCAACAACTTTATAATTTAATATTTTTAGGTAGGATGTATATTTTAAAGGTAGATGACCCGATCACAATTTCATAACACAGATTTTTCTCAAACATATGGAGATTTTCATATCATATGAAAGATCATATTTTCTGATTAACATACTGAAATTTGACGGTCCAAATCCGTATGATTACGAAGAAATCGGTGAAATAACATCGAATTACCGCGAAAAGTGGTAACCACCAATATAGTTTGTGTACAACTCAATGGGCACATTTCACGGCATCTTGTGCGTCTAAAATAAGAACCATTAGAGTTATGCAACTCAAACTTTGGAATACGACTTTTTTGAGGATGACCTTTCATGTCGAATAGAAAACTTCAAGTTGAAAATCGGAACATCTACCTTTAAGAGTTAGAAGCCCATTTATTACCTGTATAGTTACTTTTTTTGATGACTGTATAGACCCAATGCTGGCTATACTATCCTTCTTCTTCATCTTCCTTCTTCTTCCAGTTATAGTACCAACTTTAATTTCTGAAAAGACTTCGGTACTTGGGGCTCAAACACACAAGACGTGTTAACTGTGCTAACCCCTGCCCTGTAACCTAGGACTGATGTGTTTGTAAATACCTCCAAACGAGGACGCACACCTGTTTTTTACATTCCAACTGAGGACACACCTGCAAACGAGGAAGTCCTCGGTTTCCTGATACGTGCAAAATGTTGCAAACAACGTCAAAACGTTATCTAAACGAGGTCCTCGTATGATCTCTACCCCCTTAGGCTTCAGTTAGATAGTACACAGTCTAATTGGCGGTTTGACACCCGTATCTTTTTGTTTAAACCGTCATTTTGGTCCTTGGTGTGTC
Source organism: Ophiura sarsii (assembly GCA_035610835.1). Lineage (NCBI taxonomy): Eukaryota > Metazoa > Echinodermata > Ophiuroidea > Amphilepidida > Ophiuridae > Ophiura > Ophiura sarsii. The sequence continues at coordinate 44,339,803 of CM069443.1, read as the reverse complement.
GGTGTGTGTCCAGGTTGGTGGGACCTCGTTTGGATAGTACCAAAAGACTCATGCCACTGTTCATTCGACTGATGCATCCTCAAAACATATTGCACAATATTATCAAATGTATAAAGGGTAAAGGCAGAATACAAATATTTACATGATCTGAATAGAATATAGACTAGTTAACTAGTTCAGTTAGTCTAGTAATCATGAGTATATAGCCTAGTCCCAATCAGTACCGTAGTGCAAGTGTATCTTCGATATATACACAGTCACGGCACCAATACCCTCCATAGACTCACGACGTCACGAAATTCACATTGAGTGTCAGTCGGCACTGCTGTTTTTCCACCTCAATATTTTCCCCAAAATGAGGATGCTTGATCAAAATTAATGAACTCAATGTACATTGTACATATTACTAAGAGTTCTAGGAACAACATGCGAGTGCATTTTGATTGATTTCAATTATATTTGTTGTGAAAATCTTGATTTCAAAATGTGATTTTCGCGACGTCGTGTGTCTATAGAGGGTGTTGTGGCTATAGTGTAGTGAAGCATGAAGAGGAGCGTGTGTGGTGTAGTGGATAAGACGCCTGTCTCATGATACAAAGGTTGTGAGTTCGAGCCCCACTACGGCCAACATGTTTGTATCCTTGGGCAAGGTACTTAGTCTCAATCCACCCCCAAGACTGCTCAGGACCGCGTCATATGGACACCGTGCTTTTTCAGCTTCTGCACCAGTTTTATGGAACCCGTTGCCGGTGCAAATCCGTAATCCGCTCACTGAGTCTTTTTAAATCAAAACTGAAAACACATCTTTTTACATTGCCAGATGTTTAATTTATATATGACTCTGTATTATTATTATTTTTTCCAAACTTTTTATATTCTAACGTGCAATATTGTGTGTCAATTCAGTCTGATTCGGACCTTCCATCCATTTCAGACGCATGATCTCTTCCGAACCACAAATTGCAGTGCTGGTAACTGCTTTCTCGCACAATGTCATGTGCTTTTTAAATTGTAGGTAGTTTCTCGTTCAGTTTTTTAATGGTGTTAGTCTGCATTCATATTATGTATTTTTGGTATTTTGTGATATTTTTCATGTAAAGCGCTTTGTGTTATTTGTAAGGCGCTATATAAACACGGTATTATTATTATTAATTGCCTCGTGGTTCAGAAGTCACGTAGAAATGGTGGTCTCGTGTATCGGAAGAGCAAAATCTGAGCACGTTAAAAAAGGTCACAGATTCCTTCGTAAAGAGTAGGGGATCATCCTGGTCTGTGGCTGTACACACACCCCCACACAAACAAATCTACTTTTTTATGAATATCTTGTATTTCCTTTGTTGATCATGGGCTCCACCACCTGAGCCACCACCCCTGCTTTTTCAGATTCGAACTACTGTTACTCTATCTTTTTAAATTCACACATTTCAATGACACTTTTCACAATTTTACTATCTCTCAGTTAAAACGATGCATCAACCGCTTCAATAGGCCAAGGGGTTGTGAAGATTTTATCATGATGACCCATTCAGAAAAATGTAACACCGCCACCCTTTTTGGATGCCTACCTATGATATGCGACGTTCTATAAATTAACAACATAAACTAAAAACTGCAAAACAATCACTTTTGTGTATTAATCTGAAAGAGAGAAGTAATTGAGGATATTGCCAATGAACTTTCAGGTCCCAGGTATTCATGACAGATTAGGTACCGTAATTGACAATGACTGGGCCATTTAATCGCAGATATACGTGTAATTGGAGCAAATTTCAATGAGGCTTGACTAATAAACTGAATGAACTATAGTCTTGAAGTAGAAAAAAATCCTAGCAACAGCAAACATAAATTATTTCACAAAGTTCTGTCTTTAATTTTACGTTTTCATCTTTAACAACATTTGCCAAACATTCTCAACAAGAACAATGCAGTTGCACATCATTGTTGGGTATATATTCTAACCAAAATATTATTTGGTGTCACTAATTTCTCTTTCTCTTTCTCTTTTGATTTATTGACAGCTCATACATCAGAATGGTAGATGCATTATTGATATTACCATGGTAACCATTATCAAAAGGAGATGAAGTATCAGTTAATAACAAAGAATATTATTGCACCATGCAAAGACTACAGCCTTTCAAGTTTTCGACAGTTCGTCTTCTAGGTCTATTGAACACAACCGCAACAAGGGATCTGTTGACCACACACAATGTTATCAGCTCATCATCCACTATCTTCTGTAGAACACTGTCAAATAGTTCAGTTGTCAGGTCAGAAAAAACTAGTCGTAATCATCGTCCACAAAATCATCGCTCAAGCTCAAGAAGTTCCGTAAAAGTTGGGATACATCCCACAAGATTACATCAGAGAACAACAGGTGATGAAAAGTCTTTTACCTCCAGAATATCTGGTCAATATTACAGAGGTAAAGGTGTAGACTTTGATAATAATAAGTACAGGCAGAATTATACCAAATATACTAAGCGCCCTGTTGAGAGTGTCTCTGGTGAGGGGAGATTACAGGATGAGACTACACACGACCCTGGGGATGTGTTTGGAATGCTCAACTCTGACAGCCCTGTACCAGTGGTAAGTTATTTGCTCGTGCAATTGCACACTTAATTTGAAGGCTGATTGTTCTTTATAGGTTTTGTGTGGCACATAAATGGTGAAATCTTGAATCAAGATTCAATTTCTTTTCTTGAAATTTGAAGGTGGAACAATAAATAATGGGGCTTGGCATATTCTGAATTTAGTTGTCTGAGGACAGAGCCACTTCTGAAGAATGCTTGACCTAAAGGCATACTCAATAAAACCTTATTCCTTTCTTTGTTTTAAAACACTGTTTTAAATGTTTGACACAATTGCACCAGGAATTATGTTTAATTGTCTACATGTACATGTACCTAAAACTTGAATATAGCATCCAATTCAGCTAATTCAGTGTTGCATTATCCTATTGATAACTATTCAGTCATGTTATTTACTCCAGGATCGCAGGGATGTAGGCAGCAAATATGACAGCGAACCAGACAGTGATGGCGAAGATCAATGGCAGCGCCCTCGTGGTCGTCGCAATGTTCCGTATTGGTTTGCGAAGCAAATGAAGAATCTCTGCAAGGAGGGCAAGGTATCTTACGATTGTTTCAAAACTGAACAATAAAGTTGTTGTTTTTAATCAATCACCTTCATCTTATGATTGTTTCAAAACTGAACAATAAAGTTGTTGTGTTTAATCAATCACCTTCATGGTGTATGCACTGCAGTGTCCATATTGGTTTGCTAAGCAAATGAAGCAACTCTGCCTGGTATTTTAATTGTCTCAAAAAGGTTATTTTGTCAACATTATGATGGCTCAATTTGGCAGCCCTCTATCATGGTCTGACAGTGGTTCCTTAATGGTTTGCTTTGCATTGAAGAATCTCTGCCTGAAATTTGTATTGCCTCAAAAGTTACTAGTCATATTGTATGGCGCATTTATGGTGTGATCAACCAAAATGAGTCAGAACTATTGATTTTGAGATAACCAAACAATACATTTTTGTCTTTTCTATTGTTTTGAAAACACTTGTGATATATCGACTTCAGACTCATTCTGCTTAATCACATCACATTTGGAGTAGACGATACACTCATATTTAACCCAAATTGTATGAAATTTGATAAAACATCTGAATTTTGAAGAGTCGTTCTCATATCATTTCAATGCAGTATTTTCTATCAAGTATTATTTTGTATTAAGAGAAGTGAATTGAGACCCTGTTGACTATCTATAAGACACAATGTCAGACACAATTTCAAACTTAATGCCCAAAGTTTCACTTTTTGAAAACCAGGGCAACCAACTACTTTACATAACATTAACCCTAACACTCCCGGTGGATTTTCCAACAAAATATTTTTCAAGCAAAAAAAGCACACACAACAAGAGGTGCCACGCCCCGGGGTTTGAACCCACGACCTCTCGGTTGACAGTCGAACGCTCTACCAACTGAGCCACGGGGGAAGCTATGTAGCCCGGGCCATTATTTCACCCAAAAACCTCAGCGCCAGGTGGAACCGACTGGCTGGGAAATGGGATTTCATGGGGTACAGGGCTGTAAGGTTAATGAATTGAGTGAATGTACTCAAATTATTATTGAGGCCTTAGTTGCATGCCAAGGCAAAGAGGAATGTTTAATATGATCATTGGTGCATGCAGGATCTTGTTGAGCTTTCGTTTGGTCTAATCACGGATTCCATTTTTGGTGGCAAATCACTTTAATTTTATAGAATATTTTAAGTCTGTAATAATCGTAGTTCAAATTTGTGAAAAGCAAAGGTTTGTGTTATTATTGCTCGGAGAATCCAAATTTAGCACCTTGATGAGCAGGGTCATATTAATAATGGCACTATAGTTTGATCAGTTCCAAATTGGCGTAGCCTCCTTATTGCAGCGAATGAATACAGAAGGACGCGAATGCGCATGAAGTCAACAAGTTCACTGTGCATCGCATGTGTATGGCCATAATTGCACATGTACACATGGATTACTTTTGCAAACGGAGCGATATACACTAAATATTTCTTAACAATTTGGAACTGATTAAACTATACATTGTAAATGTTAATTTTCCCCTTTTATTTCACTTTGCAGCTGAAAGAAGCCATTGAGATGCTGGAGATACGGATGCTCAAAGTAGAAAGAGTGCAGCCTACTGCGATGAATTACAACATTCTCATTGGGGCTTGTGGGCGGGTGGGATATACCAAAATGGCATTCAAGCTCTATAATAATGTGAGTAATATTATAGAAATATATTTATTTGGCAGTAATTGCTGCATAGACTTATAGATGATGTGACCGTTGTTTACAACAGTAGTGTTTACAAATTGATTAGCGCCTGGTCTGAAGACATGCTAGAGGTACATTTTACTAGTCCATGACTACTGTTAGTACTATTCAAAAGCAAAATACTCATAACTGAGCGCCAATTTTAAAAGCACCTGCCCTTATGGTGCGTACGCATACTGCCGGGCAACCAGATTTAGTGACTCTCATTGTGCTAGGGATGCAGACCATGACTACTGCACTATCTACAACGTAAGTAATGATCAATCAAGTGTGAATTTAATTTACAAAGCACATTCCCTGTAGGTAGGTGCGTACGCATACCGCCAGTTTATCTAAATCTGTGCAGTGATGTCAGAGTATATACTTTGTGCGTAAATGACAGATTCCATCTTTGACTGTGTGGGTCAGCGTTTGAAATAGTGGTCATCCATTCACTCGAAATGACAACATTTATTGGACGATAAGCAGTTTTTCTATGCCGATTATACGACAGAAACCACAATTTTAAATTGTCTATTTTCAGTTTCACACCCAGAAACAAATAAACAAATGCCATAAAAGCAAGGAGAACTGTGACTGTTAATGTCTTCTCTTTTCAATGTCACTTTGACCGCATGTTTTACATTACTTTTCCAGTAGTATCATCTCTATGGTTGTTGTCATTTCATTTGTACATATATGAAGAATGGCTTAAAATGTGATCTTCTTTGAGTACGGAACCAACTGAAAAAAATGTGGATAACTAAAAATTAAAAGATTTTAAAATTAAAACAAAATCTCCTGCTGGGTCATCCGCTGGATAACCAGTTTATTTTTCTTATTTCTAATGCTGGTGTGGGTACTTAATAATCACTGCAATACACTCTGATGACACTGCACTGAGTAAAATGTAACAGAGATGTGAGTTCTCGGCCATTCGCCTTGGGTGGGGCTTTTTCACTCACAATGTCGGTGGTTTTATTTCCCTTTTTTAGCCTAACAGTTAAGAGACATCATAGTCCGGACGGCACGCTTTATACAGCGTGGGACTTCAGAAATCAAAAAATCAACAAAAGCTTGGGGGTCAGAATATTTCTGATATAAAGGGTGTAGTTGTATAAAGCGATGAGATAAAATAAAAAGGGTGGGGGTTTCTCAGCAATCATCAAAATAATCAAAATACCGACCTTGTCGGCTCGCTAGCGCTAGTTATGTCATAAATATGTATCCGATATCGGGTCCGATACTTCGATTCGAAATTAAAAAGTCGCCATCTTTAAATTGGTTTCAACAATATAGATGGCGCTATATAACAACAAACCAGGGAGCTCCCTGGTTTGTTGTTATATAGCGCCATCTATTGTTGAAATCGTGACATTTTTTCAAAATGGAAACTCGACGGGACTACGAAAGTGTCGTACGCAGCGTAATATCACATTTTAGGGAGCATAAGAGTACCAAAAATGCACTGATTTGATAAAATAAATCCATTTGAAATGAATCTACATGTACTCTATAAATTTGCATTAAATAATCGTATATAGCCGGCAAGGTGTTTTTTAAGTAAGCTTTTTTTTTTTTTTCTTCTTTCAATTATTTTTTTTGATGAATAATTTCGGGAATCCGGGGACCCGTCCGAAAAACAAAACGGCTCCCGGGATGTTTCTGCCACTTTGTCCTTTCTTCCAATGAGTGCCTTTTCAAATTTGAATTCACAAAATGATCAAAATATCCCCTTTTCGGTATAAAGGGTGGGGGTTGAACATTCCCAAATAAAAAGGGTGGCTCTGTAAAAAGGGTGGGGCAAAAATAAAAAGGGTGGGGGTCTGACCCCTGTCCGGCCAGTGGACATTACAACAAATTCACATGATTTTTCAAGTTTCATATTAAGTCTTTTTTTAATTATTAATTAGGCTTTCAGGCAACAAGATTAATTAATTGTAATAAAGAAATTCAATGGAATTTAAGGGGGGTGTTAACCCAAAAACATGAAACTTATCAAGCGCTGATTTTTTAAAACTATTAATGTAATGCATATAAAAGTATACATTTTTGGAAAGGAAATGAGTCGGAGAATCCATTTTTCACTAAAAATGCTGATTTTTGAATTTTTACCAACAAATAATCTAAAGACACTTCTCTGGGATTTTTTATTTTTAACATAAGGCCATGCGTTATGAACTCGCCACCCTTAGCGTTACATCACAAATATTATGAATTTTTACACCAATTGAGTTTCAATTTAGAATATCTCCACAATTATCAACCCTAAACTAGCAAAAGTATACATTTTTGGAAAGCTGAAGACACAAGCAATCTAAATATACACATTTCAACTCATTATACAGGGTGACCTTGAAATTATACAGGGTGGAAAAAATAAATTCCGGATAAAAAGTGGGTTACTTAATGCATTGCTTATTACTAACTTACAGTAATAAACTGAAAGTAAACAATGTTTATATGGTTAGAGGATGGGGGAAGCCTACTGACTTTGGAGAAAGAAAAATCACAGTTGTTTGTTAATCTCAGAATACAGGGTGTTCCAAATTACGTTATTTTGTTCTCTACAATTCAACATATTTTGAACTGAAACATTTTAGCCCTAACCCCAACTGAAAAAGTAAGTCCATATTTAGATTCCTTATCAAATTTCCCTTCAGAAAATGTATACTTTGACTATGATAGGATAAGTAATTAAAAAAATACAGCAACTTTTAGATTTTGAAGACATCCGCAATACTTACTACAGTGTTCAATATGAAAACGGGTAGTTTTGTACGTAAAAGTTCGTATTTTATAGACTAAACCAATCATAAAGAGTTCAAAATGAGTAAAAACAATTAGCAGAATTGTTTAGCTGTAAATTAAGACCAAAATCAAGTTTGTAGCCCCTGTAGTACTTTAGCAGTAGTGAATTTAATCAAGTTTACACACGCGAAACCCCGTTCCAATAGAGTTTATGTGTACCTCCTCCCCCCCCCCCCCCTCCTCCACCTTGACTGTTCGCAATTCAATCAACCACAACTTCGTTAATTGAGAAGCTATATCGTTCATATTTACAGGTTTGTTAGTCATATTAATTAGCTTTTGAATGAGACCAAAAACATGACTATAGCTTTTTGTTTTGCTGAGATATGATGAATTAAACAGATCACAATTTGAAAATACGTAACAACACCACCATTTTTGGGTGGCGAGTTCAAAACGCATGGCCATAAACATTTTGCTTTTTTAAAATGTTGACCCAAAAACTTTTTTTGAGGTAAAAAAACAACACTTTTTCGCAAAAACTAAACTAAAAATTCTTGGAGTGTTAGTAATATCATCACTCTTGTATATTCATTTCATGTGATAATAAGCCAACATTGTTTCATTAAGATAAAATATGATCTCTGAGCTTTTAGTTCTTAATTTGTTTTGTTGTCATATGAGTCTTTCTGGTTGCAAGTGCAGTTTAAATGTAATTTAATCATTTAACCAAAAAAGTGAAATTCTATCTCATAAATAGATTTTGAATCATGATGATCACAGGTTTACTCCCCGATCATTTATATTTTTCAACTTTTTACCTTTTCTCACCAAGGACCTATTTTTTCTTCAATTTTTGAAGTATTTAAGTAAATAGTATACAATAATCTTTCATATAAAACATGTTAATTGCTTGGCTTCGACTTAGTTACCTCTTTCTGACCATTTACACTTCACGGCCGCCATCTTGGATTTTCAGCCAAATTTCCATAATTTCACTAATTTTCGGCATTTTGAAACCAAGAATCAATTTTTTCTTCAATTTTTGAAGTTTCTAAGTAAAGCTTACACAATTATCTTTCATATAAGACACGTTAATTGCTTGGCTCTGACTTATTTCTCTTTTTATGACCCTAATGGAATAAATGATCGAGATGTCTATGTAAAGCAACACCTGTGTGATTTATCCCCGACATCAATTTTAGATGAAGAAGAGAGGAATCCTACCAGAGGATGCCACCTACACCGCCCTCATCAATGCCTGCGCTGAGTCACCGTGGCCCACAACAGATGGCATAGCAAGACTACGCCAACTCCATGGACAACTCCAGGAGAAGGGCGTCAACATCAACCTCATCACTTGCCATGCCCTGATGAAGGCCTATGCAAAATGTGGCGACATCGAGATGACCTTTAACCTGTTCCGCCATCTGCTTGTGTCCAGTCCGCGAGTGACGGCTGAGAGTTTCAGCTTTTTCTTGTTTGCGTGTGCCAGCGACAAGAAGGCAGGCTTGACTTATGCTATACAGGTAGGGTGGGCTGGGGCATGAGGGTGTGGGCTGTAGGTTTGAAATTGTAACTAAAATATTATTTGTCTACCTCAAAATGTTGCTGAATGGATTACTTTTTTTGCAATTTTATAATTTGGGCTGATTTGACTGTTTTAGTGATTTTTGCAAAATAGGACTCATCATTTTTATCCAAAAAGGACTCATCATGCGTAGGGATGATTTCTTTCCTAAAACTGACCTAATTGATGCAGATAAAATTAAAGGTAGATGACCCGATCACATTTTCGTAACACAGAATTATTTCAAACATATGGAGATTTTCATATCATATGAAAGCTCGTATTTTTCTCATCATCATACTGAAATTTGACGGCCTAAATCGGTATAATTACGGAGAAATCGATGAAATAGCGTCGAATTACCGCGAATGGTGGTAACCACCGATATAGTTTGTGTACTACTCAATGGGTACAGTTCACAGCATCTTGTGCGTCTAAAATAAGAACCATTAGAGCTATGCAACTCAAACTTTGGAACACAACTTTTTTAAGGATGACCTTTCATGTAGAATAGAAAACTTCAAGTTGAAAATCGAAAATGTGATCGGGTCATCTACCTTTAACAGAAAAATGAAGAGATTTTGAAATATTGAATTTTGAAGTACAAAAAATACAATCAATTGTCAAAGTCGATACATAATAGTAGGCTCTTGATGGAGCAGATCTCATATTTGCAATTATATAAGAAACATAATCTATTAATGACCACTTGTATAATCTGTTAAATTTCACAATTTGCACAGGGTTGGAGGTGCTTACAACTGCGGAACCTACAACATGACAAGTTCACATACAACCTGTTGCTTAGAGTGGCAAGGGATTGTGGGATAGGTGAGTTGGAAACAGCCAATCGGGTGCTTCTGCAAAGAGGGGATTTCCAGGAGTTGCTTCCACCTCCAGAACAACCACACCAGAAGGTAAAAAGCAAGTCGTGGAAAAACAAGAAAGATGTACCTGTGAAAGCAAAAGATGAAAGAATTGAAATATTTCCAATAAATCCTGTTTCTGAAGATAGCAATGCACTCAGTGATGAAGATGATGAGTATGGTGATTCAGAGACAAAACATACTTACTGGTGGGAAGAGGAACTAAATGAGCGCCTTCAACTAAATCAGACTCGCAAAATTGATTGGACCACATCAAAGTCATCAGTTGCTCGAACTGAAAACTTGCCAGATGACGTAGGTACAAATTTGCCAGACCCTCAGATGTTGCCTTTGCAAGATAATCTGCCAAATCTGTTGGAGGCATCATCGTCTGATTTGCGGCACGTCGTTTCATTGGGAGGTATGGACAAGCCGCAGAATAGACTGGCTCTCATTGGTGGCAGTCGTGGGATTCTTGAGAAAATGAGGTCGGAAGGGATCAAACCGGACATCAAGACATTTGGCCTGCTGACGGAAATGATTCCGTACAACAGGGAAGCGGAGAAGGAATTGATGGTTGCCATGGATACAGCAGGGGTCAAAGGTGATATTATGTTCTATAATGGATTGATCCGAAGGAGGGCTATACGGAGAGATGTCGAGGGCGCCAAGGTAAGATAATATGTAGGGCTTGATTTAAAATTGGAAGTTTTTATCTAAAAATAAAATCCTAAAAAGGGGAGGGGCCCACAATGGAAACATGGAGGCCCTGTTTGAACCTTTTTTCAATGCCTTCTGATCAGTTCCCAAGATTACCATTTCACACCTTAACCAGCTCCCTATGGCCCCCAGATAAATCTCAAACAGTTCTAAAGGTCAAAATGATGCTATGTTTTTCCCCATATTTTGAGTGAAATTCAGTGTTTGTATCTAACTTGGAATTATTTCTTCAACGGTTAGGAATCTATACCAAAGTTTTTGATGGTTTTGTGCTGCAGAGATTTTCAAGTAAACAAGTGAACCTTTAAAAGAAAATTGATGTCTATAGAGTAACCTGAGGCAATACTGAATTGATATTTTGTTAGCTTGGTCAGTTCAGAATTCAGAATTTCAAAACAAACAGTCAATTCTGACAGTAGGGCCTATGTGGCAATATATGCCCTCCTGAATTATGATGAGTTCACCTGTTTTCCACTCATGAACATTGCTGCTCACAAAGCCTTCAAAGCGACAACAAAAATCTCCCACCTGTTTAAAAGTGTTTTAAATGTAACATTTATTGTAGGTAATTCAGTAAAGTTATAGGCTGAAAGATGCCACAACTTCTATGATCAAAAGATGGCATTCCATTTTTGTTTATAAACATCAGGTAAAAGAAAATCATAGCTTTTTTTAAGAATGGCTGACACAATGGGAGAGGGCAAAATTCAACCTAGTAAAACCCTGTAAATACTATAGTTTGATTAGTTCCAAATTGATGAAGCCTCCTTACCGCAGCGAATGAATACAGAAGGATGCGGATGTTCATGAAGGCAATAAGCACACTGTGCATCATATGTGTAACGCCTGCGTGCAGCCAAAACCATGTGTGTGTGGCATAATCGCGCACGTATGCTTGAATTACTTTTTCGCACGAACAGATAAAAACTGAATATTTCCCGCCAATTTGGAACATATAATAGGAGAGGCATACTTTGGTTTGGGTAACACGGTCTGTGAAATACAAAGAACGTCCAGGCAAGTGTGCAGTGTCCGTTATACCTCTGACAGGCTTATAAAGCTAGGAAAGGAACAAAATCTGTCTTCACATACCCATACTTTTGCTGCATAAACCCTATGTGATGAGCCCAATTTTTTGTGGTTTTGTCTTCTTTTTTAGTTGTCCTAAAAAATTGGAGGGAAATCTTGTCTCCGTAAGGCGAAAAACAGGGGGCCAAAAAAACAATTTAAAAAAAAAAAAAATCACATTTAGCATAGCTATTTTTGTTCTAAATTTTGTTTTTAAACCGCATATCGCATAGCTATTTTAAGGTCAAACTCAAATTTCTGGGCATCCCATATAAAATTATACCTCATTTTGATCTTTTTGATTACAGGAATTACTGTCTGTATTGACCACAAAAGGTCTGTATCCTACTGTGAAGACATACGGCAGTTTGGCAATAGGATGTTCCAAGAGTGAAGACGGTCTAGAGCTTATTGAAGATATGACGGTAAGTACGGGGTGTCCCAAAAGTGTCAATACCTTTTAAAAGCTGTATATCTCCGTTAAAATAATTTGCAACATATAGCTAATATTTACTACTTTTATTTCGGCTGCTTGAGACTTTGTTAGCACTTGTTCATCTGGTACCGATGTAAACACAGGCTCTTTGGTCTATGGGTAATCCTTTTCAGCAATAATGAAGAGGGACCGGGTTCGAGACCGTGTATTTTTTTGTCTATATATATTATTTAAATTAATTTGCAGTGTAAAACTGAAAAAAAGTATTTGGATAGATAAAAGAATTATTTTGATACCAAACTGTTTACCTTTTCCAATTATTTTCTGTAATTGAAAGTAAAATTTAAATTATGTATAAGTGAAAATGGCGATATCTTGGACGATCCCTTAAGTAATCCTAAATCTAAATACAATATATCATACCTTAATATAGATAAACAAAACAAAAATGAGATGAGTTTATTATAATGGATTGTTTTATAAAAAACCTTTAGTTTAATGTCGTCTGTAAATTGTTTGCAGCACGCTGGACTGAAAGTGAACCTTGCGGTATTCACTGCACTGATTGGTTCAGCCAATAGAGTGAGGGACTATGACTACATAGTGAAGCTTCTTAAGGCCATAGGTACATGCAAGGTATTACCGGACAAGCCCCTATTGGAGAAGTTGGAAGGCATTGCTTCGTTTCATCAATCATTAAAAGCCAAGGTATGCTTCTATGGATGCAAACAAATATATGTGACCAGTCGTATCACAAAGTACATGTTGTCGGCAAACAAAGTTTTGAAATAGAAACCAATAAAGTTGGTAAAATATAAAGAAAATAAGAGTAAAAAATATGTTTTTTGAAAGTATATCTTGTGATTCCAAAACAGTGAGTGAAAAACATGTGTTAAAGCAATTAACAGCTGAAGATCGTCTGACTTCCAACATCATAATACATGGTACATATAGGCATCTTGGCCTCAGATATGATAGAAGTTGAATCCCAACTAAAATGTGTAATTTCTTGGGTTATCTAGGGTCGTAAGGCCCAAATAAATAAATACAAAATTCAAAAGAAAAACAAGAGAGGACTGAATTAAAGTCACATCAATTGTTCTACTTGCAACTGTAATGTCAATGGGAACCAGTTGACACTGGTGACAGAAATAAGTGGTCATGTGATGTAAGTAAAGCATGCTGGTGTTGCCCAAGAAATCTTCTTTGCAAAGAGACATAATCGCCTCTGGGAATGAGGTGAAGTTTTATGCAGTGACCCGAAGTTTCAGAAGTTGCTTCATGATGGCGCTAAACACTACCCAGGCTTTTGTGATGGTTCCTGTTGAGCATTCTTGAACTGAGACACACATTACATAGCTTCAAAGAATTGTACAGGGTTTCCCATCCATGTGGGCTAATATCTGTGGTAAAATATCCGGATATGCCATTGGCATACCTAACAACAAAATCATTTATGCTCAAATATTTTATTTTGTTTCCAGGATGCCGATTCCAAGGCCCGCACCGGAGGCAGAAGATGGACTAAAAACGACGAGAAGGGATTGAACAAGTTTCGTCAATACTATATCCCATGGCTGGAGAGAGTCAAAATGGCCAAACAAGAGCATCCATGGGATGATTACAGACCAGAGAAACACCAACCGCCAAATAGGCAAGATATAATAGATCGTTGAATCACATGGAATTGTACAACAATTGGCAACAAGAAATGAACTGATTTGGTCAATTCAACACAGTGGACTTTGAGTTCATTTATACCAGGAATATAAAAATATTGCCGATCATATCCTTTGAAAGTCAATAATAAATTATATCATAATGATATATGATGATCAGACTTTCTGTTCAACATCAACATCAACAAAAGTCACATTATTGCGTTACAATTTCTTAACAGTCTTAGGGACACACCATTAGATACTCAGGGGGGGCATGGAAGTTTTTTTAAAAAAACTTTGCCCACTATCCAGGAGAAAAACAAAAACTTTGCCCACCAACCAGAAAGAAGAAAAAAGATCACCCACTGCCAAGTAAAAAAAAAGAAAGATGACTCACCAGAATCACCCAACTTAATGTACAGAAAAACAGTAAAACCTAAAAAAACAACCTTTGGCCAAAAAAAACCAAAACTTGCCGCCCCCCAAAAATGTCGCCTACTTCAGTGACAAAAAAAAAAATCCGCCCGACCCCAACTTCCATGCCCCCCTCCCCTGAAAATCAAATGGTGCGTCCCTCAATGGAGCTAAGGCAACAACAAACCAACACCCTGTGCTACAAACAAATGTCTCAGGTTGAATTAGTTAGTCAAGGTTTTTTCTCTCCCCTTCAAAATGACACAAAAAATATCATACAAATGTTTACTGTTCATGAGGGAAATGGCACAACATAGCTCCCAAGGTAACTGGAGACAGTGTGCCTACAATTTATTAGCAGGCCCACAGTCGCCAGTTAACTGAGGGGAGCTATTTTGAACCATTTCAAGTAGAGCAGTAAATATTGATTTTTTAAAATTTTTATAACATTAAAAAAATTCCTGTCATATTTGAAATTCTTTGATACACAAAGATAATACTCGCATAAATCCCCATGAAAAATTACAGCGAGCAGGGATAAAATTACCTCAAGTAGTGAAAAAATTGCCACAAGCATGAAATTGATGTAGTATCCACCAATCCAATGACAGGAATATTTTATGTGTAATAATGATCGAAACTGCTCAAAAAAAGTTTGGAATATTTTTTCAAGCACAAGATTTTCAAATATCACAGGATAAAAAAGGCCTTTTTAAGGTCAGATTGTCTGAAAAAAGGCCTTATAACGGTCAGATTGTCTGAACACAAAAGAGCTACATTTACAGGGCAAGAAAGATAGCTCGGCACTAGCTGAACATGCGTGTGAAGAAGGTCATGAACCACTCTGGAACCAATCCAAAAGCATTGCACAGGTTTCCAATCTTGGTATGCGGCTTGTTCGTGAAGCTTTAGAGATCAGAATCAATGAATCATCAACAATCAATAGAAATGACGGCAAAGATATCAGCCGCATGTGGCGCTCTCTATTTTTTATCAACACGATCAATCAATCCCGCCAATCGATAAAGGGGCAGCCCAAATGATGACAACAAGAGAAGTGGCAATCTCTGTTTTGTTTAATATTATAATAATTTGGTCCTGAAGAATTCAGAGCTAATCCTGAAGAAAGCTTGACAGATTAAAACTCGTCCGACGGCGAACCCGTTAAACTTTTAACTTATATTATGAGTAAAAGCCTATCTCACAATCACGGGATATGTTCATTAAGTATTATATATCCATGTAAAGCTGATGGTAATGATATCCAATTTGAAGCAATCCCTTGTTCCAGTCCTCAGTCACATGCTTGGGAACATAGGGAGGTCACAATCTAAAAGTGCCAAAATCAACACTAATTTGGTCATTAAAATCAATAGATCATCACACTACACTGTAGTGGTCAATGTAACACTTCATTGAACAGAAGACAAAGATGTTCTTTTGAGCAAATAGTGTTGATTTTGGCACATTTAGATTGTGACCTCCACATGTTCTCAAGCAAGTAGCTGAGCACTGGAGCAAGGGATTGCTTCAAATTTGGTATCATTGTAAAGATGAATACATCAGCTTGACATGGATATATAAAGAGTGTGATCCAAAACTGGTAAACATTTGATGAAAATTTTAGAATCACTCAAATTAATCAAAAAAGTACTTTAAATAGTAGAGGAAGGTCCATATTTTATTATACCAAATTTTAAAAAAATAATAAAAAAAATTGCTAGGCGTACCGTAATATGAAAATAATGAATACATCCTTTCTTATTTTACATATTGTAAGTATACAAACCATTTCATTGATATGTGATGACACTTTCAATAAACATCAACTTATGTAGCGGTTAGAGGTCGTAAAATGCTAATTCCAGTGATTTTGTCCGTCCCTCACAGAAAAAATACAACTTTTTTGTCTCCTAGCTACTAAACTTTTTTTTTTAAATAACGAAGTACCCTATCTATCGACAGACCCTGTCAGCTCTCCAAAAATAAATATTACAAGTCCCTGAAACCTTATTGGTCCTAGTAATTTAACTTTAAATGTGATGTCCGTCCCTCACTTTACTCTCCGTCCGTCCCTCACGTTATTGTTGTTTTTTCCCTTGCATCACAGCTGTTGTCAAATTTATTATTTATTTTGCTGTAATCTTGTTTACAAATGCACTTAGATGTCACAGATTATATCTCAATTGATTAAAATCACTTTAAGCAATGTAAAACACATATAAATGATAATGTGCTGCTGAAACACAATAATGTCCGTCCCTCACTTCCGTCCCTCACATTATGAAATAAGGTCATAAAAGGGGCCTACACCCCAACTAAAACTAATTTTCTTGTTTTTTCTCTGAAATGCTATTAGTTAACTGTCAAATATTATATTTCAAATTGAATTTGATCAATATTGTTGATTTTAAAAATTAGTCTCATTTTGTCCGTCCCTCACATAAAAAAGTGTCCGTCCCTCACACATTTTTAACGACGTCCCTTGGCGATCCCAAGTGCATTGGACTTGCAATTGTTTGATATTCATAAATGGTTTTATTCTCGAATTCATAATTTGTGAGAAAAGTTAATAAAAGTTGCATAGTTTCAATAAAATATTGTTAAGTGTACAGAATGGTTGTGTTACCCATTTCTATTGATGTTCATCCCTCACGCATCAAAAACGACCCCTACTTAAAATCGTAATGTTAATTTCACTTTATAATACATTTGATATGTGTATAAACATCATTAGCAAGTACACATATATTAAGTTTTCATTTGTCATTTTCACTGGGGAAAGCATTTTATCTATTGATTTCCGTCCCTCATGTGAGGGACGGAATTGGATCACACTCTTAACCTTAATGAACATATCCCGCGATAATTGAAAATCTTGTGCTTGAAAAAATATTTCAAACTTTTTTTGAGCACTTTATTACAAAAATATACAAAATAACTCTTTCACATTCTGAGTAGTGGCTATGTGATACAATAACAAGATAAAGAAACCAATTGTTGCATTGTTTTTGTTACTTTTATTACGAAAACACAATAAATTGGTTATAAAAATATTAAAGATGTTATATGTATTGTCTTTAAAAATATGTTTTTAAATATTAATTTGACAAGAAATGTTAAGTAAGACTTAGTCTGGAAAACAATTGAATAAAAGAAATATATAATTTATAACTTGTTTGAGGCAAGAGAAGTTTCATATATTGATGCATAATTATTCTAGCAGGATACTGTCACCCCTCGCAAAATAACACTATAATATTAATTTTCAGTAACTTTTTTTGAGCACTTTATTACAAAAATATACAAAATAACTCTTTCACATTCTGAGTAGTGGCTATGTGATACAATAACAAGATAAAGAAACCAATTGTTGCATTGTTTTTGTTACTTTTATTACGAAAACACAATAAATTGGTTATAAAAATATTAAAGATGTTATATGTATTGTCTTTAAAAATATGTTTTTAAATATTAATTTGACAAGAAATGTTAAGTAAGACTTAGTCTGGAAAACAATTGAATAAAAGAAATATATAATTTATAACTTGTTTGAGGCAAGAGAAGTTTCATATATTGATGCATAATTATTCTAGCAGGATACTGTCACCCCTCGCAAAATAACACTATAATATTAATTTTCAGTAACTTTTTTTGACAATTCAGGCTCTAAATGTTAGTAAGTGTTGCAATGAAAATAAGACTTTCTTCAGACTGTAATTTTGTATTAATTAAACCAATCAACTCTGACAATCTTAGTATTATCATGAAGACTTTAGTAATTGTTTTGGTATTCAGTAATATTGGAAAATTCCATATGAGTCAAATATTACTTTTTGCATACAATGATCTATCGTACAGTCCAATCTCTATCCCAGGGGTTCTCAACGTGGGGGTCGTTTGGGGTTTTCCAGGGGGTCATGAAGGGCTCATAAATATAAGTTTTGGGGGAACCGTGTTACATTTCGCTTTAAAAAAGCTTAGAAAAACCTAAAAGAAACGTTCATATATGCAAAATGTCCTGCCCCCTACGCTCGCATCCAAACTAATCAGTTTCATTTACGACTTTCGCCTGGTGTTTTTTTTCTTTCAATTTTTGTTTTGGGGGTCACGTTAATGACCAGGAATGTCAAAAGGGGTCGTGGGGCAAAAAGGTTGAGAACCACTGCTGTATCCGGACATGATGGGACCATGCAATGGTCTGATAAGTGACAAAAATGGGGTCTGAAGTGCTAAAATTGGGACAATAGAGTATTGAATGAGGGGTTATAACAGTGACAAATGTATTATATTAAGCACTAAACAGCACTACCAACATCAAAAAATGGCCTTCAAATACTTCAGAGCATGAAAATAGTGATAAGGCTGGAGAAGAAAAAACACCTTATTTTCTTTTGGGATCGTTCAGCTGGATAACAGGGTTATCCAGATAAAAGAGACTGTATTTGCATTCCAAGTGATAGGCCTATGCAATCTGAGGATATTCCTTCCCTTTGCTACACAGCTGCACTGAGCCAAAAAAGAAACTTATAAAAAAAAAGAAACTTATAAAATTTTAACAGATCACCAAATAAAATTCTGTGCATGAAAATGTACCAAATTTGGATACAATATTACTGCAATAATGCAGTAATATTGCATCCAAATAGGTACATTTTCCAGCAGAGAATTTTATTTGGTGATCTGTTAAAATTTTATAAGTTTCTTTTTTTTTATAAGTTTCTTTTTTGGCTCAGTGTATATGGTGACGAAGAAAAAACACCACCCTGTTCTCTACGGGCCCGACAGACTCTTTTTTCTTTTCTTTTTTGGAATTTTAAGTATATATATTTTTTAAATTGTTGAAAATTCACTAATATCTTCAGAACAATTTAAATAAAAAAATGACCCACTGACCCAACCTCAGAGGCCCGTATACCTGTAGAACAAGGTTTGTGTTTTTTTGTTACCAAAGAGCCATTTTTACAGATCAGGAAGGTAATGGAAGACCACTATTTTTGTTTGCATTTATATGCGTTTGAATGTGGGATATTTGGCTATAATATTTTATTTCTCTTTTGGCTATAGCACTCATGAACAGCGAAATATGGTGACGAAAAAATATATATATCCCATATAACACAAGATAACAGGAATATTAGTACCGCTTCAAGATCACGCAACAATTTTTGCAATTATGGGGATTTTTTCAAAACTTAGTAAATCCTCCCCTACAATGATACATGTACGTTCTCTAGTAAGCATGAAATTGATCATAATTTACAATTGATGTAAATATGGTAAACAATTCCTTCTTGTTAATCATGTCATAATAAATGGACCATTTATAATGGAACTCAAGGTACATTGTTTTCATTACAATTCCTTGCATAAAATAAGTAAATAAATATTTCTCCGTAAGGCCATAAAAACTCTGTTCTACAGGCCCGACAAACATAATTTTTAGAAATTGGTTAAAAAATGTTCACATGCAAATGAATTCAGACCGCCAAAAAAAGTTTGCTTGTCAAAAAATTGCAAAATGTTTACAGATTTTTAAAATGTTAACGGTAATTTTGAAGGGGAAATTTAAAAAAAAAAAATTAATTGGTCAACCGACCCAACGTGTGAGATCCATTTGCCGCAGAACGGGGTCATTTTTGTGGCCTTAAGGATAAGCTTCTACAAGGGAGCCTTTTTAATTATATGCTGTATGATACCATTCCAAATAAAGGCATGACATTTTGAATATCATGTTGCATTTTGTGTCTTTGCATAAACATTGAGTAATATACGCCATACACTTTTGTTATTGTAGCCCATTGTCAAATGACATACATGTAGGGCTATATTTGTGTGTTCCAGCTGCCTCTAGCACACCCCATGGAGAACATATCCAAGGGTCATTAGTGGCATTCTGCCAGGAAAACAAATCCTGTTTCAAACCCTTGAAAACGGACAAAAACTTGCTGTCCAATGCTAGATTGTTCATTTCTCGCGGGTCCTTCTCGATGTCGAATAGCTCCCATTGTGCTCTGTAATAGTACGAATCAAGATCTTTGAACCAATGTGTCTCTTGGTGAGCCCGTGTCCGGTTTAGAAGATCCTGGAAAGTGTGGGAGATATAGAAGTCCTGGTCGATAAAAAATGGCATACGGAAATGCATATTGTGGATAAGTTTATACTGACGTTCTCTAACCACTCTCATTGGATAATACATAGTGACCTCGTGGAGGTTATGACTTGCGTATATTTTGTCCCAGCCGCTTACTGGTTCCGATTCTAAAATCGGTAGCAGTGATTTTCCTGTCAGTGTTACCACCTCCTTGTTCAGTTTATACTTGGGGTACTTTACACCGAACCAATCCAATACGGTCGGTGTGATGTCTACTGTGCTAACAAGGGCGTCGCTTTCTTGTCCCCATCTGTGAGTGTGCAATGGAGAAGACACTAGATACGGTTCTGACATGCCGGATTCGTAGAGGTTTGTCCGTCCGTTGGGAAATGGTATGCCATTATCGGAGGTGAATATTACGAGAGTGTCCTTCGTGTGTCCAGCCGCTTCTAACTCGGCCAAAAACAATCCAATTCCTATACAAATGTAAAATGGGAATGGTATAATTAGATAGGCTAATCGTCATATCAATGGTTCAATTTTTAAAAATCTCACAAAGTCATGCAACCCCTGTTCAAGTATAGAAAGTTACAAAGCTCCCTTGAAAATTTAATACATGACCCCTATTTGTTCCTAGCTCCCCTGCCCCTCCTTCCATTATAATTAATAATTGAGGTTAAATAAGTAAATCAGAAATATGTTAAAGCTGCCTTGTCCTATAGTTGCATATTGACCCTGCCCTACATTAGTCATTACATGTAGGTTAAAGGGGCACCAAGAGAGATGTTGGAGGCTGCGCCCTCAATTATGATAAAAACTGGGATTAGTATATTTATACAATTACATTATATGTATGAACTTACACCTATAAGGATTAAGAAAAATCAGCCCTCTTTGTACAACAAAACGTCAATTCAAAAATGCTGATCGGCCCGATCAGCATTTTACGTCAGATAGTATCCCCTGCAGTATGTGTGATAAATAACGCGAACCATATTTGCATAGAGGGCGTTTTTCAATAAATAGCGATGGTATTGTTTTATTTAAGTTTTGCTATGTTTTTGTTAGTAGAAACAACAATAATGGCAATTTTTAATGTTCATTTTGAATTCTGAAGTTAATTTTTTTAAATTTGAAAATGTCAACACCACTTAATGACCCTTTAAGCGTTGGTGTGGTACGGGAAAATTATTGTACACAAAAGCATATTGGATGAAGGCTTAGACTGAATCCAGTCTATTGTCTATGCATGGCAAAGCGCAGTGTTGTTTTGAGTGATACACTGGCAAGAGTAAATTACGCACCTTAGGACTGCATAGGTGTGGAGTATACCTAATACCTACAATCATGGGATATAAAGGATGGCACGCTTTGTCCGAATTAAGGGGAAAAGCGGCCCCTCTCCCCCGAGGCAATGTTGATCCGAGTCATGTTATCATAAGCCTTGGCAGTTCCCCAACATTGATTGATGGGGTTGGGAAGGATAAGAAAGGGGGAGACTTCTGCTTTCTATATTCAACAGTACTATGTCCCAAGTCTGATCTCAATTGCGAGCACAGGGATGGTTGTAATAAGTTGTGTCAAGTGTGCCAACTATTTTTTTCCATGACTGTAGTATGAGGATATCCAAGGTTAGCTGTATCTTTGATATTTGCTTCAAATTTACTCAAAGGTATGATCAAATTCCTTCTGCTGTTATAAGAATACCTCACAAAAAATGTAAATACCTTGATCCAATCTGCTAATAGTAGTGTACTGCGCAGCTAAATCAGCCCTAGCAACTGGGGTGTCCTGTACAAAGTATGGCACAATAACATCTTTGGGGTCATACAAGGTTGGCTTCCAATCCGGAATCAATCCCATTCCTGGTTCACCGTTACCAAGTTTTTCACAAAACTGGCCGTACTGTGGACTGGTGTGGCCGCAACGATGGGGGTCGTGGAATGCAATGTACAAAAAGAAAGGTCTGCAAAAACAAATGAAAGATTAGGAATTAGTATACACTGTTTTGACACCATTTGTCTTGTTTTCTTTTCAATACAAGAAATACAAAAAATACAAAAAATTCAATTCAATTCAATTTTTTTTTGCATGTTATATTGTACATGTATATAATTTTACCAAACAATTTGTAGGCATCACTGGGTTTTTATTTATTTATTTCTTGAACTCTTAGGTCCGTATGCACAAAAGAGTTTGACCGAGTCTAAAGTTAGACCTGGTCTAAGTGGATTTTAGTTTTTGTGAAAGCACACCTTTAATTATATTTCCTTCTCAAATAAACTAACAAATTGTAAAGATTCGGATGCAAAGTTCAAAAATAGCACAAAATATCTCATGAAAATGCAGAGGAAAACAGATTTTGAGGCATGAATAAATTTCACTTAAACCAGGTCTATCTTTAGACCCAGTCTAACTCTTTTGTGCATACGGACCTTAATGTATATAAATCAATGTAAAGGGGGAAGGAGCAATGGATACAATACCCATCAACCCTGCTGTTTGCTACCTCACCTCAAAAAAGTTCGGAAACGTTTTTCAATCACCAATTTTCCGGATATTTCTTGATATATTTATATTATGTTACATATTGATGGAAAGCTGCGTTCCTCTTTCAAAGGACACCACATATGTGACCTGGCACATCAAAATGAGCGTAAAGTCGCTGGGGCTGATTTTGAGCTATGGCCTGAAATAGTCGTCTGACAAGGGGAGGTCGAAAGTGAGATATTTTCATTTTTGGAAAGATAAACTATTAAGAAAATATTTTGGGTCTAAATATGTTTTTCAAATCATTTTAGAGAGGGCATTTTATTCTTACATCCCAAGAAATGAATGCAAAGAGAGGACAAATGTTTTGAAATGTCTCCAAATTTCCATGTTTACATCGTCATTTCCAAGGATTTAAAATAGTATCCCTTATAGCAAATTTGGTATGGTCTTAAAGGTCAGGGCTTCCCGAAGCTATTAATAGTAGTTTGAACCCCGTATACTCCCAAATGAACCAATGAGAGGCCGTTTAATAAGAGGTCTTTGGCATAAATAGTGGCATAACCAGCAGTGGGGTGGGGGAGCCCCCCCCCCCCCCCCCCCCCCCACTTGGAACCCTTGCCCCCCCCCCACCCCTGCTTGCCCTCCCAAATGAAATCAATCGGTGTGGGTGGTGAATGAAGCCCCCCCCCCCCATTTCAAGTCACTGCCCCTTCGTGCCCCCCCCCCCCCCCCCCCCAATGAAAAATTATAGCTACGCCACTGGGCATAAACAATCTTTCGATTAAGACCTGTGATTGGCATTTGTACACCAGTGACAATAAACTTCACTGACTTTCAAGGCCGATTTCTCCAATTGAATAATTCAGAGGTGATTAACTACAATTTATCATAATTTCACTTTGGAATGGCCTATTATACCAACTTTGGTAAACCTGAGGACATCTACTTTCTGAAAATGTGAATAAATCCATTTTTTATTTTTTGCAACTTTACTCTAATTTTGTGGTAGGTCACATAAAATGTACAATAACTTCTATCGTATCCAGTGCTCAGCCATTTCCCTGAGAATGTTGAGAGGTCTCAATCTAAATGTGCCAAATTCACCTCTAATTTGCACTCCAAAGAACAAATCTGTTGTATTTCTCCCGATCATGGGAAGATTTTTTTATTTATTGATAATAATTCTAGTCGAACCTTTCATCTTGTGTGTTAAAGAACTTGTTGACCAGTTGCTTCATGAAAGTGATGTTTCTGCCCACTTGCGTTATCGGGTAATGTTCTTCAGTGTAGGAGAACTCAAATGGGTAGACGTATTCTGGACCAACATGCTTCTTTCCAATGATACCTGAAATAACGCAATAAAGATAAAGCACAGATTTAGGGATTATGTTGCATGTATCCTCAAAGATCATGTAGAATGTAAATCTAGACATATGCTGGACCCTATTGCATAACAGTTAAGATTATTCTAAGAGTAATTCCTGATTCCATTTCTTAAGCTGCTTTAAGCACAACTTCAGAGAAACGTTTACATTTTCTTTTTTAATTTGGCTGAAGAAGAGGTAAATAATCACTTGTCTTAAAAACCTTATCTTTTATGAAATAAGGCCTTACCAATGATACCTGAAATAAAACAATGGAGATAACGCACAGATTTTAGGGATTATATTCCATTTATCCCCTATGATCATGTATGAAAAGCTGTTCAGATCAATTTGAAACCCACAGAATAGTGAATTACATAGATACAAATATGATGCAAATAATTGTCTTTCTATAGGACTATATCCAGGGGGTACTCAAAAATGGATCCATCAAATCAAAATAGTAAGCAAATTGTGGGAAATATAACCCATTGTCATAATTGCCTTTAAAATAACAACCCATTCCAACAGTTGGCTTGAAAACATCAAACCCATTCCAACAGTTGGCTTGAAAATATTGGCCCATTGTCACAAAGTAGCCTAGCTATATAGATTAAAAAACCAAAACCCCATTTGTATAATAATTTAGTAAATCAACCCAAAATCACCCATCTGCGTTAAAATGTAGCTTGATCAGCGAGTCGCATTCTTAGTGGTAAAATGTTCTCAAGTGCATATAATTATGACAATAAGAAACAACTCATGCACAAATTTATTCTGGTATTCAATCACAGCGTCATGACTGTTTCTTTCAAAAAAGACAATTAACTTTATCCTGAGGGCATTTACCTGAAAGGTAGGATTCACTGAGCAAAATCTTTGCAAAGACCCACCCTTTTCCTCTTCATTATGTTCCACATTGTATTACAGACCAATGACCCTTTAAGGCCATAAAGTATCTGTTTCTCAGGCTGTCAGTATCTCCTGCCATTGTTGACTAAGAAAACAATTCTTTAGGGATTGATCACTGGCCTACCTAATATGGGAATTGGAAACTTTATGACCGGCCAATGGCTATAATTAAATCACCGACCGGTAATAAAAGTGATTAGGCTATGGAACGTAATGCTGAGAATCATCAATATGGGTAGTTTGTAGTTTCTGAGAATGCATATTACATGGACGCTTACAACTTTATTACAAGAGAACCCCCCCCCCCCCCCCCCCCCACTCCCATCCCCAACCATCCCACAAACCTGTTCGTATTCCTGATTGATTGAGTAGCAGCGGCAGACTCCTGACTTGATCAAATGACATGAAATGGTGAACTTTATGGTGCAATCCATACATGCCATTCTGATGCTGGGGCAGGCCGGACAAGATGGCTGACCTGCTCGGTGAACAGCTACTCACAGACGTGAAGGCGTGTTTGAAGATGACACTGCGCTCTCCGAGGGCATTCAGATGTGGCGTCTTGCACACAGTGTTGTTGTAGATTGAGGTTTCAAAACCAGCATCATCACCTGTACATGTATGTGGTAATAACAAATATCCATGAGACCTAGCAGGTGATTGGTAAATATGTAACTATCAGAAACAGTAAGAGTGGTAGTAAAAGTGGTAGACTAGTGACACTACTTCCAAGGGCGTCCCCAGACCCTTTTCATTGGGGGGGTGTAAAGGTCATCAATTGCCGACAGAGCCATTTGTGCCGACAAAAAAAAATTTCGGCTCGCTTCGCTCGCCGGAATTAATACACGCATATTTTAGTATGGACTGTAGAGTCAGAACCGTCAATCAGTTTTCAGACATGGGGGGGGGGGACACAAATTTGATAATGATAATTTAAATGTTAATAAAGCAGCGCACAGCGCTGATTGAATAGTTCTGGGGGAGTCAAGGGCGTATCCAGGACTGTTTTGATAGGGGCACACATCCTCAAGCCCATCTTGTTTATCTTAAATATTAAAACGTTGAAACCAATACAAAGCACGCAAAAAGCTGCAGAAAATATGGGCGCCAGTGGCGTAACTAGACTTTTTCATTTGGGGGGGGCAAGAAGGGGCAGTGACTTGAAATGGGCTTCATTCCAGTGTCAATAAATGCGCGCATAGCGCGCGAACATTTTCGACTTTACGCCTACCTTTTGTACAATTGAGCTACATTTCGGCTCTAAACAAGCTAGTACCATAGAATATTGCATTTTATGAAGACATGCGCGCGTAGCGCGCGAAAATTTTTCAACTGTTACTTTGTACCCAGGATATATAATTAGAGCGTCCTTGCTTTGTACCATCATTATTCCATGATTCATTTGGGGGGAAAGTGGGGGGCAAGGGTTCCACCCGCTGGTTACGCCACTGATGCGGCCTGAGCGCGCAAAATTTTTCAGTTTTTGAACTAATGGTCATGGAAAACTGTCCTGAAGCTTTCTTGAAGCGCGCAAAAATTGGCATTTCTAACACTTAAATAGTCAAGTATGACGTTTTTGACGGTTTGATATTGCATAGTTACACATATCAAGTCCTGATCCAAATCGTATGGTTTGAGGGCCATTATAATGTTAAAACCTGTAGAAAATATGCGCGCAGAGCGCGCAAAATCTTTCAGGTTTTGAACTAAAATTAAAATGGTCATTGAAAACTGGTTGGAAGCCTAATTGTACTGGTTGGAAACTAATACGCGCAAAGCGCGCAAAATTTTGCATTTCTAACACTTAAAGGGTCCAGTATAACGATTTTAACGTCACCCATATAATATTCGGTTTGGTTCGAGACATTTATAATGTTGATACCTGTAGAAAGAATGCGCGCAAAGCGCAAAAAAGATTTTCAGTTTTTAAGCTAAAATGGTCATGGAAAACTTTCCTGAAGCCATCTTGTTCAGCTTGAATAATGAAACGTTGAAACTAATATGCGCGAAGCGCGCAACATTTGCCATTTAAAACTAAAAGGGTCCAGTATGACGTTTTTAACATCCCCCATCATATTTGGTTTGGTTCGAGATCCATTATAATGTTGGAACCTTTAGAAAGAATGCGCGCGAAGCGCACAAAGATTTTGAGTTTTTTAACTAAAATGGTCATGGAACACTTTCCTGAAGCCATCTTGTTTTTGTTGAATAATGCTAGCAAAACATGGTCAAATGTTCAGTATAGGCATGATAGGCCTACAGCCTGTATGTCCGACAACGACATAGACCTATACCATTACGTGAGATATCGATTGTGCCCCTGGTGCACACACTGTAAATCCTGGTCTCACGCAAATAACGACAGTTGTGCTTATATTGTCTTAATTATAATGATAATTTGCATTGTTCAAGTCGAAGTTAGGACAGAGTCTACTTATAAGTTTTTACTTTGCATTGACACCTAAATGTTGGAGTTGGACTTACTTTTGCGATAGACTGCATCAACTGCATCATTGGCCTACATCAACTTACATGTACATAATTATAGGCGAATTAGTTAATATTTCGTAACCTATGCGCCAACATTGGCGACATTATTGACTTGGGTTTGCATTGACAACGACAATGAAATAGGCCTAGTTAGTATAATTAAAGGTCCCACACATTGCCCGTTATGCCTAGCCTAGGCCTATACTATTCCGACACAATTTTTTTGTGTGTCTTGACAATGAGCAAAACAAAGGCTTGGGCCTAGGCTGTTCATGTGCGCCGACACAAAATCTCATAAAAATGGGCTCGTTCACAGTGCCTACAAATGCAATGCCTACATTGCCTTTGTTCATTTTTGATTTTATTTGTGTTAAAATAACATATATGCCGACACAACATTATCATTTGCGCATACGATAATTGTTATAGGGCTTTCTTTCTTTCTTCCCTTTTCCCTTTCTTTCTTTCCTCTTTCCTTTCACTTTCTTTCTTTTTTTCTTTCTTTCTTTTTTTCTTTCTTTCTTTTTTCCCTCTTTTCTTTCCCTTTCTCTTTCTTTCTCCCCTTCTTTCTTTCCCTTTCTCTTTCCTTTTTTTCTTTCTCCCTTTTCTTCCTCTTTCCTTTGATTTGCCCACAGCACCATACTTTTGCCGACAGATTTGATGAATGGGGGGGGTGTAACACCCCCCCACACCCCCCCTCTGGGGACGCCCTTGACTACTTCTGTATGCTTAGAACAAAATGACTGACTAGGATTTGTTGCATGAGTATTGGTCAGTCCCAAGTGAGTGAATATAGCCACAGATGTTTCCACCATCTGTGATTTAATGGGACAGTTATTGATTAGAGGCTGGGTGGAAAACAGCTAAGTTGTTGGGCTCACATAAGTGTTTAGTATTGTGTTTACTTTTGAGTTTACTTTTAGTTTGTCCAAAAAGTAAACGCGTATAATTTCCAGTAATTGCTCTTCCCAATCCAACATTATGCTTGATCAACAATGCTTGAGCTTCACGATGACCATATATTACCTTTCAAATACCATTTGTTTTGTCTCATTTGCTTTATCCAATCTATAAATTATACTTGATTAAAAGTTGATCACTTAAATGAAAGTGAAATTTGTGATATTTTTATGAAGAAATGCATCTACATCTATGCAACTACTCGTCAACGCCTTTCAGCAACTAGACAAGGTATCCCTGGAACTTAGGAATACAAACATGAGTGTACAGACACAGAACGGGATGATCCCCTACTCTTTATGAAGGAGTCTGTGACCTTTTAACGTGCTCTGGGATAGCTCTTCCGATACACGGGACCAACATTTCAACGTGATTTCCGAACCACGATGCGCCATGAACATGCCTACTTCAGTCTGCACGGTCTGAAGGAGGCATGGGGACGAGGCTGTGTTGGTCCACCGACAGAACTACGATACACAGCAGTTTTACGATGCTCTAACCGACTGCGCCACCTCGCCCCTCAAAGCATTTGGATCAAGACTATTCTTTTCTCATGTCTGAAGGCTGACAGCAAAATTGTTAACTTTATTTGTTGGGAGTGGCTGTTTTTAATAATAATTCAACCAGCATGCTTATATAGGCTTTTTAAGGACCCCCTTCAGGACCCAATCGTGTGCATACGAAAGGTTATTTAATTATCTTGAAGCTCATACAAACCCCCCCCCCCCCCTCCCCCCGGGATTTGAACCCCGGACCTCCTGCACCAAAGCTCAGCTTCCAATCCACTACACCACAGCTCCACTACACCTCGGCTCAGTATATTCGCCTCGTTATAGTCGGGGTCCATTTAGGAGCCCAAAAACGTGCACGCAGGGTTATAAAAACAGACTGGTCGTGTTGTTGCCGTGTGTGGTATAGTAGATTAGGGTTATGGCTTATTACTGGCAAAAGAAATAAGAGGCAAAACAATGTTCCCATTTTGAATTTGATTTGTGGACTTTGACTAATGAACGTATGCAGCCTCAATATTCTAGCATGTATATCGTAGCGTCTAATTCTATACTCTATTTGGCTTCCTCTGGACAGTGACGTAACTTAAAGGTATATTATGTGATCTCCAGTCCAGGGAACGCCCTCAACATCGAAAAAAATAGAAAGCAGATTTTCTTGCAGATTTACATTTCTGATCATAAATCATGCATACATTCCAAGTTACAGGGCGATACGATTCTTAATTACTTCAAAATCATGGTTTTAGCGTGAAAATAAAGTGTCGGAATCCCGACAGTTTATATTTTTCACTCTAAATTCACTCTAAAACCATGATTTTGAGGTAATTAGGAATCGTATCGCTCTGTAACTTGGAATGTATGCATGATTTATGATCAGAAATGTAAATCTGCAAGAAAATCTGCTTTCTATTTTTTTCGATGTTGAGGGCGTTCCCTGGAAAGATCACATAAATCTGCAAGAAAATCTACTTTCTAAAAGAAATCATGAATAGAGGGCGCTCTCTGGAAAAGATCACATAATATGCCTTTAACAGGCGCAGCTTTTACGCATGTGTATACATGTATCTCCCGCCTCTCAACACTTGTGTGTATACGCCAGTCCCGCAATGTAGGCGCGCGCGGTATGTGCTGCAATAAGTAGAATACGCGGTTACGTCAGTGTCTCGTGATGGCCAAAATAGACTATACATGTAGCTGAAAAGAAATCTGATCTGATTGACAATACTCAGTACTGTGAGTACAACAAACAGTGCCTATTATCAAAACAAATAATTGTCAGTCATTTCAAATCATTCCCTCGCGTGTGCGACATCTGCGTGACCTGACAGCAGCGTTGCGCGCCAGTTGTTTTGGAATGCAGTGGGTCGTATTATACTACTAGTATAAAAAATGTATACCGCGTTTGTTTATAAACCTTTGGATGAACGCGAGCGCTGGAGATAACGAAGCTATGATCGACAATTGTTTGTTTTGATAAACCATGACTATAAGTATAGATTATAAATAATAAATGTTCATTCATGCTTTATTTGAGCTTTTATAGCTTTTAGTTTTAGGCTTTATTTTTTAGCTACGTCGACATATCAATCATGTCATTCCTAGCAGGTGGCCGAATTCCCCAGCCCTGGCAAATTTGCCAGTGTACTGGCAAATATGCCCGCTAAGTGGGCATATTTGCCAGTATTTACAGTTAATCCAAAATTAGCGCTTCCGCACAAAAAATGGCATGTTCTACCTTTCATATATCAATTGTTTAACTCAATACCTAAATATTTCGTGTCGCTTCAAAACAATTCTTGGTTGCGTTTTGCCAGAAAAATGATGACATTTCAGTCATTTTGTGGCAAGTAGACATTTTTCCTGTATTTACAGTTAATCCAAAAGTAGCGCTCTCACACACACAAAATGGCATCTTCTATCCTTCCTATATCGATATCTGAACTCTATACCAAAATATTTAGTGTCGCTTGAATAAAATTGGGTTGCATTTTACCAGAAAAATGATGCAATTTCAGTCATTTTTGGCCAAAATATTTGTAATGTTTGTAATATAATTTTCAAACTTTCATTGAAAGTGCTCTAACATTAACAAAACGGAAATCCTCAATACCTAAACATTTTGTGAAACGTCCAAAAAGTATTTTATGTTTTGTTGGAAAATTAATTAAATGTCAGTCATTTTGGGCCTCCAAAAATCAAGATATTTCATTGAAAGTTTATTTCAATTTGATAGAAATGGGACTTACATACATGTACAAAAAAGCATGTTATTATGCTGTTACAACAGCAACAAATTCTAAACATAAATACTTGGATTCACTTGGATTTTGTAATATCAGAGAAAAATATAAAAGCCTCAAAGTGTATTCATGAATTTTACATGAACATTGTCGTTTAGAATGAGGCTGGGCTGGTTGGCCTACCTTGCCCCTTCCTGCATTGCTACTCAAGTTATGCCTAGGTGCTACACGCTTAGTTTTTGCCATGGTTTGAATACACTATCAGCTGAGTAAATAGTGTGGCTAGTCCTGTTATGACCCAGCTGATCAAGGCCACTAGCTATATATTGCATCATACAAACATACTAGTACATGTACAGATGACCACGCCTTTGATTCAAGAAAGGTATATATATTCAATGGACATTCATATGAACAATAGCAACTTTGAAATACAGGTGAACTGAACTAGTAAACAATAAGATACCTGGTATAAAAGCTCATGCATTGAATTATAATTTGCATAATAAAAGCAACCATGCCAGGTGTATGGGATTAGGCAAGATTGCCCAATAGTTACACAAATGCCACATGGCCAGTCAGTTGATAACCTGCCATCATACACTACACATCGATGCTCCAATCTGCATACACTGATCCAAAATCTTCTACCATCACATTATTTACTAGATTCAAATATAAAGCATTTACATCTCAGTATGGCAAATTTGGCTTCAAACATGATTGGTGTAGGCATGGTCAAGGAATTCCAGCAGAGAAATAAGTGGGGTGCAGATTCTGTTCCGCTCTCATTTTACTCTACCATCAAAGGGTATACATGTATACTACATGTCAGGGGTAGCACTAGCTTTTTAAATTAGGGGTTTTTAGAACCCTGAACCCCACAAAAGTTTGAAAAATAAGAAGTTATTTTGGATTTTCAGCTAATTTATTGCGCCAAAATGAAAAAATATGCGCTAAACGCGCAAGAACCCCCAGTAGCGCTATCCCTGCGTACATATAGGTGACATAATGTTGGTTCATAACAAAAAGCTAAGGAAGACATTTTCTTGTAGCTAATAAAGACCAATTTGAACACAAAAAGAGCAATAATCCTAATTACATACATCAGCCACCACCAAACAAACATCCCCTCCACAAGTTATGAAATTAATCATATTAGAAGCTGTTTCCCTGCACCTAATATCCAGAAAATGATATCAATAAAAAGCAAATACAATACCCCCCCCCCCCCCCCCCCCTTGAGAAAAAACAACAACCTAGAATAAAATAAGGATTTTTGATTTTCCCCAGCACCCATTATCCAGAAAAAGACCCCCCCCCCCCCCCCCCCCGGATAAAGACAATACCCCCTACCCGATAAAAACAAACAGCCCACCCACACCTGAACAAAAAGACAATCCCCACAGACCACCCCAAGAAAAACGAAAGAAAAACAAAGAAAAAGAAACAACAAAAAGAAACAAACAAGCCAAGATGTACAAGATTGTCCCCAAATCTACTAGAATACTCACAAGACCCCACCCCCATAACACTTAAAACAATAAAAGAAAAGAAAAACATTGATAAATAAACAAGTAAATAAATGTTTAAAAAATAAGTCACCAAACAGTAAATACATAAATTAATAAATAAATAAATAAAGTTAATATAGACAAAACTAAAAAAAACACAAACTGAACAAGAAAACAACAATAAAATACCTTTAAAAAAGCCATTAAAACAACATAATCACACCCAAAACAAAAATATATCAACACAAAAACACCCCTAAAAAACTAATCCATACTCATGACAATAAATATATCTAAATAATTCTTCAAAAATCCCAAAAAGAAAGAAAAAGAAAGAAAAAGAAAGAAAAAGAGAGAGAGAACAAATAAAAGTTAGCCCATCACTATTTTAGGATATCCACAAACTTTTTTTCTCAAAGCTGATTGGTTGTCCCTAACCCATGCATAACTGGTTGTCATGAAACCCAGCATATCATTGGCCACATACTCCCCTTGATATACATCAATATTCATACACAATTCAATAGGGATGAGAGTATACACTCCACCTATTTCTATCACAAAAATCATTATGGTACCGTTGTGCCCATCACTACTAAAACTTTTTTACAATAGACAAAACTTTTGCATGATGCTGAGTGGATGTCTCGGACACACCCCTCACACACCCCTTGTATTTAATTGGCTACAAGTACCTATGACATCATTTTGGCTAGTGAGCTCCCCCAGATATAGTGCTGGGAGATATCAAGCTTCCCAACACCAAAATCACCAACTGCCCTTCATCTCTTCAACAAACATCATAATTTGCTTAATTCAAACAGGAAATCAAACTTAAACCTTTCCCCAGCAGATTTTTATTCCATTGGAACAATTATTTTGGGTTTCAAACATGAAAAATAGTGAATTTATTACGCATTTTGTCTTGGTGGCCATGTTTGCCCACTTTATCATGGGCCGAATTTGGCCACCTGATAGGATTGATGTGGTTTTAATAATAAGTTTAGTTTAATTAATTTTTTAAGCTTACCAACTATAACCAACACATTTCCCTTATGCTTTGAAACACTCACTACACCGCATATGACTTGCAACATTATAACGATACAAATTAAGCCCCTTGACGTCGACATCATTGCATTATTAGTTGCTGTTTTATCACAGACCCAAACAGACTTTCACAAACAACACACTGCTTCTGTATCGTATCAGCTGACTGGTCACATGTTTTGTGTTTTATACCCGATATTGCGTGGCTTATAAAATAATAATACATCGCTGCAGTACGTGGTATATCAGTGGGTATCAGCTAAAAGTTATCCATCGTGACCTTTTGTACCACAGGCTGTGTTTATCTTCAAAAGGTCATGGTAAAAAATGGGAATTAAAAATTGATCCAACAAAAAGTTTTAGTAAAAAAAAGTTAGCTCATCAAAACTCTAAAGTGACTTGGTTATATCGGCAATGTCTCTTGCTAGACGTCCCGTAACTCAAGTGCGCATGTTCAAACCAATTAAAATACGTTGTAGGTATACACGGTTTATTCCGTACGGGACGTGAGGCAAGATATAGCCGTTATAATTTATGCTTAAGTTTATATATTATAAAAAGTTCTCACACTAAACTAGCTAGAGTGATTATTCATTTAGAAATAAGGCTAAGCCTAAAGCCCTAAGGCTAAGTTAACTAACTTACACTTTAACTTTTAAGGCTTATTATATTAAGCTTACTTTAAAGTTTAATACTATACTCCCTGTCATAATGCCTTGGACATAATTCCATAAAATCATGCGTACGTTCGAGTTGCGTACGTAGGTGCGCATTGCAATACGTAGGTGCGAGTGTGCGTAAATACGGAAGTGCAAACCGATACCGGTTCCTTTAAACAAACAATCACGCATCCTAATTGGTCAATCTTGAAATCGTCACACGCCTTGATTGACGGCGCGTGACATTGTTCGTGCCTGTCAAGCATTTTGACACCGCGCCCCGCAAACAACAACAGAATAAGCTCGCGTATGCCCAAGGGACTATGACAGGGAGTATAGTAGGCCTACAGGAAACCCATACGTTGGTGGGGGTTTGTTGGGTTTTTTTCCCCTACCAACGTATGGGGAAATTGTATTGCTAGAATTTAAACTGTCAATTTGATTTGCTGTACAAGTGAATGGTGGCGCCAATCAAATGATTGTCGGGGAATTACAGCAAAACAGCATTCCCGTTGATTTTCATACTAGCTACACACCTTCATAAAGTCCTCATATTTCTTTTCAGCTACTTTTTAAAACATGAAAATGCTAAATTATTCCATATTTAATCATAAATTCTCCGCCGTGTAAACGCAATGGCAGAATTTTTTTCGGACATTTCACGAGTATCCCGGTAGGCAACGCGGTCCAGATTTAGTCTCGTCCCCCATCGCCAAATAACAAACGTCTATATACGCACATCACTTTTTTACGAACTTACGAATGTATTGAAACGAGTCTATTAAATAATAAATCATGGCGCCAATTTCGATAAACATCGCTAGTGCCGTCAAAGTGAATTGGCTTAAATTTCACCTCAAATTTCAAGGGAATATTGCATTTGTACAAAATGTTAAATGAATGGCAAGATAGATGATAAAGAGTAGATAAGAACAAGCACAAAGAAGTGTGTTTTTGAGCTATGGTAAGCGATACAGAAATAACCACAAAAATCATATTTAGAAGGAGTCATACTTAGGAAGGGGACAGATAGTGAAACAAGCAAAATACCCTATGATGAATATTATACCAACTGATGACAAATAACACTAAGTATGATTTGTTGTACTACTTCGATACTTAACTTTTAAAAATTTAAGTTTTATTTAACTTAATTTAAAGTTTAGTTTAAGTCTTATTTTTTACTATTTATTTTTACTATTTTTTACATGTATTCTCTCATAATAAATACTATGATACTAATACTATTAATTAACACTATAATACTATTCTATAGTTTTGGAAAGAAATATTCAGTTTTTATCTCCCCACGCTCAACTGAAACTCAAAAGTAATCCAATCCAAGCGTACATACGCGATTATGGCCACATGATGCACAAAGGTTTGGCCGCACGCACGCAGTGCAGCGGTTGCCTTCATGCGTGCCCGCATCCTTCTGTATTTGGTCACTGCTGTAAAGAGGCATCGCCAATTTGATCAAACTACTGATCAAACTATAGAGTATAGTATAGACTGCAGATTGATCAGTTCCAACAAATTGGTGAAGCCTCCTTTATAGTGAGCAGCGATTGAATACAGAAGGATGCAGGTGCGTATGAAGGCAATGGAGCACTGTGCATCACGTGTGACGCGTTCGTGCGACCAAAACTGTGTGCGTATGGCCATAATTGCACACATACGCTGGGATTACTTTGGCGCGCGGAGAGAGAATAATAGAATATTTCTCACCGATTTCGAACTGATAAAGCAGATAAACTTTAGACTCACTTATTCATATTGGACTTTTTATTATAATTTGCATGAAAATTTATCAAGGCATGGACATTTATCAAATTTTGCTATCTTATTAGCCAAATATTAGCCCATCCTTATGCTTTTGTAAATAGTGCAGTAGCAAATGTGGGTTTTGCGGCTGTTTTACCAACTGAAGTTTAAAGTTCTACGCCAAAGCCATGTACAACAAAAATAGCCCAATTTGGCGTAAGCCTATAGAAAATGTTTTGGTAGCCCAACTTTTGCAAGTTTTGGTAAAAACTACAGCACACAGATCAACATTAGCCACATTCGGCTGTCTGGGTACAAGTTAGTCTACTGGAGTATACCCTTGTATGTACCGATAGAGGGCTCACTCACTGTGACTGCTCCCAAAACCGCCTGCTCTCTATCCTCTGATCTTACCCGGAGAAATTGGTTCGGTTCTCGGATGGGGTCGATTTTTGGCAAGGCGAAGTGTCAGAGGGTGTTGTTCGATTGTGTGACAGTGAAATTATACACGGTATACGAAGAAGACTGTGCAAGTTAGCAATAATGTTTGTCCCGGTGGCACCCTTTGGTCATTGTGAAATTTCAATCAATGAACAATGAATCAATGAATAGTCTGGGCAGTCTACACAGACTGTCTATAGATTGAACCAGATTCTAGTCAGTTGCAGTCAGTTGATTAAAATGGATGGGAACTTTTAATAGCAAATACACACAATGTCCATTCATTCTTTATGGGTTAGGGCCCAGGGGTTATCGCCCTAAGAGTCATTCATTCATTAAAGGCATATTATGTGATCTTTTCCAGAGAGCGCCCTCTATTTATGATTTTTTTTAGAAAGTAGATTTTCTTGCAGATTTACATTTCTGATCATAAATCATACATACATTCCAAGTTACAGTGCGATACGATTCCTAATTACCTCAAAATCATGGTTTAAGAGTGAATTTAGAGTGAAAAATATAAACTGTCGGGATTCCGACAGTTTATTTTCACTCTAAAACCATGATTTTGAAGTAATTAAGAATCGTATCGCCCTGTAACTTGGAATGTATGCATGATTTATGATCAGAAATGTAAATCTGCAAGAAAATCTGCTTTCTATTTTTTTTTCGATGTTAAGGGCGTTCCCTGGAAAGATCACATAATATACCTTTAACACATTTAAAGAGGCCATGTGTTTGGTTGTCAGCCGAATTGTGTTACCTCTGGAAATGTATTATTATAACCTATTTTTCACCATCAAGAATTACTCATGGGTTTTTACTTTTCAGGTACTAAGTGGTAAAAGCAGGCCCATTGATAACTATTGAAATATTTTGAAGTGCATGACTGTAGATTATTGGTGTTTGAAAGTGCTGTACAGTTTGACAGTTCAGTGTATCCTAATGGTAGTAATAGGAATGACATGGTATGGACAACCCCCCCCCCCCCCCCCCCCCCCCCCCTCCTCTCCCTGGTTGGAATACCCCTTTTAATATATTTAACTGAAATTTATCTAATTTCAGATTAAGGCATATCTGATGATATTTTAGAATATGGCAAATTCAAGTCTTTCAAAAAGACCATGTATGTCCTTTGAGTTAGCGGATGACCTGGCAACTACTTCAGAGGGCAATAATAAAGGTATGTAGAATATCCTTATATAAACTCTGTACATACATGTACTTACTTGTCTTTTTGCAATTTATAAAGGGAAGCACAGAGAAAGAGCGTGCAAAGAGCTCTCCTTTGAAGTATCCAAGCTTTCCATCCATGGTCATAAAATGTTAAAATAAAATACATGTCGTAGGCAACCATTCATATTGAAGTACGATTACACCTCCTTTTCAAGTGCCAAGTGGTTAGAATTGTTTCTTACAGTACAGACATCTGTTGCATCAATGCATAAAAACCAGGCTCTTATCAGGCTATTTACCGATCCTTTTTCACTCCTTTTAACAATGAAAAAGGAGCAAGCTTTACCTGCACTTTCTTCTATTTGTAAAAGGTCAAGCCCCTAAATAACTTATTTACTAAATTACCCAATCATTAAAGTGAAAGATTAAAATGGTAGGACTAAAAAGCAGCCAGGGGGAGCAGGTAGGTGGGGATAGGGTAATTGTTCCTCAAATATTGCAATTGTTTATCTGGTTCAATTCAAATTAGGAATGGGCTTGAATGCTGTTTTAATATTTGGCATCATTTTATCATGCCAACATAATATCAATGGACCTACGGCAGGGTTCACGCTACCTTGCGTTATGGCGTCTATGACGCCATTTATTTGATTTGGACGCCATAATATTGAAATGTCCTGTGTTATTGCGTCTTGCTTGGACGCCCTTGCTTGAGTCTATTCAACTTACTATAAATACGATCTCGAATTCACGATGCATCGCAGTTTACAAATATCTGAAATTGCATCAAAATTTGCTAAGCTTAATCGTCGAAAATGTCCACAACATGCCCAAATACTTCTCATTTGCGCAGTGTTTTAGTATCAAAACAAATCAGTGCATATACACAGACACACAGCGAAGCTGACATGGGATGTGTACAACCAAACTAGCACCACACTAGCACGATATTCTCCATTATCGTCTCCTCCACAAGAGTAAGATACTTGTTCGTAAACAAATGTATGTACGTGTGTGCACGTGCGGGAATTGCGAGTACTCTACAGTTGGTAAAAGAGATAAATGATTTCATGGGCCGGTTCAATTTGGCAATAGGGGTGGTACGTTCAAGGCAAATGCACAACAATTAATTTGATTGTTTAATTCTGAAGTTTTCTGTATGTTTTTTTGATAAACATAAATATTGTATATTGTTAATCAGTAATGAACGTTTTATTGATAATATTTAGTTCAAAACTCTGTTTGATATGTCAATTTATATAGTATATTGTGTGCATTTAACCTCCTTGAAAAGTTATACGATCTCGCTTTGAGTGGCCTCATAGGACTTGCGCTGTTGCACATGTGCTTGGGAAAAGTTTTCGTCTCGCTTGCTTTACTACTGTATTGTAGTTGTACTGCCTGCATCCTGCTGCCATGGATGAAATAAACCCGGGGGGATGAAAACCCCAATAAAAATAAGGGCCAAGAAAAGAAAAAGTGCAATAAAGAGCTCACATGCGGCATGATACAGTAATCATAATTAGGGAATTTATCATTATTTCATGGACTCCCAAAAATTCTATTTGGACTCCATAATTCTGAGAATTGCCAGGATATGGAGTCCAACTGGACCACATAATTTTGAAGCTACTGTGAACCCTGACCTACGGCACATATTCTTCTGACCACAGCCCGACATACTTGGGCGCACTTCGGTCAGCTTCATGCACGTGCCTGAAAACTCACAAAATGCCGTTAACCAATCAGAGCCAGGAGATCGAGCTTACGTATTGCGCACCATGGATGTCTGTTGCACCGTTTTGGGGATGAGGATGACCTCGCATACTTTTACAAGAGATCAACCTCATGTGACGTGCGTCAATTAGGCATCTGAATTTAATTTCTTTGCATAACTAGTATGAATAATTCATTGCCATGAATAATTCATTTTGATGTTTCCCCATTATGCCTATGGGGGGGGGGGGGTGCTTGTATAATTGACAACAGTTTTAAATTATGAAATAAGTGATCTGGGTCTTGATATGATGATCATACAACAGATATTTACCTCCTTCGATTCCTACCATGTGAGTTAAGAAGAGTGTCATAAAAGCTATAAAACAACTTTCCTTGCTAGCTAACTCTAGCTACAAATTCGATCTACTAGGGACTTCTACTGCAAGATTATGATATTATGAGATCTAACAGAGCACATATTGCAATTTATTCTATCTCTTGGTTTCTATTTTCTATTTTCTTTTCTAGCTGCAGTCGGCACGGAGCCAGCATCTTCATCTGACATTAGTACCCTGCCACCAACGGTATTGGTTCGTATATTCTCTGTACTTGATGCTCAAGGCAAATGCAAGGCAGCACAGTAAGTGTGATATGGTATATTTATTGCTTGATTTTATAAGGGGCTTTGTACTTAAAGGAACTCACAGCAGAAAGTGGAATTGGCACAGGTGACCTTAACGCTTTCCACACGGCAGGCGTTTGCAGACGATGTTCCAAAAGTTTCAAAATGTTTTCAAAAAATTCAAAATTATTGACTTTCATTACTATATTTGGATCACCATGAGAAATGCATTACAATAAGTAGTAACATGCCTAGTATTGGACCAGTAATCCTTGAGATAGACCTTGAAAGTTGGGAAAGGTTTCTGAAGAAACTTTGCAGATATTTTCTGATATTAATGTGGTTTAATTTACAATAAGAGTTGAATGAATAACATGACTTAATTTTTTACCTACATGAAGCAGGTGTAGTTGAGTTTCCAAAGAGACAAACCATTTTGTTGTCAGATTACAATACAACAGACAACACACTGCCTGTCACCTACACTGTAAACAAAACATTTGACTGAACCTACCTTGAATATACCTTGAAGGCCACACTGTCATCTACAGGTAGTATTGATGAGAAGTGTGGCAGGGTTAAGGGGGTTTGCTTGCCCATTAAAAACCCAAGTTACTTAGATTCCGCTTAGGAGTGTGGCTGCGGCTGACAAGTACATGTAATATTAACTAAATGGCACTAAAGTCAGAAATTGTCAACACCTTTTGTTTCAAAACGTTTCTTTTCTTTGCTTTCAGAGTATGTCAGTCATGGCATGAATTAATGAAAGAGAAACGTCTTTGGTTAGACATTGACCTCCGATCCAATCATAAACTTGTACCAGTGTCAAATGTCATCCAGTTCATGCGCACATATTCCCTGGGATCAGCATTGAAACGCTTCAAATGCAACGCAGCCGATAATAGAGTACTTGAACACCTGCAGGTAGGATGTTGCCCATGCATAGAAATAACATAGAGAAACTAGTCTTCTCCACCATTGCTGCCATAATTTCATACAAGTGTACCCTTAATATGACTCACCTGTACCAAAACGTGTTGGGGTATACCAACATCATGAATGTGTATGTTATATATGATATTGAGCATGGTAAGGACCACGGCCACACAA
Organism: Ophiura sarsii; assembly: GCA_035610835.1. NCBI lineage: Eukaryota > Metazoa > Echinodermata > Ophiuroidea > Amphilepidida > Ophiuridae > Ophiura > Ophiura sarsii. The sequence goes on along the minus strand of CM069443.1, from coordinate 44,298,384 downwards.
CATTGGTCCTGGGAATTCATAGGCGCGACAAAGCCATTATATCTGTGCTATGTTCTTCAGATGTTTTGAGGACACTGTAAACTATTCACTCCTATTTTCCCCAGGGTGCACAATTTCAAACGCCAAATAAGGAACAATAGGGTTGTACAGACTGGAATAGACAGTCTGGTTCCTCCAGTTTATTTTGCTAATCCCACATCATATTATCCCTAACTCCCACTGTGTTTCAGTGGCAATGGATTGAAGAACAGGGGGCAGTAAAAAGGGAGGCCAACAATCACTGATCTGGCAGGAAAGCGAGACAAGCATCACACCACAGCAGCTGAGTTTGATATGGGGGAAGCAATGGTTTATGGATACAAGGAATGATTTGATGCAGATTCCATCTTATCATAGCACTTAATTTTCTTCAAAATTGACAAACAAGCGAAGTGTTAATGCAAATTTAGAATTTTTAAAGCAGGTGTGGATTGTGAGAGTATATTTGCAGAATATTCCAAATGTTTACGACAGTAACAATATATTATTTGTAGATTTGATCTCTGACAATTCATAGGGGAGTTTTACCATTACTACATTCCTACATTCATAATTGTTTCTTCTATTTCACCATTTATTAGGCACATTGTCAAAACCTGGAAGAACTAGTACTGGAAAGTGGCAGCTACAGGGATCTGGAGCTTGACTTGATTCCCACTGCCAAATTAACCCATTTACAGCTACGCCCGTTGGATGCCGACCAGTACCCAGAGGATTGGTGGGATATCTTCACACCAGAAAGGTAAGTGTTTCTATACCTTTTTTTAATCTACAAGGTGTCCCAGAATGACTTATTCTGTGTTTGACAAAAGTATAGTGACCACCCACTGTGTATCTCAATCTGATACATACTGGTGAACATTTCCCCTCCTCATTCTGATAATTTCATCAATATATCTTTATTTGTTCAGGTGTGGCATGACATTGATGACAACCTGTTTTCAATTTCAGCACATTTCAAATGATCAATTCACACCAATGTTAAAACTATGGCCAAAGAAAGGATTGTTTAATGCCTGTCAAGCTGAATAATAATAGTACTTTCACGAACATTACATCAATCAACTTTTATTGAAAATTAACAGGACACAGCAAATTACCTGCATAACATTTCGATAAGACCTTTTGAAGAACATGGTCATTAATTTTAATAGAGTTTCAAAAAAATTCAGTCAAACTTAATGTATAATTTACATCAACTTATCCATTGTATATCCCAACAGATTTCCAGTACTGAAACGTCTCGGTCTTCATGAGCCCGATCCCGTAGATATGGTTATGAGAAATGTGTGCAAACTCCAGAGTCTCACTCGGCTACAGCTGGACACTCTGCCAATGTGGCCACTCAAAACAGAGGCCATCTGGTACATAGCCCAACTTACGGACCTGGAAGAACTCTGTCTGAAATCAGTCTACTCCTCAAACACAGCCGAACTAGTCACTCATATCAGTAGGGGGCTTAAGAAACTGAGAGTGTTGGATCTGAGTTTGAGTGAATTTGTTCAGGGAGACTCGCTGGGTGGCTTATCCAAGTTGCCATGCTTGGAGAGGCTCAAGGTGAACGGGTGCAGACGAGTCACGTTCAGACATCTCAAAGACTTAGCCGTGGAGCTACCTCATCTGAAACATCTTCACTACAGCGTATGCCCGATATCGCAGCAAGTTTCAAACCACGACATCTTGGAAAAATATGCGCACATCAAACGTCTAGCGCCTTACTTAGATTTGTACTACAACGATAAGCTGTACAAAGGCGGACATCAGAGACTGTACGACAACAGCGATGCAGCATGGGCAGAGTTGTGTTCCTTTAGGAGAGAGCAGCAGGATGACTTGGATCGTCCTAATCCCTTACGAGGGTGGAATTCTTCCCCGGAGACGTCGGACGATGATAATTCTGATGACGGGGGATATGGCTTCAATGCGCCTGTCAGATTAGCTGATCTTGGAGCTTCTTCCTCTGATGATGAGGACTTTTTTTGAGAAATAAAAACTGAAATAAGCATCCATCACCTTTGTATTGCAGAAGAAGTTAATAAGAAGCTAAGTTGATGTGAGCAATGGACCATTATGGGGTGGCAATAGCTACTTTAACTGCCTGAGTGGAATATGCTTAGGCCTGCCTCCAAGGAAATAATGTTTTGTTTTTCCCCTGATCGCATCAAACTAAGGCGCTGCACCACTTTTTCCTCCAAAAGTATTACAAAAAACATTACAACACATTTTTTTAAGAACAGGTACACTATATATTTTGACTCTACTTGTTTTTACTAGAAAAGCTTTTTAAAACTGTATTTAACTCTAAATCTAGCTTTAATAGTCTGAGTTGTTCTAACAAAAACAACTTCCCGAAAGAAACCCGCCCACCTGCATTAAATCATGAAAACTCTTGGGATGAGAACCATAAAAATATGACATTTATCAAGCGCTGTAACTTTTGAACTATTAATGTGATGTATATAAAATATATACAATTTTGGAAAGGAAATGAGTCAGAATAATCCATTTTTTGTATCAAATTTTACTTAAAATGCTGATTTAAAAAATAATCAACCCAAAAAATCAGTTTTTGGCTCAAACATTTATGAACATAGCAAAATCAGTTTTTGGTAAAAAATGCAGAAATTGCACCAAGATCATTTGAAGATTCCAAAAAATGTATACTTTTATATATCTCATTAACCCTTTGAACACTGGCGGCCGGTATAAAGCCTAATATGCGTATCGTATATACACTGGCGGCCGGTATAAAGTCGCTAACATGTGCCCACTGTTTACAAGGTTTGGGGGATTCCCCATCGCATGTACACATGCCCTTTGACCCGGAGATTAGTCTACAGGCTCTGGGCTACACATAGCTATATCTGACAATGCGTTGAAGACGATCTATTGCTGATAACTGGGGGGTTATTTCATCAATTTTGATCGGAATTTCGGATTTTTCAATGGCGCCGTTGGCAGCAGATGTTTTAGCAAGGGTCATGGACTCTGATACGGAGGATATATATGATTCTGACTATAGTAATAAGGATGAACAAGACACAGTAAGCATGTATAGGGCAACTAAAAAAACGCTAGTAACTGTTATGACAACGTAACAGACAGTGACATTATGCCCTATTGAGGGGTATTTCGGCAGGGGTGTCAGTGTTCAAAGGGTTAATAGTTAAAAAGTTACAGCTCTTGATAAATTTCATATATTTAGGTTAACACCCCCTTTAATAAGCTTAATCCACAACTTACACGGTACATAGCTTAATTTTGTATGGAACGTGGTGTCACAGATTTCAACAGTAGATAATGCCTATGAGGCTGACTGTATCAAATAGAAACTTCTTTCCAGTGGGTTGTAAAACTTATAAAATAGGTTATTGATTCTGTTAAATTTCACACAAACACAATCAATCAATCAATCAATCAATCTTTATTTCCATATATACAAGAGATTACTCATAATTTTGGATAAGATTTGCTTCAAAATGAGATCCCTTGAATGTTATACAAATAATGAATGTTTATGAGTGCAATGGTATGAATATTTTCATGAGGTGAAAGATGAAATGTTCCATTTAACGAAGCAAAGCTGAGTTGAATGGAACATTTCAACTTTCACCGAACACAGGCTGGCCATAAAAACAAACGCATCGTAATTGTGGCGCGGTTCAATATTAGCGTGTGTACAGTGAATGTTGCCTGCTGAAAAACATGAGGCGTGCAATAGTACAAAACGTATGGAACCAAATTGCACGGCAAATGGAACCAAATTGCACGATTAATGACGTATGATGTAAAATCAATGAAATGGGACAAATATTTCATGTCATGTGACATACAATCCACCAATCAAATGACAAGGAGTAAGGACATTTCTAACTGTTACATAAAACTGGAACGGCGTACTTAGCCAAATGTAAATGAAATACATGTTATAAAGGTGTGTGATTTAAAGTGTACATAATGTATTTTAGGGCTTTTTCTAGTCTGTAAATAAATTTTATTTCAAAATTGTAATTAGGGGATATTGCTCCAGACATCCAATGGTTCTAATGATGCAAAAAGGTTGTCAATCGACTGGCGCACAAACTTCTGGTGTGATATTATAAAACATATGTCACTCACCCATCACATTAAAACAGACCAGTTGTCGGTAAACCTGTTTGCAGAATAGAAAAAAAGAAGATGAGAAAAAATACAGAAAATAAAAGGAATTTAACACCTCTCAAGCTTCACAAAATTTGGTTTTTATGTTCAATTTCAATAAGTTAGGTGTCATCTTAAGGCTTAAAATTAGGTTTGTAATATGAGCTAAAAATACCAATTTAAAGTTCATGATTTGTGTTTAGAATTTAGATTGAATGTGAATTGAAACACAAATTTGATATTTTTATACATAAACAGATGAATTGATCAGCTCCACATCTGAATATTTGTATTTCAATTCATATAGCGCGGTAACTCACAGAACAAGGTCGTGCTACAAATTAAACTGAATGATGATATTAAATCGATAAGCCATCAACTATAATAATGCCGTGTCAGACCTGGATCGCTGCGCATAACAGGGAATGAATAGTGCTCATTATCCCTTCAGGTAAATTCGTCTCAGATATGAACGTTAAAAAGCAAAGTGGAGCAAAGGCAAGATCAATTTTCTGAATCTTACCGTGGAACACGACTGGAATTATGAAGTCGCTTCAACTGCATAGCAAGTGCTAGTCTTTCGTTATTTTTGTGCGATTGTATGATCTATAATGGGCATAGTTCAATACATGGATAAGAGTTGTGAATAGAACTGAAATTCATAAATATTCAAAGTTAAATAATTATGCATACAAGGTTATGTTATCAACAAGCCTCGAATTAAGCACATGTGAACCAGGAGCTACTTTGTGACTTTTATGACAAAAGTAGCTCCCGGTCCAATACTTTGCTGTTCAAAATGTGAAAATACCGGGAGCTAAAACTTGGCAACCAGGTGTAAAAAACTCCCGGGCGCCCAGTTAATTCAAGGCTTGGTTATCAACCAATGTGATGAACGGTTGCTGATGGATAACATTCAAAAAGTGATACTTACATCTAGCGGTTACTTTATTTCCAACACATGATGAATTATCTGGAATCATATAATCAAAATCTATTTTTATGTTGAATCCAAAGGGGATTTAAAATGAACTGCTAATTGTTTCAATTGTCGTCTGATGCTTCAGTTTCTTAATAAAATCACAGAACTTCATAACAGTGTCTTCTTGTGTTCCAAATATTTCACCGCGGGCCACAGGTTGCACACGCTTGGTATACAGGCATATCCCTTTGAAAGGGATTTTTATTAGCCTTGCATCTGAAGGAAAGATCATCTCCATATCATGCCTTAAATTTTGCGAGGGTAAAATTAAGACAAATATTGGCCTTTCTTCTGATGTCAAATTCTCATTATTTGGGGGACAAAGTGGATTGATCGAGTCGCAAATATTCAATCGACCCTGTGTAGACCAATTTGAATTTGTGTCAATTAAAATGTTTTTTGATATCAGAGGGAAATGCCACTTTCTAGCAAAATTTACACGCAAATGATCCTTTTTTTATTGGGCGATTATATTTTGGTTCACTTTATGGTTTTCAGGAAATATAAGCGAGGCTCCTTGTGAGAAAAAAATGCTACATGAAGGTAAATGGTGGCTCTGATATTGTAAATTATTAACTAGAATTGTGGCTATTTAGCTGGTACTTTTTGGGGGTTTTAGCACCCTAGTTATTTGTTTGTATCTTTTCTTGAATACTTTATCTGTGCTGGTTGTTGGCAGGCAGCTGTGGTGTTGAACCTACTTACAATTTTTTTTTTATTGATCCATCGAGTTAATTATTTTTTTTTCTATGTGATTTTAAGTTTTCTACCCAATCATGTAGGTAATTTTAACGCTTCATTTTTAAAAGAACCCTGTTACTGTGTACCATTAATAATTCTAGAAATATAAGCAATTCTCAGCTGGAAGGCAGTGATAAAATATGTTTTCACCGAATCCATAATAACAAATGACCCTAGATACGAAACATTCTGTTTGACATTAGTGTCACAACTTCGTAAAGGCCCTGTCACACCATAACGTATCGCCTCAACGTATGCCAACGTATGCGAAATATTGAAAAATATGTTGGTGTACGTTGGCGTACGCTGATATAAGTTAGGGGTACGTTGGGGATACGTCGTTTACGTTAAGAGCACGCTGTGATACGCTGTGACAATTTGGACCACGAAAAAATATTGAGCATGCTCAAAATTTCTCGACGTACTCAACGTGTGCTTAATACGTTCTGCATAAGTTCCCGGTAAGTTTGTGGTACGTTAAATATACGTTGACATACGCTGACATACGTTAGTGGTACGTTACTCGTAAGTTGGTATACTTTGATGAACATAGGCTGGGGGAAACTTACAGCCAACGTAGTGATAACGAGTTGATAACGTATATGTGCCGTATGTCTAACGTATGCCTGACGTATTTCCAACGAGTTTCGACGTATTCTCACGTATTCACCTTATGCCGGGCGATCGTGTAAGGCCCTGTCACGTATCCATAGCGTATTGAATGTATACATAGCGTATGACTAACGTATTGATAGCGTATACGAGCGTATGACTAACGTATGCTTAACGTATTCGTAGCGTATGTCTGCCGTGTTCGATGTATCGTCAGCGTATCCTCAACGTACAACGAACACGTGGCTTATGCCGCTGTAGCACGTATAAATACCGCGCCGATCTCACATTACATCATTCCCGCCGATGTCATCAAGCAGTTAACATGCCTCCCAAGAAGAAGCAAGCAACCAGGGGCCGAGGCCGAGGAGGAGGAAGCAAGAAGGCCAAGACAGACCATGAAGAAGTGAGGATGAGATACTCAAGGGACCCATTTATATACTCAAACCCTCCATAAGTTCCCAAAACGCCGAATGCGCGCTAGCTGTACGGTAGCCCTGTCACACCATGGCGTATCGCCTGAACGTATAACAACGTATGCGAAATATCGAAAAATACGTTGGCGTACGTTGGTGTACGCTGATACAAGTTAGGGTAAGTTTGGGATACGTCGTATACGTTAAGAGCACGCTGTGATACGTTGTGAAAATTTGTAACACGTCGAGCCCGCGAAAAATTATTGAGCATGTTCAAAATTTCTCGACGTACTCAACGTGTGCTTAACTTACGTTCTGCATAAGTTCCCGATAGGTTCGTGGTACGTTAGACATACTTTTACAAACGCTGACATACGTTAGACATACGCTGACAAGTTATAGGTTGGACATATAGGGTTTACCCTTCTAGATATTTTAATAGTTATCATCTAGGCTGCGTTTACTTGAACTGGCAACACTTGTCCCGCCGTGTACGAAACTCAATTTCTGCAAGGGCATAAGTTACGTGTTCGTTGTACGCCGAGGATACGCTGAGGATACCTCGAGCACGGCAGACATACGCTACGAATACGTTGGTCATACGCTCGCCGATCGCATACGCTTTGATACGCTGTCATAAGTTTGTTATAATAAGTTAGTGATACGCTATCAATACGTTAGTCATACGCTATGTATGCGTTTAATACGCTATGGATTAAAGTTAAAAATTAAAAATTGGGAAGTTGGACGTTCTTGGACGTTCTCGGACTCTGACAATTTTCGAGCTATTTTTTGAATACGTTGGCATACATTTAGGCCACGTTCAGGCCATACGCTATGGTGTGACAGGGCCTTTAATTAACCCTCACTCACAGGGTGTGTTTTGGGGAATAAAACTATCAGGGAGAATGACAGGTTGAACTGGGGGGAAGTCTGGCCGTACCAACCCTGGGAATCAAACCCAGGTAGCATGCGTGCCAATCCGGCCCGTATCTAATTGAGCCACGGAGTCTTAAGATTTTCCTGCAGAATTAGATGAATGAAGTATAGGTGACCCAGAAGAAGTACAATTAACAAATCAGTGCCCACGCTCTACTCAACCATACATTACGCCGTTCGTAGTGACCGCGTAATCTGTTTACATTCGCACAATATCCAAAATATGCGAACAGTTTTCCACTCAATCTTCGAACTTTTTAAAGTTAAAACCTCTAAAAACATGAAAACCTGCATTATTTGTAAAAAATGATTACCTAGAAGAGTTGGTCCCTTGATCAAATATTCGGGTCGATAACCCAAGTCAAGGTTTTGCAGAAAGGGCTACCTCAACGGCATGCAAATGAGATGTGACGTCATCCTGGGGTGATCTATAGTCAATTTCCAAATATAGAAGAGTTATATTTTTCCTCGCCTTTAGATATATAACTTTCAACCACATTCACACAAAATAAAGATCCATCACAGAGTTAAACATTCATGATTCTAGTTGATTTATTTAAGTTTGCTTTGAAAGACAAAAACTAATTAAAATTACAGCGAATGATTACAATATAATAAGGCACTTTTACTTTTTATAGAAAAGTCAGTACTATTTTTCTCTATCTCTTGCATGTTGAAATGCACTAAAGGTATTCTCCCTAGTGGAACCTCATTTACACAAAGTTGTCCAGCTTTGTAGGGGTCTTATTTTCGGGAAATAATGCTCCCGGGATTCCAAATTTTTGGCGGGATTCCGAATTTTTGGCTGATATACATTGGCTTTTAGAGTCTGAAGAGGGCCAGAGACTCAAGTGAAACTGTGAAGTAGATTTTTAAAATTATATAATACACATGGACTGTGTTTCCCATTCGCATATTAACACATAAAGAGATGAAAATAATTAGAAATATATCTTATTTCTGCAATAATGCTATTTACCATGCATTATAAAAATTGCTTACTTTAACCATGAAATGTTTAATTTTTATGACCAGACAAGATCAATTGGAATTAGCTGTTTGACAGCCACTGAAGGGGTGCTAAGCCAAAAAATATGAAATTGATCAAGCGCTTATGGTATCACTTTTTTTTTTTAAATGCTGATTTGTTTTTAATTTTGACCGCCAAAAAAATCACTTAGTTTGTTAATGAAATTTGATACCAAAAATGGATTATCTAGACTCCTTTCCTTTCCAAAAATGTATTTTTATATACATCACAGTAATAGTTCAAAAGTTACAGCGCTTGATAAATTTTATATTTGTTGGCTTACCACCCCCCTTAAACAGGACTATTCTGCATTTGTGACGCCGCATGTCAAAACCCCATTGACACATTTGGGCAGGAGTTCAAAATTGAGTTATTGATGTATTATAAAATATAGGCTTTGCACTTTACAACACCACTTGTTTTATTGAAATCGGACATTCCTAACTCGAGTTGTAACATTTTGAATTTGGACTACCTGAAATGTTAACAAATAGAAACGTCCATTAAAATTTGCATTAAACAAGGTATATAATAAATAAATTAATAAGAATAAACAATTACAAATATTATTTCCCGATGAAATTTCAGTTTGAAACTTGTACAGCTATTATTTGACATGACTAGCATTTAGAAATCATGAGAATCTAAAAATTGACAACAAAAAAACCCAAAACATTTTTGGCATTTTTCTCCATTCATAACTATGCCCAATTCCGCCTGGTTTTGACCCAAATTTCTCCAAACATACTCTGGGTTAATTGTTGGGGCGCCATTTTTTACCAAATTGTGTCATACGTGTTTCAAAATGGTGATGTGGTAAACACAGAAATGAAAATCTACTTGTTACGGAACATACAGAATACATACAATTCAAGGTCTAACCCTTAAATTTTAGTTTGTGTTAACAGGAATTTGGGATGTATTATAATGAAAAATATAGGTTTGTGTTATCAGGACATATGTGTTATAAAAGTTTGTGTTGACGAGGTTCCACTATACCCTCTTATTAAGGCCCCATGATTTTTTCAATTAACATGTGTATTTACGTTTGTTTAGGTGGTATAGAAATGAGTTACATTTATTACTGCATCAGTAAAATTGGATAGCCAAATTGATTATTAAAGTCAATTTACCGTTTAGCATAAAAAGTGCACATATATTTTTTAGAAAAGTGATGTGTATGAGGTGGAATGTATCAATAGTTAGACAGAACTGCCGAATTTGGAGGGTAATAAAAATATTCAAAAAGGATTCCTAAATAAACATTGGAAGAAAAATTAGTTAAAAAAATTGCATGAACAAACAAATAATGTCCATCTTGTCATATTTGTGGGTAATTAGAAAATGCATAGTAATTTCATTATAATTACATTGTCTTATTAATCCTTATTTGGACATTATACAAATATTTCAGTTCAAGAGTTATCATGCCCTACACAATTTGAACTTTATTTAATTTTGGATTTGCATGGACTTTTTGAATTTGCATGGAAATAATTGTATTTAGCATGCCCCGGCCCCTGCCGGCTAGTAACTTATAAATGCCATAGTTCAAGGCACAATGTTTTGTCAAATATTAGTAATCATCAGGCAAATATTTGGAGCTGACATTGCGAGTCATGGATGACGCCTTCCACTTCAAAACAACCTATAAAATATCAAATCATTTCTGGGTGGGTGATTGTTTGCTCTGAGAATGTGAAAAGGCAGTTTGCTAAAGTTCATGTATTGCTTTGATTCGCATGGTGGTTTATAATATCTTCAACTATTATACTATACAAATATTCAGATTTCTAATTTTTCTGCTATATAAAATCTTATACTAGAGAGGCACATGATTACTTTATAGTATAATATATACATGTTTTTGCAATGTGACATCAACAAATACTGACTTACAAATAGTTTCATCTAAGCGAAACATAATAAATTATTACAACATAAAAACGCTTAACATAATACATAATTTGAAAAAAGGACACTTCACCTATTGCTGATGAATAAGAGAAGCACCAATACTAATATCTCACATGCACATTGGCTATCATAATCCTGAGAATCTGAATGGTTTCTCATCACTTGACTTGCTACACATCGCTGTTCTGTCAAAACCTTGTATTGTTTTTGCGGCCCTTCAGCATGAATGCAGTAAAACTGCCCAATGGTTATACATAATTATATAAGAAGTATTTTGCCATATTCAGGGAGCACAACACTATGTCGTCTCCCATTGACTTTACACGCTTCGTACTGTGATTTCAAATTGCTCTAAATCCAGAGTGCTCGCGATAAAAACAATCAAATTTGGATATGTTTTATATTATTCTGTATACTTTAACATTATCTGTGTTTCAACATAGAAAGGCTGTCAATATTTTTTGCTATCAGCCGATATAACGGGACCTAGTGATTTCGTAGCATGTTATTCGGCTCTCATTCCGGCATGAACCGTTTGTGTAAATCGGTCGGTAAAATAATATTACAGCTTAAATTGACGTGTTTTCTTTCTTAATCATTAAAAACATATGTAAGCTAAGACATAAAACATAAATTTGATATCACTACCCGTTAATTTCATGCCGATTTTGCCCTTTCATTCTGTCAAAAGGAACTATTATCGTACTCAAGTTTTGCCGGAAGTGCCGCGCAAAACCGACTTAGTGGTGTGCTCCCTTCAGGGGACAAGAGCCCTAACAAGGTTTTGACATGTATTTTTGGCCCTTGAACATGTTTAAAGCAGACTGGTCAAATGTTATACATATAAAGTATAACTATATACATGCTGAAGGGCCGGCTGGAGATACAAGGTTTTGACAGAACCGTGATGCCATGTGAATCCATAAAACATTTGAAATAGTGTGCATTTTTCATCACATGGCTTAGGAAAACCATTTAGACATTCAAACAAGTGTTGTAATCAGGTCCCAATAACAGGGACTCTGGTCATCAGGGTGGGGTAGATAGAGATGTGGGTGAAAAACTTTAATGTAATGTGTTAGGTGTGTCCCATTGTCTATTAATCAGCGTCATCATTACCTCTTATAAACACTCTAAAAAGGTTTAGAATTTGTTTTTCAATCACCAATCTTTTGTATATTTTGTGATAAGTGTGTTGCTCCATAACCCTAACCCCCGAGGCAACTTTTACAAAGATTTTTTTTCCGCGGCCAAATAGCGAGGGGAAAAAGCGCCCCCACTCCCCCGGGACTCGAACCCCGGACCTCTGGGTTCAGAGACAGACGATCTACCGGTAGGCCACGGGGGGAATGCATGCATGGCGGAGTATATTCCGCCGTGCATACCCCTTGGGGCCATTATTTCATCGAAAAACTACCGAGCCGGGTGAAACAAGCACACCGCATCGTAGTGATTCGTAGGACTCAAGAGTGTTAGGGTTAATGGATAGCTGATTTGTTCATCTTTCCAATGACACCACATTTGTAGCAATCACTTCTTTCAGTGCTCAGCAACTTGCTTGAGAATATGCGGAGTGTTTATCTGAATGAGACAACATAAACTCAAATTGAAGCCATTAGGCAGGCATGTTTTACACATGGTTCGGAAGTCGCATGCTACTATTTTACAATCACAGCATTTGACGAAACATCTCTCAGGCTGAACATTTTGCAAGTGAATTGAGAAAAGTATGGGAGGATCTGATGACATAATCTCACTTTCGATGGAGACTGTTAATGTGATTGGATCACACACTTTAATTAATAGCTTTCTTTTGAGATTGAGAATACCTAGTGAAATATTGTGCACTGTATCATAATTTGTATTATAATTTATATTATATATAAACACTAACATTTGTTATTTGTATGTACATGTACTTATGTATCGAAATGAGGGCCTGCTTGGAAAGCAGTGCAAGTCACTGAAGCATATTACCCTCAATAAAGAAAGCATAAATAAATAAAATAAAATAAATCACATGTTTCTTGTTTAGCTACAGCACACTATGTTTGGATGTAAAAATAAATAATAATATCAACATAACTATAATACATAATACTGAAATACATACATTAATACTAATCCTAACATGTTTGAACAAACATTAGACAAACACTTAATTGAATATTAAAACTTATCCAAACTACTAATTCATGCTACAAGCTGTCGGTGCAAACAAATTTGTGTGACAGTTTCCCATTTTTTACCAATCTTCATGTTCATCGATACATTTATTTTGCCCTGACTTGGTTCATCTATGGACGATTGATCATCTTTTTAAAGGCACAATAACAGCCACTTTGATGATGGATCATCAAAATGGACCACATCTCTTTGTGAATGCAATGACTGATGACCGATCAAAATTATTTGCACATTTTGGAAATGGCCAATTACATTCCACTTTAAAGTGACGATCAATTATCTAAAATCAATCATCAGCTCGATATCGTCGCTATTCTTTCAAAACCTTGTATCTCCATCTAGCCCTTCAGCATGTATAAAGTAATACTTCCTATGTATGACATTTAGGCGGTCTGCTCTAAACATTTTTAAGTGACAAAATCACATCTTTCAAAACCTTGTAAGTTCTCTTGTCCCGGAACATGTATAAAGCAACTCTTCCTGTGCATAACCGTTGGCAGTTTTACTTTATACATGCTGAAGGGCCGGAAAAACATACAAGGTTTTGAAAGAATAGCGAAGATATGAAAAGTCTTATTATGGTTGAGAACCAACAGATGGCATGTGTCACATCACAATCATGTCTTGGGACTTAAGGTAAACTAAGGCTATTGACTCAAGTGATTTCAAAAATTATTGTGACTCCACCCCCATTGACTTTATACATCAGTAACTCTATTAAATATAGCCGCGTGACTCAACTTAACCCAACTTGGTACAACAATGGCATCCAGCATGCTCCTTATGAGCAATTCTCCTTTGATTTTTAAAAACAAATTGGTCTCAATATACACAGAAATTTCAACCAGATTTGTGTAGAACTACACAACCAGTAAAAACAATATGATATACATTGGCTTTTTAGTGTCTGAAGGGGGCCAGAGACTCAAAACTGTGAAGTAGATTTGTTTAATTATATGATACACATGGACTGTGTTTCCCATCTGCATATTAACACATTAAGAGATGAAAATAATTAGAAAATGTATCTTTTTTCTGCAATAATGATATTTACCATGCATTATAAAAATTGTCACATAAATTGCTTACTTTAACCATGAAAAGTTTAAATTCTATGACCATGAGCCGTATAACGTCCACTTTCATACTTAAACAGGACTATTCTGCATTTATTAAATAAATTCCATGCTTACTGGTAAAGTAATACAAACCATAAACAAAAATTCAATTTTATCTGATACCAGACTACTTTCTCTCGCTCGTGTCACAAATTAAGATTGTTCTGCAAGGCACCTTTGATTTTTAAGGCCATATTTGTTCACATCTATGCATAAATTATTTTTTAAACAAATATACAATTAATACATATTTTATATACAGCTTTTTAGCAGTAATTGCTATGCATTAAGAAGAAAGAAAAATATTCACCTTTTGCCATACATGGTTTATATACAGTGTAATTGCTATGCATTAAAGGGGCATTGAGAGATACGTATGGGAGTGCGCCCTCAATTATCCTGGAAATCAGTTTTTTTGCATCAAAGTAATACTTAGGCATATACTAACTACCATCTGAAACAGTTTACCAACATTAGCCGTTTATCATATAAAATTTCATGATTTTCTTAGTTTTGATATGATCATATCAAAACTAAGGTGTTGAATTCGGACGTTATGCTAAGTTTTACTCATAGACTTTTGCGGCAAATCTCAACCCAGAAGTGCCATTATTTGCTTAGTTTTGCATGAAGGCGATGTCGGAATTGTATGACATCTTGGATTTGGGCTATGTTGATGATAATCTTTACGTTATTTGCTCATTTAGTATATCGATACATCTCTCAATGCCCCTTTAAGGAAGAAAACCTTCAAGCAAGATTTGTATCTTGCCTAAAATAGGGTATTTTCTAATGGTCTATAATACCAATATGCAAATTGTTACAGGTTTGAAGATTTTAGGAAAAAATCTATTTTACACAAAATATTTCAGAGAGAATAAAAACTTGTTATACCATATCACATGACATGGGTTCTATAGGAAATCTCATGAAGAGACATCACACATTCAAAAAATGTACAAGATTGGTGTAATTTACTACCCCAAAGACAAAGGTAGACACAAAAATGCCATTAGGCCAAATTAAATTAATTGGTTGTCTCAAAGCTCCCGCGCGCGTTAGTTTATTGATGCGCATTAGAAAAACAAAAATCTGAAAAACACTTCTTTTTTTTTCTTCTTTTTTTTTTTTTCTTCAAAAAAACAAAAAAAACATCCACAATTTCACTGATTTTTCAGATTTTCATTGATCACATCATCTTAAATACAAAAGTTCACTTTTACAAGGATTTCAATATTTTATATTTAAAAAAAAAAAATTGAAAAAACCCCCGCATTCCGCATTAGTTTTACAACAGGAGAGGAGCTTTGAGACAAACAATTAATTTAATTTGGCCTTACTGCCATATATTATAACTTTTCCATCATATAATATTATGATGTGGCTGAAGGGTATACACCACAAATTCAACAACACCCCCAAGTACAGTAGCGAGGCATTGTCGATTTGAGTGAAACAACGCTGATATGGGCAACCATCGCACCGATATCCGCACAACGCGGATAATGTTTTCACGCGATCGCAGTCGCAATGTGTGTTGTTTTTGGAATGACCATGCCAACTGTTTTCGTCGAGTTTTGAAACTTACAGGAAATTAATTATAGGTTAGTTTGTCATTTCTGTTTGAAAAAAATTGAATGAAATTGTTTGTAATGAAGTATCCTAGGCCTGCATTAAAATATGTTCTTATTTGCATTGTCTATTTATGAAATGGCGTTCAAATCCCTAGTCGTTGTTAGAAGGGATTAAATCATGTTTCAGAGTTGTGCATCACCAATCGACAACTTGCTTTCTGTGCGTGCTGCATTTTCACACTGCGATTATGTGTATGGGCTGCATTGATCAATTGAAGCATCCCCAATCCTCATCTTACTATCAACCCGTGTGTTATCGCTACCGCTACCCATTAATCAATAATCTGCCTTTTTTGTAAGGTACCAGTTCTATATGTTAACTTGCGAAACATATGGGTATAAAATACAATACCAAATAATGAAATATATCTGTGTGCTATAGTTTATTTATATAAATACTGTAAGATTAAAAACTGTGCTTCTTTTGACCCATGATTGCATTGTAATAATCTTAAGGCACAATCAACTTGTTTACCTTTTTAAAATAGCTCATATTAAAAAAGAATCCTCTCAAAAAATTAAAATCAGATGGAGAATAATCATAAGGCACATAATAATTAAACAAGGCACATACAAATCAAGCAAAATTTGACCAGATTTGATCAGAAGTACACTTACTTTATATGAAGAGAAAAATATCATATACTATGATAATTATTTTATATGAAGGCACTATATTTTAAATATTGCTATAATTTATTTGCATATTAAAATGAAATATTAATGTATGCAATTTCTGTACACTTTTTCTATTTGTATAATATGTCATCATGCCAGTATCCTAAGCTTGGAATTCTTATCATATCAAAACAGTGCAGCAAGTTTGAACAATTAATATCAGAAGTGCCCTGGCAATTCATATATCCCCAGAATACTCAAATGTGAACCCTATATTCATGGGCAAGCTCAACAAGGAGTTCCAAGTGTACACTATTCTGTCTTTATAAACAAGCAATACATAAAAAATGGTGCATGTGTTCAAACGTCATTAAACATTCAGTATTTGCTATTAATGTTTATATATAAGCTAGTAGATAATTTAGTTGGCTTTCAAATGCCGTTAGTTTGATTGTAATTACTCTTACCAATCCATCGATATGCTTGATCGATCATGGTTACTAAAAAAACGCTCATTTAATATTATGAGTATTTACTAATTGATCTTGATATGGGCTTTAAGATGACTATATACCTTTCAAATACCGTTTGCTTGGTCTCATTTGCTTTATTCTATCAAAAAATATGCGTGATGAAAGTTGACCAAAAAATGTAAAATGTGTGCTATTTTTTATGAAGAAATGCTTCAAAGCATTAAACATAATAGCAATTTTACACAGATGATTTCTTTCAAAAAACTGGTACAACTTTGATCTTGTGTTCTTGTGGTCAAACAAGCATATCTTTAGATAGACTCAAGCAAATTCTACAAAACAAAAAGCATATGAAAGGTTATTTAGTTATCTTGAAGCTCGTACAAATGTCAACTCCAATTACAAAATGTTTAATGATGAAAATGACACATTCCACAAGAAACATATTTCTCTAAAAGCCTTATTTTTTGTGCTCGTTGTTGATCCAACATATCTGTAGATTTAGAAAGCCAACTAAAATATCTTTCAGGTTATATAAAGATTACAGCCAAATACTGAGTAACCAGTGGTGGCAATGACGCGGAACAAGTGCACCCTTTTTTTAGGGACACCCTGTATAGAACCAACGTTTCCTTTTTTTCCACATCATGCACCACTTCTTCCATATGATGCACAAGTATCAAAGATACATTTTTCCATTGATAATTTTTATAATTCAACAGCTTTCTTCCAGGGATACAATCTCGTTATGGTACAGCCATTGTGAAGAAGGGACTGCATCGTGGATATGCCGGTATGGTAGATAAATGCTGTCTGCCCAACTGTATAGTTCTAATGTATAATGCGATACATCTACAGCTTTCTTCCAGTGATGCGATCTCTTTTCTGTACAGACATCCCTGCTATCGCCAGGGAACTGGATCGTGGATATGCTGGTATGGTAGATAACTGACGTCTGCCCAACCTGTGTTGTGGCGTGCCATGATTAGAGTTGTCTGGCGAGGCGACCGATGCTAGACCTAGACAATAAATGAAAACAGCATAAGAACAAAATAAAAATCTTTTAAATTCTATGAGGTTTATTTTTGGCTGGGACTGAACCCATTGGTTTACACTCAAGGTTTAAAAGCCTTGAAGATAAATTCCCTGGCTGGCAGGGAGGAATTGGGTCTTGACTGCATTTATCACTACGAAAATTAAAGGCTTAGAGCCAAGTTGATTTCATAGTCTTAAATCTGGGACCTGCAGTAGCGCTATACCTTGCATGCAATTCAACATACTGCATGATTCTTTTCAATGATTCTAATGATTGCTGTTCCTCTGATATTTCATCCAAATAGACATCAGTGTAATAGCCATGGAATTTTGTAGATATAGTTTGATCAATTCCAAACATTCAGTTTTGCGTGCGATTATGGCCACACGGACATGGATTTGTACACAAGCACTCGTCACGCTATTGATGCACAGTACAATTGTTGCCTTCATGCACGTCAGCGTCCTTCTGTATTCATTCGGTGCTGTAAGGAGGCTTCGACCATTTGGAACTGTTCTAACTATACATGCTCTTATTCCTTACCTTTATCCCTTACATTGTAAGGCCATTTGCTTCCCTTTCTTTCATCCCATATAGCATCTAGCTCATCCAATACACTTTAAGAACTCTCTTACTAATTATCAACACTTGCCTGTAATTCTAGCCATACTTTCTTGCATGGCATTGATCCCCCTCATCAATTGGGTCACATTGACTTGATGTTATCTCTTACCATTTCAGAGTGTTCCCTTACAATTTCAGATGATCACACCCCCCTACTATATATCCCTACAATCTATAATCTTCCAAGTCCCTTACTGGTACCCCTAACAAAAAGAGAGCAGATCTTTTCCTGTCCACTTTTAACCACTGTATCTGCAAAACATAGAATGATGTGCAACTCAAACTCATACATAGAAATAGACATGCATAGTCACTTGTAACTAAGTTCTGTAAAAGTGGTAATCGCGCTCTGCCGATTTAAAACTGTTCTGCATGTTTTTAAATCTGCAATTTGCAGCTGCATCACATAGACCTATGCGCAAAAGAAATACATTTGCGTGTTATCATTTTCGCAGTAGCTGCTTTGGACGTAAAAAGTGAGAAAATATATGTAGTTTTTACAGTATATCCAACTATTGTTAGAGTAAAAAGTAAAATCAAGTAAATACTTTGTTTGTGATTATCTTGTAACGTGTCATCATCATTAAGTGTTTAAAATGGGTGAAATATCTTACTATGATTACAAAGGGTTAATTCTGTCTAAAAATGTGTATCTCGAACAATGCCATCAGGGATTAAACATCGACAATTTATAGGCAGAAGAAAGCAAAAATTAATTCCAATAAAGAAAAAAAGAACATGGTTTGTGGATTTATGATATGTCGAAGTGGATTTATGATATGTCAATGTTTATCACTAAACGGTATCTTGGATTTGATTTGATTTTAATACTGCAGACGTTTATCCATATGTTGTGATATACTTCATGTCAACTCAAGTGGGGTAAAGCCAGCGCGTATTCTAGTCAAGGGCTTAGGCAGCCAGCCATGTAGGGAGTTTTTTACACACCCACTTTTGTAAATTAGCAGTTTTTTCACATCCAGTTTTTGCCCACATGGCCTTTACTTTGAACATATACTTTGAACATAAATCCTTTACAGCCAGTTTTTGAATTTATACACATTTACACACCCACATCTTCAAATCCTGCCTAACACCTTGATAGAATTTCTAGTGAAAGCATCATGATATCACTCAAGCAACTCCAACACCATTCCACATCCATCCATGCGATCAAAGAAGAATGTTGGCTGTGGCGCATAAAGTGCTGCACCTATCAATAGATTATAGAACACCTGCCCAACTTCAGCCGACATACAGTATAGCATTGAGTTTTTTTGACAATGCATGTATCGCCCGTGACTACTTTCTTACCTCGAATTTCCCTAAATCTTTTGTGGATAGCTTGTCCTTTGCCTCTATCTGCTCCGATCTGATGAATGACGGCTGGTGATGGACTTGCTGATTTAAACGACATGGCGTCTTGCTCACCTGTAATACATATAAATATCATTGTTAATTGATTAATGACATACATAGGTTTCGAAGGTTGAAAATGTGTTACAATACGAGTGATACATTTGTTTTAAAGGTAGATGTTCCGATTTTCAACTTGAAGTTTTCTATTCTACATGAAAGGTCATCCTTAAAAAAGTCGTGTTCCAAAGTTTGAGTTGCATAGCTCTAATGGTTCTTATTTTAGACGCACAAGATGCTGTGAACTGTACCCATTGAGTAATACACAAACTATATCATTCGCTGTAATTCAACGTTATTTCAACGATTTCTCCGTAATTATACCAATTTAGGCCGTCAAATTTCAGTATGATGATGAGAAAAATACGAGCTTTCATATGATATGAAAATCTCCGTATGTTTGAAATAATTCTGTGTTACGAAAATGTGATCGGGTCATCTACCTTTAAATCCGAATATTTTAAGTTTCCCGATTTAAAATTATCAAAATGCGGGGGGCTAAATCACTAAAAATGTATGGTCCTCAACCCTCAATTGCAACTCTAAACACAACAGAGATTTTTGGATCCCCTTAAGTTTTGAAATCTGGGCAGATGATAAGTACCCATTCATAAATGTATTCTATTGTTGCGTTTTATATTTTGTACATTACTTGGTACTTTTTATCGTGTGTGTATTTTATCTCTGTACAGCGCGCTTTGGTCTTTTTTAGAAAAGGCGCTATATAAATGCTGTTTAATAATAATAATAATAATAAACCATTCATGTTATACAGCGCAATGGTCATGTTTGGAAATGAATAAATCCGTGTAATATTATAATAATAATAATATGTGTTTAGCATTCTGTGGAGGGTTCAAGTATTTCATTCAAAGGCAGTTATCATGCTCATCACAATACTAATATTTTGAAGGGAAAAAATATGAAACACAGGAAATTTGAAACATCTTTTAAAAACAATTAAAAAATCTGTTTTCAAACAAATGGCAAATTAAAAAAAAGAGTTATTGGGGCCCATAAAACGCACAGATTTTGATGCCTAAGAGGATGAGGAACACTAATTTCTCATTACCTGCCAGATTACTGATGATCGGATGTTTCAGTTTACTTCCTCCGCGTCCATCTACATGGATGATAGGTGTGGATTTGGGGGCGCCACCTCGTCGATTCATCCGACTGATGGGTAAGCGACTTCTCTGTGTCGGTTTGGACTTTAACAAGGTTAATGGCTGTGTATAAAGAAAATTATAATACAAGCTAGTGAGTTTTCTGTTATACATACAATCTGTAAACCAACCAATCCCATAATTTGTTCTTTTAAAACTAATATCACAAATAGACCTACACTTCCAGCGCTAATTAGTTGGAACAACCAATATGACACAAAGTGAAATTATGTACCTGTGCTGCATAAACAAAGAATCAAAACAAAATGTGTGGTGCGCGTATGTACAGCACGCCCACGGAGTGCAATTAGACACTTTCAAGGCACTCTGCATATTTTAGTTTCCTGCTTTCTGATTGGTTCAAAACTACTAAGAGTGTATGAATGAAAATTGGCGCTACAACTGAAACTTCCAAGAAGTTATTAGGGGTATAACAGAATATTATATTCATATCAACAACAATGCACTTTAAATTTTTTATTGACTAAATTACCTGGTCATTTGACACGGTTCTTCTCCTCCTCTTTTCTAACAATGGTTTGTTGTTTAATTGTACTTTGTTAGAGTGCCCTCTACTGTCCCATTTCCTCTCAACAGTTGCAACAGACATATTATCCTCATGGTCACTATCTCCTCCAAGAAGAAACGGAGAACTGACAGTATGCCCTCTATTGTGGTGCGCTAAACGGCTTTGCGACAAGTATTCATCGTCCATCTCTGGTTCACTAGTTTCATACACAGACCGCAGTGACATCACTGTTCTCTCGTGCAAATTCATTTTTGCGGGTCTACTACCCCCGCTGTTTTTGTCCAGGGTTTTCTGCGAAGTTCGTTTACGGGCTGCCACGGCTGCTATGCTCCGTGTTTTGTGCCCGATCTCCCTGCGACTGTTCACTTTTTCCGATCTCGAATCGTAGATTTTCAAATTCTGCATGGACTGTATTTGGCTCAGATTGTCATTGCTAGGCGATGCAACCCTGCTATTAGGAAACGGATCGTCTATGCCATCACTTGATGACGTCCGTGTATCAGGAGAGTCAACTTTGACCTTTGGTAAGGTGAACGCTGCCAAATCAGCTCTCTGACGCTGTTGGTGTGCACGAGGACTTGGATTGAAAACACGAGAATCGTTGTTGGTAGCCTTACTGAAATATGAAAGCAAGAGGCAAGACTTTTATTTGCAAAACAGCTCAACATTGGGCTGATTTTGTTGTTAGTCACTACATTATTAACAAGGATCCCTTGACCAAACCAAAATTGTTTGTTTTAACACTTTCCATGTGGCAGGCAGCTGTAGACGACATTCCAAAATTTCACAAACTGTTTCAAAAATGTCAAAATTATTGAATTTCATTACCATATTTGGAATCACCATGAGAAATGCATTGAAATAAGTACAAAGATGCCTAGTATTGGGTCAGTAATCTTTGAGATACAACTTAAAATTATGAAAGGTTTCTGAAACATCTGTTTTGTGTATGGTAAAAATAATAGCCGCATGGAAAGTGTTAAAGTCAATATTCCTAATAATTAAGACAGCCAATCAAGACAAGGGATGGAGCTGGCAAACCATCTTGATAAGGCGATGATTCGAGAACACCAATCAAATTAATTTAAGCAAGCAATATTCCTACTTTTGAGGGGGGGGGGGGGGGTTTTCTTCTTTTTTCCTCAGGCTTTTTGGGCAAGGTTTTTTTCTTTAACAACCCCCCCCCCCCCCCCCCCCCCCCCCCCCCCCCCCGCCCCTCACCCTCACCCCTAACACACACACAAATATGTACTTTAAGGCATATCTTCATGTACTTAAGGAAACAATTGATGAGGAAAAAAATACTGTGGCCAAGCCCAATTTTTGTTTTACAATGTTGTAACATGTAGAAAAAATGCGCGCTCACATTTTCAGGTGGCCAAGCCCAAATTTTGTTTTATAATCAATTTTTAAACATGCCCATCAAATGTGCGCAAAACGCCAAAAGAATGTTCAATATTTTAACTAAACATTTTTGGGTGGCCAAACCCACATTATGTTTTACAATCTATGTTGAGACATCAGCAAAAAATGTTAAAATATTGAGTATTCTCTTTGTTGCATTTTCACAGGTTGAGATTTTTTTTAACCTGTTGTGGGTGAAGTTTAATTGTTTTCAAAAACTCTCTGACCCCCCAGAAGTCTAACGGTGCATCCTTAAGACGACAGAAACATCCTGTCCTTTTTGTATGATTTCTTTTTTAATTTTTGATTTTTGTTGTTCACCAAAATTCACACCAAAATTTCTGAAAAACACTACAAAAAATATTTTCAAAACGCCCGACCTACCCTACCTGATGAGAGGTCCGTTTGAATGTAGAACATGTGGTGTTTTTTTGCCGAATCATGCTTTCAGTACAAACCAATGGACCTACGTCACATGAGGTTGAGCTCGCGTAAAGTACGCCTGCTCAACCTCACCCCAAAACGGTCCAGTGGTTCTCCGTTGTGCGCACTACGTCATCTCGACCTCAAGGCTCTGATTGGTTGGTGTTCAAACGTGAGAACTGAAAAACTCATGAGCTTTTCCACGCACCATCACGCCCTACTGCGTCGGTGGTTATGGCGCAGCGGGAGCACTGCGTTGGTGGATACGGCGCAGCGTGACGATCGTTAAAAAGGCGTCAGTTTAAATTTGACCAATCAGGTGCTTTGGTGTTGTTGGTTGGCAGTATTTTGCGTGTTCAAGCATGCGTGCGCAGCCTGATCGAAGTGCGCCCACGTATGTCGAACTGTGGCCAGGAGATTATGTTCTGTAGGTCCATTGTCTTACCTGTCAGATTGTTGTGAAGCTTGTTTGTGCATCACAGCCATCTTGTTGTTGTTGATTTCTATCAGGGTAGACTCTTTTTCTGGTGATGAGTTGCTGTCTCTTTCCTCCTGTAATGCCTTGAGGGCGCGCAGATTTAGCATTGATGTTGCCTGAACAAAATTCAAATGAATACAAATGGATCAATAGGGCTATATTACAAAATCTTTTGTCTCAAAGCTCCTGTGCGACTTAGTTAATTGATGAGCGTTAGAATTTTATTTTTTATTTTTTTTTTTTTATTTTTTTTTTTTTAAATCCCAAAGTTTCACCGATTTTTCAGATTTCCATTGATCACATCATTTTAAATACAAAAGGTCACTTTTACAAGGATTTCAATATTTTATATTTAAAAATTTTAAAAAAAATTATATTTAAAAAAAAAAAAAAAGCATTCCGCATTAGGTTTTGAAAAACTTTAAGAACTTTGAGACAAAAGATTTTTTTTAATATAGCCTGATGTTGTTATGACCAATTAATTCTTGCCACTATAGTAAGGATGCTCCCAATGAGGGGAAAGTAGAAACAATTTTGGGGCGGTCAGCACTTCATCAGACTATTTGGCATCTGATCTCTTCACTGTCTTTTTGTAGTGATAGAGATCAGCTTGTCGTAAACTGAAGTGGACAAAATCTGTGCAAAGACTTGCACGCGGGCTCAAAAAACAAATTAATAGACGAGCAATATAAATCCAAGGTTTACTGAACATGTCACAGCTACAAACCATATTATAGGGTGGGATGAGGCTAAAGTCATTGACAAGGAGGCGCACAAAACAACGTGATAGTTGAAGGAGGCGATCTGGATTCGACGGAGAGGACAGTCTACTCTCAATAAAGACGACGGGCCTACCAACTCATCCACATCTACGCCAAGCTGATCTCAATACCGCCATATACTTCCGGCAGTAATCACTACAAAAAGACACTGAAGAGGTCAGATGTCAAATAGTCTGATGAAGTGTTCAGCGAGCATGAAACGTTACGCGTAAATGTAAGTATAAGCTTATTATACTTTACACCGTGGATTTATCATAAGAAAATCACCCTTCCTACTATCTGTTAGATTGTTTTCTCAAAAGGGAACACATTATAATAAAATGTAATTTTAGTTGTAAGTTACAATTTTCCGTCGCTATTTCCAATTTATATGGGATAATTGTGTGGGATTCAAGTATGGATGATTTGGAGAGATATGATCAGAGCGTATAGGGGCTGGCAATAAATTATGGTAACCAGACGAGTAGATGCCTCTGGACATCTGTTAGATTGTTTTCTCATAAGCTAACACATTATAGTACTTGTACAAGCACTATTTGACAAATAGCATCTATTTGGCCTTTTCACAATCATAGCATAAATGAGATGTAACTATAAATAAAATGTCCTGCCAAAGCTTCCCTGTGCTTTACCTCAGTATGTTAGCAGATGAGATAGAGATTGTTAATGATAACAACTATCTGCATGACCCATTGTCTCTTCAACAGAGATACCAACATCTGTCCTTACACAGAGTTGAAATAATGGATATAGATCCTAAGGAGATGAGGTAAGGAAGCCATACAGAGTGTCTCAAAAAAAATTACAACGCACCTTTAGAGGAAATAAATAACACCTTTAGAAGATTGTAACTTTCTGAATAAGTGTCAGAATAGAACAACTCAAACGACAAAAAAAAGGCAAAATAGTTTGCTATACTTTAAAGAAAACCGGCTGTGATTCGGTTCAGTAATTCCAGAGAAATTAGCAATTACGTAACATTAGTCTGGGAACACTTCCATCCAAGTTTGCTCATATTGAGTGATTCAGACAGCACATACATGAAATCAATACTTCTCTACAAAATGACATGGATTAACGTGTTTTTATGGTTCTAGATTTTATTTTACACCAAATAATATGCCAGATGAGACCAAAGTTTAACACAAAATATAAAATAAAAGTTGTCTAGATTATTTTCATCACATTTTATACTTAAGAACAGTAAAATTTAAAATTTGTATGATAAGTTCAATCTTTTTATAACAATTGGAAACAAATTGTTGTTATTGTTTACATTGAAAGAGTATGGTCATATCTCTCTCCTTACAATGAGTTACGCTGTTTTCTTCCAATTGTAGAAAACTAATTTCGCCTCATTTTACCGTTTGAATTGTAAAATTCAGATACTTAATTAGGAAGTTATGATCGCCTAATGGTGCGTTGTAATTTTTTTTGAGACACCCTGTATACACCAGAGTCAACCAACCATCTCTTTATAATTATCACATAACACAAATCTCAGGCCTGATTATGAAGAGGTCAGGGGTTATAAGATGGCTCACACTGGACTACTGAAGAAAGTTGTAGTGATAATCGATACAATTTTCAAACTTTGTGTTAGATCAAGAGTTTAATATTTCACTTTGGTTTAGTCAGTTCCAAATTGACGAGAAATATGCAGTTATTATCTCTCTGTGCGCAAAAATAATGCAAGCGTACAGACTTGGATTTTTTCATACGCACGGTGAACCCTGTTGCGTAATGCATACCTCATCACGAGAGCTACACTCTTCTATATCAATTCGCAGCTATTAGGAGGTTCGCCAATATGGAAATGTCTATGGCCAAACAAAGAAGATTGTCTGTCTCAGAAGCCCGCCCGCATTGGTATGTGAAATGAGCTACGGTGCGTAGGTCTATGTGCTGAGGCCTTAAAAAAGGTCTCTGTAAGCTTGGATTAGCCAAAACAACCAAATAAAAATTGCATTCCTCATAGCCTTTTTTCTAAAATAAAAAAAAATCGCACAGCACTTAGCTTTTTTGCCAAATGTTTCTGAGACAGACCTTCTTCTTTGTTTGGCCTAAACTATAGATTGCAACATAGGAATTTGGTGATAAGATTCCTAAAGAGACTGGAATTGGTGGAGTTGGAGGATGATGAAATGAATGTTCAGGGGGTGCCTTACCTTAATCCCTTCCATATGCTGGATAGGAGACCTAGTGTTAAGCTTGTGTATATCTTCAAACACGGCCCCTGTGTACCGGTCGTAAAGTTCCATTAAATCCGATGAAAAGTTGACATCATGTTCTGAAAAATGAAATGATAACAGTGTGCGGATGATTTAAAATAGTAACAAAGAGTATTTGTTTCAGATTCACAATGGAGTAATGTACAATAAATATCCACAATTTGAGACATCAGTTCTGCCCAGGGTAACCTCAACTTCCTAAAAGCCTAACAATCCATTAATCATATATTTAACAGAGTACCACTGAAACACACACTTTATACCCAAAGTTTCAAGTTTTGCAAGTGAACTATTATAAGCATGTTTCTATTCCATCACCACCAACCAATCACCTTTTGGTGGTGATTGGTGGTGATGATCATCACCACCAAAAACCCATCACCACCACCTTTAGAGTGTTTCTATTCATCACCCAAAGGTGGTGATGCTGGAAGTTCACCAAAATATGCACAAGGCAAGCATATCCATATGCGTGGGCGCACCAAGTATTTTTTTCACGCGTGGCGCACAAGCATAAACGCGGCACATGGAATTTCATCACCACTAGAATAATCGCCTCCTGTTTCTATTCAAGATCGCCACTAAGATCACCACCAATAACCCAGACATACTGGGTTATTTTGGTGGTGATGGAGGTGGTGAGAAAGTGGGTTATTACCAATCACTTTCAATGACCTCCTTTTGTGTTCAAATTGATACAGGCTTTATAAAACTTGGTACTATGCTTTACAAAGAATGTTAATCTAATGGCGAAACCAATGACAGTATCTATTTTTGTGTTTCAAAGCCGAATAAACATTACTACAGAACCCTTTTTTTTATGTGGCTTGTAAACTGTTATAGTAACTTACTGTTCAGTAGAGTCTTTTGCTGTTGTATGATCTCATCACATAACTGTCTGTGTTTCTCATATTTTGTGATCATAGTCTCTTTAAGCTGGATGTTATGCTTATGAACCAGTTGACTGGACTTCAATTCAGTATCTTGATTAGACAAACAAGATTGGTTAAGGAAAAATCATACTGTGTAATAATATTGACATTTCTACAGTTTTTTTCACATTTCACATATCATTATATCAACTCTAGGGGGAAAGTCTTGGAACAGTTGTGTCACTAAAAATTGCCCCCACCTCCTTCTCTCCATGTGCGATGTTGAGGAAAAACAATATTTCAGCACTTGTCACAATATTCCACCACTGAATGATGGGAATTTGATTGCATATAGATAGTATGCACAAAACAAGTTTCACCATGTCTAAATCTCAACCAGAGGGTAGTTTACTATTAGTAGTATACTCTCTAGGATGCATGACCACAAAACATATAATATGGGAAAACTCAAACTGACATTTCTACAGTGTTATTTTTACACATTACACCTATCATTATATCAATCCTAGGGGGAAAAGTCTTGGAACAGTTGTGTCACTAAAAATTGCCCACACCCCCTCTCCCCATGTGCGATGTTGAGACAAATTAATATTTCAGCACTTGTCACAATATTCTACCACTCAATGATGGGAATTTGATTGATAGGAAATGCTCTGATGAATTGTAATTGTAGATGTCCAGTTTAGCTCTCAAACACCATATTATGTATGCACAAAAAACAAGTTTTACCATGTCTAAATCTAAACCATCACTAAGCACCAGGGGACAGGTGAATATAACAGTGTAAGGCTACGCGGCCACAAAAATGTGTAATATGGTGGCTTTTTATAGATGGTGTGTTACAAACGTTAAGGGTTCTAAAGGGGTCGAAATAGACAATTATAAAGAAAAAAGGACACTGTTCTCACAATCCTGTTGACATTTGACTCGTTTAGGCCGTCAAAAAACATGCAAAAACCTAATTGTATGGGTGTCTGGAAAATCTACAGCATGATAGTTAAGCTTAGCTGCCATGGCAAATCTATAGATTTATACCATTCATTCAAATCAAAGGATACTTTCAACTTCCAACTCATGTACTTTACACAGCATGTTGAGAATCTCTCCTTGCTCTTCTGTCGTCACTTTTCTGGGCAATACCTGAAAAGAAAATTTAAAGTTTCATAAAACATTCTTCAAAATATGTTTTAAAGTACAGAGCCTTTACTCTTGCTCTATTTCCCATTATATCAGCATTTAAGTAGGCAATTATAACCACTGTGTTGAGAAGGTTATTTGTAGAAATTTTGAAGGAAATTTTCAAAATTTGATAATTTGACCAACTGACCTTACCTGAGAGGGCTGTTTGCTCATAGAACAGGGTATGAGAAATCAGGGCTGGAAAAATGTATATTTCCCGAGAAGCAAACAAAATTAATTTCCTTCCAAATACCCAAATTTCCCTCCAAATACCCAGATTTCCCTCCAAATACCCAAATTTCCCGGGAAGGAGCTTTCAGAATTCCACATTTTTTCCAGGCCTGTATGAGATACCCATACCCAATTTGGTCTCCTGGTCACCTCCTCTGCCCAACAGAAACATATTAGAAGACAGGGTAATTACCTCACTAGTAAGCACAAGGTTGTTTGGGGGGGGTTTTTTGGGGGGGGGGAGGTGTCAGCGCTTATTCTACTGAAGGCGTCATGATATTGAGCGCACAACTCCAATACAACTGCATATACATCCACATGATCAAAGAAGTATGTCGGCTTTGGCGCAGAAGAAGAGCTGAGACAGAGTATTAAACCATGTTATTGATATGTCACTTCATTGGTCTATATTGAGGTGCATGTAATGTGATGTAAAAAATACTGGTCAGACTATGGCTACTAGACCATATTCACGCGGCAGCCATTTTCTAAAATTTGCCACCGAAGCCTCGTTCTCGTTACGTATACCTGCGTCTGCGTGACTTGCGTGAGGATGCGTACGCCGCGCGCTTTGGTACCACGCTTCTCACGCAGTTCTATTGTGCAGCGCGAGGCGCAGATAGACCAAACGGGAACGAGGCTTGGGTGGCATATTTTGGAAAATGGCTGCCGCGTGAATAGAGTCTATTGGACTAAACATAGCTATGGAGTAGAACTACAAAATACTACATTATAAAGGGGAAAGATCCTCCATCCAGGCGGCTGCAACCTTTTCCTACCTCTTCCAGTGTAGCAGCGTCTCTCCTAAAATCATCCAGTCTCTTCCCTAATTCTGATTGTCTTGTGCGTAGTCTGCTCTGCTCTGTCATCAATCTGCCTAGATCCTGTCTGGACGTCACTATGTCGTCTGGTTCGGTGGAGTCAGATGCCATACTGTAACTATCTAGTTCCTTCTCTTGGTTCTCTTCTGAATATAAAAATAATTAGAAATTATTTGTAACTTACTTGAGCAATTATGAATATGCAAATTGTGATGTGATCAAGCAAAATTAGTCGCCTATATGTCGGCAGTTTTCAATTTTGATATTTGTCCATCATTTATCATTTAAAAGCAAGTGAAAAAATGCTACAGTATGGTCCACACCCCACTAAAATGGAATTTCTAGTTTTAAAGTTACAAACAGTTTACCAACTGAGAACAAACTTAAACATAAGAATTTGTCGCTTCAAAATCAATATTCCCGACATCCAACTCAT
The DNA here is from genome assembly GCA_035610835.1 of Ophiura sarsii. NCBI lineage: Eukaryota > Metazoa > Echinodermata > Ophiuroidea > Amphilepidida > Ophiuridae > Ophiura > Ophiura sarsii. The sequence continues at coordinate 44,267,889 of CM069443.1, read as the reverse complement.
TCCGTGTCACAATTAAGTAATTTAAGTTGGCAATATAGAGAGCAAATAACATTTTAAAGCTTTTTCCCCCTGAGTATATATAGCAACTTTCACAAATTCTTTGTCCATCTTCATGACCCAAATATTGTTAACATTCTATTCTAAAGCTGCCAAATTTCCTGGGCATTAGCCCATTTTCACCAAGGTACTGAAAGTAACAAGGACAATACACATTGGATGACTTCTTCGGCAATTTAAAAAAAAAGTTGACTCTACAAACGACAGACGATCATTACATCTTCATATTTTTTTCCATAACATCGTCGACCAAAGAACAAATTGCATTCTATATTGCACTAATAATTGTGGACACACACACCCCCACTTGTAAATACTTCCGACCGAGGACCAAACGTGGTACTATTCAAATGAGGACCCACCAATCTGGACACACACCAACACACCGAGGACCAAAATGGCGGTTGAAAGGAGAAAAAATGGGTGTCAAACCGCCAACTAGACTGTGTGCTGTCCAACGGAGGCCTAATGGGTGTATGGGGGAGAGTATCACCAAAGAGGACCTCATTGAGATAGCGTTTTTATGTTGTTTGCAATACTTTGCACGTATCAGGAAACCGAGGACGCCCTCATTTGCAGGTGTGCCCGCAGTTGGAATGTGAAAAGTTTGGTGTGCGTCCTCGTTTGCAGGTTTTTACAAACGCACACATGCATTCCCCTACACACCACAGTACAAGACATATGGGTGTATAAAAAAAACATTAAAAAGAGGTGGGGGGGGGGGGAAATAATCATTTGTGGACAGAGTTATATAATTTCTATTCTTGTCTAACCTTTTAGCTTGTTGTCCATCTCTATGTTGTCCTGTTTAAGAGCTAATCTGGCTTTCTCCTGCTCCCATCTATAGAACAAATGTGTCAAATCAAATATGAACAGAGATGAGTAAGACTACATACTAAGTTGTGTATAACATTCATAAAATTATAACACTGAAGAGACAAACGAGTCAAATAAATACTTTAGAAATTATGAGCGTATTAAAAATGCCTAGCTGTACATCATGTAGTGGCAGTCAATCATGGATTAATTTTACATAATGGTACCTGTATTGTTTTAATTTATCATTATTTTACCAAGATAAGACCCTTCTACTGAATAATTTTTAAAAATCATATAATCTCTTGTAATTATTTATGAATTGGGTAAACACTTGCATATGTCTTGGTTCTTGAGAATTAAAAAAACTCAAAATACTTGCCTTGATGTTGATATGCTTAAAACATGTTGTTATAGCATTGTTCGCAAAACATCAGGAAAGGTGATTTGACTATTTTCAAGAGAGCAAGGAACAGTATGATTTAAAATAGATTGACATAGTCCTATGACAAGCATGATCACTTTACTTCACTTTTAATGACTTTGAATTACAATTTTCCCCTCAATATTGGAAATTACATTCTTGTCTTGCTTGTAACACTTTAATAATCCAACTCTGAGACATTTGTTTGCCTTCATTATTCGCTTGAATTCCTGTTTGACTTACTCTGCAATCTCGGAGAAGTGTTTGCTTGCTTCCACAGAGATCTCCCATTTCTGATTCTCGACCTCCATCATCTGCTGTCGCAGTTCCATCTGGCGTTGAAAGTTTGACATCAACTTTTGATGTAGTCTTTGCATCTCAGCTCGGTCCTCTTGGCTGGCGACACGTTCAACTTCGGCTAGATTTTTTAAAGAGAAAAATAGTATGCAATATCGTTGCTGTTCTTCCAAAACCTTTTATTTATGTTTTTCTGGCCCATCAGCATGTATAAAGTAAAACTGCATAACTGTTATGCATAGTAAGTGTTGCTTTATACATGTTCAGGGGCTTACACACTTTTGATAGGTTTTTAAATAGATGTGTTTTGGCCCTTTAACATGTTTAGAGCAGACTGACTGCAAAGGTTACACATAGGAAGTATTACTTTATACATGCTGAAGGGCCGGATGGAGGTACAAGGATTTGATAGAACAGCAACAATATTATGGTCCATCATTAATTAGTCAATTGTGTTTATAGTAAGTGAGCACAAATAAAACCTGTTCTACAGGCAGATAAACGTTTAAGAATAAGATCGGTCAGCACTGATTTTTTTTAATTAAAAAAAAATCTTAATTTCAAAACATTTTAGAAACTTACAAAATAATCAAAATTTACAAAGTTAAACAGTAAAACAGTTTTTCCCTAGGTCTGAGTTAAGGGGGCTGTCAAGTGTCATTGTATGAATTTGTCAAGCACTGTAACTTTCAAACTATTTATGTGTTGCACATAAAAGTATACACTTTTTTGAATGAAATGAGTCGGGGAATCCAAATCCATTTTTCGTATCAAAAATCGTGATTTTTATATTTTTGCCCAAAAATGCACTTAAGTATATATACAGTGTCAGGCTTACTGACCAACCAATGAACAATGAAAAGATACATTCAAGTACAATGTATAAGATTTCAAAATCGGATGATGCAATACCCAGAGATATGCCAGTCAGTACAACTCAAAAACCTGAACGTTGTAAAAAACCTGAAATATCACATAAAATGTGACTAAAATGCCAAAAAACGGGTTGAAAACAGATAAAGGAATGGTAATTGGGAGTGACAAAAAACCTGAAACCCCTTGAAAACTGGCATATCTGATACACCATGAGAGTCACATGAGAGAAACCTAGCACTATGTTTACAGTGCTTTGGAAGATTAATATCAGCTGAATTTAATTTCAATTCCATTTGTTTCATGCTATATGATGTATTGTGACACTAATACTAATAGACTTACAATGTACATCGGCTATTTTGGGATGGACCTCTTGCTGAGATATTTTCTTCTTGAGTCTCTCTATCTCTTGCTTCAGTTCTGCTATTATGTTGGTATACTGGGCTATGTGAAATTTCACACTGGTCATGTTGGTTTTAACCTAAGAACATACATAGGGTGAAAGGTCATTTTAGCATAATGGGCTGAACATAAATAGGTAGTTGGTTAGCACAACACTAAGACACTCTCCATAGACTTTACATGTTTATGCAATTTTGATATGTTTTACTCACAAGGGTAATCTACAACATATCTGAATATGAACATGACATTACCGCACACTTTTTTTAAATATAAACCGCCGCATAACAACGTAGTGATTTGCCTAGCTAAATTTGGCCCCCGGTCTGGATATGCACCGCGTGTGTAAATCGGTCGCCAGTGGCGTAACTAGACTTTTGACCATCATAATTCCATGATTCCTTTCGTCAAATGAGCCGCCAGTGCCAATCTCAACCAACACGACGTCATTATTGGAGGGATTTGGTGTGTTCTTTTTTTTGTAAATTTCATTTACAGCCGTACTTGATTTCATTTGGGGGGCAAGCGGGGGGGCAAGGGTTCCAAGTGGGTTCCTCCCCCCCCCCCCCCCCCCCCCCCCCCGCTGGTTACGCCACTGTCGGTCGCTGAAATTAAAATTGAGCTCAAATCACCCAGTTTAAATGTCAAACCATCAACTACACATTTCAAACACAACAATAAAAAAATTCCCAGATTTGAGGATCACTGCTTTTGTAATTTGTTGTGCATATACACTGGTGTATAAAGACTGAGAGTCTATATGTAAAAATGCTGCCTCTATAAAGGCAACCCCATGACTAGAGGTAGCACAAATAAATGTTTGGTTTTGAATTCATATTATACAGGGTGTGTCAAAAACTGTTCCATGAGGAACATAAATTAGTAAAAATACATGAGGCCTAAAATTTAAAAAAAAGAGAGTTTGATTGGCCTAACCTGCCCGACCCTAAATACATCGCCGCCCTGAATATTTTTTATTATTTTGAGGGAGGAAAAAAAATATATATATATATGTATATATATATAAAAATTGAACTAAGTATTATAGTTTCTGACTGTTTGCTTTAATTTTGGGCTATTTTAAGTCCCAAAAGCAAGTGATTTCAAAAAAGAAAGAAAAAAGAAAGAAATCCCGACCGACCTACCCTATTTGTTTTTGTCATATTAGGCCAATCAAACCATCTTTTTTAGACCTTACATGTATTTTAATTCTGAAAAAAATATACTGGTGGTTAGTTAGCCAGTTATTCTTTTATTAAATGCACTTTATCCCATTACATTTGACAGCCTAACTCTTGAGATATAATCAATTCTATTCTGTAAAAAGAGTGTGAAATGTACTTTGGTCACTTTTGATCAAAATTGAACTTTCAAATGAAAAAAGCTGTGATTGCGATGCTATTGATGATTTATGCAACGCATCAAAGTATTGTTTAAAAAACATCTTCTATGTACATATTTTGTTTGTTATGGATGATTACTTGGGATGCAAATGTTTTTTTTTGTTAAAACTAAACTTGACTTTCAACATATAGTAGATAGATAATTAACGATTTTTTATTGATTGTTGATCATTTTAATAACAGAGTTCCCTGAACATGAAAAGTGGCCAAATCTGAAATGTCATTGGAGGCTCCACAACAGACAGAAAAAAATCCGTACAACACATTAAAGATTGCTTAACCCTAACCCCAAGGCACACTTTCCAAATATTTTTTTTTCGCACTACAAAAAGCGAGGCCAAAAACTGTCTTGGATCCCCCCAGGCTTGAACCCTGGACCTCTCAGTTCACAGACGAGCTCTCTACCAGTGGGCCATGGGGGTCAATGCTTCATGGTCGAGTATACTCGGCCATGTTTATAGCCTGGGGCCATTATTTCATTGAAAAACTGCCACACCAGCTTACACAAGCTCACCACACCGTAGTAATTCATAGTACTCAATAGGGTTAGGGTTGATATAAGTATTTTTTCCGGTCCAATATCTGCATTTTTCATGGCCAAAATAATCATATATTACATGAGAAACTTTGTTTGACACACCCTGTATGTAACACAACCAACCTGCTTTCCCCCACACATACACACAACATATCATTTACCTTCATTTTGATTGCTTTGGCTCTGTCTGCATAGAGTAGTGTATTACGTGATTCCTCATATTGAAAACTAGCTGGTGATACATTGGCTATCATAAGGGTTTTGCAGTTACCACCCAATGCATCCTGATGAGGAAATATAACCAAAGATATATAAGATTAGATATGATTAGATTTAGGGAATAAGGCAACGGTGGGGGGTGGGGGGTGGGGGGGGGGGCTGTTCTCTAATGGCCCTGGTCAACCCATTTTTTCAATTTCTTTGAAAAAAGATTATTTGAAAATGTTTAATCTTTTTCAAATTTATTTTTTTGACAATTTCTAAAATTCATCAAAATGTTCTCTCTTTTATATAACAACATACCCTACCTAAGAGGTCTGTTTCCTCGTAGAACAGGGTTCTTGTTTTTTCATTGCATAAAGCTATAGTTTTAAGCCTTTGTTGTGTATCTGTCATGTCACATCACAGGGATGACAGCATCAACTCTAGTGCAGCCAAGTTGTTGTACGACAAAATAGTGCTGTCTCCTGTGTGATGTGACACACAGCCAGGGCTACAAAACCAATACCTATATTCTCAATTTCTCTCATTATTTAATCGAACAAAACCAATACCTATATTCTCAATTTCTCTCATTATTTAATCGAGAAAACAGTAAATGTAAAGTGAAGGATAAAATGAAAGCCATTTAAGTCATGATGTCACTGTTTATAGACAGTATTTATAATTGGCGATTTCATGTCTAAAGAGGATACTCGATGTCACGCCGATAAACAAACAATCTCGCACTTTTACTGCAATATAATGAAATGTGAACTTCTACATTTTCCTAGATTGTGTCGGTTATCAGCAAACATTTCATTTCAAACTAGTGGAATAGATAGTTTATGTTCAAATTTATTTCACAAATGTAATAAGGTCAAATTTTAAACAGCTCAGAAGTATGAAGAATTGTTATGAATAGTGCAAAGTTGAAAAACTACACCACACTCGTCTCGGCTACATCACTAGCCTCGTTTTCGGAGCACTAATTGCTCTGAGCATGCTCAGTTGGATAGCACTGCCCTCTGTTGCCGTAAGTCGCCAATTATTTTGGTTTAACTGCTTCATAACTACAACATCAATACCCTACATTCTATCATCTGATTGTTAACCCCCTGAGAACTACCGGTCGATTGGTCAGAAAGATAGATACATCACTTATTGCACCAATCAGAGACAGTGTTAGAATAATTGTATCCCTGATAAAGATTTGAGTGAAATATTTTACAAGCTGCATTTCAATTGGCTATTAAAATGAGTATATCTTTCAATAAACCAATCAGAACCACTGTAAGATAGGCCGGTAGTGCCCAGGGGGTTAAACATAAGTTTCCAAGGAGATGACACACATTATTTTTCTGCCCCCTAAAAAGTGTCAGTTTCATTCCGAAGGCGTTTGTCAATAAGCATGTCTGACTGCGACTTTGAAGTGGTGCAGTGCAAATCTACAGGCTTATTCTTTAGTGTAGGTAGTGTTAGGCCAATTAAAATGGTGGGGTGGTTTTTTTGTTGTGTGTCGTCAATATCTTACCTTTAACAGCCTTGTCAGTTTGCTATCCCTATAGTTCACATACTTGCCACCTTCACACAAGGCATTAATACAGTTGCCCAATGCCAGCAAGGAACGATTGATATGAGCGCCCTCTATCATACGTTTCCCACGATTCTAAAAAGCAAAAGCAAAACAAAAGATATGCTTACATGTTAGCAAATCGGGCAAAATGTTATATTTTAGAGAACAATTTCATTTGTAGGTAGTTGGTAGGTAATTAAATGGCCAATGGGAGTTAGGTGTCACTTCCAAATTGGCGAGAAATATGTCACTGGATTTATTGATTTTATATTACCTATGTAACAAGAAATATGGCCATACAATTATATATCACTGCAAGGCTTATTTTTAGGAGAATCTGCCCGTTCAATATCTCAAAATATGTTTATGCCAACTTTACATCCCATTTGTGGTGGATGGTCACATGCGATTTTGATCTCTCCGCACGCACAAATAATCCATGATTTTGTGCATGATTTTGACATGCATATTGACGTCGCGCATATATGGGGCGCATATTACGTTCATGTGCGCCAACCCTTTTCTGTATCATTTAGCTGATGTAAGGAGGCTCACCAACTAGGAACCAATCAAGTATAGTATCGATGACTGATTCAGTCATTCCTTGTTATTTAAAAAAAAAGAGTTTTGAGTACGGTTATTGAGAAAAGAATTAGCTTTATCAAATGCTGATAACATTTGGGTGAGATAACTTATGGCCGGATATGGGATAGGTTTTGTTAATGAAATAAATCATAACAATTTATTTTGTCAATATAATGGTTAAATTTAATGATGAAATACATGCAGTTACACAGCAAAGTGTCACTAAAAGGGCTACCTAAGAAATTTACCATTTTACTAGAAGATGGGCATTTTATATGCTATCTTTAAAAATATATTTGCCTTCCCTTTGCATACAGACTAATAAAATAATCTCATTTATCTCATAATCTCATTAAACAATTACATTATGTGACAGCTCCATTTCTATTCATACTTTGTATTAGAAGCTCTTTCTGAGCGAGCCAGCTAATCAATCACAGAGAACGTACCTTTGTAAATAGTCACAGGTCTCACTTGCAATACAATGACAATCTATGATTTCTCTGAACCAGTTAAATTAATCATAAAGAGCTTCCCCAAGCACATTGTCTAATATCTTGCCTGTGCTTGTACAGGGTGTCCCAACACATTTAACACTTTATATCGTTGGAATAATAAATTCTAGTATTAAACTGAAAACATATTTAGGTAGAGAAAACTAGAATCTTTTTGACACAAACTTGTCCCCGTTTCCAAGGTCCATAAATATGAAACACATGCTGGAAGATTTGGTCACAAAATTCACAATACCATACGTAGAGAAAACTAGAATCTTTTTGACACAAACTTGTCCCCGTTTCCAAGGTCCATAAATATGAAACACATGCTGGAAGATTTGGTCACAAAATTCACAATACCATACGTAGAGAAAACTAGAATCTTTTTGACACAAACTTGTCCCCGTTTCCAAGGTCCATAAATATGAAACACATGCTGGAAGATTTGGTCACAAAATTCACAATACCATACATTGTTTAATTTTCAGGATGCCGGGTGTGCGTAGCTGTAAACACATGCTGCACATTTCTCACATTCCATTCGTTTTGCTTTTGTAAAAAAAAGCTGTGCAGTGGCGGATACAGGGGGGAGCGGAGGGGGCTGGGGTACCAATTAAAAATACCGGTCTTGGTCAGCCCCTGTAAATTTTAATCCTGGATCCGCCACTGTTAACTTATTACATTTTGTACACAATTGTCTTCCTTTAGTTTAAATCACAATGGAAACATCTTTTCTTTCACTCCCTCTCTCACTTTTTCATTCATTACACAAGGGAGCACACAACTAATTCAGTATGGAAATCCACTTTCGGCCAAAAATTGAGTACAGCAATTGTTCCTTTCAAGCACAAAAGTGTGCGAGATCGAAGCATTAGCTGGTGCTGTCATCTCGAATGTTGCATTTATGTGTTGTGTGGAATATGTACGTGAAGTTTGTAAAAAAACGGGATGATTTGAGCTTTATTATAATTTTATCCGCCGATTTACCGCCACTGTGCATCCCAGCCTGAGGACTGGAAATTAGGTGATGAAATTAATACGTCCCGATTCAGCGGCATTTACTGAAAAATGTAATCGGAAAACTTTCCTTGATATTCAGATATGTTATAAAAAGGTGTTGATGGCATACGATTGCAAATTTTGATAAAAATTGATCCACAGATTTTTGAAATAAAGCGGTTTTAATAGGCCGAAATTTGTGTGTAAAGCCTATGGGGAGCAAATTAGTTGCTTGCTCCCTTATACTATGCATTACGATAATCATAGTGCAGTTTTACATTTTGGTCAACTTACTCTCTTGAAGTGTTCCCTATCCAAATATATTTTCAATTTTATACAGCAAATTATATTATCAGAGATATAAAGATTTAAAAAGGTACCGTATTGAAACTTTTGGGGCACCCTTGTATTTGTAGCTTTCTCTAAGCTGGCCACATTAATTAGGAATGGTTGAATACATTTTTGCACGCAAATTTATACCTTTGTATTAGAAGCTCTCTCTGAGCCGGCCAAATCAATCATGAAGAGCTTCCCAGTGCGTATCATCTGATGCGTCGTCCTTACACGACTTTGCTCTGTGATGGTGACTTGTAAGACGGCGTGAGATCTAGACGATGTCTTATTGGCCGCTGTAGGTTCCTGGGTGCGCTCTTTATTCCCACGTGTTAATAACAACATCACCTGATCAGAGAAAACAAGATAAGCAGACAAGTGGTATTAGGTAGAGATATCATATTCATGCACAAGTGAGCCTCGAAGCAACGAGCGACGAGGCGACGCAGACACATACATTTCACAAATCCTCCTCTAGAGAATTGTTTACAATTGTGTCCACTCACATCAAAAGGGGGTTTTGTTGTTCAAAATGAAAATTGAGATTTTATTTTCATGCAAAAGAGTATTTTGTATGCTTTAAAATGACACCTGGCTTGATATATTTGGTCAGTGCATTCAGATTTTATGTTAACTACTAGGTACAAATTCCTTTTTATCATGCTTTCCTTCCTAAAAATCTTTAAAAAGTGCATACTGCCAACCAAAGCCCTTTTTTTATATGACTGGTCACAATTATTATGGTAGAAACAAAGTCAAGCAACTCACCTCAGACGTTGACATAGTAGATGTTTCTGATATTCCGGCCACTTGGACATTTCCGGATGCATCCTCCCTCAAATCCAGATAACCAGATGTGGGATTAAGAAGATCCCGGATCATCTCATTGTAAATCTGAGATAATGAAAACCAAGGGGCAAGAGAAAATGCATATTACAGTAATGGATGGAGGTTTGAAGGAGGAAAAGTAACAGTGTAGTGCAGGTTTTACCAAAATGTCATTTTTAGGGGGGGGATGTCATTTTTAGGGGTGACTCAGCCACATACACTCACATTGCTACATGAAATTAGATGTGTGTGTCGTACTAAGTGTTGAGTGGTCTGTTTTGGTATAATACTGAATTGTACCAAAACAGTATTGTACCAAAACAGACCACTCAACACTTAGTACAATACTGAAATAGACTTTTGGCTATAAAACATCACACAGCCCTTGGTTCATTCTCTACAATAAAAAAATAAACATGTAAGGTGAATACATAGGTTTTTCACCAAATGTACTATGTGTCTGAATTTATTCTGAACAAGTTATAAAACTGTAATCTTACAAATAAGGCAACAAAAGATCAAATTACAACAGGTGGTGCTTTGTCTTGGACATCCTACACGCACTCATTGCTACGGCGACTTTAGCTTGGCTCGTAAGATCTTATGCAATAAGTGACCTCACCAGGGATGTAGCTACACTGGTCGGTGCCGGTCGCTAGCGACCGGCACTAAGGCTAAACAACCGGCACTCACAGCAACTTTCAGGCAAATTAACCAGCTCTAAGACTCAAAAATTGAGTAAATGTACATCAAATACCACAAAATGCTCAGAATGCCAGAGAGTGGCGATAACTGTGTGAGATTTTAGCCGGCACTAAAATGTGGCTAGCTACAACCCTGGACCTCACAGTTGTAGATCTTCCGTTTTATGATTATTTTCTTAATTGATAGCACAGTAAATTGATAGCACAGACTTAAACTAATGTTAAGGGGGTGTGGACCCTCAGCATAGCTTCATAAAACTGCCGTAACATCTTCATTACTCATTTAATCTATATAAAAGTATACATATTTTTGCAGAAAAGGGTTCAATGAATCCAACCATGATCATGAAATTGACCATTTTGGAGAAATTTATAAAAAACACATTTTTTGACCCATTTTAGGTTCTGCAACGATAACTCAAAATATATTTTGCCAAATTTTGTCATACTAGTTTTATTATAATCCTAATACAATTCCCTAGGGCACTTTTTTGTTTTGTTTTAAACATCTTATTTATTTTTTGGGATTATAGACCAAAAAGTGCCAACAAATCTGATTTATTTTTGTTACCTCCAAAATCATGAAAATCACAATTTGGCATATTTTTGGCACTTTTGGTCTATAATTCAAAAAGTAAGATATTAAAAAATAAAATAAATAAGCACCCCAGGGAATTGTATTAGGATTATAATAAAACTAGTATGACACAATTTGATAAAATATATTTTTAGTTATCTTTGCAGAGCCTAAAATGGGTAAAAAAATGGTTTTTTTAAATAATGTTCTCCAAAATGGTCAATTTCATGATCATGGTTGGATTCAGTGAACCCTTTTCTACAAAAAAATGTATAGATTAAATGAATAATGAAGAAGTTACGGCAGTTTTACGGAGGCTATACAGTACCTGAGGGTCCCCACCCCCCTTAAAAGGCTTTGTGACAATCAGTGTCGCGTCTAAGATTTTTTTAACTTGGGCCAATTCATCAAAATTGTTCCAAATTGATGGAGTGCTTGCACAAAATTCGTTAGTTTAGGTTAAAAAGTGGCTCAATGTACAAAACTATGTATCTTTTTCCAAAATTTCCAAAATTCCGTCGTGCCAATTTGCTAAGTGCTGGGCCAATTTGCCAAAGTGCTTTGAGTCATATGGCGTTAGACGGTATATTGGTGATGACATGTTTCATGAATCACCAAGGATACTTGCACACCCACCAGTCTTTCATAATGCTACATTTTAGTCGCCACTGACAACAAGCCATACACATACACATAATATTATTAGATCAATATCTAAATTAACAACATGAAATATATCGGATCAGTAATTAAATGAACAACATCAAATATACTGTCTGCAATGCTGGATGGCATGAAATATCAAGAGGGTGTGTGATGATGCAATCGGCTGCGTGCTATGCGTGCTATGCGTGCTATGTAACGTTTCTTCAATTATCAATCAATGTTGATGCGTTTGATTTTCTTAAGTGGCCATGCCTTTTTACAAATATAGGAAAGCTTGTGGAAAGCGTGTGGAAAGCTCATTAGCTCGCTCCTTCTTTTCTATTGTTAAAAGGAGTGAAAAAGGATTTGTGATTAATGAGATGGGCAGTGATGCAAATCAGATGTCTGTATTGTTAGTGCCTATACAACTAGCCAATAAAAGTGGTTGGGTTTGACACTTTTAGAGGAGGATATAATGGGTACCTTCAACTTAAATTGCTATCTATATTGATTTTGACTTTTTTGACAGAGGAAAGCTTGGGATTAAAAAGGAGCGCTCTATCCTCATTCTTTCCTCGCTCTTTCCTCACTCTTTCCTCTATTTGTAAAACGGCAATGCCCCTAAATAATAACATATTATCAATGTCATTCCCATTTATACATACTGTCATAGTGTTGACATTTTAAGAAAATATCAGGTTGTCCGCCAAAGCCAGAATTTCTCGGAATTTCAGAAATATTGACAATTGGTAGTTTTGTTTTTTTTTAAAAATCAGGGATTAGGTGATTGGGAAAATTAGGATTTAATGGTTTTAATGAGGAATTTTTACACAGTAGAAATGTTTAAAAAGTATGGTCATGTATCCTGTATTAAAATTTAAGTTGTCCCGTCATTATTTTTGTGCTTCAGGAACCTGGGATAACCACTTAATAAGAATTACCGCTGCATACTATTGCTTTAATATGCATCTATATACTAATTTTCGGTCCCTCGCCTGATTAGATAGTTCAATAATAATTTTACACTCGCGTCCCTCTTCAACTGAAAAAGCGTGGTAATTGCGCCTCTAATAGACGAGCTAATTAGATAGTTCAATGCCAGTATTTTCCTGTTTTCAGACATGCGCAGAAAGGATCACAGATGATAATCCGTAATGTTGAATTTCTTTTACTCGGATAGCTACTGTTCGGGCAAAAATTGTGGTTTTCGGAGTGAGTGATGACATATGGTCTTCACCTAAAATATTTTCATCAGGGATATAGCTACATTTCTGTATATGCGGCCGTTTGTTATTCTTAAAGATCGTATGAGTACAAGCATTTATACGGGACTATACGTCCGACAAATAAAATTATTTTACGACATTTTCTAAATGTAAATAAAAACTCTTACACAGATCTTAAAGTGACACTTTCGCATTAGTAACATAGATGAACGCGTAGTTTGCTAACGATAAAGAAACTGTGGCGGTACCATAACAACCGTTCCTATGTTGAAGCTGCGCGACCGCGTTTATCATGGCGCGCGTGATTCAGCGCACACGTAATGATGCATACAAAGTGTATACGCGTTTGTGGCGCAAACTGCACATTGTAACGTGGCAGGGTGAAAGCAGGCAGTCCGTACACTCTTAGAAAAAGGATGCTTCAGGCTTCAGGAGTTCTTGGCTGTCCCGTTTGTATGGAACCCTTTATATCACCTTAAAAGGTTCCAAAAAGAACCATTTTAAGGTTAAAAGTGGACAAAATATGGACAAACATTGGTCTTTAGAACCTCTAAAGGTTCTCTAAAGAACCTTTAAACCATATACGGGACAGCCAAGAACCCCTCTGAAGCACCCTTTTTTCTAATAGTGTACCCTAAAGCCACCTCCTCCTCTCCGCACTTGGATGTAAGGGCACATGGGGCATCTGGATAAACGGAACATGTTTTTTTGTGTGGTGCATTATCATGATTAGTATAGAGTGTCTGGATTACTAAGGGCATCCGTGGTATCTGGATCACGGGGTTCACTATAAAACGAGTCTCAAATTACCTGGATATACTATGCACAGGTGGGCCACCTGTGATAACTGGATTTTAAGGGTGTACAATCAAATAGTATCTCGGGAGGCTTTATAGAATACAGCAAACATGACAAAGGGACTACATACTATACGTTAAGGCCCCACGTGCCTATTGGAGGAATAATGTATTTAATGTAAATAGGCAAAAAAAAACCCGGATGGCACACATTGTGCTCAAGTACAAGCGTGGAATGGTACAAGTGATCTTGATGATAGACTCCGCCGACCATAAAACTAAACGACCTACTATAAAATTATAACGCTCAGAACGTAGGCCTACTGAATTACCTGGATATACAGTATGTGCATATGGGCAGTGGCGACACCAGCACCAAAATCAGAAAATGTTAAAGGAGGAAAACGGGGTGGCGGGGCAATAAAAGAATCGGGGGGGGGGGAGACATTTCAAATCTAAATTTTAAAGTAACTTTCAATTTTGACATTAAAATTCAACTTTTTATTATTTGGGGTACAAAATAGGTAGAGACATGCGCTGACAGGAGGTAATAACTGGGGGTAATAAGAACACGTTGATGGAGTAGGCCTACTTGGATTAGGAACATGGGTATCTGTATTATTTAAGAGCACATTGGGCCTAGGCTCATGGTGTATTAAGGGCACCATGTCACTTACATTATATCAAGGGCACTTTAGTACCTGAATTATTTAAGGACATACTCTTGATATTTATATAAACATTTATAACGCTTTGATATTACTCACCTCTGCCTATTGTGATATGACTTTTACTGCCCGCTATCTTCGGCACCCGTGTTTAATTTACTTTACTATGATAAAGTAAGGGCACGTGGGTATCTCGAGATAACGGCACTGCAGTGGGCCTACCTTGATTATGTGGTATCCGGTGCATTATTAAGGGCACCTGGGGTAACTGGATTAGGGGGTAGGGCTTAGGCCTATGGGGTCCCTGGATATAATGGGACAACGGGTACCTGCATTTCGGGTCTCATGGGAGGCCTATACATAGGTATCTGGAAACACAAACGTAGGCCTACCTAGATTAAGGCACATATTGTATACCTGGATTATCAAAAGCACCTGCGCTATTCGGATTATTTAGGGCCCCGTCTGGATTATGTATACATGTATAGGACATGTTCTTGATATTATTGTATCAAATTTTCTTACGCTTTGTTTACTTATTCCCCGTGAAATCTTCTAGCGGGTCCAGCGCGAAGCGCTGGTGCCCGCTAGTTGTTATAATTTTATGAATATATCAAATTCACCCAATAAAGACAAATCCCAGTGATGCATCCCCCAAATATTTTGGTAAGAGGGGAGGGGTGGTCCATACAATCAATCATCCCCCAGTGTTGTTTCTTTCTTGTCTGATTTTGACCAAATCTGATCACTTAAGCTCAACTGAGCCAATCTTACCTCAATTTTGTGAAATTCTTGTCACGTTTCACACTCATCTGTACCATCTCGAAGTCATTCTATGACCAAATGTTGCTAGATTATCTCTACTTAAGGGCAGTGTCAACCCGGTACTTGTTTAAAAAAATTGAATTTCATATTTCTCTATTATTTTATACTTTTATATGTATTCTATCATTATTATCATAAGTTACTAATCGGAAGCGATTATTTCCCGTTCTTTTGGGTGATTTTAAATTGTTGTTTGGTAAGTTTGAGTCAGGAAAAGGCGCATGGTTATTTGGCGGGAAATTAAGCGGAGTTCCACGCTTTTCAAATGCTGCGACAGCTGTTCGATCATTGCGTCGCACGCTGAATCTTCCTGTGCGTAATACTAGACGCGCTGCTTAATATCTGCGACGAAGACGCGAAAACAAAAGAGCGCAAAACAATGCCTAAAAATGTAAACTAAGGCCAATCTTACAATCATTTAAATTTCAGTTTTCTTCCAATTTCTTCACATTGTGACAATATAAATTGAATCTGATAGTTTATTTTGATTGTTCATAATAGTATACTGGCCTTTTAGGTCACACGCCCGTGTATTCCGAGAAAATGTAGCTTTAAATGGTGGAAACTGTCAATATTTTTACTAAATCTATGTTTTCTAGAAGTTCAAATTTGAAGGAAATTTACGCATTTTCAGACAACATAACTAAAAATATATCAAACTATCAGGTAAGCTTTTACTACCATTGTGTAGAGGACTTTCAGCGCTAGGAGGCTATTTTTTTTTCTTTTTTCGATTATGGATTTTAAACTCGAGATATACATCCATTTCTAGCGAAATGTATGCAAAAAAACATGACTTTTACACTTTTCCGATGTTTTTAGCAATATTTTCAAAACTAAGCCCTATTTTGGAAAAAAATAAAATTGCTTCCTAGACAAAATTGTCTTGTTTACAAAAATGTATATTAGAACAAATTACCATTTTTTATTTTATAATTATGCTGTCGCTTTTTGGTTCATTTCTCAAAATTTAGTTTATTTTGTATCACATTGATATCACCATCGGATTCCTTATCAAATTTTCTTTCTATAAATGTATACTTTTATATACTTTTATTAAATATTCTCAAACTAAGAAGCAAAAGTTGATCATCAAAATAATAGGGTAGACACTTCCCTTAAGGAATATACCAAATCTTTGATACAATATGATGTAATTGACATCCTGATATTCTATACTATATTTAACATTGATTGATGTTGGCGTGTTGAAGGATTGCCATACTTTATAAGCCAGATTAAGGCAACAGAAATAAATCCTGTTCTACGGGCCCAACTGACTAATTTCTCTTCTTTTTTTAATTTGGATTTTGTTTTCACATTTTTTAAAAACAATTTGGAAAGATTGGAAAAAATTGAAAAATTCACCGAAATGTTATCGAAAATGCCCATCCCCTGACCCTATCCTGCGAGGTCTATTCACCCATAGAACAGCCTAACAGGGTTTCCTTGTGGTCTTCTATCCTATCATATTTTTACAATGCTTGTATAATTATTTAACACGTCATACTTTTTAAATTGAATAGAATAATTGGTGATATCGTCAACAGGCAGATGTTTTATAAGCATATCTAATTTGGCATTTTGATTGATATTTTCAGATTTTAATGTATTAATGCTGCTCTGGAAAGTGTGTATGTTACTGTATTTCAAGAATATCCAATGTGGCATATTGATTGATATTTGCAGCTTTTAAATTATTAATGTTGCCTTGAAAAAGTGTGTATGCTACTGTTTTATAAGATTAGGCATTTTGATTGATATTCCCAGCTTATAATTTATTAATGCCGCCCAAGAAATTGTTTACGCTAATCAATGAGGTAGCGGTTCAATGTCTAAAGGTTATGCTTGGATAGAGACAGTGCAGCGTTGGTTTCTTAGCGAGTTGCAAATGTTGCTCCCACAAAACCAGTAATTTATGGCATTTTGGAGTGAAATGAAATTGGGTAAACCTGTATGTGTTGTGCAACGTGATGATGACCCCAGCATTTTTATTCTGTGGGGGTGGGGATAAGGAGCATAAAGGGCAAGAGGTGGTTTTTTTGGGGTGGTAGAGAGGAGATGTGTGCTCAAGACTTAAAATAAGTTCAATCTGATCTTAAGGGTGTGGACCTTCAGGTATAGCCCCCGTAAAACTGCCGTAACTTCTTCAATCTTCATTTAATATTTTTAAAAGTATACCATTTTTTGCAGAAAAGGTTTCAATGAATCCAACCATGATCATGAAATTGACCATTTTGGAGAAAATTATAAAAAACATGTTTTTTGACCTATTTTAGGTTTGGAAAAGATAACTAAAAATATATTTTGTCAAATGTTGTCATACTAGTTTTATTATAATCCTAATGAAATTCCCTAGGAGGGTGGTGTTTTTTTAATAACTTATTTATATTATGAATAATCTACAAAAAAGTGCCAAAAATGTGGGGTTTTTTACCTTCAAATTCATGAAAATCACATTTTTGGCACTTTTTAGTCAATAATTCAAAAAAATAAATCAGATATTCCAACAACAACAAAAGCTCTCCTAGAGAATTACAAATATATTAAATCTAGAACGACACAATTTGACCAAATATATTTTTAGTTATCTTGACGAAACCTAAAATGGGTAAAAAAAGCAGTTTTTTTATAATTATTTCAAAATGGTCAATTTCATGTTCATGGTTGGATCCATTGAACCCTTTTCTTCAAACAAATGTATACTTTTATAGAGATTAAATGAATAATGAAGGAGTTACAGCAGTTTTATGGAGGTTATGCTGAGGGTCCACACCCCCCTTAAACCAGTAATTTTCTGACTAAAGTAAGGTAACTGACAACTTATTTTTTTCAGGGGAAAATTGGGGAAGGGAAGAGGGTAAGAAATATTTTTAGAAAAGCATAAATTATATTTTTACTTCTTTATATAGAGTTGTCCACCTTGGATTCCATTTTTCTAAACAGATATCTTTGAGAGCCCTTGCCATTATCATAGGCTCGTTATCCTCACCAAGCATTGTGTAAGTCTTGGATTTTTGATGATGATATTTTTTTAATTATTATTTGGGTACATTTTCAATTTGTTTTCAAAAGTTTTTTTAATTTTCACAAATATTCACAAATGTTCACAAACTCGCATTTATTTTTCAGTCTGACTTGTGTAAAGAACAAAGTTTTATAATTGGAGCCATTCATTTTTAATTTAAAAGCTGAGACACGATCTTCTTACGTTATATTTGTCACACAAACATGCAATATATTTACCTCTATATAGGACATGGTGACTTTATACACAGAATTTTCCACCTTGGATTCCATCTCTCTGAACAGATCATTGAGAGCCCTTGCCATTATACCAGGCTCATCATCTTTACCCAGCATCGTGTAGGTCTTCCCGGCACCTGTGGATTAGTAAATATGTGATGCAGCACATTAAAAGAGGGGACTTTGCAGGTAAAGGCAATTTTGAGTTTATTGTGTAATGTGTGTGCTCTCAGAGCATTTTCTAAGCTTTAAAATGACACAAAATGTATCAAGATTGATAAAGGCATTCAGATTTTACGAGTGAAAATGACTCTTAAATTCTTATTATTTTCTCTGTTTTCATTTTTATCTTAAAAAACACACAGCCGCAAAGTCCCCCCTTTTAATGCGCTGCATCCAGACCTGCAAATTTCCTGTATCGCATCACAATTTGCACCTTAAAAATCATCAGCTGCGATACAACTTCCAAAGGCTGGTGCAAATTTGCGATACAAGTTTTTGCAGCCCTATATCAAGTTGCTCTTGCAATTCACCTAAAATTGCATCTTAGCCTCAAAAAGTAAGGTGCAATTTTGTACCTCAAGAAAAATTTGATATGAAATAGTTGCATGTTCTTAGAATTGGAAATCACACAACAACATATTTCTGTTTATGGCATTTTTCAATCCAAAATTTGCTTTGGAGATTGGTTCCAAATATACTGATACCAGTCATTAACTTATTGAGATAAGCCCTCCATCCCCATCCATTAGACGCTAGATAATTTTATTAGTTTCCCTTCTTTTCATACAAAATTTTGTAAATGTGAAGTGATATTACATATGGTTCATGAAACCCAAAAATTTGACATCCAGAGTCTAGGCCTTTTTAAACATCCAATTGTGATCACAAAGACTAGGAATATTAGTGCTTACCTGTAGCACCATATGCAAACACAGTAGCATTGTATCCTTCCGTGACACTTTTGATAAGGGATTTAGTGCTTACCTGTAGCACCATATGCAAACACAGTAGCATTGTATCCTTCTGTGACACTTTGATAAGGGATTTAGTGCTTACCTGTAGCACCATATGCAAACACAGTAGCATTGTATCCTTCTGTGACACTTTTGATAAGGGATTTAGTGCTTACCTGTAGCACCATATGCAAACACAGTAGCATTGTATCCTTCTGTGACACTTTTGATAAGGGATTTAGTGCTTACCTGTAGCACCATATGCAAACACAGTAGCATTGTATCCTTCTGTGACACTTTTGATAAGGGATTTAGTGCTTACCTGTAGCACCATATGCAAACACAGTAGCATTGTATCCTTCTGCGACACTTTTGATAAGGGATTTAGTGCTTACCTGTAGCACCATATGCAAACACAGTAGCATTGTATCCTTCTGTGACACTTTGATAAGGGATTTAGTGCTTACCTGTAGCACCATATGCAAACACAGTAGCATTGTATCCTTCTGTGACACTTTTGATAAGGGATTTAGTGCTTACCTGTAGCACCATATGCAAACACAGTAGCATTGTATCCTTCTGTGACACTTTTGATAAGGGATTTAGTGCTTACCTGTAGCACCATATGCAAACACAGTAGCATTGTATCCTTCTGTGACACTTTTGATAAGGGATTTAGTTGACTTGGTGTAAACTTCCTCCTGGAAATAGTTAAGAGAGATAACCAATTAGGCCACACAAAAAAAATTGTTATGTTGTCCTCCACAGCTTTCAGAGAGGAGGGGCGGGCGGGTGGATTTTTTTATTTAAAAAAAATAAAAAATAAAAAATCTTTTACCAGCAGAAGCTCAAAGTTCAGCCAACAAGAAGTTAAAATCACTCCAAGAGCCGCACATATATGTTATAAACACTTAATTTAATATTTAACTGTTAAAAAAAAATCTGAAAAAAGTCTGGGAAAAAAATCTGACAAAAAAAGAAAAATCTGAAAAAAAAAAAAAAAAATCTGAAAAAAACCCCACTGATTTTTAAAAAAAAGAAAATCTGAAAAGAAAAAAAAATATCGGAGCGGCCCTAAAATGACGAGAGGGCGGTCGAGGACAACATAACAATTTATTTTTTTTGGCCTTAGGCAACAAACAAAACCTGTTTTACGGTGGGCAAATGGACCTCTCAGGTAGAGTCGGTTGGGCATCTATTATTTCATTAGTCCATCATACTTATTGATGCAGTTTGAATTTGTTCATAATAACCATTCTTATGTAACAAGAAATCACACTAGTAATACTTGGGTTGTACCGAAATTTAAGTCTAACACTCAGGTATGCGAACGTTTCATGTTAGGGCGCGGCCGCAGCATATGCCTGGAACAACATGCCATCAACAATCAGAACCAAGCTTGAGAATATGTTTGTGCAACAATTTAGAACAAAGATCCATGAAATTTAAATTATGTGTTCTAAAGTGTATTACAATTCTGCATTTTCTTGCTGAATTTATCTGATGGTTTTGTATATATATT
Organism: Ophiura sarsii; assembly: GCA_035610835.1. Taxonomy (NCBI): domain Eukaryota; kingdom Metazoa; phylum Echinodermata; class Ophiuroidea; order Amphilepidida; family Ophiuridae; genus Ophiura; species Ophiura sarsii. The sequence goes on along the minus strand of CM069443.1, from coordinate 44,246,894 downwards.
TATGTAAATAATTGTTATATTCCATGTATATATTGTAAATAATTATGTATTTTTCTCTGTGAAATGAAGGCCTGCTTGGAAAGCAGTGCTTGACACTGAAGCTGTTTACCCTCAATAAAGAAAGATTCAATATTAAATATTAATAATAATTTAAATTTCGGTAATTTTCAAAATTGTCACAATTTTAACCAAAAAAAAATCTTGTTCAAAAAATGTTCAAACAATTTGTAAACACATTTTTTTGATTGAAAAAAATTAGGTCGATCGAGCTCGTAGAACAAGGTGGTGTTTTTTGTCACCTTACGGCACAAATGTAATCAAATTTCACCTGGCCAGCATGCACTGAATGAAATTTGCATATTGATTTTTTTTTTAGAATAGCACTGTATTACTGTGTGTTACAACTCAAAATATGATATCAATATTGTGAAAGTCAAAAGTTATGAGATGATTTATTTTTTGCACATTTCAAAATTGATTTTAAACCGCAAGTTATACATCAGAACACTCAAATCTTGTTAGGGTTAAAACCATAACTCAGACTTAGGGTCTGTAGCACTTTAACTAACAGGGGGAACTGGGGATAAATAATGACGGAAAATGGTGTGTGCCGCACAATTTATTAGACAATAAGAGACAGAGTCAATTAATAAATGAGACTACCAAGGGCTGATAAAAACATAATTCATGTTTTATGCTACGATGAGTTAATGTAAAATAGGATAATCAATACAACATCAAGATTGATTCCTAAAAATAATAATAATTAATATACATAATGTATGTCACTATTGTTTGAGAGCAATTTGCTTGGCACTCATCGCTTTGCACTCAAATACGCAATTCAACATGCTATCTCCACGCGCGTTCTGCTGCATTGGCTCGATTACGTCAATTACCGCAGGCATATGTGGGCACAAAGTTTGTGCCCGCATATGCGCTGGGGAGTTAGCTCAGTTGATAGGGGCACAGACTGGGGTGCAGATGGTCCCGGGATCGAATCCAGGGGGTGCTCGTTGATTTTTTGGGTTAAAAAAATTGTACTTTTTCCCCCTCCCCTCGATACACGCAAAAACGTAGCCGTGGGAGTTAGGGTTAACTTAAATTGTGGGTTGGTGGACTTGTTCACGCTATTCTCAGACAAGTTTCTAAGTCACTTCTGAAAAGAGGTAAAAAGCACCACTTTTGGTAGATTTTCACTGTCAAGTCGAGGAGAAACATGACTTATTTATCAAGATTCTTCTTTTTTCCTCATTTTTTCATTTAAGGTGATTACAGGGGGTGTCTGGTCTGCCTCTCCATGCCCTGCTGGCAATATGTTTTTTGTACATGATCCTAGTGAAATTCACTCTATTCCGTCTTAATACGGAATAAAAGCAAAATTAACTGAATAAAATTATTTTTTGAACAAATCAACTGATTTCACTAGGATCATGTACGAAGAAAACAATCGTGTCCTGCCAAGGGGGGGGGGGGGGGGGGGGGGGGGGGGGTGTGGAGGGGGGGGGGGGGGTTAACCACTGGCTTTTCTGATGGTTTTGTTGTTGATGGGTACATGTAGTTTCAAAGACTTTAGTATACTCTGTATCACCTCCAGCTGAAGTGTGTTGTATAATGCATGGCATTTACACCCTTGTGATCATCAAATAAGAATGTGTGCAACTTTAGTGCTGATGTGGCTGCATCTACACATGTGAATGGCTCTTTCAAAATCCAGACTAAGTCACCAGGACAGTATAAGCGATACAAGCAAACTAAGCTAAACTTCAAAAAATCAATAAGAAACATAAGGTTTTCAAGCGAAATATTAATTTTTGGTGCACAACCACCTCTCTAATGAACAATTCTGGATCCAGCAACTAAGATGCTTAGCACCCTTTGGGGCTAAATATTGATGACTAGTGCCATATCTATCACCAGTTCCTCACTCCACTTCCCATCCTTTATTATGCTAATTTTCTTTTTACACATACTCATATTTTTGCCCCCCTCTCAAACTTGTCTTTTTATTGACATTCTACTACACACTGAGGATGACATAGGTCAAAAGCTCCGTTTCTGGTTTTTTAATTTGACATGTTATACTACTGTATTATTCATTTTCTCATGGCATCTTTTCATAGAACCAGGTCACCCTTTTTGCCTGTAACTGTTTACAGACTAATGTATTATTTGCTGTTTTCAATTAATTTTGTTGAAGTTGAAGAAAAAAAAGAAGAAAAAAACAACAACAAAACTGTGGCGAATTATTTCTAAGCTTTTCAAATTGCAAATAAAATTTAAAAAATCAATTATAATCCTATCCTGGTTCAAGGGAACCAGTTTCCTTTGATACATAGTATGCTTCTCCATCCATTGAAAGCAATCGGGCACATAGTACTGAGTCTGCTACAGAGTCCATAATTTCTCAATTAATTTTCCAATCAAATTATTAACTGTCTGATTGGCATACACGGTACAGCGATCATGCATTCAAGCGGTCCATTATTCTATGATTAAGACTGGGATTGGTAGCTATGAAGTACCCTATTGTTGATATCGCCTGGTATTAAAGTATTAATAATGTATCACGTTGCCATGGCAGTGTGATCACATAATGAAGAAGCGCAGAAACATAACAATATCCCCCTCTCAATAAAGCATTATTAATGATTAAGTAAAAACATAATGGTATAGATAATAATATGTCTCAACTTTGTTTTCATCAAGGAATCGTTCCAACCATAATCCTGCTATGAGACCTTTTATAAATTGGTTTTCCATTTTCTTCACTTCTTTTTCTGCAAAAAGAACTCCTTAATTTGCTCATATTCCTAAGATGGGTAAGACTTGATTGACATTCAAAATTCAAAACTATGGGAGATCTCTTTTACAATTTCTAAAATCATGGGGTACCTAGGCCTATTTGTGACATGATCAAGCAAAATGAGTCACATGTCGGCAGTTTTGAATTTTGATATTTGTCCATCATTTAAAAGCATGTGAAATGGGGTACAGTATGGTCCAGCCCCAACTAAAATCAAATTTCTAGTTTTTAAGTTACAAACAGTTTACCAACTGACAAAGTAAAACATAGGAATTTGTCCCTTCTTTTTACCTGTAACTCAAAATCAATATTCTTGACATAAGACTCATTCCGCTTGATCACGTCCCATTTTCACAATAGAGTGTACTATCTGTCTTGATTTCTATTTTAATAGAACAAAGATCACTTCCCCAAAGACATTCCCATTGTCATTGTTCTAATGGATGGATGTGTCATACATTTTCTCAAAACAACCTGAAAACACACAATCATTATTTCATGCATTTTCTGTACCCTAGCTCTTCCACAGTGCTGTGACCCAGGGGTACTCACATATCACAGAGCAGTGACCCAGGGGGTGCTCACATATCAGTGTGGGAATGCAAGAGCATCGTAAGTGACATTTTTGGCCAAATTGACTTATTAGTTATTGTAAAAATATAGGCAAATCCACACATTTTAAACCATTATGAATTAATTATTGTTTTAATCAAATAATCAAGCTTGTTAAAATAACAACTAAGTAAACCAAATTAAACACACAAATACTTCTCCTACTTGACCTGAGAAACACACTTTCCCTCTTCAAGGTTAGGGATCATCCACTCACAAAGACACTAGTTTCAGGGGTGGCTTTAGGGGGGCGGAGCAACGCCACCCTCCCCCCTCCCCCCTTATTTTTGACAGGGCGCCTGCACCCCGTTATTTTTTAATAGGGCGCCTTTTTGACAAGGCGAAAACGTTAAAAATGTGTAAAGATGTGTCAAAAGCGTGTAAAACTAAAAACTTGTACAAACGTGCGAAAACGTGTACGAAAAAATCGCAGGCCCCCCCCCCCCCCCCCCGCTTTGGCGCCACCCCCCCTATTGAGAAATCCCGGATCCGCCCCATAACTACATGCCCTTCACTCTACCCACCCCAACCCACCAACACCTCCTACCTGTGAGGCAGCATCGTCAAATGCATAGTCAAATATGTAATGTTTTTCTCTTGATCTATGGGTTCTCAGTACATCATCTGGGTCATCTTCTGCTGGGGTCCATTAACACCACAACCTGTCAAATAGACAATAAACAGACTTGTAAATGAAGAAAAATAGTTATAGGCCATGGCAACAAAATAAACCCCTGTTCAACAGGTTTTTTCGGACACCTCAGGTTGAGTCACTGTTGTAAAGTCAGATGGTTGGCCAATTTTTTTCTTCTTCAAAATTTACATGAAATAATTTCAAAATTAAGGAAAATCCATTTTTTCCACAATTTTACAAAAATTTGAAGAAAAAAAATAATCAAATTTGATATAAAATAAAGGTTGGTCGGGCAGACCCATTGCAGTGCAAGGTTTTCCCCTTGGCCTCAGTGGCGTAGCCAGAGGGAGGACATTCATGCCCCCCACCCCAATATTCAAGTTGTGTCAGTTGAGTTGGCACTGTTGGTTATGGAGCTTGATCTTACATGCCGGTTTGTTTCTCACTCTGCGCAATTCTCAAAAGTTGACAGCCTTGTGAAGTCTTTTCGGTTCACTTTTTATTTCTTGCCCCCCCCCCCCCAATAGCTACGCACTGCTTGGCCTTATAATAAAATACAGTATCAGAGTTTTAAAATTT